>OX291548.1:19452372-20702372 GCA_946406115.1 Apoda limacodes | reverse complement strand
TTTAATTTTGGCACAATACCTAGCTGACGGGACGAGAAATAACAATTACCAAATGAAAGAAAATAGTGTTAATTAATAAAAAAATTTCGAAACTGTATTAAAAATAGTCGTTCAATACAGGTTCGGGACTGTCATCTCAAACTCATTCAGACTGTTATCACTCGCCTTCGGCTCGGGCCTGTCGGAACTCGTCGTAATCACAGATGTCTAGCACTTATAATAAAATGTACTATTTATCTTGACTGATGAGGGTTTTCTCAAGAATTGCTGTCTGCAGGTAAAACCGAAGGACACATAAATTATATACTCATATTAGCTAATATGTTATATTAACGCGCGAATGATACCCCTGGTGTTGCAAGCGTCCATAGGCTACGGTGACCGCTTACCATCAGGAAGACCGTAAGCTTGTTTGCCAGCTTAGTGGTATAAAAAAGAATTTCTTTTAAATCATAATTAAATCACTATTTTTAATCACTAATCTTGCATTTCAACACAAGATCAACATTTGGTGAGATCAGATTTGATTTGATTGAGATTTGTTCAGTTATATGTTCCTTAAATTTAAAAAAAAATGGTTAAAAAACTTGCAAATTAGTTTTCTATATCTCGAGATAACAACAGGAAACAATGTATGAAGCCACAAAAAACATTAGGCAACCCTAAAGCGCCGAAACCGTAGGAGCTCCTTAATCTGTACCTGAGCTACTGGTACCTATCAGCACGTATCAGGTCCCCGGCGAATGCCAGGTTAATCCTGTTACGTAGGTACCCGTTACCTACAGAAATTAGGACATATTTAGTCAACCCTCATAGCAAGGTACCTATGTAGCTTCAAACGAATATTCAATTGTTTAAAATTGTGGATTGCATAAATATAATTTAGTCGTACTAATAATGCGATAGTTTGCAAGTGCATGTGTTAGTCCTTTGTTACTACTTCACACCACAACAACTAAACCGATTTGGCCGAAGTCTAGTGGGCCAAAAGGTATACCAGCAGTGAAGCTTAAACCGCCTGGCTCCTATATTATATCCTAAACTTACGCCTTTTCGCGCTTGCCCACCACACTACTCCCATCTTCGTGCAAAACTGCAAATGTGCACCCGGTGTCCAAAAAGGGTAGTAGATCAGATCTATCGAATTACCTCTCTCTCCTCTCCAAGGTTATAGAGCTTGTGGTTGACACACAGCTTCCCAGATACGTACTTACAAAAACACGAACTGGTCAGCTATACCTAATATAGCTATTACGGGTTTTTTACTTACCTACTCACGTATAAACAAAAACTATTTATCGACCAATGCTCTATTCTTAGATGCTCATTGTTTAAATAATGTTGTATTAAAAATAGATATTACCTGAAGCTAAACAATAAACATAGATCATGTGACCATCATAACACATCGATAAAAAGATAAGACCGGAGTTTAAGACAAAGAATCGCCAAAACGTGCAAATGAATTCCAACAAAATGAGTTAAGCATTCGGTTTTGAGTACCGAGGCATAATCACTTTCTATTCGAGAGCGGGGTGTTAACTAAATAAACTAAATAAAATTTGAGCAAGGCATAGAGTTATAGACTCCAAATGATTTACTAAAGTTAGAGTAGCGTTTGCTAAACTATATTATGTGCAGTTCAAATTAGTTAATCGAACCAGATAAAGTGACGGCAGGAGAAATTACAATCGCTGCGTCAGCCCAAATACTTAAATGACAAGTGATTAGGTTAATGTATTATAAGAAACTTAGGCGAATGAAAAAACAGACAATAATTATGATAGGTATAATATCAAAGAACATTAATTATTAGATATAAGTACAACGTTACCTTTAAATGCAAAATAATAAAAAAATCGTAATACATAGTAAAGCATCCTTATGAAGACATCTTTCGTATCAAGTATTGAAGCTAAGAACAGAAGCTTTTAGGCTTTTAGCGTCGACAATAAGGATGTCATCGACACGCTGCTTATCGGTAGAACCCTTGCACAATAATGAGTTATGGAGTGGCGGCCGCAGCCGAGTCCATAAACCCATTCAATATGGGTTATTGACAAATATTTATGGCGTATAAAGAGGGGATAATTACAACTCTTTGGCACATAAAAAGTATCGATGAAAGGGTGCGGCGTGCTGTAAAAATTTATTACCAACATTGTCACCCGACGGGCTGCCTGCCACCGCGGCCACATCACTAAAAACGATACGTTATGACTAGCACCATTCTTTAGCGCCACTTTATACTGTTTCCTTTGCCTGTATTTTACTACTGTAACGTTTGATGGTATTCCATATAATTCCATTTATGATCTAGGTCTTGCTTTTCATATTATTATGTTTAGGAATATTTTGTAGCCAGTATAAAAACTAGTCGATGTTATTTTTCTGGACCTATTGTCGGGCAAAATTATGTATTGTATTCATAATATAATTCTTGTAACAAATAAATTACAACTTTACAAGAAATTGTTAAGTAAAAAAATTGCACAACTTTCAAAAGAGTGTTAAAACGACTCAATATAATTTAAATACTTATTTTTATGAATGCACTTTTTTACACCAAAATAATTATTTTAATGCAAACAAACCAATTCTTTACTATATTTTTTCCTTTAATGCGCGACAAAAAAGTCCAAATTCAACAGGGCGTACAAACGTTATACTCACACATAAAACAAAATAACTATTTTTGCAACATGTTTTCTATTCAGCATTTCAAAACTCGCTCAACAGGTATGTCTTAAAATTTTAGAATTTTTATTTAAGGTTCAACAAGGAAAAGTTACCAGCCTTGTAGGCACTCTTCAAAGATAGTTTTTAATGTATTATTCCTTAGTTTTTATTTATTTAATTAATTATATTGACTAGAATGAAATAGTTTTACTAATAAAATACAACAATATATGCAATGTAATAATTGTAATAAATGCATACAAATATCAGTGATCACTGAAGAGAATGTACAGGTTTTATTAGTGTAGAGGACAGAGATTTTCTTATGTTAAATAAACATATTGTTAGCCAATTGAATCTTTCAAAAGTAATTTATCGAGTTTTTTGTCAGGTAAAAATCTATATTGTGAACTGGTTTCAAAACAAAGCATAAAATAATTTTGAAAATTCAATAGTGTTTGTAAAAAACCTCATTTGAATAACAAGTTATTGACTGTGACTTTGAATGACGTAAAATAAAATACTTGTCAATATTAAAATATCTTATGTAACAGTTCGGTAAGACCTAGAAACCTGCACTGTATTGTAAATACTCGTTATGCACAAATAAAAGATTATTTACATATTTATTAAAAAAAAGTCATTATAAAATTAGACTCGAAGATTTAATTCCAATTTAGTTTAACAAATCAATGTTGGATAAAAATATGTCATTGAAAAAACAATGACAGCTTTAACTAACGTAGTACCAGTAAAAAGGTTCAGAGGTTCAGATAGATATATAGCTTTACTACCATATTAGCATAATATGATTTTGCTTAGAAATTACTGTGTAAGCTTTATAATCGTATGATGCATATCAAACATGTTATCCACAAGTTTTTTCAAAATGTTACACTAGACTTTGCGCCGGCTATTGTGCCTTTAAGACAATTTCGTTACAGCACTTTTGCTGTGTATATTCGTTCAAGCTTCAGCATTATCTCTGATATTACAATTCTGTGTACATCACGTCATCTCTCGGTTCGTCCTCGAAACACGGAGTAATGTTATTAAAAAGTTATGGGATAAGCCGGTAGGACGTGCCGCCTTCGCTCCGGGCGATGTTAATCATAAACTTTAAAATTATCTTATTTCCACTAATTTTTCTGCCACGCGCTCTTTGAATACGTAATTAAGTCAAAAAAACTTTCTCTTTTTGAATATGAATAGAATTAAGTTGAATTATTCTTTTGTTTAGATTAAATAGATATAAAACGTCTAAACGTCCAACGGTTTTATGAATACCATCCTAAATTAGCATCATTATTGCGTGTTTTAGGTAACTCCGACAGATCTTACAAAAATGTTGATCATAAAATACTAAGTACTTATTATAATACACCGAATGAAAGTGTTGTTTACCTAATATAGTTTCGACATAAAGATAAAGTTACCGTAATCAAATAAAATCTTATCAAAAATTAATTAAAGGTTATTTGACAAAGCGTCAACAGTTTCGTTAACTTTTTTTTTTAATTACTATAATCTAAATCATATGGTAATATCTACATTAACTTCTAGATGAGTTAATTTAATAAATCTTTTGTAGAAAAAAAAAAACAAATATTAACGAGATATCAAATACATAATTGAAAAAAGCATTTTCTATATATGTTTATAGCTAGTAACTGATATATTACATAAAAACATGCTTATATCGAAAGTAATACATCGAAGAAGTATCTACTTACTACAAATAAAATTTCATTAGGTATTACTTATATTTACCTTCTCGTGTTGTAATAGATACATATATTGCTATGGAAAATAAGAAATCCTATTAATTTTATTTTGCCTTCCAAAATAAAGCATGTCAAAGCTCTGTTCGGAATTAATTCCATATCTAAGTAGATAATGTAAGAAGGTTCCCTTTTTCGCTCCGCCGCGCCTCTTCGCGCCTCCACAGGAACTTTCAATTATGATTTCGTCTAATTTTAATTAAGTGCTCTCCAAAAGGCTTTTCTTCGTTGAAATTAATATTTGAATATAATTTGGGTGGAGCGAGCGGGCGGAGTTTGCCGCGCGAGAAATAATTAATTCTATTAAAAGTGGACCGGTGGCCGCTCGGTAGTAAGATCGTCCTCCCTTTACACCCACTTTTATTTTTATTACTTGTTCATTAAAAAAACATGTTCTTACTTGTAATAAGGAAGTATAAGTTAAATTATAAAGTAATAAGCTGTATGTAAATAAGTTTTGCGTCAGTTTGTGCAACAGGTCTGGCGGAAGCGACCTGCAGAGACGCGTCGTGATTGCGACCAAATGTTTCCTCTGCAACGTCTGGCCCACTTTTTGCCACGTTTTTTCACCTCTCCCGCTGATAAGTGCGCTATCGATAGGTTCCATTGGGTGTTTGTTTAAGCCGAGCAACTCTTAACGAGTGACGGAAGTTGACTCAAATACTTTCGGTTTTGTTTTTTTCTGTTGAATGAATTCAAAGATTGTTTTTAGATTGGAGATAGAATTGCGTAAATATAAATGCATAAAACATGAAACGTTTATGTGTATTACTATAAGCTATAAGAAAACCAATTCGTTGTATAGGAACAATTTAAATACACTATAGTTTAATAAAATTAATTATTAATAAATATTATTAGTTTTTTATTTCATTTATATTGTTATGTATTATCTAGCATGTTCAGAAAACTTGACAAGTTTAGCAAAGTATGTTAATGTTTGATTGCAATATAAGTTATGAATATTTAATATAACTTCGAATTACTTTATTGTTGCAGGTGTGTCTGTGAGGCCGCTGTCAGCGATGCGTCAAGAGTCGCTGCCGATGCTAGCGGAGCGGCTGCTTGCGTCGCGCGCGGCGGCGCTCGTAGCGGGGCTCCCGGCCGAGCTGTACTCGGGGGCGCTGCTAGCGGCGTGGCCACCGTCACCACCCGCACCGCTGCTGCCGCCGCCCGACATTGACCGCGCACGCAAGCGACGCCGCACGCCCAAGCTAGACGAGACCTCCTCCGCGCCACTATCTCCCCCCTCCTCGGGCTCCTCACCGGGTGCTGCCGATCCCCCTAGAGACAAACTGTTTACCTGCAAAGTTTGCTCCCGCTCTTTCGGATACAAACACGTTCTCCAAAACCACGAACGGACCCACACCGGCGAAAAACCTTTCGAATGCGGCGAGTGCCACAAAAGGTTCACGCGAGACCATCACCTCAAAACGCACTTGCGTCTCCATACCGGTGAGAAGCCGTACAGCTGTCCACATTGCCCGCGACACTTTGTACAAGTGGCCAACCTTCGTCGGCACCTGCGCGTTCACACCGGTGAGAGACCGTACGCGTGCGCGCGCTGTCCAGCTCGGTTTTCGGATTCGAACCAGCTAAAGGCGCATACATTAGTTCACGAGGGAGAGGCTCCTTTCGCGTGCCGCTGCGGAGCGCGGTTCCGGCGACGGCAAGCGGCGGCGCTTCACCGCTGCGAGGTGAGTGCGGGTAGCCCACCGGCCGCCGTCGTGCCGGACTGGCGCTGGGACGAGTGGCCCGAGCAGACAGAACCGGAGGATTTATCGCTCCCTCGTCGGCCCTCCACACCAGACTCCCCTACAGACCTGCGCGTGCACGCGTAGTCGCTACTCGCAGCGCCTGCCCCTGCGCCGCTGAGCCGGTATACGAGTTCCTCCTACGTAGACCTCGCGCCCTCGCCCTCCCGTTCCCCTCACGTCGTCGTCGTTCGCTCCATGACGCCCCAATAAATAAAACTATACACATTTTTTATTCATCGGCTAACGGTCGATTTTTTTTCTAATTTTTTCCGTCTTTCCCAGTACGACTAACGAGTGACGCAGTCTTGTTAGGTAGTGCTCTATTATTTAACTTTTTATGATTTTGTATTTGCAACGTCCGTTATAAAGAAAACACTTTTTGCGTCCATGTTACAGTTTCAATCTTTATTGTCATACCATTTGCATAATCGCATCACCAAGGTGAAGTAAAACGTCACTTTTGTTCTTTTGTTTTGTAACATACAATGCTGTCTGAAAAAAGGGAATATTTTTTGATTTATTACTGCATTACTATTGTTTCGTGATAGAAAAAAAATTGTTTCGCATTGCATCGAGTCACTGAGTTCTTTACGTTTCGCGTTTACTGCCTCAGTAGAGGCTAAAGACTAGACTATATTTGACAAGAAAACGCCGTGATATTGGTAAACTGTTTTTATAACAAGAAAGAAGGCTATAATTTAATCGGTAATCGAGCGTTTATTTAGCAGAGCGGTTCGCTGGCGAACAAAGCCCATTATTATGAGTACCTACCCTGACAATCTTTTTACAACCGGTTTGCAATCACCCTTAAATTTCAAGTATATTTGCTAAATTCTTTAGAAAAGTAGATTTTGACTCGAAATTAATATGTTCTCATTTCACAATACGTTCATAGGGGATAATTGTTTAGGTGTAATTGGAGCTTACAGTTAGTTTGTAATTACCGCTGAAAGCGGGCTTGGGTCATCTCGAGCGAACGATGACGCCGCGAGGGGGCGCCGCAGAGCGCAATATGCTTCTGTAAATATTGCTCTTTATAAATTATTTATTATTTATATTTTACTTATTAGGTGTTTCTTCGTTGCAGAAACTATTTGTATACTGTTAATATATGTGTATATATTCGTGTAGTGATAAGGTAATTAGAACGAGGACTTTTAAGTTCACTAAGTATGATTAATTCTACTTACTAACATTGCGTCTACGTTTTAAAAGTTGTATTTGGTAGGTACACTTTCGAACTATGTGCACTTTGGATTTAAGGATTTTTATCTTACCAATGTTTTTAGGGTAAAGTGTCTTTATTTATAGACTGTATATATTTCTCCTAGCCTAAGTATGAATTTAATCCTCAGTGTACATAGGCAGAACGTTGTAAACTCATTTTTTTCTTACTTCCTATTTTGGTAAACAACATTCTAACCTCAAAACAATGATTTTGGTTCAATACCTAAATGGGGAAGACGAAATATAACGTGAAATAAAAAAAAAGTATTAACAGTATTTTACCTATTTCCCTTTCTTATTTATTAAGCCTGAATCATAGTTTTCTTGATTTTGAGGTTAGAATTTTGTTTACAAAATACGGCAAGTACGAAAAATCAGGGTGTAAAATTATTGCGAGAACCATTATTCGTTGGTACGTACGGCATGTCACACTAATTAATAATTATTGCAATTTGTAATACGGGTATTAGTTTCCTATTAGACGTAGGGTATTTATTTTATTAGTTTTTTATCTAATTAAATGAATGCCACATAATTAATGTTCTGAATGTTTTAGCGCACATTATAGGTAATATGAAGAAAGTATCTATGTTTTAAAATAGCGCTGTTTGTTGATTATTATTATTTTATTTTTTTCTAGTGTTTAGTCCTTATTGAAAATAGTCTTAGTATAGTTCAAAATAAAAATAAATCTGTGTTGATCCCAAAGAAATATTTGGTACAAATTTTGATGTGTACAAACGTAATGATAATATAATAAATTGTAGTAACATTTATGTTGCAATGTTGTAAAATTTATAGTTAGTCGATAGAAATTGTAGGAAGTTAATGTTGGGCGAATGTGCCATTATCTACCTCATTAAAATAGGGTTGAGGCCAAGGTACAGAGCCGAAGTTCTTGGAATATTTTCTATTGTTTATCTGTGTTGATAACGTACAGACAGACGACTTGACTATACCTATTACATGTGCGATGCATACTTTCTGATAAACTTTCCCGTTAGCGACTGATTTTGTCCCAAAAAAACCTATTCGTCAAACTTTGGTTGCAAATACCTATAGATCTGAATAAAAAATATAGGTAGGTAGGTATATGTCCACTAGAGAACCTCCTCTTTTTTAATCGGTTAAAATCAAATATAAAGTTGCCAACTTGATCAATAAGAAACCTTATATTTATGTAGAAGTCACTGTGTAGTTATAAACATGAAAAAAATATGTATACTTACAGGATAATTAAAATTAAAAGAATTGAATAGAATAGATACCCTATTGGTGTAGCCCTTGAAAAAATAAGTAACAGTATAGGTATTTGTATTTCACATCTGTGTTATGGTCAATAGAATGAATCATCAATATTTCTGTCAATATTTTATTAAAATATTATTTGACATATATATATATATATATATATATATATATATATATACGACTAAACTTAAATGTAATTTACCTATGATGTGGCCAAAAATGTAAATACTTGCAAATGTTTAACTTTAACTTGCAATTGATTTGAGTTCCTATTTTAATTATGTACTATTAAATTTATTGTTTTGCTTGCAAAATTTGTTTTATATTAATTAGGGAATATATTAGGTGTCTGTGCCATTTGTTTATATTTAAATAATATCGCCACATTAATATTTTAAACAAAACTGCGACATAAATACCTACTATTAAACTTATCTACCTCAAATTCAGAAAACAGGTGTCTACTAATAAATATAATAGGTAAACATATTTTTGTATTTTTACCTAAACATTTTACAGAATATTGTTTATTTTGAATATTATCTACTTGTACAAACAAATTATATACCTAATTGTAAGAAATTAAAATAGTTAAATGTGACACAATTATGGTACGAAAATATATGTATGTATTTCTTTATCAATGTCCAGTACATTAACTATTATAATAAAAAATGTTTGTTATTAAGAATGATTTTTATTTAACTCGCTATGAATGAATGAATAAATACTACAAAAAGTTTTAAAATGACATTTTATAAAATTAACAAATATTAAAAAACAAAAACTAATTTGTATATACAGGTAGGTATTTCGAAAAATAACGACCTTAACACTGTTTTAGTGACATCAAAGCCAAAACTTATTTAAAACTTGCAACTATACGTCTTTTTGGCGTATGCAGGGCTTCGTCACGATATTTTTCTTCGCTGAAAAGCCAGAGGTGTGAATATTCAATCATTTAATCAGCCTATAGACCAGTACTGGAATAGGTATTTCCTAAGAACGTCACCACACCCGGTCCTCCGCAATCTAGCCACTTCCGGCTACCTTTTTCAGGTCATCGGTCCACGTGTCTGGTGGGCGACTAATCCGCGGTCTCTACTGTAAGTCGCGTCTGCCCCAACGGCCATCGGTTCTACGACAAATACCTATGATCTGCCTATTGCCACTTCAGTTTGCTTATACAATTATACTCAATTCAAGAACCACTACGTGACAATTAAGAAAAATTACACGCCGGGCCTCTTAGAACTTGAGGCAGACACCAAAAACCCTTCGCCATTAGCCACCACTGACTCATTTTTCACATTTATTAAGTCTTTGTCCTATTTGGAATGTAAGAGTTGATGATAAAAAACTGAGTTACAATTGTGGTTAACTTACAATCTTCTAATCTAATCACAAACCACCGCATAACAAGAAAATAGATTTATGGCATCAATAATTAAATCAACTTAACATTCACTTATGTATTTTGAAATATTACTTATCAAAACGACTTTTATCGTACAATTATATCTTTATTAGAAAGTCAATTTACATTTGTCAATTTATGTATTTTTTTGAGTTTTTTTTTATCATAATGATTTATTTATTATATTGGTCTAACAAATCAAATTATAACATAGGTAGGGTATTTAAATAAACATATAAAAAATTATTACTTACATTAATTTTATAACAAATAAACATTGTATAAAAGGATGCGAATGGGTGAAGCTAAAGAAATGTGCAACGATTGTGACAGACAGCATTGGTCTCTGCCTACTCTTTTGGGATATATACGTGATGTTATATATGTAGGTATGTTAAAAGAAAGTAACTTCTTCAAAGGTGACTCCATGGGGCATATAGTATAGTATCTATGTATGAGTTGGTACCTACCTAAAACGCTGACAACAAAACCATACCTTTACTTATTTTCTGGCATTACTACAGTCACAGTATAGGTAACCACATGCCGCAGTCTAAGCATTCACCACTAGTTTTGCGCAAGGTAAGCTCCAGCTCATATATCGCCTAAGGCAACATCAGTTTTTTTTAAAGTTAATTCTTATTTTTATTAGTGCAATTCATCGCGCAGCATATTGCAGCAATATTGCTACAAATTATTGATATTAACCAATATTTACGTTTTTATGATATTTGTTGACTGCAGCCTGCTCTATTACTGTTCCTGACTTTTTACTCACGTTAATTTGGGATGGCATAAGCGTGTTTACTAATGGTGCAGATTCACACCAAAATTCGTCCTATAACTGATATGGCGTAGTTTCGCCGGGTCTTACATAACTGAGGTAGTATGTTCCAACAGTACCTTGCATTACCCTGAACAGGTATTTCAGGGTACTGTAATGTACGGTTGAAAAACCTCCCCGCGGCCATGCGTTGCTATTAGCTTTTAGCTACCCTTTGTTTTTCGCATCTGTCTAAGGGTGGATTGTTACTCGTGTGTTTATGAATGCTTTACGTGGCCAATCTATTTTAGATACTTTGCATTAAGTTATTATATTTAAATTTTTCATTTAACTTTAAGAGCTACGAAAATGTAAGTAAATATGATGTATTGCGTCTTCTGTGTGGATTTAAGTTTTACACAAAAAAGAGACATGCAGAATGCAATGGTATCAACCATTAACCTTTGGTTGATTAGTTTTTTTAATCAATGCAAATGCAATGTTTCAATTTATATTGTTGTTCGTTTACCTAATTTATCTGGTACCTACAATCTCACTAACTGCGTAATGTAATGTAGTTTGTAGGCAGCTGTTGTCGTTGAATTTTTTTTTATTTTTTTTTATTTATTTGGATCAACAAACAGTGTTCACAATGAGTCTTATAAAATAAATAGTTTTACAATTAGTTTATTATTGTGCCACCAGCAACGTTAAATTAGTGAAGAGTTAAAAAGGCAATGTTTGTATAATAATATAATTATTATGTTGTGTTGTGTTATGTTTTGCTTTTTAGTAGATATGTTTGTAGTAAATTATCGCGGAGAAACACACAAACAAAAAAGACTTTGCTTTATTCGCTGTCTGCCTGTCTGTTTCTCTACGAACTCTTCTAAAACGTCTGGACTGCTTTTGATGATTATTTTGTTTGTATTTGAGTAAATAGAACCATTCCTGGATGGTTGAAATTTACAATTGGACACGATAGGTAACGCTGCAACTGGGCGCTGCAGCACATCAACTTTAAGGTAACAAACAGCCGGGTCAGATACATCAATTGGCACATGTATGGCGGAAATCACTTGTGAACGGATCAACCGATTTAGCTGATTTCTTTTTGCTGTGTTCCTGATTGTCAGGACAAGGTTTGTTAGAAAGATTTAATTTTGGAAAATCCACCGTAAATATTCACAGGGGCACGATCAACACTTTTCAATCGTTTACTATATGACTTAAAATAATAATATAATAAGAGTAACGAAATAAAGTGTCGAAAAGTACATTTTAAGTGACTTATCTAAAAAAAATTAAACGTACGACACAACATGCGTTGTTTGTTAATTAAATTATAACGCTAGAGCTGTAAACTTAATACTTTTCTGTTTTCGTTGTAGGTTCAGTTCAAAGAGGCTACGGGGTGACGGCGAGGGGCGCGGCGCGAGGGAGGAAGCCGGAATTAAGAGGGAGCAAGGGGGGGCGACCGCCCTGGATACTGAGAGGAGTTTTAACCAATTAATTTTGTTCCTCAACGCAAACTCCGCTATATAATAAGGTATAAGTAGGCATTACTCGATAGCTGGCCGGGCCGAGACTCGGAGCCTCTCGTAACGATGTTTTAATTCTTGTTAAGCTTTCCGTTTCTCCACTTTTAATATTTAATGGCATTTTCATGGCGCGTGTTTTATGACGCACTTACGAATTCCCAACATTATTGACATTGTTTTATCGGCTTCGTTGTTTTCCTACAGCTCCCTGTCTAGGATTGTGATTGCATAATATTTAACAGAGTCGCGCTCCTTTCGTTTAACAACGTAAGTTTTCTTTAAATAGTCAGCTTGGCTGTCTCTGCATGATTTGATAATCGTTGAATCTCTAGGTTTCCTTGAAACAGATATTATATACATTCATTCATACATATGGATTTCTTTTATAGAAACAAATTAAGAGGCGATACTACCGATTTTTTTTTTTGCAAATGTTTCTCCGGATCCGCTGAACAAATCCGACTTAAATTTAATGTCTGTATTCTTCGGGTTATGGTTTAGACCCTAAAAAACGTGAAAACACGATTAATTAACTTTTGTTCGATAGAAAAAAATTCTAAAGTGACCCCTTTTGTTTGTGTTTAACACATAGCACATAGCCATGATAGTGCTTTAGACCCTGAAAAAATGCAATTTTTAATTACAATGATGTTTAATAAAATATTAATTTATTTTATGTATTTCAATGAAAAAATCAGTGAATTGCGATGTAGCTGCACTACTCACACACGCTTAGTTACATATCGCGTCATCCTTGATTTTACTGCCTCTGCCACTTAATAGGTTGGTACAAATCTTTTATTGAAATATGTGAACAATATATAATAAACAATATAATTTTTTTTTTAAATAGCTGCTATTTTTTAAAATAGAATTTATTTTTAATTAATAGTAGTATTACATGAAAATGGGTAAGTACCATTTTTTTTAAAACACACAAAAATATGAAGAAATAACAATTTTGTTTTGGTTAGGCCTACCAACGTCATATTATGTAGCACATATGGTTACATACTATACTTACCTACATATTTCTAGACGATAAATATTTTTTAAATACTTTACTTACTTTAGATTTAAATACTTATATTTAGAAACTCCCATTTCGAAATAGCTATTGTTATAGTTACCTATATATATAATTATAAAGACATTTCCACTTTAAACTAAATATAGAAATTAGCTACGCTATATAAAAGTAAGAAGCAACCCATCAACAGACATGCAACATACACTGGTAACTACCTAAAGCTACCCCATCTTTATTACCTTCTGCATCACCTGCCCTTCGAAAACATCAGCATCTTTGTCTAACGAACCATATGTCACAACTCCGCTCGTGCTTACACCTCTCATCCACCTCCAGCTATAAATAACTACAAAGAAATCATTAAAAAACCAACAGTCTTCCCCTTTACCAAACCATGACTAAACACCCAAAAAGTTACCTTACCTAAGATTTAAAAATAAGATTCTTTACAAAAACACTATGCCATCGCGCCTCTACTCCTCAGCAGTTTGCATCAATATGACGCTCTTAAAAAACAATTCTTAACAACGGTATTGTGTTGTTAAAAAACAGGAGCGCTCAAAAAAAAACAAACCGCAGAATACGGTTAAAAAACAAAACGCAGCACGCGAGCGAAGGCAGACACCCTTTCCCTTTTACGTACGACGCGCGTGGTTTTTTCTTATATCTATGTAAGTGAGGGTTGAGTTTTTTACGGTGATGCAAGTATAAATTAATAACAGAACGTGCTTATAATCTGCTGCTTGGAACACTTTCGTCTTTGTTATTTTTTTTTTATCAGTTAAGTTGGTATTCATTTGTTTTTGTGTGGCGCGGAAACGAATCGCTCCGTTGATTGCGTCTTGCGTCCGTTGTGCGACAGGTGCATAAAGTTTCTGCATTTGCCGAATAGCTATTGTAAGAAATACTTCGAGGATTAAAGTGGTAATTTTTATGTTATTTTGTAAAATTTATGAATTATTTTTAATGTTCCATAGATACTAAAGATGCGCAGCAAAAAGCATAACTTAAATCTACAGAAGTAAATGCTAATGTGTTTTTCTTCAAGGACGTGTCGGCTCCAATAAGTCTAAAAGATGCTAGATTATTTCTACCAGTACCTATGTTATGTAAAGTCTGTGTTTATAACACTCATGTACCGTACTCATGTATATATACTCCATTTTACATAGCATGATGCGGGAGATAGCTACGATAATTGGTACTGAATTGCAGCCCTAGCTGACAACAATGAAGTTAATGAGAACCTATGTAGTTATAAAGATATAAATGACATCTTTATTACATATAATTAATATAATAATATCATGCAATTATATTCTATTTTAAGGTACAAAATTACAAAATGCCACACACCATGCTATGGAGTATAGTAGCACATCAAGTAAGTAGTAGCTAAAAACCTAGATCTTATGTTAATAATTATAAACTATTCTATTTATAAAAATGGTATGTATTAGGTCACAGTTTTAATTGTGCGAAGGTAATATGTGGCTGGGTACACATTCATGTCACGGGAACAGCAACTTTTGACTAACTTCATACCTATTATTGCTTATTCCTATAATGCTTATGCTTAATGTAATGAATAACCCTGGTTAATTGCATTGAAAACGGGTTAGTTCGCCGAAATATATGCTAATTGTTTGATTTTTGTGTTTTATTAATATATTGTGATAAAAATACATCAACTAAGTTGAAAATATTTTACCCTAAGATGTATAATTAGGGGTTTATTTTAACTACTGAAGTTTTCTCCAAACTGTGGTTCAACATGGTATGTCTAAATCCGAAGGTCTGCCAGGAAATTAAACTCATTTAAGTTTTTGCCCACATCCTTATCCCACAAAACTTCAGCTATTCTTTCGAATGCAGAAAAAATTAGATCCCTCAGGACCTTGAAGGTAAGTCTGTATCTGAGCAGAAAATTCGGTAGACTGTAAGTTATTGGTACTAATATACTAGTGTGCTATAATTATTTTTATGTTCATCTATATTAATATAATAAAGATGAGGAGTTTTATTTGTATCTTTTTTTGTTTGTACGCGCTTTTCTCATAAACTACCAGTGGGATTCGAAAGATTTGCATTTGATTTGCCTTCATTGCATTTGCATTGATTGCCTTATTCTTGACATAATATGATATAACATTTCACGCTTACGACCCTAAGGAAACAAGCAAAACGAAAAAAAGTCAGGAAGAACCCTAAGCAAACCTGCGACCTGGATGACAGCAACGGCAGAACACCGTCTTCCAACACCAGGTCAGCTAGTTAATAATAATAAATACATAAAAAAAAAATATAAATTAAAGATCCGCAAAACAAAGTCTATTTGTAACTTTTTTGTCCTCTCTATAAACGTCTATAAGATCAATGTCTTAGATTTTTTCGTCATCTGCATAAGCATATCACCTTTCTCTGTAGATTGCTGGACACCTCCTCTTCCACCTTTTAAAAGCCGTCCACTTGACGAAGTATTATGTGATCAGTAATGCCTTAGTTCTCCTACGGAAGTCCATAGATATATTCCGAGCATGGCTCACTCCATAGATTGTTTGTGTTTATGGGTCAGGCCAACTTTGTTTTGAAAACCTAATGATATGACCGCAGCTATTATAAAGAAGAATCAACGCATCATAAAATTAATTTAGACTAAAGGTACATAGTTTTAAAGAAGGTAGCCGGAAGTGGCTGGATGAGAAGGTTGGAGGACCATGTGTGGTATGAGTATGACAAAATATTACTCAGTTAAGGATATTTTCCCTACCAATCTGCTACCTATGTTATTTACATGTAGGTACCTAAATTTGATTAACTCTAAAGACTGCAGTAACTGTACCGAAGGGACTTTTTGAAAAACATTGAAATACTTATTCTAACCAAAGATTTTTGTTTTTTATGAAAGCTGGTTGTTAAAATTTTGCGGATGTAAAACATTTTGTACAACTTGCACAATTATTAAAGATCTAATAATAAAAAAAAATTAAAATTTTATTCAAAAGTTGTGAGAAGGTTATAAACATATCAACAAATATTATATTAGATAGACTTAATTGTTATTTATAATATCTGTGTATTTGTCTAACTTCACTTTAAAAAAATTGGAACGATAGCATGACGATAGGTGCTTTTTTCAATGACACAATCTCGGCACAAAAAACCTGGAATTTTCTTAACAATGGTCTAGAAACTTCGATTCGCATCAATAGTTCTTAAGATTGTGTCAATGTAAGCAAATATAGATGAATGGTTTGAATGCACGCGCGTTGAATGAAAGGCTCGCTGCACGTGTGGCGCATGAGAGGTCGATTCTTGATCGTTGACAATCAATTTTCGCGCTCTATTTACCCTTTTTCTGGGTAAAAGTACATAAGTACTTACTTAAGCATATAGATGTAACATGTATTGTGTATATAATTGTGTCACACAATTCTATCGCATTTTGGGTTTATTTATGATTTATAATTTTGCTGGTATAGCGCTATTTTACAGGATATGATTCAGTACCTATTTAAATAGTAATATAGTGTCTTAATTAACCTGTAAACATTTGCGATTATTGTTTGTATTTAGGTTTGAAAGATAAAAAAAATATTTAAAAATGTATGACTAACTGAACAGCACCTAATGAGTCATTTCTTTAGTCGGGTGCGATTGCCCCCCGTATCACCGCGCCCCTTACTTCACAATTGCTACGTCTAGACACCTTCGAAAAATTTACACCGAATTCATCCTAATTAAATAACTAACGTTTGACGCCTCATTTGAATTGTAATCAATAACAAATATTAATCAGCCAAGTTTAACAATGGAGGATAAAATTCAAAGGGCTATTAAAACCACAGCCAAATATCCTTTAACATATCTAAATAATCGCCAAGTAACAAAATCGCCAACTCCTCTCAAGTGGTAATGACTTCGCGTTTTCATCCCACACACTCATCTAATTCAACTAATGCAATAAAAAAATCCGCCCGCGCCGCGCCGCGTCCCTCGAACATTTATTTTGATAGTCGCGTCGGTTACCCGAACTCTATTGTCGCCACTCGGTTTGATTATTGATTTTTACGCTAAATGTTCCCTTTTTTCAAAAAATCTATTCATCGCAATTATGACTTCCTTTAACATTTGATGTATTTGATATGTGGTACAAAAGGTTGAAGTACAAAAAGCTATTAATAACCCGTATGGTAGGTGCTCCTGTAGCTTGAAATTATAGAATAGAGCGAATAATGTTTTGAAGTTTTCTAAGATTTTATTTTAAGAGTTGCACACATATAGCCAGGTAAGTACATGATGGGTCCGACGTTAGGCAACTCGTCTGGTCCATCGGTTACTACATTTTAGCTCCTGAAATATGCTACCGGAGAAAAGTATCTTAATTTTAGGGTATAAAAGTTTTGCATATAATAAGTACCTATAATTAAATTAATATACCTACTTTTTTTCTTAGGGTTCAATAGCCAAAAGGAAAAACCAGAAAAATTTCCTGCTGCTATACTGGGATCGTAAAAAGTAAAAAGAATGATTTTCTTTATATTCCTTTACTGTCATTCTTCTTTCTGTAATAACTGGAAATATAAACAATCTTCCACTACATTCGTTGATTATTTGATTGTTTAAATTGACTATATTTTTTATGAACTATCGGCAAGTAACGTGGAGAACCTTATAGCTTTTGACCAAAGACGAAAGCTTAGCTTTCCACTTTCCAATTACTTCGCGAAAGTGTTCAACCCTCTAAAAGGCTGGAAAATTATAGCATAGCGTATTTTTCACTCATTCTCAGTCCATTGCATCGGATGCGAAATAAAAACGTGGGTATTTTAAAATCAGGCCCAGCCAGCATGTGCAAATGGTAGACTAATTTTATTAAACTCTGACTTAATTTATATTAAGCACAAATAAGAACTAAGAAAAGAGTAGGTACGCTTTTATACTTTGAAACTACTTTCATACTCTTACATATTTTCAAATCTACAGTCTACGTGTAGAGATACACAGGTAATTATTCTTATATTCATCATTAACTCTACGTACAATAAATTAAACCCATAAATAAAATACTACTTTACTATCTTAACACTATTCTTCTTTTAGTAAAATCATTGAAACGTTTAGGTATCTAAAATAATAAACTGGCAAACATTCCCCGGGCCCGCCCGCGTAATTTTCTCGATATTACTAAATTCAAAAATTCTGACATTCAGATGAAATTATTATAGATTACTAGTATGTTATATAGATGTCGCAGGCTAATCGTATAATTCGCTGTTTTACAATATGCCTAGGCAGGTCGTAAAGTATGGGATAGAAATTATCATATAACTGAACAGATTATTATGTGAAGCTTGGATGGAACGCTCCGCTCGTTTCGCTCGCTCCGCATCTACGTTTACAAAATAGAAACTTAACCTAACATACATGACTTATACAGTGCGATTTTTGTTCCTTTCGTTTCCATACTTTACGATCTGCCTAGGCATATTGTAAAACGGCGAATTATACGATTTGCCTGAGACATACTTTCCTATGTATGTGAGGTATAACGTAACGTAACGTTTAATAACTTTTGATACAAAGCACTTAGTAATTTTTTTTCAAACTATCGACAGAAGATATGAGTGTACCGATAAAACATGTGAAGATGCCGCATAGTAGGTACAACAAAGTTAGAAAAATAAAAGAGGTTGCTACAACATTATAAGAAAGGCTTTTCGCGCAACTTGTAATAACATGACGGTTAATCCTTTAATCCACAGAGTATCGCTTCTGTTCAGTAAGGCGGTATACAGTCTCTGACAATGCCTAATTGTCGTGCAAACAGTGTATACGTTATACAGTGTCTCTGACCAGCCATGCCGAAAGAATTTTCACAAACGGCCGTGTTTGTGTCCGTTTTGCAATTTGTTTGTGTAGCGTGCGATACAATGCCTCGGCTACTGGGTTTGTTTGCATTTAATCCGTTTGTAATTCCCTTTCTTTGATGTCTTCATAATGGTCACAAAATATTCGGGGGCGTATGGATGAGGATAATTTACTCTTTCACTTTCCTTATAGAGGATACTTTGAAGGTAGGCGGGTTTATTCTTTGCTGATAGCTTTGGAGATATTACGTGTAAAAACGGAATGCGAGCTAATAAAAAACATTTCAAAACTTGTTAAAAAAACTGCAATATAATAAATATTTTGCCATAAACATAAGTAAAAAAATTAGATAGGTTACATAACCTAAGTGGCTGTAAAAATGACTTTTACCACACTCCGGAACTTATAAAATCTTTTATGACTAACTCACCACCAGTAGTCAATTGGAAGAAAACGATTCCCACTTCACCACTGGTGGTCAATTGGAAGAATATGATTCCCAATTCACCACTGGTGGTGAAATAACACTAATAAACATTTTTATCACGCGCTCTTCTTTTAATTTACATAATCGCGCTATTGATTTTTCTATACAATGCAAAATAAAGGATGTTGGCCACTTTGCTGGCCTAAACGAAAGTATGATTAGGGTTAACTTTTCAAACATCATTATTTAAAACGTGTTTTCGGCAGAAAAGTTCGTCCTCACACCTTAGACCTAAATGGTCAGGTGCAGTGAGGTTTTAAAGGAACTTTCTCTCGCGCAACGCTTATATTGTGGAATGAGCTCCCTGCCAAGGTTTTCTCTAATGACTACAATAAGGGGTCCTTCTAGAAAGAAGTTATTAGATTTTTGAAGTGTTGGCAACGCGCGAGTGATGACTCTGGTGTTGCAAGCGTCCATAGGCCGCAGTGACCGCTTACCATCAGGCGGACCGTTTTGGCTTGTTTGCCACCATAAAACCGTATAAAAAAGGTTGTTTAGGAATATTTAATATTGAGATGTAAGCAAAAGTGAATTTAAGTTTGATAATTTCCAGTTTCTTCTGGGAAGTACATTGATAAACAAATTTATTACGAAGGTAAATGAAAATCTGAGAAAAAATGGAAAAATACAGAAGATATCTGAGCCGTGGCCTGTTTTGGCATAACTAGATATAATTAAAAAGAACCCTTAGAAACGTCGCTTGTACTTGTATCTGCCAATGAAACTCTAGCTGAGCGAAATCAGATCTCGGTCGGCCCATTTCGGCCGGATCATAGAAAAACTTTACGTATTTTTTCAATTTCGAGTAAAAAGTGTTGCTATAGGCGGCGCAGTGGGACGACAACAGCTGCCTATCATTTTGCAGCAGCAAATGTACTTATTTGGTAAAAACAGTTATTCAATGTGGCAATGAAAATGTTATGGAATGTGACGTAATAAATAATGGTAAAGTAACTTACAAACGTAACACCGGTTATCTTTTAAAGTAGATACCGTAGGTAGTAAGATATACATGGCTGCTAAAGTTTTTAACTATTTTTCTATACATTATAGGCAAGGGCGGATCCAGCATTGGCGCCAGTAGGGGTCACATAGTCGTGGTCAAGTCAAGAACTTATCATACTGTTGAAAACAAATATTAAATATATATACATAAAACACCCACGTTCTTATAGTACAGGCTGGTGGTGCAGGCGCATTACCTCACAAACAAAGCAAAACCATGCAAATTTCACTCCCCACATCAGACAACAAAGTTTTGTAGACATATGAGTTATAGGTACATAAAAACATAATAACATAGGTAGTTTTACAGTCCACTGCATTTTCCATAAAGACCTTACTTAAGTTTAGGCCCCTACACGAATTTTTATTAGGTGGGTACTTACATCAAATAGGTAACAACTCCTTATTTTAGGTAAGTATAGTGTTAAACAAGCAAAACAATTTCAGGCTCTCTAATATTTATAGTTTTTAAAAAGTAGTAAAAAGTAGTAAGTAGGTAGTATTACTTGTTGTAAATGCATGCCCGTTAATAAAGTGCAATATTTTTATGTCGCGCAATAGTTTGCATCGAAGTTTTAGCTAGGTGCTTTTAAAAACTTTAACCAAGTTTATTTTTAGGTTTATGCATGCTATATTCATTCTGTTGGTTGCTCTCTTATTTTATTCTTAAAGAGCATTAAAATCAGTGTGGTCATGACGATACACTTGATTTCATTGTGTGAATTTATCTTAGATTTTAGGTTAGGTCAGTAAGCTTAATGCTCTTCAATCTCCCTCGTCCAAAAAAAATACATAAGTAGGTACATAAGTCACGCAGCACTTTTTCAGTAAGTAGGTACCTACATATCTACCTATGAGGTACTTCATGAGCATTAACAACAATAACATTTAAGTTAAAACACACGCACTGGAATAATAAGAAACTGATTAATTACAAATAATTCATTAATTACACGAAATGGTAAGTAATCAGTCAGTCAGCAGCTATAATTTTTAAGAATACTTATAAAGGAACACTTATAAACACATTATAGGTAGAAACAAATTTTAGTTTTTTAACTTAGTACTATGTTATGATATGTTGAAGTTTAGTCGTTCCGATTCCGATTGAGGTTAGGTCTAGCAAGACGTTACGTAGTCGACAAGCGCGCGTAAGTGTGGCGCGGTAAAATTCAAATTTTCGATGCGTTTGTTCCCAAACGTTTGCCATCATTGCAAAGTTTTTACATTATATTAAATTAATTAAATATTGAAGGTATGTAGTTACATAAAATCTGTATGGTAACAAAATATACAAATAAAATCATTATGTTCAATTAGTGGTCCACCTAAGTCCTGGAACCAGCTCAGGGGGGGTCATGACCCTCATGACCCCCCCCTGGATCCGCCGTTGATAATAGGTAGATTTTTTAATCCAACTTGGCATTCTAATTATTAATATTTTCGTGTAACGGAATGTATTTTTTAATTTGTATGACAAACCTCAGCTGTCAAACTCTTTGAGCCATGTACCGTGTCGCGTGTGTGCAAATGTCAATAAGTACTGATTTTATAATCTAAAATAATAAACTAAAACGGCAAGTAAAAATCTAATAATTTCAACGGTAATTTTTTGCATGCTCACGAATGGAATGATTGTCTTTTCTGCACTTCGTCTTTTTTTTTTGTTTTTGGGCCTTGTTTTGTAATTGCCATTTATAGCTTCGCATGCGTTACCGCAAAAACACTATGTATGTCAAATATGGCTTCGTAAGCATTAAAGCTTTTTTTCTTTATAAATATTCTTTTCGTTCCTATGGTACTTCTAAACATGTTTTCAAGAAAAGATAATCTTGCATCAGGCTCTGACTCTGAATAAAACCCAACGTAGGCTGTACATGCCTAGGCAGTGCTTTATCTAGCTTGCCGAAATCAGCTGTACCCAACAAAAAGCCACAAAAAACTACTTATATGCGAACAGATAATGTGGACCACATCCCCGAATGGACGAAGTCAAATCGACAAATATGCCAGGATTACTCAAAATTCCGTTCTTTCACCAACTGTGAAGTATATTTATGTTGAAATAAGAAACGAAATTGTTTCAAAGATTTACATAAAATATAATTATGTTTTGAATTTAAATCATACGACGCCATATATTGATTTGACTTGTTCTGCTAGAATGCATACGAAGCCATATATGACTTCGTATAGTAATTACTAAGATAATGAATGGTATTTTTAATCTAATTTAAACTTATTAATTAGGACAAATGAAAGATATAATTTTTTTTTATATCTTTTAAAAAATATATTATAATATAAATATAATTATTTTTATAGCTTGTAGATTACTATTTATTTCATTCAGTAAATGTAATATTTTACGGAAAAATACAGCTTCAAACTCAACTCAGTTTTACGAAATATTCGAAGGACAGGCCTGTAATTTGCAGTATATAATACCTATATATAATTTATTATTATACAGTATATATAACTTTTAATATTGCGCTGAATCTTTCACTTTTCTCATCTTACTATCAATTCCTATACCTAAATTGGCCCCATCTTGTGTATAAACTTGCCATATGCAAGTAAAATCATTATTGTACAAAAAAACGCAAGGGTTTCTAACAAAAACTGCAAAAAGCGCTTGTTTTTATTCGAACATCAAAAAAGAGTTCAACAAAGGCTTGATAAATGGAGTGTGCGGTGCATAACGGATTTGCAACTTGATAACCCTAACACCTTGATAAATGTGGGTTACTAGAATGTAGGCAACTTTGCGCCTTTGACTGGAATTGCCAAAAAACGAACGGGTGTGGAGTGGGCGAAAACTGACACCATCCGGCACTTGGGCTAACTAACTGTACGTGGTGTCAACAAACGGGTGCAGAAGATGTATTATTTTATATTTATTTACATTTATTTAGCCTCCAAGATAGTATAGGTCGGTTTAGGTTACATGAAGCAAATTCAATTTTCCCCTTGTTGGTATATAGCGGGCGGCTTAAAACCGGCCGTGCGTTGTGGAGTATGCGGAAGGCCTGCGTCCAACAGTGCAGACCAAAAGACGACTAATAATATTCTACCACTATTATTTAACGCTTATTACAAAGTCTGTTATTCCTTGAAAGTTCATGAAAACCGGAATAAGCCTATCTATGCTCAAAGAATAATATATTTTTTTATACCTACCACTGCGCTTAAATGAGCTTTTAACACCCCACATTCAAACTGCTATTAAATGTTCTGTAACTGTATAGCAAAAACGAATCCCTAATAGTTTTCATCAATTCTTATGAAATAAAGAGGAAGTTACCTATGAGACCGACATATAATAGCAATGAAATTGAAAAAATATATATAAATACCCTATACTTTGACAGGAAAATATATATATTTTAAGAGAGAATGTAGGTTTGTAATTTTTGAAGGGTCGGCAACGCGCGAGTGATACCCCTGGTGTTACAAGTGTCCATAGGCTACGGTGACCGTTTACCATCAGGCGGACCCTAAGCTTGTTTGCCACCTTAGTGGTATAAAAAAAATGTCTAAAGTAAACTTAAAATCTGTGAACCAACTTAAAAAAAAAATAGAGTAATTAGCTGTTTCCCGCTGTTTCACTCGCGTTAATGTACAGCTCCGCTCTTAATGGCTGTAGCGTGAATGTTTCTAAAAACTAAACACAAACAGAACATTTTTTGAAGGCACTAGCTAGAAGGCATTTGTTTACACTTTTTTTTATTTAAATACAGACATCTATGGTGGTAAGGATTTTATTAAAACTATACAGAACCTATATTCGCTATAAATATATATTTAAACTTAAAAAAAAGAATTACTTTGAGTGCGCTATCGCGCACGTTTATGTCTTTTATATAATACAAAGCGGTAATGTGTTTTGCACTTGATATATGTGATATTTTGACAACTTAATACATACCATAAACCAACACGGAATCCTGAAGCGGGCGGGACGGGGGCGTGTTGCTTTATGATAATGCATAAAATAAAGACAGATATAATTTGTAGTTACAATATTATATTACAATATTATATTATCTCATCCATAGTAATATTGACATGTGCCATGTGACAACCGTATATGTGTCGCAGGTAAATCGTAGAATCCGCCGTTTAATAATATGCCTAGGCAGATCGTAAAGAATGGAAAGGAAAGGAACAGAAATCGCACTGTATAAGTCATGTATGTTAGGTTAGGTTCAGTTTCTCTTTTGTACACGTAGATGCGGGGCGAGCGAAGCGAGCGGAGCGTTCCAGCCAAGCTTAATATTATAATCTGTTCAGTTACTTGAAAATTTCTGTTCCATACTTTACGATCTGCCTAGGCATATTATGAAACGGCGGGTTATACGATTTTCCTGCGACATATGCATAAGCTTGACTTACTATAAGCAGTTTGGATGTAATTTAAAAAAACTTTAGTTTAAATTTCGTACTTGCGCACTGGGGCTAAGCATAATATCATATTTAATATTTTTTAAATATGAAAAATATTATTAATTTATTGCAAGAAAATATCTGTTATGTGATAGTGACAATTTTTGAAGCAACTTTCTTCTTCTAAATTCTAAAATTTTTATATATTATATTTTGGAACAAAGGAATATTAGAGCTTTTAATGTTTTTTTCTTAAAGTTTAACATAAAAACTTAAAATAAAAAATGTTAGTAAGGAAGTACTACATAAGTACTTTAGCTGCTAATTTTGTCAGCTTTTATAAGATGCCTCTCCTTAAAGTCAATACTTCACCCAATTAATTGACCCTAAAAAGCTTTTGACTTCAAGCGCATTTGTTGTCACCCATTATTTATTTGTTCACAACGCAACCTTGAACCACAACAAAAATCAATAGTGCAGCTCCACAAGTGCACTATTACAGAATCAGCTGATCTCTTGTTAAAGGGTTCAATGTACTTTTTATAATTCACAAACAGCGGACCATAGAAAAAAACACTTGCATCTGTGTAGTATTCTATAGAGAAAAAATGCAACCCTTCCGAGTTTCGTGTGGCAGGTACCTCACACACAACCCTTTAGAAAAAAGCTTACAAAAAATCCTCTGGCACACGAAAGGGTAAAAAAGGGTTGTTATTACGCATGCGTCCCGTGGGATCACTGCCCTCGTTTCTCATTTTAAAATTTCTAATGCAGACTCGTTTGAAAGGGTTTATTTATGATCGATCGCCCGTAACGTTTGCGTATTTATTAATGTTTTGTTTAAAAAAAAACTTGGATTTTAATATATTTTTTTGGATTAGGTATTTTATAACAGTAACAATTTACTGCATAGGTATTATTCTGTTTTAGTTTGTAACATTGTAGGTATATTTGACCATACTGTTTTTATTTCACTATGGTCAGATATTTCGTTTTTTTGATCGATTCTATTCGATATTCGATTGATCATTCCCGAATTTCGATTTCTTAGAAATTTTAAAATAGTAGGAAAAGTAAAAAATAGGTAGTATTTAGTAAGAACGTAACAACGCCAAACACAAATAATTCAATAATAACACAAGCCGTCTGACTTAAAACATGAACAAAACTACCAAATAGCGGAGTAAAACTATAATTAAGAAAGATAAATATCGTTTATTACTGTTAGGAAAGTCGATTAGAAAAAACTACCCCTTTCACCCCACAATTTGTAACCCGTACAGTGAGCTCCGTCACCCCGCCCGGCCCGACACGCATAAAAACTTACGACCCAGAGGCTTCCTACTATGGAAAGCGCTTTGTTTATACCATACTAGCTTATTCCCCTGTCATCGCCCGCGTGGGTATTTGGAAAAAAAAAGATAGTTTTTAACTGTTTATGGTTTTACCAAAAGAAATATCGGACTCCTTATACGAATTTTTTTCGCTCATTTTGCTCTCTCGGGCATAATTTTCCAAAAATATTGGAAGATGACAATCCTTATTTAAGTTCTAATGTTCAATCTAAGGTCAAATGCCTTTTTTAATACAGTAAGCTTCAAAACTGGAGGTTTTACGTACTTTTTTATAATTATTGGGACCCTAACACTTGTCAAATGTCTTGTACATTATTAAACTAAAATGCCTTTTATAATTTATTTATAAACTATTATGTTAATAACATCACAGTATTTCGGAAAAACTTTTAGTACTATTTTTATTTACTATAGAAAAGTTTGTTGCACTGTAGGATATTTTCATCATCATCATCTCAGGCGCTGAACATAGGCCTCCCCCATAGATTTCCAAAGGAAACGGTTGGAAGCGGCCTGCATCCAGCGTCTTCCTGCGACCTTCGCTATGTCGTCTGACCACCTTGTCTTCCGACGCTGCGTTTGCCAGTCCTTGGCCTCCATTCGAGAAAATTTCGGCTTCTCTATTCTATTTTTTAGATATTTTGCTTTAAGCTTATTCGTTCTCATTGTTAGGTTTCTTGTATCTGTTTTTTGTTTTTAAGCTAGAAAAATATGAATTTATTCTTCTTTGTTTAGTTCTACATACAGCTGAACTAAAGATTCTTACTCCCTTTTTTAAGTTAGTTAAAAAAACGATTTTATAGTTTTGATTAAACATATACATACCCTGTGTCGCAAACAAAGTCTATATAATATGTATTTGTATCTATGTCTTTATTGTTTTTATCCCCACAAGGGGGTACATTAAGGCTGCATTCACACTTACATCGAGATGCGGTGGACTGCCTCTTTTTTACCAACTAAGTACGTGTTTATGATAACACATGACATGAGTCAATTATTGTAAAACCGCTTCAATAATAATCCTTCACTTTAGGGGCACAGGCAAATGAGACTTAGACCTTAGTCCACCAAGCTGACCCAGTGCGAATTGGCCGAAGTTTGTCAAGCTAGCGGCTATTTAACTGCCAATTTTTATAGCCAAACATTCGGGTCGGTGGTGGCCTAGGGGTTTCACTTTGCGGCTTTTTAGGTCTAAACCCGGCGTGTATCAATGTGTCTTTTTCTTAATTTCTACAGTACATTGATAATTAACACCTCTGGCTTTTCGGTGAAGGAAAACATCGTGAAGAAACCTGCATACGTCAAAGAAAAAAAAAAGACGTATGTGAAGTCTACAACCCGCACTTGGCCTGCGTGTGGACTATGGCCCAAATCTGCAACGGTGAGGGAAGGCCGTGCCCCAACAAGTGGCCCTAACATAAAAATTAAGGCCTTTGACTGAGCTTAACACTCTCTTTCAACAAATGTCAAAGCGTCTTCCACACTTCTACAGCTGTAAGGAAAAAAATGTTACAGTTACATAACGCTTTTCCATAATAATAGAATCATTATCGAAAACAGAAGAGCGGGCAGCTGATTTATTAGACGATAATAGTGGCTGTCATAAATAGCTTTTTTAATGAATGTTTTTTTGAGCGCCTGCTCGCAGACACCGGGCTCTACACAGCTTTTTATTAATGTACTGTATCAAATTATGTATGCACACCGTTTTTTATACACCCTTTATAATCCAGTGTAAAGAAACTAAAGATAACGAAACATGTATCACCTTTTGTCCTTATCGTAACGAAGCACAGTTTTTGAATGGAATTTTCGGTAGTTTATTTGTAAATATTAACTTACTAGGTATATTAGCGTGGTTCAGCCACATCTCCAGTTGAATGGAACCGTATAACGCATGTGTTTCTACGGGTCTAAGCAAATCTTTACATCTCTTGTGTAAGTCCGTAGTAGAGGTCTTAGTAAAATTAATACTGCTTCGTTTGTCTGTCGGTCTGTTTAAATAACTTATCTATAGCTGTACTCCTTTCAAAAATGCTAAGACTCAGAAGAAACTAAGTAGGACACAATAACCACTAGTGGATGCATTGAAGATGAATCTATTGTTTATTGTTATTACTCTTGCAATTAAAGTATAAGTAAAAAACAGTTGTGACATACAGATAGACGGACACTCAAGTCTTACTATTAGAGATCCTTTTATAATTTTGATACGAAGCCCTAAAAACAGAAAACTTTAACCTAATAACAACTTTACATGGCTCATGTTAACTTTTACTATTGCACCCATTATAATATATTCGATGATAAAATAGTTTGAATTCTAACTGCTAACTTTTGTACCAATTTCTCACTAACATAGTGGACGCACCACGAATCTTTAGAATAACAAATGCTATGCGTACAAGACGCGTAAAACTTTTACCAAATACCCACCAACATTACATGGCTCATGTAACCTCTAACTATTGCACCCAATATTCATACAATACCAACATTGTTTAGACCTTAGTTTAATTTAAAGCTAACTTTTCTTACCAATTAGTCACTAACATAGTGGATGCACCACTAATCTTCAGAATTCAAAACGCGATATGTGCAGACGCGTATCCAATACATTTTCCACGCGTAAAATTTCTTCTCTCCATCGTTAAAATTAAAACGACTTAAAATTCAGAGATTCCCCTTTAAAAAAAAGAGTTAATATTGATCGTAGGTTTCTCTTCGTGGGGTGCACCGGCCGGCTGATTCACCCTACGGTTTTTTACTCACCCTAAGTAATATTTTTTATAAAGCCCCCCTCTACCCCCTAGCCCGCTTTAAAGGATGAGTATCTCTATGGAAACGGCTCGATCTAATTTATAAACGGGAGGTACGGATTGCTTAATTAAGAATTTAAAAAGTGTCTTCTAAGTAATTAATTACAATTCAGTTGGCGAATTTGAAGCTCATTATATATTCTATCTTTGTCTTAAATTAAAATTTACGGAGGCATAATTAAGTAAGACAAAGGCTGGAAGTTTAGATTGTTTCAACAAGTTTAGATTTCTTCTTTTTTATTTGAAACAATATAGAATTAGAAGCTCCAGTATCATCTATTGCTTTTATACGGATAATCACTGCTTTACAAGAAATGTTACTATTACTAACTTTATACTACTCATATTATAAATGTGAAAGTTTGGATGTTTGTTACTCAATCACGCTTCAACCACTAAACGGTTCGTGATGAAACTTGGCACACATATAGGTTAGGTTCTGAAGTAGAATATAGGCTACTTTTTATCTTGAAAAAATCCCACGGGAATAACTATAACCGAGCTTAAACGAACTGTAAATTCAGTATCGAACTTCATTAGTATAATTAAGAAGTTCCACGCCGATAACCAAATTTAGGGCCATCGGAGCCGCTGGCAAAATCTAGTTTGATATAATTTAAAATAAAATAAAAATTATTACCATAAGTATGTTTTCTTAAAGTATTTTATAGCCTTGTCGTCAGTCAAAATATTGTGACAATGTCGTTACCAGTGTTGCCTTGTCGCTAGCAACGTAACTAGTAAACAATTTATTAAAATTTAACACTTAATAAAAACAAATGCATATATATGTGTGTGTGAGTGCGTGTCTGTATGTGTGTGTATTCAAAATATTTAAGAAATTGTTTATTCTTATATATCTTCAAAAAAGAAAAGAAGACAATATAATTATACTATTTAATTAACCGTATCAAAGTTTGTCAGTTCTAGATAGTTTTTTTTTTTTTTTATTACTTCAATGTTCGTATGTGAGCGCTCTAGTGGCCGGCGTAGTGCGTGCGTGACGTGCCAGTGTCAACTTATGCAAGGGTTACTGTGACGGGTGTGTGTCGATCGCTGTCGGGTAAAATTTGTGGGTCAGGGCACGTTGCACGAACCTCACCGTCAGTTGGCGCGTTTTTGTGCCCGAGAGTGCGCGTTCCTACCCTGGCGCCGACGCAGGTGATTGTTTACTCCTGACTGGCTGATAAACAATGTGAGTCCACACTTTTTTTAATCTTCTAATAATATTATAAAAAAAACATCACGCTGCTTTTAAAAAACATTAAATATAAAGTTTTTTCCAAAGAAGAGGCAGAGTGGATAGTAGTCTCAAAATGAGTCACTATGATAATTATTTACAGTTTTTAGACTTAGTTTCTCCGTTGCGGTGGTGGCCAAATAGCTTGCATTGGCATCTGCCTCACGTTCGAGCCCCGGCATGTACCAATGTTTTTTTTTTAATTTCTCAAGTTAGTACATTGTTTCATTTATACTACTGGCGTGAATCGGTAAAGGAAAACATCTTGAGGACATCTGTATACCTCGAAAGGAGGTATGTGAAGTCCACCACCGCACTGGGCACGCCACTGGTTGATGGACTGTGGCCCAAATCGCTCTCTCTCTCCCTCTCTTCAGTGATAATTTTTTGTATGCATTTATTTAAACTAAAATAACTATTATTATGGTAACTAACTAATATTACAAATTTTAGAATAGCAGTACTAAGGTTTATTCGGATGTGTTATGAGGAATTGTTCGAAATTATGCCCACGGCTACTTTATACCATCACACCGTTCGTCAGCAGCAGGGTATTCATCCTCACAGCTTATAACCCAAATGGTCACGTACAGTGAGGTTTCAGAAAAACTTCCGCAAATGTTAAGTTTGTAGAATTAGCTCCATGCCAAGGTTTTCTCTTAGGACTACAGTATGGGGTTCTTCAAGAAAGAAGTTATTGGCTTTTTGAAGGGTCGGCAACGCGCTAGTGATGCCCCAGGTGTTACAAGCGTCCATAGGCTGCGGTGACCCCGTATCATCAGGCGGACCGCAAGGTTTAGTAACCTTAGTGGCATAAAAAATAGTGTTTCTTCTATGGTTTTCTGTTGCACATTTATCATGCTAGACAAAGGCAAAATAATGTTTTTGTCTGCTGCCGTAAGAAATCTAATCACGCCATTCTTTAGGGCACTGTGAGCCCCAAGCATTAAGTTTTCATATACTGTACATAATATATCAAACCTTTAAAACACATATAGCATTTACTTATGAAACAAGTTCTTTTGTAAACCGTTTTCAAAGTGGCAGAAATCTGATAATTTGTCTCCAAGAATACGTCCATGCCTTAAACCTCCCACTCTCTCACCAAATAACTGTTGCGTAGTGTTTGTCATAAGTAGGAGATATAATACGCAAACCTTAAGGGTAAGGTACAATGTAGATGCATACATAGTGTACAATGTAATGTAAAAAATGTAGGTACTTTTCTTTGTTCTCTCGTGTGTTTTTATCGACTTTCAACTTAAGGCGCATATAGCAGCAAACTAGCGCCGCCATAAGATATCCTCAATTTTCTCTTCGTAGAAAACGAATTTATTTAATCCAAATGTCGAAAATATAAAGCTAGTCATAAGCTATTTTTAGAAGGGTTTAATATAGTTTCTAAATAATATGTGTGAGTTGTAGTTGGCATTTCTGCTAAAAACAGCCACTTTTAACAAAAATGCCAACTACAACTCACACATATTATTTGGAAACTATATAAAACCTTCTAAAAATAGCTTATGACTAGCTTTATATTTGCGAAATTTGGATTTAAGAAATTCGTTTTCTACGAAGAGAAAATTGAGGATATCTAATTGCGGCGTAAGTGGGGTGTAAGAGGGCCCTTAAGATGCAGTAAATATTTAGCAAATTGGCTGTCTGTAACAGACGGATAGACATACAGACATACGAGTTATCCTATAGGAGTTCCGTTTTTTCATTCGGATATACGGCACCCTAAAAATTGACATTCGAAAGTAGACGCACTTGCAAGGCAGGAAGCCAGTGTGCGTTTTTCTTAACAATGATGTACGATGCAGTTGTTTCGTTCGTTGCTAACGTTACAAAAAACAATCGGCTAATAGTGCTCAATAAAAAAATAAAAAAACGGTCAAGTTAGAGTCGGATTAGCGCACTCCTCAGTGCATTCGTATTTGATAGAAATTTAACCTTTTGTTAAATACCTACCTAATATTCTGCTTTTAAAACGTGCTGACCTTGTTTATTTGTTCAAACACAAACTTTGTTTTTTTCTTAGTTTTTTAACAATAACAAACACTTTTTTAAAAAATTAACAATTTGCTAGGTAGTAGAGTAGACTCATACCTTAAGAGTTTGACTTAAAGGTGGGCTGGTATATAGAGCCTACCTACTCATATAGCATTGAATCCCCTTATTGTAATTTTATGGCAAATAAACAGCTACCTACGTAAAGGATCAAAAATTTATGTGTTATTTATTATTGGACTTTGAAAATGTAAGCCATTAAATGATGGTAACATTCACCGTTAATTATTAATAATTAGTACAAGCTCATTATCGCTACAGTAAAGCTAGAAATTTTGCTAAAATAATATCTAGTCTCTGATTTGCTGATCGTAATAATTGGATATTGCGGGTTAGGCGAAAAAAAACAATGGCGACAATGTTGCCTAATGAGCCATAAAGAAGAAAACGATACGTCGAGCAATGCGTAGACAAAAGAGGGCGAGGCGGGGGCGAAGGGGGGGTACGGGAGGAGGCGAGGAAATGGCGGGAGAGCTAAATTAATTTGCGCGCTCCCGCCAAACAAAGGCACGCTAATGGAACGCGGCGAATGGAAAAAATGCCACCGTCCGCTCTCCTGCGACTTATTTTTTGTAAATACAACCTTTGACTTTCGTAAATGAATAACATTACACCCGTCGAAGTCCGCCACTAGTGCTTTGTGCCGATTTAATGAGTAAGAAGAGAACACGATACCGACACTCAAAACAAACTCCACTCCTGTTTTAATTACTTCCAGTGGAAAGTTTTCCTTATATTGGAAAATGTCTAACAACAAAATGTAATTATTATTTTTAATTTTGCAGGCTAAAGCTCAATACACAACACCACAGTCGTGTTGAATATGGGATAGGTACTTCAAGTAGAAATATTTGTTTTAAGCTAGCAAGTCAATAAATGACATTTTTAAGGTTGAACTGTAAAAGCCAAAAGTATTTTTTTTTTACAGTTTTATCCATTATATTAAAAATAAAATAATGTTATTGTTTGTTGTATTGACATTAAAATTACGTAACTATTTTTATTTTTTTCGCACAATGCCAGTCTGTCGAAATAAATACTTAAAAATATTTCGCTGTTAACATGTATACTTTGCATACACGGAAATAATATGAATTGTTTGCATATATTGTACACCGCCAATTCGCACTGGGCCAGCGCGGTGAACTGCAGCCTAACCCTTCTCCAAGGAGAAGCCTATACTCAAGAGTTTATAACGGCTGAGGAAATAGTACAGTAAACAACAAATTTTTATCCTTATCATATTTTTTTCATAGGCACATATGTGATTTTTTATGAGGTCTACACCCTGGGTGTCCCACGCATGGTCAACTGTACTAAACTATTTGTAGTTTAATGAAAATAAAAACAAATAAGTTCGATCTTTTAACGATCAGGGAAAGAGACTTAATAATTAAATATTCGTAGAAGGCTCGTAGCCACGTGCGTAGCACTGCTACGAACGTAACTAAAAATAATCTGAGGTATATTTCGATATTTTTTATAAAAGTTCTGCAACATTCTCGAACCATTTTTGACTTTGTTTTATTCTCTTCGTGTCACATAAATAAAATACTAACCACATGAATTATTTCTGATTTGGGCCTTGTAGTGTAATGATTTAGCCGAATTTTTAACCTATTGGCACAGCCTAATCAATCATTTCAAATATACAGTCCGTCATCGAATACGTAGACACAGCAATCGTGAGATGCAGTGCGCAGCAAGACGGGGGGCGAGAACACCGAATTTGCCTATGTCGTCACATATGGCTAACCAGGTGCTGTCAAGCCAGTCATACAGTAAGCTGCTGTACATACAACATTTTCATGCAGAATGATAAACCCCTTAAGGCCTATGCGATGCCATAGGTCTCAATGCCGTCAACAAAACGCAGCTAATATAATTGCGAAAGTTTGGATTGATGGATGTTTGTAACTTCATCACGCCGGAACGTATCTGGATGAAATTTGGCACAAAGGTACCTATATTATAGGCCGGAATAGTACACAGGCTACTACTATACCGGAAAATCCGTAAAGTTTGTTACTCAATACCGCCGCAACGGAGTATACTTCGAGCGTAGCAAGTGTTCTAAGAGTAGAATCCTGAGAGTAGCGTGGGATTCAAAGGTGCGTGATTTTTTTTGCGTTTATATGCACTCTGATTTTTACCAATGACTGTTAGAAAATAACTTATTTGACACGTAAACGTATTAGTTTATAAGTTATAATTTTAAACACTTCATATTTTGTTTTTACTACACGAAATTTCACTACTATCACGTAATATTAAAACCATGATAAAACATTAAATTATACTTGAAGTAACAGAAAATAGTTTAATAACAAACTTTTTTATTCTGTAAAAGCGCTCTCATTAATTGAAACTAGTACCTGCTGCAGACGTTCAACTGTTGACTGTTTGCTTTTCGTTAAAGAAACGGGATAGGTCGATTTTATCTTTCTGCCAAATGGACTTTGAAATGCACCCTTGGTATAATTTTCCCTTTAACTCTTATGAAAAAGTAATGTATTGTTACACACTAGCATGTAAAGTATATGATCAGAGAAGAGATCTGAAGAACTAAAGTCACCGACAAAGCCAACAGATTTATGAAGCTGAAGTGGCAATGGGCAGGTCATATTTGTCGCAGAACAGATGGCCATTGAGGCAGACAAGTCTTAGAGTTAGTACCACGGATTGGAAAGCGCAGCGTGGGTCCAGCTGTGGCTCAGCTGGACCGATGACTGAAAATGGATAAAAAAGGCAGCCGGACGTGGATGGACGAGAGAGGCGGAGGACTGAGTGTGGTGGTTTTCATTAGGAAAGGCCTGTGTGTTCCGGTAGAGTGTCATAGGCTGATTGATGAGTCGGTGAAAAAAAATTTACTTTTTTGAGTGGCAGTGGTAAAGTAGTAATTATTCAGTCTATCTATGTGCTAGTATTATACAATACGAGTTTTACCAGATTGCTTATCCTACTAATATTATAAATGTGAAAGTTTGTATGTCTGGATGGATGTTTGTAACTCAATCACGCTTTAACCACTGGACTCATCGGGATGAAATTTGGCATACATATAGGTTAGGTCCTGGAATAGCATATAGGCTACTTTTTGTCTCGAAAAATTCAAAAGTTCCCGCGGGAATAACTATAACAAAGTTTAAAAAACAATAGATGAAGCAAACTTCATTAGTATAATTAAGGAGTTCCACGCCGATAACCGAATTCAGGGCGGGCGGAGCCCTCTGGCAAAGTCTAATAATAAATATAATATCTTGACTGACACGTACCAAACCAAAAATGGTTTAATTAACAGCCAAATATTCAATACAGGGAATAATTATACCTAAAACTATCAAAGAAACCTTATAATCATTTGAATTTTCCTATTTGACGAAATCCCATACGATATGGATGCCCTACAAGATTACTTTCTAACTCGTTTATACATGTATTTTAACGGGTAAAACTATCTATACGTGTGCCAATTTCATTATTGCAATTTAATTTTGAAAAAAAAAAATCTGTGTCATATAGGCGGAACAACCGTATTTGGCAAAATTGTTGTCAATTTTATTTGACTATTACGAGTTTTCATCAAAAGCAGTAAAGGGAAAATTAAAGAAAAAATTTACGAAATTATTATCAAAATTTTCTATTGTTTATAAAATAACTTCAACTTTAAGTTATTTATGGCGTAGGTACAAACCTATTATGATCAAAAAATGATTTTTGATAGGTACTTACTATTAAAAATAAAATCTTGGTTATTATTTTGAAAATCGTATCTTACTTGTCAGTTTCGTACCTTTTTGACAAGCATCTGGTATACGATGAGATGAAATTTTGCACAGACATAGTTGGAGACACGGAGAAAGACAAAGGCTACTTTGTATCCCGGAGACTTCAAAAGTTACCGCGGAAGTAACTACAACCAAAATTCACATGAACGAACTATAGCTGCAGCTATAGCTTGCTATAACAAACTTTATTAGTATAATCAAGGAGTTGCCCCGTAAGAATCCCACGCCAATAACCAAATTTAGGGCAGGCGGAGCCGCTGGCAAAAGCTAGTCTATTATATTTTAACATAAGCTATATAAAATGGAACATAATCTGACGTATATCACGTTTCATCAGAACATAATTAAAGACTGTAAATATCAGTTACAGTGTTACAGCGATGCACGATGCGACAACGTTAGCTATTACACTTACACCGCCTGTATTCTTCACCCGCTGAAAACAATGAGTGATGCTTATCTAAATGTGCCATTACCCGACCCATCGTTTGTCCCAGATGACGTAAATGCCTTCACCATTATAACGTTTTTTAAAGGCGTCCAATTAAAAGTTCTTAGCGATGAGAACGCGAAATTAGTGGAAGTCGCCTACATTTATCAAGACATCAACCTGCCTCGCGCCACGCAGAACTTCCCAAATTTAAATTAGAGACGATTTTTACAGCTGCCTCCCACGGGGTTGGGGGCCAAAGGGGGGTACTACCCTTTCCTTATAACGAGGAAGGCCTCATGCATTTTTATGTGCTTCTTTTTTCGCCAGCGTTTTAAACAAGGGGGTGAGCTTGGGGTGCGCCGGGGGTGAACTTTTTTATTCGCGTCTTGATAAGTTAGGGTTGAAATTAGACGTTCAAGTTTCGCTCGCGGAATTCATAATGACGAAAATTAATAAGTTTTCCTTTTGAGGGTCTTCGAGCCGAACCGTTCATCGCATACAATATTTCTATTTAATGTGTAGGTACCTATCGTATGATTTCTTAAAAATATTCATATCAATGGAATTTACTTTTAGATCGAGAATAAATGCACATGATTCAACTACCCAAACATTAATTTCTTCCATTTGTTTTTGATTAGTGAGGAGAGGAAAATTTCGTACCTACTGTTTTATATAGCTTTATCAAATCTCAAAATCTTAACTATTCCAGCCAGTAATAAAAGAAGGTATGGTTGTATATGCCTAGAGTAAATATACGCTGTTTTTCTTATACGTACTTGTCTTTGTAAACTCAAAATTAAGAAAACTATGATATTGATTGTAAATTTGAAAAAGCGAAATGCACATTCAGATAAAATCAGAGAGATTGAACTATATTCTAAGTAGTGGCTCCTTTCTTATTTAAGCCTGAATCATAGTTTTCCTGTTTTAAAGTTGATAAAATAAGGCAAGTAAGAAAAAACAGGGTATACACTGAATAACACATTTAAGTGTAGTGTAGTCGGTCAAATAAGCTTTCTGGTTAATTGTTCATTAGACTGAAGCACATCAAATATAGTACATTTCATTATATGTGCGGGAAATCCGTTATTAAGACCAGTCCCAACAGATGTTGGTAAAGCTTAACAGTTGGAATGACAGTCCCACACGTCTACTCGACTTGCGCAACTGTATTAAAAATAAATGTTGACAGTTTTTTTTTATTTGGTAAAGTTAAAAGCACTAGTGCGTAATCGTCAACTTCCCGCATGAAAAAAAATCTATATAATATAAGTAGATATCACTTTTTGAGTATATTAAATATACTTTTTGTTGCCCAAATGATCATATTTCAACCATAACGCGTGTTTTAAGGAATTTGTCATATCTTGTATAGGTATTAGTGTGTTCAAATTCAAAACCATTTGAAAAATTTAATTTTAGATTTCTTTAAATTTAAGTACGAAATTACATCTTCTCCCTACCTGTAAGATAAAAAGCAAAAATGACTGAAACTACTGAAGCTACACAGAAACATGAAATTTTGAACATAGGTTATTTGGGTCGTTCCCCTGTGTCCATCTACTATGTCCAACTGGTTCTACAGACGAGGAATTTTTTTCCCCGTGGTCCAACTAAATAGTTGAACATTAGAAAACCGAAATTCACAGGGCCCGTTGTACAACTGCATGGCCAGTTGGACCACTGCCCCGAAATGATAATATTAAAGCTTGGGTGTTCTCAAAGAGGTTTTCATGAAGGTTTTATAATGAACTAAACATTACTCCCGTAACCGAATTTTAAAAGGATGAAAGTTGTTATAGTTAAAAAACGTCAAGTGTGATTTGCGCACTGAGGGTTTAATACGGAATATAAATACCAAAGCTTTTTAACCAAGTTCAATTGAAGACAAGGTTTTGCACTCAAAATCTTAAATCTTTATTCCAAGTGATATTTTTAAAATGACTACCTATATTTCCAAACCTATTGATCGTAGACTAGTAGTTTCTTTACAGAAGTTATAGATCTCATCAAGATCTTCGTTTCGAATGACAGCTGTCAAACTAGAAAGAGGTATGTCTCCATAACTATTAATCGTAGACAAGTAGTTTTTCATTATAAAACCTTCATGGAAACCTCTTTGAGAACACCCTTTTTAAATTCGGTTAAACGCTTCAATATTATTATTTCGGGGCACTGATCCAACTGGCCATGCAGTTGTACAACGGGCCCTGTTAATTTCGGTTGTCCAATGTTCAACTATTTAATTGGACTACGGGGAAAAAAATCCTTGTTTGTACAACCAGTTGGACATAATAGTTGGACACAGGGGAGACCCGGTTATTTCTCGTAATCTATGAAATAGGGCTTGCAAGATTGTATGAAAATCCGTCATTGCTTAAATTTAATTCATGAAAAGTAGTGTTTGGCCTTGTAGGTGAAAATTTATAATAAGTGTGTGAAGGTACGTATTCACCCGTTTTCAAAAAATCATCTGTTTTTGGAAGAAATAGGAGATAGAACATTGTACGAAAATGCTATTATTTTTGTAAACAAAATCAGAAAAAATAATTCGAATGACAAATGACGTGTTTCAGCATTTTTGGAAATTGTCCCTTATGTAATATCCCTGGGTAATATGGTACGAGAAAACTTAAATTATCAACTTTAGAGAAATAAGTGGTGAAATAAAAGATCGGGGAAAGAATATTATACTTACTCTCTTCGTCAGTTCTTGACGATCTTATGAAGTAAAGTAAAAATCTTATTATCTTATGAAGTAAAGTAAAATAGAATTGAGCCAGAGATAAGAAGAAATTATTTATTTCACAGAAATGCTTTTTTCCGTGGCCTAAAAAGAGGCCTGTGCCACTGCAATGGGCTGTACAATAACTTAGGAACTATAGGTATGTAATACAAATTAAAAAAACATAAGTTTAATTTGTATCACACCACCACCCAAGTTGAGTTCGTACTTACCTAATTAAGAACTAAACGGATATGTAAACTTCTTTAGATAATTAAAGTAAAATTGCGTTTATAAATAGTAACAGAAGCCACAGAATAGACTAAAACCTGTCTAAAATTTATCACGTGGAGCACCTGTTGCTTCACATGTGTGCGAGCGGGCATGCGCTTTACACCAACTCTCTCACACATGACGTCAGCCCAGCACTCGCGTCGCTGCCCTCTTCACCGCTCACTGGCACTGAACTTACTCCACCGCAGGTAAATTTTTATACGTTTTCCAGATATCTTTACAGTAAGTTTTCACTGATACGGTTTCTCCTATTCGGCATTTTTATACCGTATGTAGTAAAAACGTATTTAGTATTCACATTCATACGTTTTTCTAATACGGTAGAATGTTCGCATATGGGTTTGTTCGTTTAGTTTGCTCGGCTCACGGTTTTTAGTGACAAGACACGGCTGCAAAAATAAACGAAACGGTTGTTTTTAACACATTCGGTTTTACCGTATACTTTAAATGCATGCATATCTATTATGTTTGCATTTGACACTGAAAATCGCATACGAAAAAAAATTCGGTAAACCGCAAAGTGTGTAAGCACTGTAACGTATTCAGTGCTTAAGTTTCTTCTGTGTATCTGTTACAACTTAAAGCCGAAACTTTGTTGTTTTATTTCAGTTTTGACTTTATTATTCTAGTATCACTACAAATTTAATGCGCTATTATGTAACGTTTAAAATATATTATGTAACGTTTACTATTTTAATAATCTTTTTGTAGTTCGGAAGCACAGTAACAGTATAAACAATAGTTATTGGTATGGTAGTACCATAAGAATAAATAATAATAGAGAAGTCTGCGTTGGTATTTCTATTTATTCTTATGGTACTACTAACTCCGATGAGAGTCTAACATAAACTAGCTACCCAGAAGCGTTGGCGTAGCTAAGAAGGGGTTGGATAGTTACCTCTCTTCCTGGATATAAGTCCCAATGATTTTTAATAAGTGAATTATAAACTACTTTTTTGGTACTATCATAAATTAAAACTATAGTTTAACTTGATTTACTGTAAAATAAACAGTGTCCATACATTGATGCTTATAACAACTCTCAGTATGACCTGTTGCAACGTTTTTGACCTGAATATAATTCTTTTTTAAATAACTACTAAACTGACTAAGATGCGATTATTGCTTTTTGATTGTCTAAGGTAAGACTTAAAAACTGCTATACTTTTTTACAACACCATATCTACATAGTCGACGTGGACAAAAGCTAGTTCTATTATAAAATGTAAGAAAGCTATATTTTTACATTAAAGACATAAAGGGATAGAAAGACACCTACACAGTTTTTAGTTTTCATTAAAGTCATTTATTGAATGGCTCAAAATTGTTGGGAATGCAGATATCCACCGGTAGAGGTAGGTAGTGCCCGTTTTTTGTTAGTACGAATAAGGTAGAAATTTATATTATAATTAAATTATAATTAATTTATAACTTTTATATTCTACACAACACAATAACAGCAATAACTTAAGGTTATTACAAATTACAAAAAAAAAAACAAGATCTGGAGTTTAGAAAAAGAAAAATTGAAAGCACTTAAAGCGTTAAATTAACTAAATTATGAAAAGTGTGCAAAACGTTTACTATTTTTCTTTTAAAAACGACTAAAATACTTGAAATTGATGACTCTTATATTTCACAGTAATAAACTGGAACTGCCCTAAATAGTGCCTAGCAATTATAGGAATAAAAGAAGTTATAAGTGTTCGAATCAATCGTGGCTGGGCTGATGGAGCAGGGCCAAGTGCTGGCGAGCGGCTCTCGTTATAATTTGCGTTTAATAACATCGTTAACAGCGGACATTAAAACAAAACAAACAGCGGGCGCGGGCGCCATCCTTCCTCGAATCCGTGTCATTAATTTACGTAATGCGTAGGTACGCGCTATCCCCAAATATTTAAGAAGCCTCCTCCGGGAGCGCCCGTTCCTCCACTATCCCCCAAACTCCGCTGCCGGCTCCCCGCCTCCCCCTGCCGAGAATTATGGCGGCCGCCTTGTAATTATATTTTTTAATTTATCTTCCTTAGCGAATACAATGGAGGCGCCACCCTGCCACCGAAGCGCTTCCTTCTCATGCTGAATATTGTATCAGGCCACTGAAAAAAGGAAAGAAAGCTTTAATTACAAGCGAGAGCGGCCGGCATCGCGCTAAATATTTTATGTTGTCTCTTTCTTGTCCTTTCACCGCCAAGGCTCTCACCCGGCCGCCTCCTTTTCTCAATAATTAAAGCACTTATTAACTCATTCCTTACGAAAGCAGCCCTAAATTCATCATTCATATGAGTTCTATACGATCGGTGTAGGCTATGCATTAAGAAACTGAAAAAAAAAAAGGATTATTTAGGAAACTATATTTACTGTACAACAGGTATTTTGTAACGGTTAATTTATGCACATTCTAAAATCAAACTTTTAAATTTCTATTGCGTTCGGAACCCCCGTTGAATTTTTCTGACTTGCACCTGATATGTTGTTAACTTTATTTTCTGTACCACTTATTTTAATATATTGTTATATTATATAGGATTTGCTGCCTGGTAAACTTACAAAACTAAGGAAACTATGATTCTATTTCAATTTGAATTGGTCTTTTTTTGGAAATATTTGTTTCTCAGTAAATAATTATAATTATAAAAATATTAAGAGTTCATTAAAACAATAACGCGAGGTCCTTTTACAATCTTCATTACTGTTTTGCTGTAAAAAACCAAAAAAAAATTTGAGAAAAAGTATGTAAAAGTAGGTAGTAACTTAGTGACTATGGACTAATTTCAAAGATACTTGCTGATCAAGAAGTGTACAGTAAAACACACTGCAGACAAAAAGTACGAGTCTGGCTGGCTCGCGCACCGAGGGTTCCGTACAAATTCTAATATGTAGATAGTTCTTCCATCATCAAATCAAGTCTCACATGTTCTTGCCCTAATTATAAGTTTTTGTATTTTTTTCTATATTTGTGATGTAACATCTTGCCTGTTGCCAAATTTCATGATTCTAGGTCAACGGGAAGTACCCCATTGTTGTTGATTTATTTATGTCATAATATGCGACAAAAATGACCATTTTTGGGCATATTTTTTTACTGCATTGACTTAGAAGCTTTTTACAACTTTAAGTGACCGTAAACTATAGTATTTGATCTATTTATTTTAACTTGATACCTTCACGCGTTCGCGGGTCTTGACAGACAGACAGACAGACGGATTGACTTTGGACTACATGAGTTCCTATTTTCCTTTTGAGGTACGGAACCCTAAAAATCAGAATAGTTACACAGAAAATTACCTTATGAGCAAATAAATAATAATTAAATCACACTAATGTAAAATTATCTTGGCTAGTATTTATATTACCAAAGTATTTTTTTTTTAATTTGCGCTATAATTTCTTGGACAGAAAAATTCGATATGCGTATGCTAAAATGGCATAATTTTAAGTGGTTATTTATCAGAATCAAATTTGTTATGCAAATTTCAATTTTATCTGTATTTTAAATTCTACCTACCTTATCAAAAGCATCTAGGAACAACAGCCTATATGATACTATAGTATGTAGTACCTAGGTACAGTCCCAGTACACTTTTTGACGAGAAAAAACTATATGTTATTGTTCAAATTTTAGTTAATTGAATATGCAAATATTATAATCATTTGGCTTACAGTAAGAACTGTTTTACAGTAAGAAAAAAAAATCTGACTCTCTATTTGTATGATTTAATTTCGATGTTGTTAAACTAAGAGCGATATTCTCTTAATTATTATTTCATCATATATATATTAATATGACCAATAAATTTTTTAAAAGTAGGTAAAAAGGTGCCTGTAAAAAACCAATAAAATATAATAGATCTATACTGGTTTTCATAGTGCGTTTATTAAAAACTTTATGGACTAATTAATTTAATTTACTTTGTATTTTTTTATGTTAAAATGATAATCGAAAAGTCAACAAAAACACTACAAGTTTCCTTTACAATATTTACCTACGCATATGTATGTATATCGTCGCGGTTTCATTCCCCAACAGGTAACTAGCGGCTGGACAATTATAATGTGGTGGACAGCCACTTTTAACCAACTACATTAGTCCTGCGTGACAAGTGGTGAGCCCATCGTCGCAACACTGCTTCTGAGGCGGCGTATCAGGACTAAAGTGGCATTGTATATTACTAGCTTTTACCAGCGGCTTCGCCCGCCCTAAATTTGGTTATCGGCGTAGGATTCTTCCGGGAAAACGTCAATTATAGAAAAAAAAACCTACTCACACTTAACGTTTTCCCTCTCTTTCTCTCCTCTCCATAAAAAATTTTTGATTTCAAAAATAATAAATAATAAACTAATTTACTACTAAAAGTTAATTAATGAATGGATAACCTCGCGATCTTGTTGCTCCATTCAAACTTTGAAACCTCGTTTCACCTTTAGGAGGTGAGTTTTGAAAAATCCTTTCTTAGCGCACGCCTCGCCTACATATATGTGGGCCAAATTTCAGCTCGTCGAGCGGTCGAGTGGTTGGAGCTGTGCGTTGATAGATCAGTCAGTCAGTCAGTCAGTAATGGTTGCCTTTAATATTAACATTGCCTTAAAATACAATACCTTATTTTAAGAATGCATTTAAGACAGTAGAGTTGAAGTTTGGTATTTTTGTAGCAAAATCGAACGCAAATTGTACCTTAGTTTCTTTACCATATAGAGATTCATACATTATATATCGAGCAGAGTCCTATACGTTTTTTTTCTAAAGGTGTAAGTATTTATTCCATAGATTTCAAGAAATTCCAAAAACTGTATTAATTTGTATAGTTTAACTAAAACTTTCAAGCTGGTACTGTAGTTGTATACCATAGACATAGACAACCGGGCAGGGAATTTCCTAGCCACACGGTAAAAAAGAATTAGTTGAGCCAAGAGAATATCGTTTCATATATGCACCAACGAATATTTACTTCATCTAAGAAATTATTTCTCTTAAATATTTAAAATAATATGAAGTTAACACAAGATCAAATTTCTTTGAACCAGTAAATAAAACTCTATCAGTTTGAAACAGTATTTAATTCATTGAAGAAAAATATGCTTCTTTATTTGAAACACTTAGTTTTCTTGGGCGTAGAACTTCGTGTTTTATTGCACGGAAGAAATGTCTAGTTCACACAAGAGAATAGTGCTCTTAACTTGACTACATCAGCTGTTAAATTAATAACATTATATTTTAGTTTAAAACAAAAAATGTTTCGGTCCAAAATGACATAGTTATCCGTAAAGATTAAATAAAGTTTTTTAAAAAGCCCTACGCCTCTTTTCTGGAGGCTTGGGCCATATAGAGTCAGTCTACCGCACTGACTTAGTGTGTGTCTTAGCGGACGTTTGTCGAGCTAGTGCCCTCTACTGCAGAGGCACAGGCCTCTTTTCTGGAGGCTTGGGCCATATAGTCAGTCTACCCGCATTGCCTTTATTTGGACTTTTTCGAGCTTAGCAGCTATTCTCGCCTTTAGCTGATTATACAGCGTTCTGTTTAATTATAATTGTTATGACTATTTAACAATCCTTCTTAAACATGGAAGAAAAAGCGGTCACCCATCCAAGTACTGACCACGGTCGACGTTGCTTAACTTCGCTTATCGTTTCAGATAGACGAATGCGACTGGGCCACGAGCTTTTCAATTCTCAGAAAATAATTAACTGTAGGTTTCTCGCATAAACTGATACTAATTTGACGCACAAAACCCTACAATAAACAATTATTTAAAATTAAAAGCCAACACGAAATCCTATGAAGGACAGTGATGAGTTTCGTTCAATTTTAAAAATGCAGGTATTTACTTAAACGAAAAGAAAATTCGTTCAAATCGATACTAGCTGATTAATTTCAACGAAAATGTTTAGTATTTTAAAGCAGGTATTTTATTTGTTTCGACTAAAACAAGAGTTTAAGCTTAAAATATCAGATTTTGAGTCAAGAATCTAACAAATTCTGTTAAAATTATTATTTTCTCTAATTCAAAACAATATTATCTTAACTGAACATTTCACTGGCTTTGATTTAAGATACAATTATTTTCATCGAAAGATATAGTTTTTAATAAGTGACGTCGCAGATTTAAGAAAACCATGATTTTGGCGCAAAATAAATTATATCAAAGCAAAATTATTTTTTGTTTCAAACGAAGAAAAATAAAATGTTGCATATAAAAATGTATTTATTTTATACAAGAACATTAACTGTCTTAGGGTAATAAATTTAAGTTTGGTTGATCTAAAACGTACATTTATTTGGTTAAAAAAAAATTTGTTCATACGAAAAGAAGTTTATCAATTTCGATTGATAAAATGATTTTTTTTCTGGGAAATAATATTGCCTTCTGTGAACAAACTATGTCCAAAATAGTTGGATTTCTTGACTGAATGCAAATTATTTTGGTGGAATAGAACTTGGAAACTCTTTTTTTTCCGTGCAGATATAAAAAATTGCTTATTATTTTATTTCATGATCTACATACCTACGTGCTAACATTTACAACACTCTACAGTCGCAAAAGTGTGACAGAGACTAAGCGAAATTGTAGTCTCTTTTCTCTTTTTAACTTGTTTTTATAAACAAACAAACAACAGGTTCGCTTTGTCCCTTGCTAAAGTGTGGCCAATTTTGTAAGGTTATTGCGTAGTCCATTAGATATATTACGAAACTCATAGTCTACGGTGTATACATAAGTAATAATAGCAAAAATGCAAGATAGACTTAGGAACAACAGTACAAAGAAATTTAAATCATACGTAGGTATTAGAAGAGACTTGCTGATTTATTGCTGAACAACAGTTGCAAATTAAGGGCGCGGACGCCCGTACTGCAGTACTTAGCGCGAGGAGACAAAGTATAAAGTACCCCCTACCACCCACTGAAAAACGTCTCTAATATTCTTTTAGAAACGGTGCGGCATTTACGGGCTATATTTTATCCCGAATTTGCATACGCTCCTTTTTTTCGTACCCGTCCTCTATTTTATCGGGGTGAGTATTTTTTTCGTCCTGGGGTTAAGATACAAAAGGGTAAAGCGCGGGAGCTCGCTGTGATAATTAAATTGCATTGCGTCTCGTGCGAGAAAAGAGACTGCGTTGAAAAAACACCGTGTGAAGGAGAGTGAACGTTTTTAGCTTTTCACACAGCGATTTTTTACGATGTGGTATTGTATTGTTTGTGTTACGCACGAGACAATAATTAATATAAAAAAAAAACATGTTAATCAATTTAATTGGCTTCAAAATGTATTGGCTTTAGTATTATACTGACGTAATTAATTAATTGGTAGAGCACTTACACAAAATGTAAGGAATTGCAGGTTCAAGTCCTGGCTTCAGGTTAATATTTTGAATATTTATTTACATTGATAATTTAGCCATATATATGGCATGTATGATATATTTTCTTCAAAGACTCTAAGCTTCAGGGAGTCATAAACGAAAAAAAGATTATTTCTATGTATGTACATTTATATTGTATTTCTTAATTCTATGAATATTTGTGTATTTGTAAGTTTGATATACTAGGACTTCATAAGTCACTAGGAGTTGATATGATATATGTTGCTTTTAAAAACACAATAACTTAAAACAGTCCTAGTAACTCTAAGCACATCACTGTTACAATTATAACTAACACCACTCTAATTACCTATTATTAAACGCCATAAAATTGTAATATAAAATTTTATGCCAACAAAAAAAGGATGTAATTAAAAACAGGTACTTTAAATAATTAACGTTTTGGATTCAGAAGCTGACTTTACGGTTTTCTGTCAGTTGCGATAATAATTTAACTAACAAATTAAGATGAATCTGGTACCCGACGCTGTTCTAAGTCAAATTACCATAATTACTAATCAAATGTTGTAGGAGTGGCTGCGTCCTCGTTGCCCACGCTAATTACAAATTCTAATTCCCTCTTGTTTCACGAGCCTTTTGAATTTGTAAATTATTGCTCTTGGTGGCTGCTATCAAATAAATTCATATTCTTAGACGTACCTACTTTAGATAAACCGAGTTTGCTCGCTGTTTTGTTCGGTATTTAATTTTCTGGTTTATATTTATTAATTCATTAGACATATTTTTTTAGAATTAAGAACAAATAATATTTTGCGATGCATGTAATATTAATTTTACCTATTAGTTTTCTAATCTTGGTTTTATAAACTTTGTACCCCTGTTTAGGTATGAGATTTTATGCTTAGTAATACTCAAAGATTTCATGTAATATCAGTTTTTGTCATGTTAAAGTGCACATTTATCAGTAACATCTACCTACCTTATATTCTTAAAAACTCTTTAAAGCTCTTAGGTAGAATTAACCTATAAAGAATTTTTTTCACGTGAAACTGTTCAAGAATGCTTTGTACAACAGTATTTGGAAAATACTTCCTACAGGTAATATTAAGAACGCCTTTTAAGTTCCCACTTAAAACATATGTATTTTTATAATTTAATGTAATTTACCCATGACTTTCATTGTTGAGATGAGTGAAGTGCGTGTTTGTGAGGGTGGCATTGACCCCGACAACGACATCGTGTGGCGGAGTCTCGCGATAATCACGCTCTTGGTTTTCGGGTCACGATACAGTGGCGGGATTGACCGAATATAGATCAATTTTACAGATTTTATTTGTATCAAATTATAATATAAGAGTACGAAGTACGTTGATAAATAATTATAGAACTTGGTACTTTATCTGGAATCGAAACAGAAATTTAGGAAATTTAATATTAAAATATAAAAAAAAAAATTAGACAAACAAACTTATACTCTCGCCTATATAATTTTAGTACCGATCAATTCACTACCAGCCTTTATACGTCCCCACTGTTGGGATATCGGCCTTCCCCTAACTTTGGTCGAGGTTAAGAATTCGGGACATAGCCCATCACGCGGTCTAAGTGCGGATTGTGGACTTCCCACGCAAGATGCCGAAACCAATAGGCCAACACCAACATCAAAGATTACGGAGTTTGTGTTTTTAGCAAACATTTCCTTGGGTGTATAGCACCGTCTTCAGTTAAGTACATAGACATAAAGAACTAGATAGCGCATTCCGTAGCCAGATATGAAAAAAATGGCCGGAAAAGTGTGACAGAGACGGAGCGAACCTGTGGTCTCTTGTGTCTTTTTAACTTGTTTTAATTAACATAAACGAACAAAATGACGGGCGTTAACAGAAAGAGACCAAAGGTTTGCTTTGTCGCCTTATGAAGGATGATCAATTTTGTGAGGTAATTGCGTAGTCCACAAAAACTTGATGTCTATAGTAAACAGTCATTACAGTTTAGACTTCTAGACAGTGTTTTTGTAGTAAATTAATAACAAAAAATCATGATACTCTAAAACTTGTCATAACCTTACTGCCTAAGTAGTCCATATTATCATGTCACTGCCTTTTTTCTAATCAGTTACACATGCTTCTATTTGTAATTTGGAACGGTTGTAAAAATTTCTTGCCCGACCAAATACAATATGATTTATTTTAGAGTTCCATACCGAAATGGCAAAAATGGAACCCATATAAATTAGACATGTAGTACCTACGTCCGTCCGTATGTCACAGCCTAAAGTTCCGCCGTCTCCGTCTTTTTTAAAACTGAAACTTTAGATTGATTTGTCTTTAGTGAACTGCCATAGAGATATGTTTAAAAAAAATTTAGGGGTAGCTCTCGATTCTTTGAACGGATGAATGATTTTTTTTTTCGCACACAGGAACTTATCCTCACTATGCGGTCACTCATCTAGGCGCAGGTCACTCGGGGTTGCCAACCGTACTCTTAAATAAGTATATACGCTTTGTCATGTAAGTGCTCTTCATATATACCTACTTTTAGGTACACTCTATTTACGTAATTTATAATTTTTCACTATATGGCTTGGTGTGTTTGGTTTGCCTCTCGAGATCTAAAAAAACATGCCTAAAAACATCTACAAATTAAATTCTGACTTTGCCACACTGTTATATAATAATTAAATACACTTTTTTATAGATCCATACTCTTTATTTACCCATATACCCAGATATACTCTATTTTATCCCAAAAAGCTGGAACCTTAACACCACGGGAGACGTTCCTTAACAAATCACGACTAGGCAAAAAAATAAGGCTATCTAGGCTGTGGGAGTTTTAAAATCTATAAATTAGTAATTAAATTGACGATTCAAGAGTCTATTTAAATTAAAAATACTTTGAAATTGAGTTCTTACCTACGCTACCAAAGTAGGAACACGATAAGCATACATTTTATGTTTACTATATGTATCTAATATTTTCTAACAAAATAAATAGGTAGATAGATACCTAGTGAAAAATCCTTGGCAACATTTTACTGAGGTATATGATGATAAGTAGGTTTAACGTGACACAAATTTGTTTGAAGTCGTACACAAAATGTTTCAAAGGAGATTTCCACGAAAATACTTAATAACATTAAAACATTTCCAACATTTGAAAACGAGGCAAAGTACACGATTTTAATTCTCTCACAAGTCTACTTACAAATAACACCGTCTCCAATTAAAAGCGCGCGACAGCTTTGAAAAGCGGAATGAAGAAAGTATAAGTAGGTGGGGAAATGTGCTCATGTTTACGGAAACCTCCTCTGGCAAATATTATCGCGCGACACGATCAAATATTCAGGCGGCGAACGTCGCCAGCGGCCGCGGGGAGCGGAGCGGGAAGCGGGCGCAACCCTCTCCAACTTTCAAGCCCTTCCCTTTGCACGCCCTCACTAATTACGTTTAGAGTTCTTAAGCGAAATTACTTAGGCCCCTACCACCCTCGCGACCCCCTTCCGGAAATGAGGCGCGCTGGAAAAACAAGAAAGAGAAAACTCCTATATATGTATAAAGAGATCTATCTGTGAAAAGCCCAAATCTGTACAATCTTTAAAAGATGTTGATGTAACGATTTTTTTTTTTCATTTTCGCGAGCATTCTCTGTTCATGAGCGGTTGCTAAGTGAAAAGCAATTAAAACACGGGCGAGTGATCTTCACCCCGCCCGCTCCCGGGAGACGAATCCTCCCCTCATACTTTAAGACTCTTACTTACTAGGTACATCAACAAAAAAGTAAATTATGTACCTAATACACGAAATATTTTAGAATAATCTCAATGTTATTTTTAAAGAATATTTTCTTTTGTCATCATTTAGATAATTTTAATCATTGGAATTCCCATTTATTACTTTATTCCAATCCGCACCAAAAAGAATATAATCACTACGTCATCCGCACTGGCCTTGCTGGGTTTTGGACAGCCTAAGCTTTTTTTCTAGAAGGAGAGGCTAGATGTGACAATGGTGTACGTCCTCTGATATTGGTTTACTAAAAAAATTGTGTAAGAATTGGAAATCGCTTTAGACTAGATTCACATAGCTATTCAATTATAACATGATAGTAAAGACTACTAGGTAACCCATACACCACTAAGCACTCTTACAGGCCCCTGATGGGCGATAGCCAAATTTAAAAGAGAAAAATTTGAGTCTAATAGTGTATTATTTACTAAGGGGATTAAGTAGGCACCATATTTAATTCCGAGGACTGTGGAGTCGACCCACTCTAAGCAAAAAAGAAGACTATAATCCTGAATGCCACTAAAACATAACTGGAGTATCCCCGCAGGCGAATAAGTACTCTATTTTTCACACGTTATGTGAGGGAATAAAATATGGAATAGATACAAGTATAATATTCATTAAAATCCTTAGTCTGGACTACCAATACGTTTTACCACCAACACAAAATTTAATTTTGAAGCTTTCGTCTGTCTTTGACATTACCTACTTAATTTTATTTCCATGCCGATACCACTTTTGTTACGAATACTACTCATGAGTACAGTATCGATAATTTTGTTACGAATACTACTCATGAGAACAGTATCGATACTTTTGTTACGAACACTACTCATGGCAACAGTATCGATACTTTTGTTACGAATACTACTCATGAGAACAGTATCGATACTTTTGTTACGAATACTACTCATGAGTACAGTATCGACAATTTTGTTACGAATACTAGTCATGAGAACAGTATCGATACTTTTGTTACGAATACTACTCATAAGAACAGTATCGATACTTTTGTTACGAATACTACTCATGAGAACAGTATCGATACTTTTGTTACGAATACTACTCATGAGAACAGTATCGATACTTTTGTTACGAATACTACTCATGAGAACAGTATCGATACTTTTGTTACGAATACTACTCATGAGTACAGTATCGACAATTTTGTTACGAATACTAGTCATGAGAACAGTATCGATACTTTTGTTACGAATACTACTCATGAGAACAACAGTATCGATACTTTTGTTACGAATACTACTCATGAGAACAGAATCGATACTTTTGTTACGAATACTACTGATGAGAACAGTATCGATACTTTCGTTACGTATACTACTGATGAGAACAGTGTCGATACTTTTGTTACGAATACTACTCATGAGAACAGTATCGATACTTTTGTTACGAATACTACTCATGAGAACAGTATCGATACTTTTGTTACGAATACTACTCATGAGAACAGTAACGATACTGTTGTTACGAATACTACTCATGAGTACAGTGTCGATACTTTTGTTACGAATACTACTCATGAGAACAGTAACGATACCTACTGTTGTTACGAATACTACTCATGAGTACAGTGTCGATACTTTTGTTACGAATACTAGTCATGAGAACAGTATCGATACTTTTGTTACGAATACTAGTCATGAGAACAGTATCGATACTTTTGTTTCCATACTATATGTCTAGATATAGGTTACATAAACGTTGTTACCAGCTTAAATATAGAAACTACTATTCATATAACCTTACAAAATAATCTGTACCTCCCTGTCTATTTGTTGACCTTTATACATGTTTCTACTATGGCCGATAAATACTTGAATAGGGCCTCTGGGCTGCTAAATATCAGCATTTAAAAGACGTGATAGAAAGGCCCTAGAGAAACACCGACTACATAGATGATATTGACATATGAGAGATACATTGAGTTTGGACCCCAAAAATTTATCCTTGAGTAACAAATAATTTGTTTTAGTATTATTACTTATAAATGCATACCCTACTATCCTATAACTTATCCTGTTTTGGAATAAATTATTAAAAATACCGAAGGAAACTGATTATTTTATTTATTCTGTAGGTTCACACAGAATTAAATCAGAGTACGTACTTAGTCGACGTCAACGGCAGTGGTGGAGTCTAATTTAAACGAATTCAGAAGCGGGCGCCAAAACCACGCTTCCGCACCTTTCTTCAGGCGCACAGCTTAATTTCCTAATTTTCAAATTTCTTCGCAAACAAGACATTCTTGATTCTTGACTTTATTTTATCATCCAATCGGAAGCGACCGTCAGAACAAACTTTCTCTTTTCTTACCAAAGAGGGCATCAAAGAGTATAGACTATAGATGTATGTATGTGTACCTATATGAAGAACAAAATGTTTTATCTACGAAAGTAGGTAAAAGAATTTTGCAATAATAAGTATAATAGGGAACCCTACAAATATGTTACTTTTATAGAATTGTTTTTAATTACAGTACTCCTTAAACACACTACTAACTGCACACACCGCAGCCTGTGGACGCTTGAAACACCTGGGACATCTTTATGAAATCTTCATAGTCTTTTATAAAGCTTTGACTATGCTATGACTTTAATATTACTTATTGTCTTGAATGATAAAAATATACTGACTGGTAAATGGCCGCAGAAAAAGAAACATAGAAAAAGGTAAGTGGTAATTCAATCTTCAGTGGTTTTATCGAATGCTAATTATTTACGTATAACAGAGATTTTTATAACTTGAGTACATTAAATTCAGATATGGATTTAACGCCTGATTTTATTAGAGAAGATGCTAAAACAGTGGTGGAATCTAACTTTAATATTAGCTTTAAATGGATATTTTTCCAATTTATGATAATAAAATCTACTATGTTTTCCTAATCAGGTTTTTATTAACTTTCCTTTTATTTAAAATGAAAAGCAGAGTGTTTACCTTAGTTGAGGGGTACCTACTATTTGGGAACTCGAACTATATTAGCGCCCTCGCTATTCGCTCGTGTGCTAAACTATCTCGAATAGGTTCCTTTCGATCCTTGTGTAACAATCTACTATTACATGTGTGTGTTAATGCAATTTCGTCAAAATCAAGCAAATAATAACCGTTGAAATTACAATTTTCATTGTAATCTGGTTCAAAAGTTAAGTAAATACAAGTTAAGCATTATGGCACAATTTGTTTACAAAACAACACTTCTAAAAACAGAGTAAAATTATATAAGTAGGTATGCAATATAAAACATGACGCGTTTATAAATTCAAAAAGATTAGCTTTAACATCTCGAGAAAGTTGAGAAGCGCTATTCTGTAAATTAATGTCATTACGACATATTTAGAATTCGCATTTTATAGTTAACAATAATAAATATTCAAAGAGGTACCTATCTACGCATTTAAATGAAATATGATTCCCAATTTTGCAGCTTACCTTCAGATATTAAATTATCCAAAAAATATTAGCAGGGGTTTGTGGGTGTTTAATGAGATTTGAATAAATGATGAGTCGTGAATTGGTTTCAGTTTCCAGCATCTCGCAACAGCGGTACAGGGGCGGTAACGAAAAAACAAGCCGTAATTGCGACCCCGACTGTGGTGAGGTGGTGAGGGACAACCCTAAATTGCTGGCCATGCCTCAAAAAAAATAACCCAAAGAGGGATTCATCGCTGAGTATAAATAATTTATAATAACAAATTAAATAGTTACAGATTGGTTTATATTATAAACTTCTTATTTTATTTTTTTATTACCAAGGTGACAAACGAGCTTACAGCCCACCCTACGCTCGCAACACCAGGGGCATCAATCGCGCGTTGCCTTAACGTTGAACGAGCAAGTGGTTTGCCAATTTTGAAACGGACAACTTACATACGAACAATACAAGTTAAATAAAATCCTGTAAAAACTAATCACCTTCTTTCTTGAGTTCCTGGAGGAAACCTCGGCCAGAAGTCCAATTGACAAGCTTGAAGGAAGCAACTTTAAAACTGCACAGTGCGTGACCATTGAAGATCTAAGGTTGCCAATGGTAATTTTATATTCGACATCTGTTATGTCTTTTGACATTTGCAATATATATCTACAGTCGGGGTCGCTTCGTCAGGCTTAGGTGAGCATTGCTTGTACATAAAAAACGAGTCAGAAACAAAAAATTTGCTTTTTACACAAAATTACTACAGTAGAGATGCTTACTTACTAAATTGGCCGACAACTCATAAAAGAAAATTTTGATAAGTCATATCTGTTAAAAAGAAATCTGAATTTAAGGATTTGGGCAAAAAAAGGTTTTAGTATTGAATTTAAAATTATACGCCTGATTACATAAGTTGCTACAGTGCAACAAACTTTCTTTCTTCCACTAGGTTGTAAATAAGCTTACGGTCCGCTTGTTGGTAAGCAGTCACCGTGGCCTATAGACGCTTCCAACACCAGGGGTATCACTCGCGCGTTGCCGACCTTTTAAAAACCTCATAACATCTTTCTTGAAGAACCCCATACGGTAGGCCTTAGAAAAAACCTTGGCAGGGAACTCATCCTACAACCTAAGCATTCGCTGGAGGAAGTTTGTCTGAACGGCACTGACCCGGTGGTCAAAAAATCAAAACTACAGTCGCCATATAGAAACGGTGAGAACTTACAACGACACTAGCGACCAAACACCCAAGGTCAGAAGATCAGAAAAGGTTGTTGCACTGTAAGTACGTAACTTACCCTTATGCCTGAACAAAAACATCACAAAACCATTGATTGTGCTCCTTGATCGTGTACTAATGTATCAAAAATTATAAATTTGTTACGTTATTTTACTACACAATGTACTTTAGATAAGAGAATAATTTGATAGAGGTTTCAATAAATGTATGTAGAAATCCATTGCGATTTTCAATAAGAACTTAGGACATGAATGCCACGACCGTTACATCTGAATTCCACATGGTCAATTTTCAAATGGATACGTCAAAACTGTTTGAAATCAAACAATTTTACCAAAAAATTACTTTTTACTTCATTGACTTCATTCAAATTACTTTATCGCAAAATCTTAACGGGATATCAGACAGATATAATGACTATATTCAAAATATGCGAACTTGTGATTGACATCTCGCTGGGCGGTCAACTGCCAGTCGAGGAAACAAGGTAACCTTCTGAAAACGCCCCAATCTTCGCAGTACAGCTCCCCACACTGGCTTCCCCACCGTTGTCTGTTATTGTTCACTGACCGCGATATAACTATTGTAACCAAATTCGAAAAGTATTTAAATTAATTCATCAAAATTATTCGCGAAAGCGTAAAAATGTCTTTGGGAATTTCCGTTATTTAACGATTTTCATTCCAAAGAACATTACAAATGAAAGAAATGAACGTAGCGATAGGCGACAGATTCAAAAATCCGATATGTTTCAAGTTAAACCAATAAAAAATTGGTTCACTGTAAAAATTGGTCCACTGCCTCAGATCAAAACCTTGTAAGTAGGTAAAAGCCAAAAACTAAATTTTACAGAAGATCAAAAAAAACATAAAATGAGTCAGCCCTTGAAAAGTCCCAAGACAAAAATTTGACAATCGTTAGGTACCACCCTAGAATACTAAATTATGAATACATAATAACTCTCTAAAGACTACAGTATGGGGTTCTTCAAGAAAGATGTAATAGCTAGATATTTGAGGGATGGCAACGCGCGAGTAATGCCCCAGGTGTTGCAAGCGTCCATAGGCTGCGGTGACTGCTTACCATCACGCGGACCGCAAGCTAGTTTGCCACCTTAATGGTATAGAAATAAAAAAAAAATTAAAATGATGACATTTTGGACATCGTGTTTCAGTTTATTGCGGCATTAAATTCCTAGTACCTATATATACTTTACAAGTGTTCTGTAATTGGTCGAAATCGAATTACTTATACTAAGGTTTCCGGCCGAATTTCATTCTATGTGTCCGAATATTCGATTACTAAAATTAACAGCGTACTTGCAAATCTTAGTGCAATTTTCGTAATTTTAGTTTCAAGTGGTTAGTCGAAGTTCTGACTCACTGAAAAAGTAGAGCCCAAATAAAGGAAATTTTTAGGTGTAGGCTGGTACCTAGATAATTTTCTTTGAAAGATGTTTATGGAGTGGAAAGGACATGAAATTAGCGTCACATCGAATATATCACTAGCATTCCAATAGTCGGCGACAATGTATTTGTTAGTAGAGATGCTGGTAGACTTTAGGATAATTAAAATATTAGACTTATGTCTAATATTCATGTGACATCTTGATTTGTTACTTTTATTGACAGTTTGGGAACACAAAGGTACATATAAGGTTGACAATAATTCATTTCAAGGGTAATAGAAGAAGTATTTGCTTAGAGTTTTTTTTACATAAGCTCATCAAGAATGGTTCTTGAGCTTAGACTGCGATCCAGATAATGGAGTGTAGGATCTGATGAGAGCCATTCAGGCAGACCCGTTTGTGGTTGTAGGTAATAATGATAATATGATTCAAAGACATAAGATGGTTACAATTATATTTATTTTAAAAATCGGTTGATTATAGTAACCGCCTTAATCAAGAGGCACACTATTGAAGTGATAGGTGAAAAAAAATATAAACTGACTTCCCTTCGTAAAGACTCGTGAAACCTAAAAAAAAACATACAAACTTCTATTGAATTTCAGGTTCGGCAAATATTTAATCTGAACGTTTTGCAGAATTTGACCTTCGACAAAAGTAATATTAGGGCCATATCTAATTCCGAAGTTCATTTTTCATTTTATGATAGATTACGTATGTAGATTCTCCTAAAGGAATAAATTTAGTTTTTAATGTATTTATTTAAAAAAAGTTAAAGTTAAAGAAAGAGTTCCCGCAGGAATCTAACGGCGATAACCGAAATTTGCGCGCGATCCTGCAGCAAAAAACTAGCAAAAAACTATCTATTAGGTATAGAATGTTGGTCATCAGAATTTATCGAAAAATAGCAGAATTATAAAGCTATATGACATAGGGATGGAAAAATGGCAGAATAATAAAGCTATATGACAAAACTATAGGGTTTAGTGTTTTGCCATTTGGCTGCGGAACATTAAAAAAGTGAAAAAAACTTTCTTTGTATGCAACACAGTTACCTATACATTGTTAAGTTACAAATTATCTATACTTATAAGTATAAAATATAGATATTATTTATATAATAAAGCAAAAGCTAGAATTTGTTTTTTGTTTGAACGCACTAATCTCTGGAACTACCATTAGGATTTGAAAAAATCATTTTGCATTTGATAGCCCAATTCTTAAGGAACGATATAGGCTATTTAATATTACGCTACGAGCCTAAGGAGCTGATCAAAAGAAAAAACTCAGAAAGACCCCTAAGCAAAAACGAAATATTAGCGCGGGCGAGCGATGCGACGGGGGGTGGGGGTGGCAGCAAACGAAAGGGCTGAACAACTTATGGCAGGTCAGTATTTTATATGTATCAATGAAAACCTAGTTTATAAAATACTGTCAATATAATTCATGACAGATTTAACAAATTCATTTATAAAGAGGGTTGTTCGATTAATCCATCGATTATCTACATTCAACGAAACATCAAAAATGAATTAAGTTACGTTCCCGCTCACAATGAGAGTATCACGGTTCAATTGGTTGTCTGAAAGACTGTCGCCGCGCGCGCCGTGATAAAAATACTATAAAAAGGTAAACACACGGGTAAAAAAATATCCCCAGCGCGAGTTCTGTATGGGGCTTAGAAAAAATATGTGTAATAAATTTAAAATAAAATGTAGTTAGGTAATCTTCTCGATGAAAAGCTCGCCTAAATTACAATGACTATTTAAATAGCGATGTTTCAAATTATGAATAAAATATCTAAGTAGACTAAAATATTTTTTATTTACAATTATAATAAATATGTCTATTATGATAGTCTTCCTAGTCGTTTACCACTAACACACTGTCCGAAAAATTTGAAAAATCGAGAATACTTATTTTTTAAAATAACACGACGCACTAAACTTGGATAAATTCTGGGATAAATTGGTATTTCGGACTCAAACACTGAGTAATGATTTATTGGACCCTTAATAGTCAGCTAGATTTGCTCTTGATCGTTTTTTTTTTTATAATTCTATAATAACTCATGAAAAAGCATCTAGTTGAATTTTCCTATGCCATTTTACGTCCCCACCACAAGGGGGACGTAAAAAAGAGGAAGAGGCTTAGGTCATAGTCATCTACGTTAGCCCAATGCGGATTGGCAGACGATATCGAGCTAGTGGCAAATCGACTGTATTTTTTGAAGCCCCTAGTAGGACTCTCACTTGACTTAACAACTGCTCTCACTTTAATGTTTTAGTTTAAGAGAGTTCCAGACGTTCACTAGCGCCCATACTATGGATGTATGAATCAATGGACTTTTGATGGTCATATCTGCTAAAAACGAGACCTTTTTTTAGCAGATATGCTATCTTTAACTCACAGATTTATCCTAGATCCAATAAAAACGTACTAAAACAGCTTATGAGTAGTGACGTTATGCTGTAGAATATTTTTAGGGTTCCATAGCCAAATGGCAAAAAACGGAACCCTTATGGAATCGTCATGTCTGTCTGTCTGTCCGTCCGTATGTCAAAGCCACTAAAATTGGTTTGAACGAGATATAGTAAGTAGTTTTTTTTAATATGTCATAAATCGTAAACAGCAATTTACCTTTAATTCAATCAACTTAAATATAAAAATAAAAAACATTTAATTTTTATAGATAATGGTACGGAACCCTTCGTGCGCGAGTTCGACTCGCACTTGGTCGATTTTTAAAATTCGTTTTGTACAAAGAGTAAATAAAAAATTATAATTGGCGGCGCTAATAAGCAGGGGCACAGACTATATAATACTTTACTGAAGGGTATGTCCGAAGCACAAGCTTAGAAAAATCCCAACTAGCAAAAATGCGATAAAAGAGAATCTTATAACACAAAAGAGTGATATCAAAGTCATATAGAAGTAACGCTTGTGACTGCTGGTCATATATATGTTTTTCTTAAAGCGTTTTAGCTGTTTAAGGCTTTACAGCAAAATTGTGACTTTAACCTATCATATAAACGTTTACTCTGCCACTTCGAATAACACCTATAGCACTGTTATAAATAGGCACTCACAACAGTCGTTATCGAGCTACTATGTTCTATATAAGGCTTTCATGGTACCGTAATGAAGCGAAGCATTACTATTGTGGCTCCTAAATAACTAATATAACACTGGTGTTTAAATAGTCACTATCACTGCTAAGTCGTGATACAGCAGCTGCCATTATAATGAATTTACAACAAATATGCGTTAAAGCCGCTCCCGTTAACAACTGCTCTAAAATCGTCCTAGTCGGTTGTATATGAGGAACTACAACTCTATTCAGTTATATATCACAAACTGAAATATAATATTATAAATATAAATTAATCAGAAAATATTTATAAGTCTTAAAAATATTTGTTCAAAATATTTTTAGTTGGAAGATTGAAAATGTACTGTAAAGTGATTTGTTTCCGATAGAACACGCGGTTTAAAAGTTGACCCCTCCTTTCTAATTTACAAAGAGGGCCATAATTTTTTCCCTTTATGTTATAACAAAACTGTATGACGGTTCACATAAGACAATTTAATGTAAAATAAAGCTACGGAATTCTTAGGCTGTGATATACAGAATCTAAAAGTGCTTTTAAAAAAAAACCTTTTTATTATACGGAAGGACGAACATGACGAAATTTACAAGGGTTCTGAATTTAGCCACGAAACCCTAAAAATATGTCAATAGAAGGCAAGGAAAAATAAAACAAAACTTGTAAATGACAAATGTATATTGCTAAATCCAAAAAACTATGTAATGCGCTATAAAACTATGTGTTTAGAGTTAAGAGCAATACTTAATACTGAGCGCATGGAATAGGAGATACTGATAAATTAACTGATTTTACATTACTTCAAGTCGGCAATGACAATTTTTAATGGATATTTTAAATGTATCTTTTAATATTTTACATTCACGTAATTAATTCTGAGTGTATTATTATATACTATATTGTGATAAATATAAAAAAATCATAAATGCAGATATGAATTATAAAGCACAGCAGCAGTGTGATAAATAAATAATACACTTATATTTAACGAACATATATTTTTATATTTGAATGAATAAGAAATAAATCATTTAAAGAATAATGGTTTTTAACGTTGTTTCCTTGCAAGCTTATGTTTAAAAATACAACAGCTTTTATTAAATAATAAGGATCAAACTTATTTACCCATAAATGAAATAAATTAAAAAACGTACATCGAGACAAGCTTTACTATAAAAATTTGCTGACAGATACCTTTACATACAAACTTTGCGGTTAGTTTAATCCCGGGGTTCATCGCTACCGGGTAAAAAATACCACATAGGTAATAAAAAAACACTAAAAATTTTTTTTTTCTACGTTATTTTACGACTCGCCGCTTTAAGCTACCAATTTGCATAGCAACAACGGATGCTCTTGGTCGCTGCGGACGTGTGAAATGAATATCTAAACTCATTACCAGTAGCATCAATAAATACATGTTTGATTATAATTTAACTAACAAAATAAAATAACAAACTTCAATATAACAAGGCAACTATACATAATTTGGTAATTTTTGCCCCGTAGCAGGCGTTTGTATTCGTATTTGCCTGGCGAAGAACCCAGAGTCAGTACATATTTTAGACGCAAAGGGCAGACAAACCCTTTTTGACGATGTTGAATTTAGAACGGTGTAGATAGGTTGATGCTCTGCAGCGCCATCTAGTGGTTAAGTGAGTAAATAAACATTTATGTAGATGTTCTAACTTACTCAGTCATGGGTCAAACGGATCGGATCCACTCAACCAATCTCAAATATATATGACAAAATTCATTTATATGTACTTATATATAGATTTCTGTCGAAAGATTTCAAACTGTTCACGTAATTACTTTACGTGAAATACTCAGTACTTTTAATACTAAAAATAAATAAATTTTATGAATAAATAATTTTTTTTCTGTACTGACAATGCAGTAGGCTGTTGCAGCCATTACTGCTTCACCGGGCTTTTTGGGGCGAGAAGGAAGGAGCCTCAGCCCATATAGCGCCCAACGCTCAAGGGCTCCCCGTGAGGGGAACCTCGGCTTGGATTGTCGCTCTCGGGGGCGTCCCTTCGACCGGCGTGAGCCTCGAACCCGAAAGTGAGTCACTCAACCAAATTTAATAAAAATTTCTTCACCTTAAAGGTAATGAATTATTTCGTGTCTGTATGATTTGTTTTCTTAAAAATTAGTTTTCATATTTTTATAGCACACGTCTAAATATGTCATAAAAAAGTGGCATTTTTTGGAATTTTGCAGGGCCCCAGTTTTTCATAGGAATGGCATATCAAAAAAAGCAAAAAATACAGACATAGTGATTGTGTATATCTATTATTATATATATAAAAATAAATGCTCTAATAGCAAAATCCGGAGAAGAAACAGTGGAATATTGTATGGGAAAAAACAGCGAGATGTTTGCTCTTAAGAATAAGTATCATAACTACTGTACATAATAAACAAAAATAACTTATTATTTAAACGAATTCAGTGAATATCCACAAAAACACTTTAAACATCCATAACTTTTTATTGTAATTTATTTCCCTCATAATAAAAAATAAATTATAAAAAAAGTATTACTTAATAATTTATAGTAATAAATTATATTAAGGCGCCGACATAGGACCTTCCCTTTTTGTATGAGAATCCAAGGAGTTAATGAGACGATGAATTTGTATCGTATAAAAAATCATATAGATATATGTTTTAAATTTAGAGACGACTTTTCCTAATGCGATGCATTGCTATTAAAAACATTATTAATTAAAATACAAAACAGTTTTAACGGCAAAAGCCTTAAAAATTAGATACATATTTTTTTCTTATTTAAATAATCCTAAATTCTTTAATTATCAAATTTTCATCTTAAGGTTTACTTCCAATTATTTTTTTTATAGAAACTGCGTTACATTAAATATCTTTAAGTATACCTAAACAATTTTTATCCATACCTACACTTTAATTATAAAAATTTGCTACTCAAAATTCGCTCTTAAAGCATATTCTATAAAGTAACCGGTAAATAATTAAATGTTTAATATCAACAAAACTTTCTGGCATTACATAAATTTATATATGATAATAACGCATTTTGCGTAGTGAAATGCTTATATTTATAGATATTTAATACAATGAAGTTTGTTTACGAAAAATAAGTTTTACCTTAAACCTTTACCTATAGCAATTTTTTTAGTAACTGTAAATGTTATCACAAAATTATTAGTAGCCCCATACTACGTTACCTACTATCAGCAAGACGTGTTGATGGACGCAATGTACTCATTGTATTTCTTCTCTTGGGCTAGTTGCAGTTTCTGCAACTTTTTGACGAGACCTTTGCTAAGTTCTTTCCCTTCATGATCATGCGTTGGCAGACCCTATAAATAATCCATGGTAATATTTAAACTTTTTCTACACATACATTACATATACATACATATATATACATACATTAACTAGCAGCACTCAATTAAAAACACTTATAACGAACTTTGTCAAATAAGGTTTAACTAGGCGCAGCAATTGTCATCATTTACTGATGGCATTCGAATAGCTATTTGAAGTAACAATGGGCAGGCCACATCGCTTGTTGAACTGATAACCGATGTGAAAGAAAAGTTTTAGAATAGCGACTACAGATCGGAAGACGCAGAGTGGGACGGCCTTCTAGCAGATGAGCAGACGATTTGGTTAGAGCTGCAGAAAGCCAGTAGTCGCGGGCAGCTCAAGACCGACCGCTGTGGAAACATATATGTGAAGCATCATCATCGTTAGTGTCACGTAAGTTCATAGCATTTTAATATGGTGGCTATAGTTTTGTGTTTTAGTGAAAATTCTGTACTAGGACTATTCCTTATTCTGTGTTATAACTTCTAATTAAAAAAGCTATACATTAAGAGCAGTTGCCAAAAACTGGTAAAATATTAACTAAATTAGAATACCTTTTCATCAAATTTGGAATATTTATCTGATTCCTTCTTGAACATTTCGTGAGGAGGGATCTTTTTTAACTCGTCCTTAGCTCGCTGCGCTTCCAACAACCCTTGCTTCTTTCTCTGTTTCTCCTCTTCCACGCGCCGTTTTTCTTCTTGCTCTTTCATTAACTCTTCTTTACTCACTAACTTTACTACTGTTCGATCTAAAAATGTATTATTATATACAAGACTGGTAGTCTGTACGTGGTTAAGATAATGTTTTTGCTCATTCTGGCAATTCTATACCTTTATATCTACTTATACCTATCGAAACTTACGCAATAAATCCACGCGACTGTTCAGATATCGTCAACCGAATTACGGCACAACTTTGGTACAAATCCAGGATTCAGAATGTATGATTATTCCGGGTATTTTTTTAATTTTTTATTCCTTCCTCTCTTAGAAATTTAGTTTACCATAATAATGCCTTCTCAGACGAGTTTTACTTGGTACAGGTTCCTCACGATGTTTTCCTTTACCGAAAAGCCAGTGGAATGAACACAAAAAAATTACTAAAGAAATTAATAGAAAGACTCATTGGTACAGGCCGGGCTCGAACCTCCGCCCTTTAGAAAACAAGACAGACACCGAAACTACTAGGCCACCACTGCTGTCTATCCATAAAGGTTTATGAGAGATCAAAATTATAAAGATGTTGTACCAGGTTTATCCTCGAGACGGACGCCGAGCTCCGGAAGCACGGAGTCCCGCAGCGAGTCACAGAGCGCCAGCACGCCGCGCGCGTCCCCCCCGCGCGCTGCCTCGCGAACCCCCGCGCGAAATGTACTCAATGCCTCTAAATAGGGCATTACTGTGGACTCCAACTGTACACAAATAAATCATATTGTCCGTTTTACGGATCATACATAATTGGAAAGTGTGAAATGATGTTCAAGAAAACTTCACTGACCAATTCAAAGCGGGTAACAACTCGATCGGTTGCAAAGGCATTAGCAAACAACAGTAACGAAGGCCAATAAGGAACCAGTAGTGAACCAACAGCCAATTACTAGTGAGAATGTCAAAACCTTTGAAATTGCAACGCCCAGAACTCCCAAACTTAGTGGTATAACCAAACAAAACTCGAATATTCAAAATTTAAGTCAACGATCGACCCCAAATCTTCAAAAAACATCTATACAACCAACAAATTACATCAAAAACGTTTAGACTACTGTAAAAAAAAGACGAAACAAGCCAAAAAGTCTGACTATTAAAGGCTCTGCTATGAACACCGACCTGGAAGGAGTTGACCAATTAAAATACGTACATGGTTGCTATTTTAACAAGAATTCGACTGCTGAAACTATTCTATAGCACATGAAGACAATTCGAGAGGCAGATTACACTGTAGAGAAGATTCCATCAAAACGCGATAACTATACCTCCTTTAAAATTGGAATACCAACATCCGTTTATGAAAACTTTATGAACCCCTCTGCATGGCCTATACACGTCAACATAAGCCAATGGCAGCCCTTTCTATATGAACGAAAAAAGAAAGAACACTCTGAAGAAAACCTACGCAGCACACAGTGTACCAGATCAGACCAATAACTTTAACGTCTGTCATCAAAACGTAATAAGTTTATATCGAAAAACACAACAACTGGAATTTCTACTAAATATGTAAAGAACTTCAGTGCCAAGTACTGTGTCTCACAGAGCATTGGCTTAAAGATTATGAAATTGTAAATGTTGCTTTTTGCTCATTCCACTTAGCATCTAGCTTCTGTAGAACACAAGTAGAACATGGAGGCAGCGCAATTTATATTAGAAACAACTTGCTATACAAAGAACGTCAAGATCTAAACAAATTCTCAAAAGAACATATTTGTGAAATTTCCTCTATAGAACAGACAGATCAAACGTAACAAGCTTTGATATGTTCCTAAACTGTTTTGAACAATTATTGCATACACTGACGAAAGAAAAGAAAATTTTACAACCACCTAGCTAACTCCTCACAAAACAAAACTCTAACTGACCTAGTAAGTTCTTTTGACTTTACTCAACTAGTAACCTTTACGACGCGAATCACTGACACATGCTCAACATGCCTAGACCACATTTACATCAATTCAAATAATGACCTATATAATTATAAAATAAATCCAATAAAAACTAACATTTCGGATCACGACGCCCAAAAACTGATTTTGAGTTTGTATTTATTTTATATAATACAAACAACACCACAGCTAGTCGTAACTTTAAAAAACAGTACATTAGTAATTTTACAAGCTTATTATATTCAATTGACTGGCCGAGCCTAAATTACAAATTTAACGAAGACCCAGTCGAATACCTAAATTTTATAGTTAATTCATTGAGCAACTTTGTAAATACCTGTTTCCCCTACCCAAGACGAAAAACCGATAGAAAGCAATCTCCTTGGATAACAAATGACCACATTATGCAAAAACAACTATTAAACAACTTACTTGAACTATGGCAAATCCAACCGCATAACACACACCTCACATCACTGATTATGTCAATAACCTATCATCTTGAAAATTCATTAGCTCACGCACAACATATTTATTACACGAACATCTTACATTCTAGTTTAAATAAAAACAAACCTATGTGGTTAATCGTAAAAAATCGGTCTTATCTTGACCTAGTTAAAAACGACACTGGTAATTATTATAACTCCGATATCGAATTAGCAGATGACATCAATAACTTTTTTCTCTCAGCTGCACTTACGGTAAATGCACCGACGGCAAGCACAGAGCAAGCGAGAGAACTGTTATGCAATGCTACTTCACCCAGCAATGTCTCCATCTACCTTAAACCTTTTCGTGAAAGGGAAATTTATAATTTAGTGACTCATCACATAGCGTGCAAAAATACTTGTGACTTCTACGAACTGTCAAAAGAAAATACTAAAATTAACCATTCCGGCCATTTTAGGCCAGTTAACTAACATTTTTAACTTTTTAATCAAAAAAGGTTTATACCCAGAAATCCTAAAAAATGTAAAGGTAATACCTATTTTTAAAGGTAAGGGTTCCGTAGAAGAATTAAAAGGGAACAGGCCCATTAGCATAATCCCATCGATTGCAAAACTTTTCGAGACAGTTTTGACACAAAGGATTTATAACTTTTTAGAAACTTCACAGCTTCTCAGTGATAAACAGTACGCATACAGAAATAACCGATCATGTGTCATACGTGAATTAATCTTTAAAATCATGCAGTCCAAAGAGTCAGCAAATCACGTCGCAATTCTTCAATGCGACATGACACGGGCTTTCGATTTATGTGATCACAAAGTTCTTGTTGAAAAATTAAACCACATAGGTATAAGAGGACCTGCGTTAAAACTGATGTCAAATTTTTTAACAACTTGTATCAATTCACAACGGACAAACACGATCCAGCAAAGGGAGCATAAATCTTGGCGTTCCTCAGGGATCTTCTCTGGCAAACCTATGCTTCCTTATACAAGTAAACGATCTCCCTCAAGCAGTAAGGATCTATATTTGTTCGTAGATGACTCTTGTGACATTGTATCGTCCTCATCAGCTGAAGATCTTGAACAACAACTGACCAACGAAGTGAAACAACTTCAAAAGTGGTTCACTTCAAATGGACTTGTTTTAAACGTGTCTAAAATACAAGTCAAGCACTTCCACTTGGGCGGTAAACCACCGAGACCCTTGTTAGTACAGACAGAAGACGAACAACTGTGCCACACACAACATGCAAATTTCTTAGGTGTAACTTTAGACGATGCACTAAAGAGGGAAACCCACATAGATAAACTATACCGAAAACTATCCGGTGCCTGTTTCGCCTTGAGAAGGCTGGCACAAGTACTGCCTCCTAAGCGACTGAGAACCTGCTACTTCTCCTTATTTCATTCCAATGGTCTTGAATTTTGGGGTACAGAAGCACAGTCACAACGCGCTTTCATTCTACAAAAACGCGCTGTACGAATAATAACACACAATCCACCTGACACACCAGCCAGAAACATTTTCAAAGAACAAAGCATATTGACATTGACCTCTCAATACATTTTTGACATGGCAAAATTTGTTCGACATAATCTTAATTTATTTCCTGACAATTCTACTGACAGACGATATAAAACAAGACAGAGCAAAAATCTAAAAACCGTTCAAGGCAGACTCACAAAAACAAGCAAAACCATGGGCCCAAAAATTTATAACAAAATCCCTCACTCAGGACATAAAAAATATCACATCTGACAAAATGTTCTTTTCTAGATTAAAAAAATGGCTTATTAAAAACGCATTTTATAACATAAAAGAATTTATTTAAATAACAATGAAAATGTAATAATGAAAATTTACAATAATGAAATATTTATAACATTTGACATATAAATTTATTATGAATAAATGAGTATGAGTATAAGTATCATACAAAACACAGTAGGTTTTAAGTACTTATAAAGTAGAGAACAAAATCCATCTTATCTTAATGTATATTAGTATAAAATATTATATAAATATTTTTAGCATAGTGCATGCTGGTCTTAGACCTTAGTCCACCACGCTGGTCTATTGCGTTTTGGCGAACATAAAAGTTATAAAAAAAGCAATAATGTTTTATTTAGATACTTTTACTTGTACTAACTGCAAGTTACTTACAGAGCCACCGTCACCGCCGGAAATCGGGAATCCGATGCCGCCACGAGGTCCGTCTATAGTGCCAAATATGTGCAGTATATCTGTGACGTAGCGTGCGGCGGCCGCGAGCAGAGGAGCGTTGCGGAGAGCGGGCTGGCGCAGATATACGTGCGCGGCGCCCGTCAGCTCACGTAGGCTCTCGATGGCGCTTCGAGTGTCAATGTTATCTGTCAAATAAATAAATATGTAAAGAAGGTGAAGGTCTTTCATAATCAGAATGAATCAGAATGACCAATTCTGGCTGTAATTTGACGTTCCTAGTCGCTTTATGTTTAATCGATGCCTCGTTTTTGATACATAAATAACTGGAACGACGGAGAAAGAGACAGGATACTTTTTATTTATCCCGAACAAGAGTTCTCTTGGAAATGGTTTTTTTCCGCGGGAGAACCCACAGGAGAATTATACCTTCACGTTGTCGTAACGGGGCAACAAGATTGATCTGGTTTTTGGCACGAGAGTTGCTAAATTGTCATGAAATGATACGGATATATGAATACTTTATTTAACAGGAAAAATTAAACAAGAAGATTCCGAAGGAATCCTATGGCGATAACAGAATACCGTGAGGGTAGAGCCAAGGGCAAAAGCTTATTTGTTTGCAGAAACGCGTGGGACAACAAAAGCAAAATATGCTAATAATAGCTTCTGCCAGCGGCTTCGCCCGCCCTAAATTTCGTTATTGGCGTAGGTTCTTACGGCAAAAAAAAAAACAATCAAATCTTTCCTCTTTAATGGCATAATACATTCGTGTCTGTGAAACCATGGAAATACACATACAAAATTCCAACCCAATTGGTCAAGCAGTTTAGTAGTTGACATACCGACAGCAGCGCCACCTACCGGGTCCAATTGTATTTTTAAATCATTTAGGATACCATAGAAATACCCATATGAAATTTCAACCCCATTGATAAAGCCGTTTAGAAATTATGTGAAATAGATAAGTACGGAATGATAATTCTTACTACCCGTTGTTCTTTTACCCGTTTTCCCGTAGGAATGAAGCATTTTCCCGCGGTAAAAAGTAGCCTATGTTCATCAGGGATAATGTCAGCTTCTAATGGTAAAAGAATTTTTCAAATGGGTCCAGTAGTTTCGGAGCCTATTCAATACAAACAAACAATCAAATCTTTCCTCTTTATGATATTATTATAGATGTATATACAAGTGAGTGTCTAAGTTTATTTCATTTAAGTATATAATACAATTTTAATAAAAAAATTAAAAAATTACCACAGAGAGCGGCGTGGACTTGTTCCTTGACGGCAGCCATCTTGTCAGCTAACTGTTTCTCCTGCGGTCCCCACCCGCCCCCGCACTCCTCTGAACCACGTAATGCATCCTTCACTGTTAAGAAAAATTCCTGCAACCAACAAGTAAGTACTATTAATAAACAAATATTAAAACAAATGTTCAGGAGAAAAATAATAAAAGTGTTAATTTATCTATGTTCCACTACCAAGCTCTTTAATGCTCTGTACCAATTACTGTACTCTTTAAGAGAACCTTACTCTCTAAGTGGAAAGAATAGTTAAGGCATATAATTTGTGTCTATTGCAGTTACAGACACATTTGACATAAAAAATAGACAATTTCGTAGCTTCCTGCAACTCTAGATCTAAAAACTTGAATTTTAAATATATATTATAGGTATATGTATTATAGGTAGCTAATTGTAAAACTTCGCTTGCAGAATTTCGTATAAGTGAAACTTGATACTTTTGACTGAACTTAGCGGTAGTAAACAAAACTGCGATTTAATGTTAAGCACATATTATGACAGATTAAGCACACGTTATTACCACTTACCACTTTTTACGGCAAATATTTTTAATACGGAATTTTACTCAAGAATGTTTTTACAGAGTAAATATAGTTAGTATTAATGCCCAATCCTTACTTCTTACAGCCAGAAACTGACATTAGGGGTATTCTGTCCCAGGTCCATTATTTTTACCAGTTATTACTGAAATCTGGTAATTGATGACGTATGGTAGGTACATATCCATATACAGCATAAGTAGTGTCGGGGCGCAGGACTAAAGTGGTTGGTGAAATGAGGCTGTTGCCCAAATCATTTTATGGGTGTATCCAGCCATTTAACTTGAACTTCTAATATCACGATACGGTATTTTTTGACCTTGGTTTAGTAAAGTCGTTTAAAAAAATGGGTATTTTTTGACGTTGGTTTAGTAAAGTCGTTTAAATAAAAACAACATAACACAACCTAAACTAATCTTACCCAATAATGCACTTAGATATAGCATTAAAGTTTGTATGAACCGGGCTATGACTAGGCAATTCTAAGGTTTGACGAATTTTGCCCTTTCACTATAACATATCAACAAAACTTAGATTTTTTATGTCTTTTTTCTGTAATCTAAACAGTAATCTATAACTATTTAATTTAAATCAAATGTGTTTAGTTTATAAACTATACTTTAAACTTACATTGAATAATTTCTCAGTCTGCACTGCAATTTCCATAGTATTCTCAGAATAGTCCAGGGTTTCTTTCCACCCATGTAACAAGAACATGAAACGAAGTTGTCTCGAGCTGTGACGTTGTAAAGCATCCGATATCGTCACAAAGTTCTTTAGAGATTTCGACATTTTGCAGCCGGCTATCGTGAGGTGACCTGTATGGAGGAAATAGTTCACCCATCCCGGTTCGTCAAAGTGTGCCTAAAATATAAAGTACAATATGGACATAAAGGGTGTGCTGTCTATTAATGCCATTATTAATAGTGTTATGCTTTCTTTATTTTTGTAGATTCTTAGTTTAATTTCTGAAGAATTTTTATGAAAACGCAATAAGTGTTATTTGACGCGTCAACGAGCAATTTTTGTATATATATATATATATTTATAATCTGAATCTCGGAAATGGCTCGTGCGATTTTCATTAATGAAATAAATAGATCTAGCTAGGTTTCATTTTTAGAAAACGTCGTTTTACCCGTGTTTTCAGGCAATGATAAACTGCAAAATATTACTCTTCCTTACATCTATTGGCGAGTATTAATACTATTATGTTTACTGACGCAGCAACACAACAGCTACTTGACAAAAGACGGCGTTGTTAAGCAACACTAAAGCTACTTGACAATAGATGGCGTTGTTAAAAAAACTGGCAGAGCTCGGTCTTCCATGTGCTGTTTATGATTCATACTAGGAAAAAAGAGCGCCTTCAAATAAAACTAAAACTGAAATACACATTTCACTTCTTATCAAGTCTGGGTCACTTCACGTTGGTCCTGTTTTAAGGCCACCAAGCCAACTTCATAGTATAACACTGTGGATGTATGAATTAAAAGAAGTCTATACACTGTGCACATACCTCACTTTGGGCAATCTCATTGTCATGATGAGGAAACTTGAGATCTACTCCTCCAGTATGTATATCAAGCTTAGGTCCGCACACGTCAGAGGCCATGGCCGAGCACTCGATATGCCAACCCGGCCGGCCTGCACCCCATGGCGATTCCCATGACGGTTCACCAGCTTTGCTACGCTTCCAAAGTGCGAAATCATTAGGAGACCTTTTCTCGACTGTATCATCAGAAAGGTCACCTGGAAATTACAAACCAACTGCAATTTCCAAATTTATTTGTATGAATTTCATTTTAAAAATGAATTATTTCATATAAAAAATTGCCAGAGAAACAGTGTTTCAATTGAAGGAGATACTCAGCATTTTCGAACACGTAGTTTTGAAGCATGTTTCATACCTACATAATATAAGTTACCAAATTTAAAACAAATTAACTAAATAATATGCCATTTATTTCCGAAAATAATTATGACGTTGAACACTTTAAATACGTAAAATATATTGTAGCGAAAAAGAAGTCTAGATAAATTAAATAAAAAGCTTTGAATTTAATAATAATATCCTGGAAATTTTTAAACCTTATCAGAGTTATAATAATCATTATCAGCAGGCTTACCATGATTTAAATTTACTGTCTCCCAATATAAATCGAATTGTGGTGAGCCAGTTGAAATAAATATAATGAAAGTAACAGCAAAAGTTTAAAAGCTTGTGCTTATAATAGGAAATAACTTTTTAAAATGATATTAGCACCTTAAAAGTGGTTTTGATGTTATTTAAAAAAAAACATGAGCATGGCATGAACTAAATTGTGACAACAATATCAGCCGTGGCAAAATTTACTCCTTTGGGAACTCTCAATTGAGCTAAACAATATGTTATATATATTTATGTCTCCTTTTAACTATCTGTGTGTCCCAATTTTTCTAAGACATCAAATTTAATACATATTGGACTTTATTCATGTAAACCATGGTGGTTCAAAACAGTTTAACGTACCAAATATATAGACTGTAAAAAATGTATATGAAGAATAAACTATGCAGTTAAAAACATGCAATACAGTTATAATCAATTTGCTTGACATTATTACCGTACAATACACTACTCTACTGTATAATAATAATAACACACATGCCTATCAACATTACAATGGCATAACAAAAATGCTTCTAGTATACTCAGTAGGTATTTAAGTACACCTTTACATATTTATGGTTCTATTCAATACTATCGACTTCGCACGTGTGCAAGAGGCAATATGCAGATTTTTTTACATATTATTTTAAAACTAAGTGACATATTTATAAAAAGAAACAATCAAAATTATAGTTTAACATTTCGCTGTCATTCCCCCTTTGGATTTTTGTAAAATACGGTAACTAATAAATTGAAATTTATGCAAGAAATATAAGATGTCCCATAAAATATGGGACGGTTGGCAATGCTTTAATTAGTACATGTTTACGTTAAGACCACACAAAACAAAAATGCGACCTAAGACTCTGCTGTCCGTCCATCTGCCACCAGGCTGTATCTTATGGACCGTGATAGACAGTTGAAATTTTCACGGAAGATGTATTTTTGTTGCAGCTATAACAACAAATACTAAAAAATAGAATAAAATAATATTTAAGGGGGCTTCCATACAAACTTGATTTTTTTGCCGTTTTTATACATAATGGTACGAAACCCTTCGTGCCCTATGTTCTCCAAGAGATGGACAACTACTTCAGTGCCAAATTTTAGCTAAAAAAAAAGCATAAGAGAAAAATACACAAACCACTTTCACATTTTTAAATTAGTACAAATTAAATTTTTTTATTAAGTAAAGACTGGCAAAAGTAGTTGGGTTACTCTCAATCACATCAATTTTAATCTTGCTGTAAATTTGGCATCAAACCAACTAATAATAGTATTGAGTATTATGTATAAAGTATTATATATTAAGTATTAAGATTGCCATATACTTGTTTTTCTTAGTAAAGAAAAGTTGGTACACACCTTCACCTTCTTGTAGTGATTTTGTATCTCCATATGCTTCTGGAACTAATCTAGCATAATGGTGTTTATCTTTGCTGTCAAACTCACTTACATTAAAGTATACGGAACCGTTAGACTCATAAGCTAATTGATTGTCTATTATTCTCTGTATAAAGTTTATTATTTGTGGTACATATTCACTTACTCTTGTTAAAACATCTGGAGGCAATACCTATAGAAAAATAATTTGATTAAGCAGCAGTCCTTAACTAATTAATTGTTTAAAATTTGGCTTTCATTCTGATCTAAGCCAAAACATTTTGCCAGTGTTTGTAATGAATTTAAAAAGTACCTTTCAATTATATACATATATGGATACTAGTAAAGAAAGACTTTTGTTTGTTCATGTGCTTTTAAAAAGTAAATTTATTAACCAATTTTAAAAATTCTCTCACCGTTATCAAGCTATATTATCCCATCAGTTCAGACTAGTTTTAGTCTAGCAGTACTGGTAATATAATAGACTTTAGTTTGATAATAGACATGTATGTGTTAAACTAAAACAATTTATTTGCAATTCTGGTAAACAAAAATGACCTTCACCAGTTTCAACTGTGTTACTTTAAGGGTTCTTAAACATTTTTACATCAAATAAATCAGTAAAACATTTTAATTAATTGGATAATTCCATTCAATAATATATTTGGTACTTTCAACTTTGCAATGCTACTACTTTATAGCAACCTAAATAGTACAGATTAATTTAATAAAAATATAAATTACATGCATGTTGTTGTCAAAGTAATAAACTTACATTCAAAGATTTCATATCCTTATGAAATTCATTTTCCCAGTGCTTAGGTAATGACAAGAAAATTGCATTATCAGTAACTGTAGCACCAGATTTGTAATCCAACCACTCAGATATAGGATCTTTAGCAAATTTCAACATATCACATTTAGCTTTTATAATTTTTTCTTCATCATTGGAAACAATTGCTGACTTTAAATCTAAAACTGCTGATGCCACACTGAAATGAGAACATAATTTTACCAAAACAACATAAGTAAGTAATTGAAAGTACCAATAATAAACAACACATTTCCACTGTCATTATTAGAAGTTTAGAGGTAAAGCATGGAACACTCTTATTGTGTAGATGTTAGCATCACATTTTTTATACCACTAAGGTAACAAATAAGCTTAGACTCTATCTGATGTGAATAAATCACTATTTTAGCTAAGAGAAACACACCCCGTGACCACAATACTTATTAAACTTTACATACAAACTAAAGATAAAACACTAACTTGTTCAACATTTTTTGCAACATGTTCCTTTTATCTGGGTCGGCTGTATTTTTTACTATATCTTCATAGTACTTTATAACTGCTGTTGCATCATCTATAACACAATTCAACGTCTTTGGTGACTTACAATAATCTTCATATAAATGATTTTGCCTTGCTCTTTTGATGATTTTGTCATCAATATCTGTTATATTCATGACAAAAAAAACATCATATCCAAAATAATTTGACATTACACGTCTCAATATATCAAAAGATATATATGACCTGGAATTACAATAAAGTAATAAAAAAATGATATTTTGAATTTTGTATAATAATCAAATTAACCTTAGATGTACCTGGCATGACCCATATGAGAGGCATCATACACTGTTGGGCCACAACTATACCAATTGATCCTATTGCCATTCGAACACACAAATTCTTCTTTCTGACGTGTTAAGCTATTGTAAATCTTCAAAACTGGTCTTCGTAGGCTTGATGGAGGTAAATCCCACTTAGGTTGGACTCTTTTAGACATTTTGAAGAGAACTTAGAAGTATGCCCTAACCTAAAAATTTTACACCTTTAATAAGATACCAGCCAAGTTTATTTTGATGATAACGAAAGCCTTAAAAGGTTTTGTATTTTATTCATTTCAAATATAACTCCAACAAATATGACACAACTACAAAATATTATAACCTTAATTCTAACCACAGATTACGTTTTTTTTTCTAGTTTGTTCAGGCTTCGCCTTGCTCAGAAGTTGGAAATTGAATCCATAAAGCCTAGCACACACACATTATGACGCCAATAATGGCGCCAAAAATCATCATTTCGTCGGGTTTCTAACTGAAAATTTTCACAATTTTGCTCGCCGTTACTTGCTTATCGTTTTCATTTCATTCTCTATAAGTCTTCAATGCATAATTCTTCACTAATCTCCGTAAAATCTGCTGAAATTTGTCGTCGAATCATACTAGACTAAATTTTCAAATAAACAAGCAAACATCTCCGTTGTTTCATTCCGCACTTAGAACCACAAATGATAAAGTATATGCTGTTAGAATTACAATTAAAACTAATAGCCACAGAGAAGAATACATAGGGCGCAGGATATAAAGTTCCCACGTTTGATACTTTTCACATTTTTGATAACGCCAATTTTGCCACCGACACCTATCGTGTAGCTTTGGAGCGTTACTAACAAAATATTTGGTTGCAAAACAAACGGTTGACGTATACACATTACGATAATAACACACCACTACTATAAATAATAAATATTTATAGGTACCTAGTTTGACAGAATAACATCAAAACCCGACCCACATGGGTCTAAAGTTTCATTTTCCGATATCATAAATGACGAAAATAAAAAAAAAATCGTAAAAAGAGCACTTGACAGTTGATACTAAAATTCTGATAGTTTGATACCAATGCTAAACGAATGATTGACAGGTGACAAAATTAACGAAGATTATGATTCTTCATGCCAAAACGAACGGACCCATACATCATATTAAAGGCGCGTCCTTCTGAGTAGCGTTACTACTTGATAACAAAACCTCATTCGAGCACCAACTATCCGTTCCGTTCAGAGCTATGACAAACCCCCAAAAAGGTGTGCCGTTTTGACCAGTTTACAAAGACTAAATACTAAAAAACTAAATAATACACAAGAGACACAGTTCCACGTACGATAGGTGCCAGCACGTGACCGCATGTTGAAAAATTTGGTTTCAGAACTATGAAATTTGCTAGATCATATTTGTATACTTCATACGGATTGAACAGTGACAATAGTTTCCAAAGTTTTACTTCTTCTCTCAGCGCAACCTTGACTTCAATATTCTCAGATTCACTAAAAATTTTAATGTCGTTCACATCAACGCCCAGAGTATTCCAGCTTATTACTCTGGTATGCTAGCATCCTTAGACATCATAGACATTCATCTAGCTGAAATCCTGTCTACCTTCTACTTCTTATACCTTTCCTAATTTTCAGTTAATACGTTACGATAGAAAAGACAGAGTAGGTGGTCAGGTAGCTATTTACCTCTGTTCCCATATCCCATATTCTATTATTGATATGTAATAATAATAATTTACTTTATTAGCTTCCTCACTCAGTACAAAATGTAATTAACTAGATAGTAAGGCATTAAAATAATGTTAAAAAAGTCTAGTGATTGTGAGGAGCTGGTGTCTGAAGTAGGTGTATACCTGTGTTACAGATTCACCAGGTCCTCACCCCCAAAAGCTATTAATCGATTATTTTTACAATAATGAATACATAAAAAATATACAATAAACAATAAATTTACTTTAGAGATACTATGTAATTGTACAGTATTGTGTGTTACTTAAATTTAAGAACTACATGACAACAGAAAAATGCAGGTGTAGCTAACAACTCGGCAACAACAGTGTCGATGAAGGCAGCTAAAAATAATATAATACATGTTCAACCGGTTACCAAATGACGTGTTATGTCTTACCGAGCGTCTCAAGAGAGAAGCGGAAGCTGGAAATTTTTACAAGTACCTATTACACCTGATTTCTTTGTTTTAAGAAAATGTTTAAATACGAGTTATAATAATGGCTATTTGTTCTTAATATAGACAAATGAGTCACTAAGGTGAATAAATATATTTCCAATTTTATAGTTTAAACTTCTGGGCGGTATTGGTTTTTATGCTTGTGTAAATTTAACTACGTGTTATCTAAGTGTATGTTAGTGTGTATGTGTGTGTGCAGAAGGATTATGTACTGTTTATGCAACGTATTCTAACGCTTACTTTAGTGAAATAATTTTTCTATGAAGGTGTGGTCGGCCTTTAATAACTACTTTTGGACTACAGGTTTGCAGTTATATTTCGGCAGTGGGTAAATTGAGATCAATTTGTTTTTTTTATTGTATGGATAAATGTCTCCTTACGTTGCCTCTTTGAATACTGCTGAGCACCTTTTTATCGAAATAGTTATCTCAAATACGGAAATTCTACTTGGCGTACAATACAATCCTAATCATCATAGTAACTACTTCTCTAATTTTGAAAATATCTTAAAAACCCTAACACCTAATATTATAGGTGAATTTAACACTCGTTTGTTAAAAAATAACAGCTGTGCACCTCAACTTAGACAGTTGTGAATGGATGTAAATTGCACATATTACCTCTAGCTACTACACACTTTTTTCCCAATAGCACTTCTTCACTTCTAGACTAAATGATTGTCTCTTCTCCCACACACATTTTTAAGCATGGTCAGTACGTTGCTGACGCTTTTTCATACCAAGACTTGATTTACTATATCATACAAGCTTAGTCCTCGTAAAACCAAATCCAGAACGCTTTAGCAACGCAATTTAAGTGGAATGGATATTAAACGCTTGTCTGACGATGACTGGTGATGAAAAGTAAGATTATTAAACGTATTTATTATCAATTTGTACAAGATCCATGCTCCCATGCACATTGTTAAAGTCAAAAATGTTCCAGCACTCACGAACGAAATAAAATCTTTGTTGAGAAAACGAAATTGTGCCAAGGCCAAATACAAGGTTAATCCTTGCGACAATAAAATACAAAATACACACAATACAAAATACAGATTATGGAACGCTTTACCTTTAGAACTAAAACGAGCAAAATCGAAAGGAATATTTAAAAAAAATATTATTACTTTTCACCTAAAAGACTAAAATAATATCACTACATATATTTGTTGTAAGTATTCACTTATACGTAATATATATCATAATTATATTTATGCTTCTTAATAACTGTATCGACACGCACTACTATATACTATGTTTAACTTTATTATTTCCTCTACCTACCCAAAGGTGGTCTGGAAGAGATCGCTTTAAAGCAATAAGACCACTCTTTGTTTTCTTTATATATAAGTATATTTTTCTAAAAATATGGTGATGCAATAAAGTATATATTATCATTATTATTATATTTATGTAATAAGAATATTACTCTTAGTGTTTTAAACAATGTGAATAAAAACCCAAAAATAGTGATAGATTTTTTTCTTTTAAATGTTTTAATAGCCAAATTATTATAATATTAGCAAATCCACTTAATTAAGGTGTGTTTTTTTTCCACGTCTATAAGTGTATTTAGGACTGTATCAAAATTAATCAAATTCTTGCAAACTTAACTCGTTTGGGTATTGGGTACCTTCAGGACAGGCAGCTGATAATTGCAGCAGCAGCGCTATAATTGTTTAAACGAACATTTTTTGACAATGCAATGTGTGTATATTTTGGAGTATTTGATTTTGTTTTTTTCGTAGCTTAGAAAAAGGATAAAGAGTTTATAATACAAAAATAAACTTCTTTTAAAAAAAAAACAAAGTTATGATTACGTTTCTCAAATGATACTTTCAGATTTGACAGCTGTCAAAAAGTAAGACAAAGTATCCACCTCCCGACATAGGTTTTTGGTGGTAATATTTCGTAGCAAAACTGCTAAACTGACACGCTAAAAGTAAACATTAGATTTTGCTATCATTTTCTTACCAATACCTACGAAATGGTTAGACGGAACGCGCCATATGGAGCAAAATATCTAAGACGCGTTCATAAAATCTGCTTTTTGTTGCCGACATTGAGAGCAGTAATAACGATCACATAAATGTGACAGACGAAGGGAACGTGCGGCAAGTAGCTCTTCAAGGCTATGAAGGCGGCGACAGCAGATATCCTCCCGGACGAACTCACAAAATTGGGCTCGAGTTTTTTTTTTCTGAACGGGCTATGCAGTTGGCTGATGCAACCATTACTGCTCCACCGGGCTTTTGGAGCTGGACTTTGAAGCAGCGAACTGCTCGTCGATTAAGATGCCTTTGGAGACTATAGCGCTCCGTAGGAGAGCGAGGAGGAGGCGTTCGTAAAGTTTACCAAAGGCTTTTAGTAAACTTATAGGGAGGGAGGGTACTTAGAGGGTAGGAGGAAGGCTTGGTACGAGCAATTTTCGATAGCAGCGTTGGAGATGGCTGGGGAAATCAAGCCGTCCCCGCAGGAGGCTTTACGGGGGCGTAGGTCATTGATGACCTGTTTGACTTCGTCGACCATAACGGGGGGAACAGGATCCTGTAGGGGAGAGAAGCTCTGCGCTCCACTTCACCGTCTACCTCTCGCACGTGATCGGAATCGAAAGAAGGGAGATAAATGTGTCTGATTTTAACGCTATGGCTAGGCGCCAATAAGCTAGATAAGAAGGAGAAATATTCCTTCAGGTGGGTAGTGAGTGAGTCAATAGCCACGTTTATATCGTTCGCGGAAGAGATATTGTTGGGAACTCGATATAGATGTGTCGAGCTGGGGTTTTCGAGTAATTGACCAAATTTATTCCAGTCCGTCACGTTTCTAGTGTCGGGAAGAGTGTCCGATAGGGAACCTAATCGGAGGAGGACAGGGCGGTGGACCGAGTCAAGTTCGTCAAACACCTCTATAGAGCAAAAGCTTAGCTTTACATACTTTAGAACTGCTATGTCGAGCATGTCAGGGCTGCAGCGAGCGCTATGGGGAAAGTGGGTGGACGTCATGGGAACGATGATGTCAAAGTTTAGTCTGTTGAACTAACTGGTCGAGGAGTCTGCCTCTCCGTGAAGTGACTGAGGATTTCCATCGACGGCGCTTGCAATATAGGTCGCCGGCAAGGATGACGGTGTTGCCTAAATTTAAGAGCGACTGAAGGTCGCTCTCGAGCAAGTCTTTTAAGGGAAAGAGATAAACCGGTGCAATAATGATCGGCTGATGGACGGTTATCGCTTAGCGGCAGATGGATGCTTCTAAATTCGTTAGGGGCACAGGATCGCTGGGGGAGCAATGCAGGGAGCATCTGTAATAAATGAGAGTGCCTCCGAGAGTGGAGGCAGTTCTATCATCACGGATGGTGTGATAGTTCGCAACAGCGGCGGCTTTAGGGGGTGCCGAACAGGGCAATCGCCCGGGGCCTCGCTCCTGCAGCGGCTTCGCACAATAACAGCAAATTTAAAAAATATAGATTTTTTTTTAAATGTTACAATAATAACTTTTGATTTTGATCCTAAATTATTTATTCAGGTTTTAACATAGCGGTAAATTAAAATAAAGTTAGTTAACTAATTCATTCATTCAAAACATAATTGAAAAATTTATTATGTAGTACTTAAATATGGCGCCTTGAAACACTTGAAGATCGGTTTTAAAATCGCATAGCACTCGGGTCAGCTCGAGAGTCGGGACATAATGTTCTGGTTCTGCTCTTCCATCACTCGGGGAATCCCCACGTTTTATTCCATTCGTCAACACTTGTCACCTTGGGATTATTTGGCTTGCAATATGAGTTACAAAGTCGTTACTGTACCGTACATATCTTTCAATTTTATTGAATGTTTCGTTCTTATAGTATTTAAAGTATTGAGTGAGCTGGAAAAGTGTAAATTATAGTGCGAATCAAAACAAGATTTACTAAATGAGTTCGCATGATCGTGATGCCGGTTTTAAATTTGTTTCAGGTAGTTCAAAAAGGAAATGAGCTATCAAAAGGAAGCAGGTAGAAGAAAACCTACGTGGATCTTTATATAAATATATAAAAAGTGATAATCAAGAAACCTCTACAAAACATTTATTTACAGAAAGTGACTCTTATCCTAATCCAGCTGTAAACTTTCCGTCCACATCATCATGGGTGCTGCCGCCGTCATCATGTCAAAACAGCGAGGATGATGATGAATTATCTACGTCATTGTCTCTTAGGTCACCGGTGCCGAAGTCAACGCTATCCAGTCAAGAACACAAATCTGAGCTTGAGTCTATATGACTGCTAGATTGGAAAATCTGAATACCCAAAATGACCCCGGTTTGTGGCCCATAACAATTACTGATGTAGACCGAACTGAGATTGTATTAAAAGTCCGATCCGGGTTAAAGTTAATTTATTTCCCGTAAAAAATACTATATAGTCCTGAAAATTATTGCCACCACACCTGTTACAGTTGCGTCTGCTAAAAGGAGTTTTTCGAGGCTTAAAATTATTAAATTATATTTAAGGAATTTGATGACACAAGATTGACTTTCAGCCCTTGCTATTCTTTCAATCGGAAATGATGTAACTCATTCGTTAGATTATTTATTGTGCTTTAATTAAAGATTTTAGTCTTAGGAAACCGCAAACATCAATTTCAAAATTTATCATCTCTGTATTTGTTAATTTTGTAAATCTTTATTTACCATTTCTCGTCAAACATGACAAATACCTCAATCAGACCAATAACAATACTTTCGCATCACATACTTTTTACGAAGGACAAAGGGCCTCGCAAAGACCTGCCGCCCGGAGCCTCACTATGGGTAAGGCCGCCGCTGGATCGCAATAGAAGGGGTGCGGATGGCGGGTTTGAGGAACGTGCTCGCGTTTGTAGCCGCGATAATGTAGTGATGATGTATCAGCCGGGCAGGATATCTGCCTCTCCGTTAGAAAAAGAATGGTCGGCTGCGCAGTCTCAAGATGGTGGTGGACTGCGTTAAGATTGGCGAGAATACCCCTGATGTTGCAAAAATCCACATTATATGGATGGATGGAGTAGGCGGCCAGCGGTCATCAGATCTCCCTGACTGCCGTACCAGCATGTCGTTAAGCCCACTAGAACGTAAACAACAAATATCATTAAAATCTTCTCCGCCGATTAGGAGATCAGTGACACTCTGACTTCAGCGCCATCCACCGGGTCAAATTGTGTTTTTAAACCTTGCAGGGACCCAATCGAACGTACACAAGAAATATCATAAAAATCTTTCCTGGCATTTAGGAGATCAGTCACACACCGAATGCAGCGCCATCTACCGGGTCCATTTGTAAATTTAAAACCTTGCAATACATGCTCGAACGTACACAAAAAATATAATTAACATCATCCCTGCTTTTAAGCAGAAGATCAGTGAAACACCGATTGCAGCGCCATCTAATTGATCTAATTACGTTTTCAAACTATCCAAGAACTCATTAATATATTCAGACCGAATTTCATCCAAATCGTTCCAGCTGTTTAGGAGGAGTTAGATGACAAACACACGAACAGAAATTTTATGTAGAAGAATTATACGTAGGAAAAAACCGATTCTCACTTAACGTTTTCAAGTAGCCTATGTCCTTTCCTGGGACTCAGACTAACTCCATGCCAAATTTCATCTTAATCGGTACAGTGGTTTAAGCGTGGAGAGCTAACAGACAGACAGACAGACAGAGTTACTTTCGCATTTATAATATTAGTATACTATGGATTCACAAGGGTTGCGATGGACAGTAGGTAAAACAATTTGAAAACGGTAATTTCAAAGACTCTACACTTTGGAAGTAAACAATCAAAGGGATATACGGACTTCTTAAAGCTCATTTTTTTTTGTTATTATTAATACATGTTTAAATGCCTAGTTTGGCCTAAGAGAATGTTTGGAAACCTCCATGGTAGCAATATATGCGTTCTTATTTATAAAAATAATTGAAGTTAATATCAATTATGTCATAACAAGAAAAAGCTGTAATTTTTCTTGATGAGCTTATTTTTTTGTTTTCTGCGTAATTAAGTTTTTATCATAAAAGAACTTGCAGGGACACACAATAACAGTTTTTTTTTAATTTATTAAAAAGGCTTTGGCAACGAATACACAATAGCACAAATGTTTGGGGAGTCCTCATATAAGAAACACATTTTCGTTGTTTTTATTCTATCGTTAAAACATTAGTACATGCAAATTTCAAACTTGCCGTTAAAAATAGTGTAAACTCTAAAGTATAACAAAAAATAATAAAAACCAGCTTATTTAAAATTACCGGTACAGCGCCATCTAGCTTATTATTAACAGAAAAAGTAACATATTTGTTTATTGGAAACGATATTCAAAGTGAAGCAACGTCGGTCTTAGTCAGTACATAGATGGTTGACCGCTTAGCGGCACAGTTTTTTTTGTTTGCGTTTGTTAATTACGTATTTTTTTGTTTTTCTTGCTAAATACCTCATGGCACACGGCAGTTCAATCTGCCACTGCACAATTACTGCTTTTATAAAAAAGAAATTTTGGCAGTGCAATCTCCTTAATTTTTTTTTTATCCGCATTACTGGCCTATATGTAATTTTTTTGTGGAAAAAGGTGGTGCTAAATTAATGTTGTAAAATCGTAAATTTTGTCGATTTTAAATCTAGACTATAACTATATAAAAATATCAAAACAAGGCCCTATCATCATTTGCAATAGGCCTCGCGCTTGTTTAATCCGGCTCTGCCCCTGCAAGGCATTGACCGATGACGTAACGATGTCGTGTTTTTACAATTGATTATGACCAAAGTAGATATAGATTCTTTGTTAATTAGAATTAAATTAACTTTAATTTATGTTCCGTCTCAGCAAAAGATTTAAAACTTTTCCTGGTGTGACGTTTTCCTTTATGTACCTATTTTTTATGTGAAGAACTCGTGCTTGAGAACAAGGGCGGATCCAGAACTAAAGTTTAGGGGGGGCGATCATAAGATCTGAGGGTATTTTTTGAACTTTGAATCTGCAAACGTAAGTAACCCAATTGACCCAGCTCGTGCAGTTTTTAAATCATTAAATATACGAACCCATGTAACCCCAAGTATTTTTTTTATGTAATTTATATTTTATTTAAGTTATATACTTTAAAAAATGTTACAATCAATTTCTGCATCGCCCAGATCGCCCCCCGCTGGATCCTCCCCTTCTTGAGAACCTCTCTTTTTCTATAGTAGATTTCAGACAAGTCTTAATTCTTACAGTTGCCGAAAAGCTTCGCTCGCATCCGGATGCCGGCTGAGCTGGCTGAAATGACTTTTGAAGCTTGGATCAATTTATGGAAATTTGGCCATAAATCTTGTTTTACGTTGTTAAGTTCTTAAAGAGTCTCATCAATTAGGAGAATATTCTTATAATTACCAAAGTAAGGCATTCCGTTTTCGAGAAATTCAACAACGCATCGATCGATTGGGCTAAAAATTCTTTCAAGTATGTTTTAATATTTACTATAATATTATCGATCACTGGATAATATTTTATATATATTATTTTCCAATATTCACTGACGCATGCATCAGACGGAAAATTAATACAATTTTCTTTAATGATTTCTGTTACTTCAGATGTAACTAATGGGGCACGGCCCACTCGCCCTCTTACATGATATGGCTTACATTTAATAAAGTCTTTAGCTATAACTTAACTTAACTAACTATATGGTAATACTAATTATTGTTACTTAGTTTAACAATTTAAGTAAGTTGTAGTAATAATTTTGTATTGTTTTGTGCAAAATAAATATATAAATAAAAAAATATAGAAAAAAAAAACAGACTCACGACTCGCTCACTTTCAAGTAGCCTATATCCTTTCCCGGGTCTCAAACTATCTAAATGCCAAATTTTATCTAAATCGGTTCAGCGAGTTTAAGTGTGACGACTTAACAAACAGACAGACAGAGGGCATGATTTTTTAGCTATTACAATTAGGGTTACTAACACATTGTAATATTGCAAGAAACTTACTTAACAGTAAAGTTTAGACTACGTACGTTATATCAGTCTTTATTTCATGAAAATCTATGGAGCATTACGAAAGTTGTGACCGTGAGAAGTTTTGAGCACTTTTTAAATTTTTAAGATTGCGCGTGCTTGACTCGTGACGTCAGGGTTTCAGTCGCTCCGTTTCGCTCGAGCCCCGCGCCGAATGAAACTCATTGAAGTGATATCTCGCGCGCACGTTGCAGTTATTTTATGTCATTGCTTTGTTTAGGTATAAGTTTACTGTGTTTGTAACGTAACAATCAACCTGTTAGTTAAATAAGTGCCTTGTGAGGAAAATCTGCGCCATGGAAGAGGTTTACCAAAAAGTCAGTCGGATAATCTGCCGAAAGTTGATTGCTTTATGGTGGCTCAAAATTTTAAAAGTTACTACCTATGTCTTTAGTTTAAAACATTATAAGTTACGTACGCAGTACCTAACGACCTACAAGTGACCTTTTTTACTTATAATTACTTCGGAACTTACGTAGGTAATTTACCACATCATGCCAAGAGCACGTAATACTTTTCATTTGCACGATCCTTATGTCGAGGGCATAATTTTAAAGTATGCTTTAATCAACGATGAGATTTTTCGATACCAGCTGTTTATCAAAATCAGGGATGATAAACTTACGGGCAAATACTTCGTTTTCAGTAAAATAAAGTATTTTGATGGTTATGTAGGATGTACGTACCTATGACGAAATCAGAAGTCGGCCCGCATATAATTATTAGTTTGAGTTTTTTTACGTACTACTTCACTTTATTTATTTTAATATTTACATTAATGAAAAAGTATGTCTTTGGAAGGTTCAAAATTTAAAAAAAAAAAAAACACGGAATGAAAAGCCTGTTTTACTGATAGTGCTTTTGACCTTAGGTCGTGTGGTCTTTATTCATACATTTATTTCTGTGACGTTATTTTTAATGACATTAAAAATAAGACCAAACGGCAGAGAATACACTCTGAGAATGAATCTTCAAAAGTGTTAACGATGTTTCTAGTATGTTGTGGTTAAAATTAAAGCCGAAAGTTTAATATTTCTGCCAAAATGTTTCTAAAATTTTATACACTATCTCTAAGTAAGTATACTTATGTAAATAGGTACGGCCCGCTAACAACTGTAAGTTGATTACCTCTGTCTTTCTGAAACTTACTACACTTATAAACAACACACCTACCTATTGTTACTTATTAAGTATTGGTTGTTAAAGGTCATAGTATAGGTAGATAATAATCCTACTAATATTATAAAGTTTGTTTGGATGTATGTTTGTTCCTCTTTCACGCAAAAACTACTGCATGGATTTTAATCCTGTCTCCGTATTGCGGTCATCCATTTTGTCCTTATAGGATTTTTAGGTAGGTATATAAAAAACAGTTTGTCGGGTGTAGTAACATTGGAATTAAAACATTTAGGCACTGCACAGTATTGCTATTCATTTTTTCGTAATAAAACCGCAAGAACGAGCGACCAGCATCAGTGATTGAAAGAATAAGAATGTCCGCTCTCCGTGCCGGCGCGCTTCGTTGTCACGTTGACAGGAAACGTGACGTCACAGCGCGATCAAACGCCGAGTGCGTTTAAATTATGAGACGCGCGAAAATGCGCACTTTGAAAAGTAAGAATACAGATGTTCTTGTATTTTCGTCTAGATTACTTTGGCATATCTAGAATAAAACATTGGCCAGGTTGATTGCATTTGCTTTCGTGCTGTGCTGTTACTGTGTTGTTAAAAAATCTATTTGCTATCTTGCAGTCAGTAGCCAAATTTGCTAAATTTGCGAGACATCGCAAGCTAAAAAAACAGGCCCAGAGTTACTTTCTCATTTATAATATTAGTATAGTATAGACTAGTATCACTGACCTCTACTACTGCCCACTGGACTGGCCGCTGTCAAACGTTTTTTTGTGCCTACTTGAGTAACGCCATTTTGGCGCTGTAGGCAGATACGGAAGTCTATAGAACTAAAATTAGTGATGTCCGCAAGTTGACATTATATCTATGGTATATCGATATATTATGTTTTAGAAATAGACAGTTTTTAAACCCAATGAATTAGAACATTTAACAATGTTGCCACTTACCACTAGCTCTAAGTTTTTTTACTAAAAAATCTTTGTTGGCGAGAATTCTCGACGATGTCTTTCGATTTGATCGAACCTATTGACGTGGTCCAACCTGGACCATATGTTTTTGTTTCGAACTCTTATGTAGTAAAAGAATTATTGTGATCGTGCAGAAAAAAAATCACGTTTTTCATAAAAAACTATCAATTAAAACCCGGCACTTTCAAATATTGTAACTTCAACGAAATGTTTGTATACGTACCGCCTGTCGATTGGAATGGGTCTGACCCCTCCTTTTTTTATATAACCAAGGTGGAAAACAAGCTAACAGTCCACCTGATGTTAAGCGGTTACTGTAGCCTATTGACGCTTGCAATAACTGGAGAATTACTCGCGCGATGCCGATTATCTAAAAATCTAATCACTACCTTCTTGAAGAATTCCATACTATAGTCCTTAAAGAAAACCTCAGCAGCCTCTCAATCTACCTAAGCGGGTATCTAAGTCTACTAATAGTCCAGTCAATTAAAAATAAAAGTCGCATTAAATGGACTTTTAATTTATTTTTTATAGGATAATTTAATATCATATTTTATACCTACCTGCGATGTTATAATATGATAGCACCTTTTGCTACTTAGAAAAATGTTTTTTTTAAGTTATGTATTTTCATAATTATATTTATATTATTACATTATATATATTTAAATTAACAAAAATTCCCAAATCGACGATTTTTTGTACACAGTTTATAATGGTAATATGACCATTGAATTTTTTTTAAATCACTTGCATTATTTGAATACGAAAAAATGGACATGCGCTGATTTACATCTGAAACTATACGTTGTTCATTGAAGACTAGCATTCTTAGTTTTCTTCAATAAATAAAGTCAATATATTGATATATAGAAAATCTTTCCAGTTAGTTTTGATTTCGCAAAGTATCTACGTATGATATGACCTTGACGCTGTGAGCCACATTTTTTCTCTGGACACATTTTCTAAACGTGAAAATGTCACTTGTTTCAAGCTCTTTGCAAGAATTTGGTTCTGGAAATAATGACACAATTATTATAATCTATTAGGTTTACTAATACTAATTAACACTTAACCCAATTTGAATTACTACATTTTCAATCAATAAACATGCCCCTCGCTACTTGACTAATATAATACAGCCCCATGTTAATTAGGTCCAATTTAAAACTTACCTTTGAACAATTCTTTGAATATTTTTGGAACACTGCCCAACTTCAATATGGTTCTGTTGCAATGTTTGATAAGGCATTTAGCATTGAAATATTTAGAGCAAAGAAAATCTTTTTCCTTTAGAGTAGAGTTTAAGGCTTCTATATTATGTCGCCATATACTCCTCTCCTTTAAGTTTGTTGGAAATCTGCAAAAAAAAATATTATTAAGACCAGCCCCATCCCTCCCTTAGGGCTTGGGAAACAAACTCCTATAAAAATAAAAAAATCGTTCATCTGTGAAACGCACAGTGACTACATTTTCCCTCTTGCATTTCCAGCACTATACGCTTGCAACACCTGGAGAACCACCCGCGCGTTGCCGACCCTACAACATCTAATAAATTTTTCTTGAAAAAGTAATTTTTCCGTATTATATCCTTAGACTTACTATAATTTTGTTTTTGTGAAACCTATTTATTAACCTTATTGTTACAAAAACTTTTGTTAATAAACATTAAGTTACATGTTTAATTCGCCTAACTCACTTTTTGGTGACTTTAAGGTTACAATCATATTTTTTATTAAAAAAAATACTAAAAACCTAATGGTTGCATCGAATAAAATTTAACATCTTCACAAAAATATGAAGCCCAAAAACGCTGATGATGCATTCAATCAAACCAACCTTTTTATAGAAAAACTATATTGAAATATGGTTATAGATACGATTTTGAAGCTACGATGCCACAGGCAGATACAAAAAACAGACAGACCAAGGCTTCAAATATATCAACAACCTGCTTTCTAAGTCGAAGGTATGCCAGTATCGAAAGACTTACAACATTCTAATAGGGCGTTCCATTTGGCAATTTTTTAACACTAAGTAGCAGAATTTTTAGCGGTTCGCGTTTTTTAGCTTTTGGTAGCAAAATCTAATGTTGACTTTTAGCGTTTCTTTTGGCGTTTTTGCTACGAAATGTTGCTACCAAAAACCCATATCGGGAGGTGGGTATTTTGCGCTACTTTTTGACAGCTGTCAAATGTGAAAGTGAATCCTTTGAGAAAAATACTTATAACGTGTTTTTAACGGGAAGTTTATTTTTGCATTATTAACTATATATCTTTGATATTATCTACAAAGAAATCAAAATAAAAAACTTAAACATTTTCATACACGAAACTGCCAAAAAATGACGCGAAACGTTTCGTTTGGACCTAAATGAGGTTTACTATTAAATTTTAACGCGGCTCAAAAGGAACGCCCTAAAAATTAGCTGTCATTTGTATAGAAAAGCCAGTCCAGTGGGTAGTAGTAGAGGTCAGTGACTAGTATGGATTGCATCCTACAAAACTCAAGTCAACATGAATACATAACGATGGTTAATATTTGAACGCTGGTAGTTTATTTTTAATTTATTCGTGTATATTGTAGTTTGTAGTCTTTGGTTTATTTTTTGTTGTGAATTTATTTACATTACTTATTTTGATCTAAATTTACGCATTTTCCAAAAAGAATGGCTCTCTGTGTTTGTAAATGCTTAAATGTAACCATTGTATGTGATAAATATGAAGATAATATCGATATTGACAAATTTGGATTATCAATGATGGAACAAAGAGATTTTTTTTTCACTGAGGTAAATTATCATATCAGTAATCAGGCAGCAGAAATGATCCGACCTTGATAAACTTTTTTATCGATCTCCTACATAGCAATAAAATAACTTATAAGTTGAGTCTTTAAATAGTTTATTTAAAATTATGTCTACCAATTTTATTTATGGCTAAGACTATTTTTACAATTTCTATTCCGATCTCGAGCGATTTCAGTCAGAGTAACTTTCAGGCGACGCAAGGAATTAAAAACTGAACTTTCTAAGTTTTTTCTAGGCTCTCCCTCTGAAAGTTATTATTTCTCAGCTATCTGTTGTTTTTGTTTGATAACAATTTTAAACGATCAAAAAGCATTCCCTCAGACCTAGGTTTAAATCAGAAATCGCATGTAAAGAAATTTTGTACCTATAGGTTCTTTGATAAATAATTTAAACACACCCTTCTTGTTTGTTCCCCTTGTATGGCTTTAGAAGAAAATTGAAGATAATACAACTATTTCTTTGTTGCCTTCAATTTTCTGGCCAATTCTGAGACCTGAAACTTTTTGGGAGGTGGTGAATTTTTTTATGTTATTGCATAGACTCTTGTATTGACTCAGGCTCAAAGTGATAAAGCCGAGATTAATCTTTAGTACGAATTCCTTCTAAATTTGCCTTTGCTTTTTTTAAATTTAGTAAATCTTTCTAATGTTTTTGCATATGTTTAAGTGTGAAATAATTGAAAATTTGACACATTTGGTCTGTCAATATACCATAGTTCAGCAAATGTGAACTTTACTGTGGTTGGAGATCAGTTAATTAAGTATGTTGCAGTGCTGTCTCCCCATGTTTCAACATTCATACTAGAATCAAACAGAACAATTCTAAAGTTTTAAATAATTAAGGAAACTGATTCTCTCGCCACGTTGACATTGGGGAAATACTGTCCCCTAAACCACAATAAAGGCCACAAAGCAAAAATAATATTAATAAAGATCTTGGGCTATTCATCAGAATGCAATATAGACCTCCGGCGTTACCATTTAACTGTGGAGTATGTGGTACAAATAATTGAAGTACAATTGAAGGATGACGAAAACCTTTGTTTTTAACCCATCTATCCATTTCTTGATTTATGTAATGTCCACTGTTGTCACATTTCAATTTCATAATTTTTAAATGTCATTTTACCTGTTTAATGTAGGATTTTTGATTTCTTTTCTAATATTAATACCTGAGTAAAATGTGTTGAGTCATCTAAGCATGTTAAACATTAATGTTTATTATCCCATTTACATTTTTCTAACTTGATGTGTATCAGAACACATTATTTGTAAAAGGAAAATCTGCCTGTAACTTATCTTTGCTGGTAAGCAAACTTTACACAAGTTGTGTCACAGTGGAAATTTATGTTTATCATGCCTGATACTTCATTTTTAGGGTTCTATACCTCAATAGGAAAAAAGGAACCCTTATTGGATCACTTTGTTGTCTGTCTGTCAAGATCCTGTTTCTCAGGAATGCGTGAAGGTATCACATTAAAACTAATATCAATATCAAGGTCTACAATCCCTTGAAGCTGTAAAAAAATCCAGCTTCTAAGTCAACTCAGTAAAAAAATATGGTGGAAGAATAGTCATTTTGTCACATATTTTAGCATCCACAAACAAATCAAAACCTATGGGGTACTTCCCATTGCTCTAGAATCATGAAATTTTATATGAAACAAGGTCTTACATCACAAATATAGAAAAAAATCCGAATTTTGTTAATTTGTAGTTATACCACTTTTAAAAAAAGTTTGTCTATCTATCAAGACCATTTTACTTAAGAAAGCATGGAGGTTGGACTTGAGAGTAAATCAAATCTCCTTAAAGCTGTTCTTTCTCTTTTCTTTAGTGTATAGCTGTGGTTCTTATAGTCCAGGACAATGTTTAATACCTTAAAATCTTCTCAGAAAAGTATGCAATTGAAAACGGAAAACCCTATCTAAATTGCATCAGTAGTTTTTGAGAAATTCATGAACATTCAAACTTACATATATACGGGTCAAATAGGTAATCACCTTTTTTGAAGCTGGTTAAAAAATATTCATAATGCTGAACTCTAACAAATTAATTAGAGAAAAATTTAATTCAATCTCTATGACCTGTAAGTTTAAGTAACCATTTTAACAATTTTTAAGAATCCTTATCTATCAAGTCCCTTTTACTTTTGAAAGCATGGCAATATCAAGTTGAAATAAATATTAAATACTATAGATATCATATACAGTCCCTTAAAGCTGTAAAAAAATCAAACTTCTATGTCAACACAATACAAAATTCGGTCATTCGGTGTGCGAGCCAGACTCGCACTTGGCCGTTTTTTTTACTTATTTATGGTATCATAACTCAGATATGCAAGTTTTTTTTAAATTTCTGGCCTTTTAGTAATCATTGCACTGTTTTCACAATGTTTACTGAAAGTTTTGCTTTGTACAAACATGATTTGTTTTTATTTCCTAATAGTATAGTATTTTCCTTTTTGATTGTAACTTTATTATGCTCAATTTTCTTCCATTTTCTGTAATTTCATTTAGACTGTACTGTACTGTGGACACTTTACTCAGCTTTTAGTATTCGTCCTTTTTTTGGCAACTTTCTCTGTTTTTATTTTATTTTTATATGTTAATAGTGTTTGGTCATAGGTTAAGTGTCTAGATGATCCAGAATCTATCAGCCAAGTAGATAAGCATTGCATTTTATAATTTTCAGTGCAAAGTTTACTCCTTATTGCTTCTTTTTAATAAAAAAACTGTAAGTCTCTGTAATTCTTTTAACAAATGCAGCAAATATTATTTTTTATTATTCAGAACAAATTGTGCTTCGCATGGACTTTTACATCCAAAACATTTCTATGATGTGTTCTTTTTATTATCTTTGAAACAGGTATTTTTATATATTATTGGTTATTTATGGCATAGGCTTTAAAATAGGTGGTATTCACTCTTTTCATTTATTTCTGTATTCTTAACAAAAATGAAAAGGTTTTGTCTACAGATGGTACCAAATATGCTTATGCTGCGGTTAAATGCTTAAGGCAGTGCAGTAATAAGTTTGGTCATGACCATGTTACTACATTCACATTTTTATCAATATTTTTTTTTTATAGAGAATGTTTTCTAACTAAGTAATGTTTGTTGCCATAGGTATCCAGAGATTGATCAAAAGTGAAGTTAAAATATCTTGCAGAGCTATGCATTTCTGATTATTACTTTTGGTTTCTTAATTAGAATGTTTTAATTAATACAATATTTCATTGTTTTTTTACCAAATTACAACTAAAAGTATACTATATTTAAACACGATCAACTAGAACTGTTATGTGATGTAATAAAAAGAAAATAGATTGGTCATTGTTAAAGACTATCTGAAATCATCACTAATAACGACTAAAAGTTAATGTCGAAAACAGCTAGACTGCAGCCTTAAGTGTTGTATAAAAAGTCAAGGGATAAAAAAACAAGCAACAACACCGATAATTAAAATTTCACTGACTTACTCTTATTTTTTGGTGTATAACTGTGGTTCTTATAGTCTAGGACAATGTTTCATACCTTAGAACCTTCCTAGAAAAGTATGCAATTGAGTAAGGAAAACCCTAAGTAAATTGCATTAGTAGTTTTTGAGAAATTCATGAACATTCAAATTTACATATATGGGTCAAATAGAAAACCTCCTTTTTTTGAAGCTGGTTAAAAATTATTCATAATGCTGAAGTCTAACAAATGAAATAGAGAAAAATGAAATTTAATGTCTGTGACCTGTAAGTTTAAGTAACTATTAAAACCATTTTTAGGAATCCTGATACTTTAAATTGTAGAAGAAAAAAAAACTCTACAAGGGACAATACATTCTGTAAAAGTCTAATTTCTCAAATGTTAAATGAAATAATGATAATGCAGAGAAAGTATGTGTTTCAGAAATTATTCTCATGTCCAATCAATGCATTGAAGCTCCATGTGGTACAACCAGCATTGGCTGGACAGAGGAATGTAGGCAGATGGTTAATTCACTCTTGTTTTGCTTGTGGGCAAACTACGCATGCTATTAGCCAAGACCGAAGTAATATTATTTTGATTCCCAAATCTCTTTTAGTAAGTATTTTAATATAATTTATATTAAATGTTTATGTTAGAATAGAGTTTACAAGAATAGACCTTAAGCTTTGCTCTTGGATTACTTCTTGTGATAATTTTCCTCTGCAAATGGCTGAAAATTATCTCCTTAATCCTTCTATTTTTCTAATCTTTAAAATACAATGTGGTGATAACCTCTTCACCAACCACTTCTGTCTTACGTGACAGGTTGTATGCCCATTGCCACAACAGTGTTCTGTAGGGTCCGTACAAAGTAATATACTCCCTTTGCCAGATCTTGAGGTACTGTAATAAGTAAAAAAGGGCTTAGGGGCAGTAATGCCTATAATTATGAACTAGAATTTTGTGGAAATAAGAGGCAATTTTGTGTGTACCTTTAAAATGATGCTGTATTTTAATTTTATTCAGTAACTTTATAAATTTTAGCTAATACTTTCTGCTGTCATTAAATCAGGAATGGACAATTTTTTGTGAGTTTGTGTGTTTTGTTATTATTATGTATAAATAAATTGAATGTTATGATTTTACAGACCACGGCTGAACGAGTGAATAATCTAAAGAAATCTACAAATTATTCCCCTGTTTTTAATTTGTTAGTGCCAGAAGTAACAAGTGACATTGAAATGAAAGAAAATGTAGATACAAACAATGTTATATTTAACACAAAGAAAGAGTGGCCTCCAGCACAACAGGCGATTGGTAGTCTTAAGGAACAGCTCAACCAAACTTTACAGTCACAGCTCAATGCAATCGAAGAGACTGTTAGACAGTTTAGAGATCAGAAGTATGCAGAATTTGAGGCCTACAGGGAAAAAGCACAACGAGACCATAATATATTAGCTAGGTAATGTATTATTATGTGATTATCTCTTTTGTTTGTCATGCATAATACAATTTGTAAGTTTTGTAGTTTTTGAATATAGATATTATTTAATAAACCCATCCAGTGCGACATTGATTAAATCACATTCAATGGATTCTGCGTATATTCATCAAAAATGTTACTAGAAGTCTGCATCTATACTTCACACTGATAGTGTATGCTTCACTTATGCAAAAGCGTGTTGTAGGAGTATGTTTCTTTGTCCTTATTTTTTTGTGACAATGAGGCTAGCTACAAGGTCACTTAATTTTTGGCACAGCTGTAGCTAGAGGGACTTATACCTTATACACTTTCAATTCTGATTAAGTGTTTCTAGTTTCCACAAGGATATATTATAGCTGTCAGAATCGCAAGGCACAGCCAGTTGTATATTTCACGAATTGAAAATGTATGTTATTCGGTAACCCTTTAAGTTAGCTGTCACTACCAGAAAACAGTCTTAGAAGACACAGTGCGTTTCAGAGGTTTCACAAGTTTCAGAGCAACTTCCTCCCGCAAACGCTTAGTTTGTGTCGCCTGATTATAAAGTAGGTTTTCAACTTTCAGACAAGAATGTATGTGTAATGGCTTCAATGATTGAAATATTTAAAGGTGAAATACTGACAGATAAATGGACGGACAAGGAACCCTGTTAGAGTAAAAAATACTCTTACTTATCTACTATCTTAAAGTTTTCTGTTATAGGGACCCTAAAATCTTAAAAATGGCGAAAATGATTACATTAAAATTATTTAACTTTGTTTATAAAATATTTATTGTAAATAAAGTATAAATTTGTCACATGAAATCAATTTATGAAGAATAATCTTTTTATTAACTAGTCATACTTAACATAGGGTATTGTTTTCATCTTCAAACAAATATATGGTGATATCAGTCTGTCACTTAATCAATCATGACTGACATAAGCAAGTACACATCAAACAAAACATTCATATTTGTTGGTAGTGTGTAGTGGAATATTGGGGTAAAGAGTAGAATAATACACCAAATGGCAAATTCATAAATTTCTGTAGCAAAATGGTGTCTGAATTCAGCTGTTACCTTACAGTATTGTAAGAAAATCAAGAGGAAATGTTGACAATGATGGCTGGAGGGTTGACCCCAGCCTTGACAATGGGCCTCCTTCACCACTGCTACCTCCTTTGCAGAGACGAAGACTGTCCTCTATCAAAGATGTGAAAAAAGCCTCACACATAGTGAAGGTACATAGAAATAATTGAAATCCGATATGTAAAGTTGCTAAATTATCAATGTGTGGTTTATATCTTTATTGTTTACATAGAAACTAAACCCATGGTATCTTAAGACATAAAATTCGAAAAGGACCTGACATTTAAGTTCTGCATGTGCTGCTTGACGACTAAGGCCTAATAATTTGTTAATGAAAACATTTTTGAATGTAATACGTAGTTTAGAATAAAAATATTTGTAGTGTTATAGATCAGTTTATAATCATTTCGAGTGAAATAGATACACATTATGTTCATATTTGTGTTTTATTTATTTCAGCAATCCCCAATACCCCACGACGAAGATTCTCTAGATGCCGAAGATATCTTCGACTTGGAAGGTACAGATTCTCGCAACGACATGGGGTCGGATCAAGATGATTATGATTCTGATGGTAAGTGTTCTGTAATGTTTGAAGATGATTGGCCAAGTGTAAATTGCACTCCTGCTATTATTGTTCCGTACATTTTGCCTTGTCAGTGAAACGCACGCCAGTGATTTAATAATTAAATAAGATGCTAAAAATATGCTTTAAGTATTAACATAAATAGTCAATGTTGCAGTACCGCAAATTCACAGATGGTATTCTGTCCTAGAAACCTGATAGGTGTTGAGCATAAACCGGAGTCGAGAATACTTTTCAACATACAAATTGTAATAATAATAATAATGATTCAGGGCTAGGTTGCCGGCTTCAAAGAGGGGGAGAAATAATTTTTCATTTGCTCTAGATAGATGACCTTAAGTTATTTCCACCAAATAGACAGGACCTCTTGGCACTACTGAAAACAACAGAAATCTCCAGAAGCGCCATCAAAATGGAATTTGGTGTCGGAAAATGTGCGGTCATGCATGTACAGCGGGGGAAAGTTGTAAATTCAATTAATTTACAGCTTTCTGAGACAATTTCTCTCAGCCTATAAATATCTTGGTATGTCACAGTCGTTGTGTATCGTAGATGGGGACGTAAAACGGGCGGTGATGGAACGCTTCTTCTGTCGCCTGGCAAAAGTACTTAATAGTCTTTAATGCCTGGGTGATGCCCTTGCTCACATACTCCTTTGGCATACTAAGGTGGACTCAGACTGAGCTGGACGCCCTGGATCGAAGGGTCCGTGCACTGCTCACTGCGCATCGTATGCTACACCCACGTTCGTCTGTTATGAGACTGTATATCCCACGAAAGTGTGGAAGTCGCGGCTTTTTAAATGCCAAAAATTTCCACAACCGTGAGGTGTGCAGTCTTAGGGATTATTTCCTAAGCAACGAATGTGGGATGCATCGTGACGTAGTGGCGGCAGACACATCCTTCACCCCGCTCCTTAGCAAACGCGAACTGGCGCTGACTTACGGTATTGAGCACAGAGGATCGCAAGGCGGTATGTAAGAGTAAGGGACTACACGGGCGGTTCTGCAAGGCCCTTACAGGACCTGATGTAGACCTGCTCGCGTCGGTGAGCTGGCTACGCTTCGGGGATCTTTTCGTAGAATTCGAAGGTTTTGCCTGTGCAATTGCGGATGAAGTTATCATGACGAACAACTACCGGTAATATATCCTGAAGGACGGTACGGTCGACATTCGTCCCGCATGCCGCCGTCCCGGAGAGTCACTCAGACATATTATTTCCGGTTGTGGTCGTCTTGCTAACAGTGAGTACTTGCATAGGCATAACCTGGTAGCCAGGATTATCCACCAACGGCTTGCTCTTTTATACGGTCTTGTGGACTTCGGAGCGCCGTACCATAAGTATACACCTGCGCCAGTTCTCGAAAATGGTCGTGCCATGCTTTATTGGGATCGATCGGTCATCACGGACTATTGTAGCTAATAAGCCTGATATCGTGTTAATAGATCGATCGAAGCGCCAGGCAGTGCTCGTCGACATCACCATTCCCCATGACGAGAACCTCGTGAAGGCCGAGAAGTACAAAGCCAGCAAATACCATGACCTGGCACACGAAGTAACCGCCATATGGGATGTTGATTCGACGATTATTGTCCCGATAGTCGTTTCTGCGAACGGTCTTATAGCGAAGAACCTCGACCAACACCTTAAGAAACTCTCGCTTGATGGCTAGGTCAAGGGTCAGATACAGAAGGCGGTACTCCTGGACACTGTGCGAACAGTTGGGAGGTTTCTCTCTCTGTCGCCCTAACCACCGGTAGCTTAGGCCCCGCCCCGCTGCCGGCGGTACCCTAGGTTAGGTTTTTTTTATAATGTATTTAAATTTTGTAGTGTTTTTGTATTTTTATTTTACTTTTATATTCATTATTAAAACCTAAAAATTAATAAAGCGTATAATAATAATAGCCTTTATTCACATTTACATATTTTTTTTTACAAAAGACTAATATATTACCTAATAATTATGTTTGAGAATCTGTTTGCCCTTTAGCAAATACCTCTCCCAACTGTCTCCATGAAATCCTATTTTCTACTATATACAAATTGTAACACTGATGAATAATGTTGGTATGTTGGTCCCTACTAGGATCCCGAACCGGCACCTTCAGCATGCCAGCCCAACGTTCTACCACTGCGCTACTCGGTCCTTTACTGTGATATTAGTTATATATATATATATATATTTATATATATATATATATATATATATATATATATATATATATATATATTTATATATATATATATATATATATATATATATATATATATATTTAGTAGGACCAAAAATAGCGATTTTGTAACGTATTTTTTTATTGTATTCAGATGGAAGTAACGACGAAGGTATCCACATTTCTCGTCCGCGCGGCGGTGGTGCCGTGCATGACATAGCGCGCTCATTGCCAATTAACATGCCCAAGTTCCCGCAAGAAAGACACGAAACTAAGGATTTTGATGACGAAGTAAGAACTACTTACACACTTTATATAATCCAAAAAAATTCAAAACTGTATCATCCAAATATTTGACATTGAAAAATTCATATTTTTAACAAGTATTTTTAAGTATAGAGAAACAGTTTAGTTCGACAATAAACTTGATTTTGTCCAGTGTTATAGTCATATCGAAAAATAATAATAATTGTATTCAACTACCAATTTATCATAACCTTACACAAAGTTAATGATAAATTAGAAGGTGGCGCCACTGTTGTCAACTTGTAAATACAGTGTAACAAACTTTTTTGACCCTCTGATCTTGGGTGTTTGGTCGCTCGTGTCGTTAGTTCACACCATTTCAATATGGTGACTGTATATAGTTTTGAATTTTTACCGGCGGATCAGAAAAGTTTGTTGCACTATAGTGGAATGTATCATCAATCCAATTTTTTATTTACTTATGGCGGCAAAGAATAATTTAAAATATGAATTTATCATAAAAAAAAAAATCTCTTTCTCTGTCTTATGGGGTGACACCAGAACACGCTTGTAGACATTGCGTGTTAATGAGTTTCAATTTTCAGGAGGACCCACAAGACATAGCTGCAAGTATTAAGGCACTGGCTCGGTCGGTCCACGGCGATGTATTCGAACTGCCGCGTCCACGCTTCTCCACGCAGATCTAGCCATGTTTACATTGCACTGTGTTGTGTAGTGTCCTTTAAGATTATAAACATTACTTTTAAGCTTGCTAAGTAGTAATGTATACCTAAAAGATAGAAATTGTTTATAATCGTGACTGCCCTATCGAATTTAAAGCAGCTACGGGCATATAGAGTAGCGTTCATTTAAACAAGTTAACAATTTGAAATTCAATCTGTTATCAATGCCAAATGCTTTTCATATCCGTTTAGGTTGCCTTTTTTATTTACATTTTTATTTTATTTAAGAAGGGCTTAAATATCTGTTGAATTGGGCGATAAAGTACAGAAAATGGTAGCCCTATTCAGTCAATTTTTGAATGCATCGTCTGTCACATTGTCCATGCATGTGATAAGTCAGATTGAAACTTTGATTTTTTATGTTTTTTGCGTGATCTTAATAGCTTATCTCATGTAAGTATTTTAAACGTATGTTGTGAATTAAAAGTTGAAAAATACTTGAGACCTATGATATAAGAGATATATTACTTTAAAGTCTATGGTCGTGTCGAAAATATGCGTAGGTATTGTCACAAGGAAAAGAAATGTTGCAATTGGTTATCGCTGTTAAAGCTGGCCACCACAGCAATATGGCCGGGTCGGGCCGGTATGTAAGCTAAGAAGCAAAATGTAGGTATCGTTAGTTTGAAGATATTTTAAAATTATTTCTAGTCGCATCATTTAGCATGCAGATAATCTGAGAACTAATTATGTGAAAAAGTTCATTTAAAATAAATATAAAGTTGTATAGAAATATTTCTATGATGCATAGATTTTTCAGGGTCATTAGAATTTTAATATAAAATAAAAGATTCTGGCAATTTTGGTTCTATCCTGTTTTCAAAGATCTGCTGTAAGGTACTGGATATACTTCGGTCGTACTTTCTAATAAAAATAGATGGTTGAAGTTATTCCTAAAGGGCATCGCGCATTTTTGTATGTAGCGCGGCATACCTACCTGTCGGCCATCTTGAAAATGTTATGAATTTGCGGCCACCGTCCAGAGTAAAAAAAACGAGAGAATGCTTGAAAATTAACCTAAGATGTACTTTGATATGATCTTTTAACACTTCTCTAACCCGAGATACTCTATATGCAATTCAATACTAAAGCGTTGACAGTTATGACTATGACCATCAAATTGACGTTTGTTAGTCACACAAAAACTCGAGAACGGCTAGATCGATTTGGATAATTCCTATTTTGTTGTGTTCGTTATTGTTAGAGCAAGGTTTATATGTAAGAAAAAAGCGTCAAATCCGAGTCGGACTCGTGCAATAAGGGTAAACCGGTTGTAATGAAATTTTGGTAAGTTGTTACGCCGGGGAAGGTTTCTGTGCAAGAAAAAACGGGTCAAGTGCAAAAGTAAATTTTTAGAATCGGTTTACAATTGACGGCGAAATCGGTGGACATACATAAAAAAAATAAACCCGTCGAACATAGAACCTCCTCCTTTGTTTGAAGTCAGTTAAAAATATAATAAATGTGCTATTAATATTTTATAAGTTACATTTGTCTCTTTTCTCATAGTGGGTGATAAAAAGTAGAGTTTATCAGGCGGTCACAGAATGAACGTCATGCGCCGTCCTTTGAATCCCTCGCCGTTAACATATTATTTTTATCCCTTATGACAACAGACTACTATTTTTCTATTCTATCGATCGTTTGGACAGTGGCTGCACATCCATGATATTTTTAAATGGCGGACAGTTGGTATACCACTTCTGTCGTATGCACTTTAATGTTTTTTTACTTGACCTGTTCTTTACGCTTTCATTTGCATACAAAGACATGGAAATGATATCTTGAATTTTTTCTCTTAACTGTGTTTTAAAATATCTAATACATACGAGGGGAGACAAAAAAGTAAAATAAATAATCGGATATTAAAATCTAAAAAAAATAGAGAGCTTGCTTAAGCCTTCACTAGTAGGTACAAGGTATTTAAACACACAGTCACATTTGAAAACTTCATTCATTTTATGTCAAGTTAGAGCCGTCATCAAAACTTTTGCATGAAAAATGTTCTAATGTTTTATATCGATTTATTACTACTTTTTGATCACCCCTTGTATATATCTTCACGCCCAATAAGCACATTAGCGCTAAGATAAGCGTTATATGTGCTGTACAGTGGTTTTACTAACGTTTAAAGTGACATATCAGTCTTAAGAATTGAGTTATAGCATGCTAGAGTTCAAATATAACCACGAAGGAGTCCCACGTCCTTAAAGCTTAGAGTTTTTTAGTGCTTACATAATAGCGATATATCAGGGTGAAGCTTAGTTACAAAAATTCTACAATAACTGCTTTAAGCGTTATAACAGAGATACAAAAGTGGTCCTTACCGCTTTAAGCGTTATTACTTAGATACAGCAGTGATATTTAGCGCTCAAATTATTATTACAGAGACACAATAGTGCTACTCAGCACTTAAAGCGGTTTTGATGATATAATAACAGTGGTAATTACCACTTAAAGCATTATTACTGAGATACAGTAGTGATACTTACCCTTAAAACGTTATTACTGAAACAACTGACTAATTATGTTATGAGGTATATTTTTATTTATTTATGTTGCTTTTGACAATTTCATCAACTCTTATTTGCAGCGAAAATAATGTCATGATGGAATACTATATATTTTTTGTTATTGACTTAGTATTAAGTATAATTCAACTGCGCTTATCAATTCACCGTGAATATTATGATATTTTACATCTCAATTTCAAGGCGCCCTCAGTATACTAAAGATTTATTAAACCTACTAATTGATAATAGGCAGCGTGCGTATTTTTTAATAAATTTGTTTTTTTTTATATAATTATGCACAATTCGGTTTTTGTTTTATAAATCATAGTTTTATTCGCAAGAAACTTGTAAAATCTAGTGGAATTATGAAATTACGATTTTTGTATAGTATTAGTAGTTCACAATCCGCACTGGGCTAGCGTGTGGACTATTGCCCAAATCACCCTCGCTTATGTGGGTAGGCCGTGCCCCAACAGTGGGGACGTATGAAGGCTGGCAAGAAGACAAGACATAGTATTAGTGATAGTCCTAAAAATGGCGATTTGAGCTTAATTCTCTAGCCTTCCTTCAGCACTTTTTAGCACTAGATCACAATAGCAGAAATTAGCCTTTTTGTGCAACTCTAATTGTTACAATAGGGTTAAAATAACTTCTAGAATCCATTGTATAGCTTTAGGTTGCATAACGATATTTTCCAATGCTAACAGAATTTGGTTGTACAACTTCAATTACCAATGATATAAAGATCTTATTAGAACCATTCAAAAACTTTATAAGAGTCAGGTTACTCCTTCTAACAGCTTTAGCTTATATCGTTGTTGTTATAGGTGTAACCTACATAGTGGCTATAGCTACCATTAATACACTACAGCAAATAAATCGATCCACCCTTGGATCTCTGACTCGATTTTCTCAAAAAGTATGAAACTTACAGCTATCAAAGTTATACTTACAGAAAGTACGTTTCATGTGGATTGAAATTATTGGAAACTCATTGGGTTTAATCAATTTATTAAGTGTTTATAAGCATTTTTCAATGAAGAGTTCTTTTCCAGTCGTGTTAATCATTAGTAACCACAAACTGAAAAAAAAAAATTAAAGCCAGAAAAAAAAAAATTAAATAAGTTTTTAATCAGTATTGAGTATTCCTTACCTTTGCTCGAATAACTGCCAGCATCCTGGTATTCATCGACCTCACGAGCCTGATGATAAAATCTTGAGGAAATGCATTCCACTACTCTCCAATTAACGATTTGCAGCTCGTGAAGGCTTGTTGGAGCAGGTACCCGGGCTCGAACCCGACGCTTCAGCTCATCCCATTAGTGTTCTATCGGATTCAAGTCCGGGCTTCGAGCTGGCCAGTCCATCGTGTAAATGCCGACGTCGCGTAGGTACTGGGTCACCACATGTGCAATATGAGGTCGTGCATTATCATGTATCACCTGCATATCCTGCGTAGGGCACCACATGATCTGCGAGGATTTCAGTAATGTAGTGATGAGAAGTTACTCCACGTTTACGGCCCTTTCGTCGGTTCGATAAAAACTAGCGATGTTACCCCAGACCCAGACCATTACAGATCCCCCTCCATAAGTAACAGTTTCCTCGATGCAACACTGAGAATAACGTTCTCCAGGGTGACGATATACTCTCTGACGTAGATCACTTCCATGTAGACTCTGGTCTCATCAGTGAAGAGTACATTGCCCCACTGCTCTCTCTCTCTCGAGCAAATTCAAGTCGTGCTCGACGGTGGGCTACCGTTAATTTTGAGCCTGTTGCAGCTCTTTTTGGAGTCAGGTTTCGTTCAGAAAGTCTGAAAGTCCTTACGGTATCTGAACTTATGACCACTTGGTGTTCGTCACGCAGACATCGTTAGACTTGAACTGCATTAAGGCAGCGAACAGTAAGTTGGATATAACGATCATCTGCTGCTGATTTAGCCCGAGGTCTGCCCGTACCTGGTCGGCAATCGAATGCTCCAGTCTCTAGGTATCGTATGTAAACCCGTTGTGCCGAAGAACTGCTGATTCGAAGTCTCCAAGCGACCTCACGTTGCGAAACGCCTGCTTGAATTAGTGTTACAGCTTGAACCGCTTCCTGAGGTGCCGTATCCATTATTGACCAAAGAAAATAGCAAAAAAACACGCGTGTGAAGCAAATGATGGACGACAACTAAAGAAATCATAAGAAATATCCGACTATCCTCATTGTAAAAAAAAAGAACGCTAATCGCAAAGTCTAGTCAAAACAAAACAAATCGTTGAATTTTTGACTTGCGAACAATGTGAATTGACAGTACTTGAGAATAAATTTGTGCTCATTTAAATCCATATGAAACGTACTTTCTGTAAGTATAACTTTGATAGTTTTAAGTTTTATACTTATTGAGAAAATCGAATCAGAGTTCCAAGGTAGCGGGTGGCTCGATTTATTTGCTGTCCAGTGTATATAGTACTTAATAGTTATGCGTCATATACGTCTTAAAGCATTAAGTATCGCTTATTAACCATTTTAAACCTCTGTTAGCTGCTATTAAAACCATTGTAGAGCTACACTAGCATTTGAAGCTGTAAAATAAGCTGCGGTCAACACCAATGTGCTAGCTGGGCGGTTTTTATTCCCGTAAGATCTGGTTACACACCCACATCATAATGTTTTCACCAACCACTTAAGTCCTGTGTGATAGGGAGTGAGCCTATTGTCGCAACTCTGCTTATAATGAGGGACAGAATAATGAACCTTTGCCAGTTCTTGACTAAATATAAGAAGTAAGTCATAATTGGGTAGGGACATCAGCGAATTTAAAAAAAAACATAGCACAATAAGTGTCTTATAAACCAATTGAATGTTCGGCATAAAAACTTATACAGTTACAAAACGTAACCTGCTTTATTGCAAAATAAGATAGTGGCCTTTTTTAAACAAACAATATTAGCTTTTAAATTAAAAACGATTACGTTCGGATTGTTTGAAAATGATTCTCAAAGAGTTGTTTGCCAATTTACGGATATCGTCGCGTTTTACATAGCGCTTCACTTAAGTGGAAGAGGCACCACTGTAAATTAGATAAAAAAATAATATACGATGGAATGATAGTTCCGCTTTTTACCACTTGCAATATGGCCCGTACTCAATGTACAAGGTAAAAACAATGTTGTGTTTAATTTTTTATGTATTCACGTAGAAAATGTACCTTTTAACTTGTAGCGTTGACGACTAAGTGACTACATAAGATAAGGCATAAAAATTGCTGACTCTTCAGTCCAACATTTAACCAGCGTTACACAACATATCGAAACCGCGTTCACGCCGGTAATAAATGTGCTCGCAGCATAATTCTTAAGCCGCCTGTCACAGCATACTTTTCGTGTGACCAATATAAGCACTTCTACGTATTCTGTATGTGTATCATTCACTGAAAGAAACAAAAAGAAAGAAAAAAAAGTATAGTATTTCCCTATTGCATGCTTTTCACGGCACTTATGAGTTTTTTTTTGTTTTTTGCGAAAATCTGCAGTCCCTAAGTAACTAAAAGTTTAAATTTTATTTAAGATTGCAATAAAACGTAATATTTATACAGGTACTAAAACCATTTACATAAAATAATCAATAAATTTCTTAATTATTACTGATGCTTTTTAGGGTTCCGTAGCCAAATGGCAAAAAACGGAACCCTTATAGATTCGTCATGTCTGTCTGTCTGTCCGTCCGTATGTCACAGCCACTTTTTTCCGAAACTATAGGAACTAAACTATAGGAAACTTGGTAAGTAGATGTATTCTGTGAACCGCATTAAGATTTTCACACAAAAATAGAAAAAAAACAATAAATTTTTGGGGTTCCCCATACTTAGAACTGAAACTCTGGTTTGAACGAGATCTAGTGAGTAGTTTTTTTTTTAATACGTCATAAACCGTAAACCGCAATTTACCTTTCATTCAATCAACTCAAATATAAAAATATTTTCGTTTGTGTTTGAAGATTACATAAATGGTGGTAGGTACGGAACCCTCGGTGCGCGAGTCCAACTGGCACTTGGCCGGTTTTTTATTGTGATCACGACGATTTAAGTGGTTATATACAGCCATAAACAAACCCTACATTTCATATCAATTAAATGTTTCTAAATGTATACCAACAATGTATCGCTGTCAGTTGCATCACATAGAATAAAAACATTGAAGAGTTGAAACTGAATAATCAATAAAAGTTTTCTGATTACCATTAGAGGAATAAAGATAATTTAATTTACTAAGGTAACAAATACTGTTTCACTGTGTTGTGTAACTACAACCAAACTACCACGTTGTGAGTCACCAAACCTGTACCACAGCCTAAACATTTAATTCGTCGGCCATCGAAGGCGTCTATACAGAGCAATAGTGAGGCGAGATTGGTGCCGACCGCCGGTCATACATTTTGTCGCGGCGCTATTCCTGTCTTGACGTTTTTAATTTATCAAAGGGAAATGAATGTAAAGGCTGTGCCTCTACAGTAGTACTTTGTTTATGGAGTCCTGAATATCGCGGTTTAACATCAACGCTCTCAATGTAATTTTTTTGTTGAATTGTCGAAGTGTTAATTAGGATACTATTCTTCTTGTGTACTATGTTAATTTTAATTTTGTTTTCTTATATGTAAAAAAGAATCAATAAATAAATTACAAATTAATAATTATTTCGTGAGAGATAGAAGCAATTTTTGACTTTAATTTAGATTTAGGCATAAATATATTTTCTAAATATTTAAAGTCTCGAATATAAAAAGTGTTCATTCGGGTTGAATAGGTACCGCCTACTAACGTGTACCATAATTAAAACAAAAATATAATTTACTTTACCAAAAAATACCATATTAATAAAAAAAAAATCTGATCTTTTTCCAGATTACTTTTAAATGTATGAAGAAAAGAGATTTTAAGTAAATGGACGCTTTTATAATAATTTACCGTCCAGCGTCACGATACGATTTTACCGTGGACGTCGCGCACTTATCGCGCGCTGCTCGCTCAGCCTTGCCTTAACATCTACGATAAAATCGTGCCGTGTCGTTCGATGATAAATTATAAAAGCGTTTCAATGTTCCAAAATTTTAAATCCAGCAACTGTATCCGTCACACAGTTTTATGTATGATCTACACACAATAATTATAAGAGGCTATGAAATTTGATATATAGGTTGTAATGATATTCACATAGTTCTATAGAAAAAACCAGAAATGTTTGTCTTTGATGAATTCTTATGGTGTTTCAATATGTTATTGCCTAATAGATCCTGTTTTTTGTTTCTTTAAAAAGCTTCTCTCTTTATGCAAGTACCTACATAGTAAAAAAATGGCTCAACTAACCTATTAATTGAGCATAAAAGAAGTAAATTTAAACCATAGATCAGGTCAAGCCATTTGAAGTAGACCGAATCTATATCTACGTTTAATAAGATGTCGCGGTTCAAAGCAACAATTGCCTGATAATTCTTGAGTCATTTATTGTGACAAAATTGTATTGCGATTTTTACCATCTAATCGCTCTTTACATGGTGGCCATAATTAGTCTTCAAGTTGAAATACATAAGTTAAAGTATAAATTAATTATATGTATACACTTGGAATTGTTTCGATGTTTGTGATATCTTGTATGATTGTGAAATTATGTGGAAAACAATAATATAAATTGTTACATCGTAACTCATATCTCCGTTGATAAAAATGTGTTATTTTAACAGGTGTTATATTAATCGTAAGTGAAAAATGTACAAAAATATTATTACTTGCATTTCTAACTAGTCTTTTAGGGTCACGAATTGAATTTTCCATATGTAGAATTTGTTTTCAGAATAAGTTAAGATATAACATTTAAAACGCATGACTAAGAATTTTCGTATATGTATTGTACATAAAATCATTGTTCACAAAAAATACGAAAAAAATTTTGGAATAAATTTATTTTTATACCCAAACTTTTGAAAGTTTATGTATGTAAATGAAATATAGTGTTAGGTTAGGTTAGGCTTTAACGACGGAAGTGCTTCATCATTTAAGTATATAAAAATGTTTTGTACATGTACAGTGTATTATCAACTATAAAATTGTTTATGTATAATTTTGGTTTACTACAAAATTAAACTCAGATAAATTTAACGAACTTCGGTAAAGGTAGACGGAGCACAATATGTAAAGCATATATTTAAAATATTAAGCCAATCCACATAAGTAAAATAACTAAAGGTGAATCCTAGACAAACTAGGTTATACAATTATTATTTTTCGTATATGTACTCGAAACGCATTATTATCATATATTGTTATTTACCATCTTCGCAAAAAGCATTTGATGCTAGTGAAATATTAAATGATTAGAATTTTCATAAAATTTATTGAATATATAAATTTAACAAAATTACTGCCGCGGCCCGCTATACAATTGCATTTCTCAAACATGCGTGTAAATTAAAACACTAAAGTAGTAAAGTACGTGTTTATTTAAAAACTAATTATATTGACAATGGTATTAACAATAATAAAAATAGTTAAGGTACTTTTGCCGCCAATTCGCCGTGTTTAAATGTTGATTTCGTTTTTTTTACTTTTTTAAATTAATTTAATGGCGCATTCTTTTTGTTGTGCCAGTTCAAAATTTGAATAAAACTTGATCTGATCTCTTTACTTATCAATATTCGGGTTTAAAAGTGCGTTCCATTATCAAGTTACATATTCGACCGCTCAAGCGGCCGGCTAAACATTGCGGGCCGCTCTCTGATACTGTACTGCAAGTACGATTTATCCCAAAGAAGCTTGTGTAAGATATGGTCGCCTATCGTAGCATGTTTGAGAAAAATGCTTTTCGCAACTATGATAATAGCCCGACCAAATATTTATTTCATTCATACAGTCAAGATTTTCATGTCATGAGGGCAGCTCCCTAATGGCCATATGTGTATATAGTTGGGAGCGCACAGCCCTCGACTCGCCGCGCACCCCACTTTAATATTGCTGTGTCTAGACGTCTTCGATAGCCGACTGTTTGAATGATATAAATGTTAAGAATGTGGTAATAGCGATATACGATAATAACGCATATTGAGAAGCAAAATATACCTACATAGATAGATATTTCGTGCAATTAAGTTTCTATATAAAAAAATCTAGATTGGTTTCTCCTTAAGGCGCATATAACTAACTAGCGCTTCCATTACATATTTCAAAAATATATTTCGTACTAATTTTATTTCAAAATGTACTAAATAGGTATTATACTTCTAGTCAAAAGCTATTTTAACAACCGGCCAAGTGCGAGTCGGACTCGCGCACGACGGGTTCTGTAACATCATCTATAAAAACGGCAAATAAAATCACGTTTTTTGTATGGGAGCCCCTCTTAAGTATTTGTTTTATTTTAATAATTTATTTTTAAAGTGAATATTTTCAGCGTCTACCTGTTGCCGTTATCAATATCGTACAAAAACGAGCAAAGAAATCACGTTTGTTGAATGGGAGCCCTCTTAAATATTTATTTTATTCGGTTTTTTAGTATTTGTTGTTATAGCGGCAACAGAAATACATCATCTGTTAAAATTTCAACTGTCACTATCACGGTTCATGAGATACAGCCTGGTGACAGACGGACATACAGAAAGCGAAGTCATAGGGTCCCGTTTATGCCCTTTGGGTACGAAACCCTAAAAATGATTTGTATTGTTCCTGAAATACATTTGTGAGTTTTATTTGGCATTTCTTTCAGAAAAGTGTACTATAGCACACAGATGTGTTCCATAAACAATACAAAACTTTCTAAATGTAGCTTATGAATACTGTTATAATTTCTATGTAGTACCTTTTTGAAATAAGATTAAAGAAAAAAATAATATTTAATGGCGGCGCTAATTAGGTACTGTAGGTTCCTTAATTTAATGAACTCACGTCATTAACGCTCCGTCATCCTTTGTTGATCTGAGCAGTAGAATGAACTTTTAAAATTACAGTGTCTTCCAGTTGGACTGTTTGGTAAACAAAAAAAAAACTGGTGATTTTCGAATGTGATGTTATTTTTTTTTTTTCAGTCATTTGTTTTATGTTAAATATTAATCAGTTAAATACAAGAATTGTCGTGACGAGATTGAAGGGTCTTGGTATGTAATGAATGTTAGTGATCATTAAATAAATATTGACCACGATGGTGACCTGGATTTTTTTTTTCGTAAATTTAAATACCTAAATGATTACTATCTTTTTTTAAAAAGGAGTAGGAAGAATAACTATCGGCTCACTTATCTCAGATCATTTAAGAAATAATATTTGGAGAGTAAAATGCCTAAGCTTTGTTAAGGAATTTAAAGGTTTTAAATACCTTATTACTGTCGATTCATATACTCTGTCTTAGGGTCATTTGTATTTAGTTTTAAAATTTAAATTAAACATGTGGATTCTCTATTCTCTATGCACTAAATATCGAGTTTGAACAAATCGTGTTCCTTTATGAGCAACTCGCCACATTCGCAACTCGCCAGATAGCTTTACTCAAAAAATATAAAGAGTGAGTCAGTGCACTTTAATAAGTGCACTTATGGATTTTACTAAATAAAAATAAAAAAGCATTTTAAGCGGACTCTAAAAAGAAAATGTTTTCGACGGTTTTTTTTTTTGTAGTGAGTTGAAACGCAGTGAGGGTTTTTGAATATAAAAATTTGGTTTGATTTAATGGTTTTGTGTCCTTGTAATTTAAATAAAGAAAATTGGGATTTTTTCTTCATTTTATAAGTATTTTTTGCATAGTGATAGGTCGAAATCGAGATTTCTGATGACAACTGTCAAACTATAAATTGCTATATCTCCGTAACTATTGATCGTAGACTAGTAGTTTTCTAAAAGAAGTTAAAGATCTCATTGAGATCTTTATTTCTGAAGACAGCTGTCAAACTATAAATCGCTGTATCTCTGTAACTATTGATCGTAGGCTAGTAGTTTACTTACAGAAGTTATAGATGTCACTATGATCTTTATTTCTGATGACAGCTGTCAAACTATAAATCGCTATATCTCCGTTACTATTGATCGCAGGCTAGTAGTTTCCTTACAGAAGTAATTGATCTTACAGATCATTATTTCTGATGACAGCTGTCAAACTATAAATCGCTATGTCTCCGTAAGTATTGATCGTAGACTTGTAGTTTCCTTGCAGAAGTGATAGATCTCGACAATATCTTCAGTCTTCAGTTGCGGAGATATAGCAATTTACAGTTTGACAGCTGTCATCAGAAATAAAGATCTCAATAAAACTTCTGTAAGGAACCTGCTGGTCTACAATTACTAGTTACGGAGACATAGCGATTTATAATTTGAAAGCTGTCATTTGTTATAATAAAAATAATTAAAAACAGTACATATTTACATAAAAGTGCGTAAATTAAACTCAAACTTGATTTTAATATAGGTACAGTACAAACCTACTTAGTAGAAGTCAGTTAAAAAACTTTAATATTCTAATTTACTACTATTTTGTAATTCATTGTACTTCTGGTGAGTTGAGAATCTGGCGAGTTGCTCATAAAGGAACACGATTTGTTCAAACTCGATACTTAGTGCATAGAGAATAAAGAATCCACATGTTTAATTTAAATTATAAAACTAAATGACCCCAAGACATAGTATATGAATCGACAGTAATTAAGTATTTAAAACCTTTGAATTCTTTAACAAAGCTTAGGCATTTTACTCTCCGAATATTATTTCTTAAATGATCTGAGATAGTATGATCGCAGTATGTGGTGGACAGCCCCATTATACCAACTACTTTAGTCCTTCGTGACATAGCTTCTGGACTAAAGTTGCTTTTTATATGTCCTAAACGTCCTACCTTACGAGCTTCAAAGTAATAAACGGCAAAGTAAAAGACCTGGGACAGAATATTATTCCTCAGTTCCCATTGCCAATTCTTGGTCAGGGGAGAATATTAAACTATAATTATGACTTGAGATAAGCAATTTGTACTACAGTGTCACACGTTAGATATATTTTTGTTTCTTGACCAGAATATGCAACTTAACGCACTTATCGACAAACAAAATACGCTGCAAACAAAAGTAGTTAAATTTAAGATGGATTTATTTACAGATACCTATTTCACATTTTAGCGGTGTTGACGCATACAATGGAGCTTAAAACCGAATTTTCATTCTGTAATAAGTTTTTAATCTGGTTTTATTTTACAGAAAGTCGTGATGATGATACAGAAAATGATACAAAAAGTGGTGCTTGAATAAACAGACGGACTAAAAAACCACAAATCTGATTTGGAATAAGGGACACCTAAACACTTTTGAATTGTTTTTGTTATGTATCCTCAATGTATAGTATAGACATACAGTGCAACAATCTTTTCTGACCTTCTGTATTTGGTCGCTAGTGTCGTTGTAAGTTTACAGAATTTCAATATGCCGACTGTAGTTTTGAATTTTGATTACCGGGTCAGAAAAAAATGTTGCACATACACACTTCTGTTACAGTTGTATTAGTGTATGTGTAGATAAAATGTGGTACCCATGGCAACCAAAGAAAATGAAATATGACATTTGTTTTCATGGTAACGGCGTCATAACAAAAGCAGTGACCAGTAATGCGTCATTTTGCAACCTTGATTATTTATTAATCAGTATAACCAACTTTGGTATGCCCATACTAGGAAGTTGCCGTAGAAACTGAATTCCAATTGAATAATACAAAACAATGCTAAGTTCCCGTTATTATAGCGCCTCTCGCGTAGGTACCGACGCCAAGCCTAGGACAGCAATAGTTCTTGATGATGAAGACGAATTGTACACTGGATTCAACGATGTGGCACCTGCCTTGGACACACGTGCGTTGCGCGAGGACCAGGTGTTTCAGGAGTCTTTGAGAAACACTGGTATTGGAAAGAAAGCTCCCAGCCGTATGGGAACAGGGGTTTGTAAACTTTTGACTTTCATAAACATACTGTACTGTAAATATTAAGGCTGGGTTGCACCAACTTACTTTGACGTTAACCAGTCAGCATGAAAATTTTCATAGTCAGCTATTTTTAAACTTAACCGGCCCGTCAAAGTTAGCAATCGCCTAGCTAGTTAACTTTAAGTAGTAAGATTATAGTTATTAACGACAATTAATTTTAACCACTGGTTACGAATTTGAATAACAAGGGTGTTTTTACAAGTCCTACAGTTACCGGCGTTGTACAATTTTCATTGGAATTTGGACTACAGTCGCTATAGAGAGAACCTACCTATAAACTATGCAATTGTATGCCTACTGCTAGCATGGTATCTCAATAGATTTTTCGTAGTTATCGTGTTTTAAATATTTTGAATTCTTATTTTATGCATCCCCCGATTGTCTAACTTTGATGGGTACCATAATAGGTTCCAAGTCGATCACCATCGCTCCACGCGTTCGGCAACGGTAATTGACCCGAAATAGATTCCCATCGTTTCCATTGGAGTTGCATAATCAGGTGGCTGATCATAATGGTGTTGCATAGATGTTCCGTGTGGGGACGGTGAGCGTACGCGGCGGTGCTTCGCGAGCGGGCACCGCGGCCGCGCGTCCAGTCACTGCTGTGCGCGCCGCCGGGTACACCTCCGCTGCGAGGGACACTCCCAGCCGCGAGGACAGAAAAGAAGAGAGGTTTGTCAAATTGTCCACTCTCAGCCACGAACAGCTTTCGGTGTACCTACCTTCTTTTGAAATAAGCGAAGCTATCTAATAGAAGTAAAATAAAATTATGTATAATTCAAATAGGAAGAAAGAGATGCTACTCAAATAGGTACAAAGCGCGTTGTCAAAATTCTGACGCAATAGCTTATAATGTCAAAAGCACAAAAAAAAAATATCATGTTTTTTTGCTGTCTATGAATCGTGTTTTGTGCCTAAATGAAATAACGGAACACTTATGGAATCACTTAACTAAAATCGTCTGTCTATTACAGGCACATTTTTCCGTGTCAGTCCATTGCATTATGATCAAACCACTTTCCACCAAACGGCTACAATTTCTTTATACCATCAAGGTAAAAACATTCATAGACTGGGTCCGCTTGATAGGGATTCCCTAGGGAAACTCACAACCTAAGTGTGCGTGGGACATTTTAAGGTAATATTAAAAGAAAAGGTCAATTTGTGCAATAAGTGTTCCAAACACGATGCAATTCTGCCACGTACAAGTTTCCTTTTATTACGAAAAACATGGGAAAGCAAAGTAGGGCCTAGCCTATAAATGCTCTTATGGTTGGTAAGCGCATCAATTGCCAACAGTTGTACTTATTTGGGCATTTTTTGTGTTGTTGTTTTGTTCGTCATAAGGTTTTTAGGAATAGAAAAATTAGAAACGAAATTTTTTGAAAAACTGAAAGTCGTTTTTTTCTATGGGATTGTTGTACGCTGCAGCGCATCAACAAAAACGAAAAAGCAAGAAAAACGTCTCCCGAGCCAGCTTTTTATAATAACCATCATATATTTATTTATTCAGTGTCGAAGATAAAATTAAGAATATGGAAACAAAGATAATGACTTTGGTAGAAGAATCATGCATGCTGAGCATCCGTCCCGATCCTGATGATGAGACGCACATCAAGAGGGAGTACGACTTGGGCCAGGTAAGTGTATTCTCTATACTGATGGTGTAGGTGCACGTACACGTAGAAAGCAGGTCGGTGCTGCTGGTACGTTTTTAGTAGGGAGCTAATAAATTATAACACTTTTTTATAGTAAGTGTCCCATTTAGTATGAATATGGTCTCAAGTGGTAAAAAGAATCGTCATGTTTCGGTAGTAGCTTAAAAAAAATTCAAAGGCTAACGCCATACGATATACGACCTAGAGTCAACTTGCGCCGTTCGGTTGCTTTTTACGTGAATGCGCCCTATGATATCTATAACATGGTGCTTAATCGTTTTCTTTTTTATGAACTGTCTATTTGTCCCTGTAGTTCTACATCTGTTTTTAGGCATTGGCGAAAGCGCAAGAAGCTTCAACGTTGGAGAGGCAACTGATTCGCATGCAAGAACAGGCTAACCTTGGAGACTCTCATAACTTAGATCTAACATTTGCAGTGAGTCTATCTATTTTATTATACTTTATTGAAATAACAGTTCAAAATGAATCTTTAATCTTGTTGGCTGTTAGGTTAACTGTTACTGTTACAAACCTCTATGTAATGTAGCTACTTTTATGTTAGATATCAAGAAAAAAAATGTTGCGTTTTTTTTATACCACTAAGGTGGCAAACAAGCCTATGGTCCGCCTGATGGTAAGCGGTCACCGCAGCCTATGGACGCTTGCAACACCAGGGGCATCACTGGCGCGTTGCCGACCCTTCAGAAATCTAATAACTTTTTTTTGAAGAACCCCATACTGTAGTCCTTAAAGAAAATCTTGGCAGGGAGCTCATTCCACAACTCAAGCGTTCGCGGGAGGAAGTTTCTTTCTGAAACCGCAACTGTACGCGACCATTTCGGTTCCAAAGTGTGAGAATGAATTCCCTGTCGATGGCGAGCGTTACGATGGTAGAAAGTAGCCGTGGGCATCATTTCGAATAATTCTTCAGAACACAATCCATTGTACAAGCGGTAGAACAGACACAGGGAGGCAAAATCTCCCCTCAGACTAAAGGGTTCGATACCGCAAGTGAGTTTGGGATCGTCGACAATTCTCACAGCCCGTCGTTGAACCGAGTCAAAAGGGCCAAGCTGGTATCCGGGTGCACCCGCCCAGAGATGGCAGCAGTACTCCATATCGGGCCGGACTTGCGACTTGTAAAGTAGCAACCTTTGCCCCGACGTGAAGTACTGCTTCGCTCTGTTGAGTACACCAAGTTTTTTGGACGCCAGCTTTACCTTGTCTAGCAAATGATCTCGGAACTGAACATCGCTGGAGATGTCAACGCCAAGGATCCCAATGCTCTTGGAGATGGAGAGGGGAGTGTTCTGGAATTGTGGGACTAAAGTGAATGGGGTTTTCTTAGCGGTGAACGCGCAGACTTGTGGCTTTGAAGGGTTGAATCGGACCAAGTTTTCCCCCCCCCAGTCAGAGACCTTGGACAGACCGATCTCGATTTGAGACACAAGTTCTTCACGCTTTTCCTCCACAACGGAACGTGAGATGCTTGCACGGCCCGTGTAATAAGCGTCTCCAGTACTGTCATCTGCATAGCAATGTATGTTGTTGATGTCCAACATATCATTGATGTGCAGTAGAAACAGCGTAGGAGACAGCACAGAGCCTTGTGGGACACCAGCATTAATGTCCATGCTATCAGAGCAACTACCGTCAACTACGGCTCGTATGCTTCTGCCGGATAAAAAGCTAGCCACCCATTTGCACAAACCCTCGGGCACTCCGTAAGGCAACTTCGATAGAAGACCCCGGTGCCAGACCCGATCGAACGCCTTCGCTATGTCTAGGCTACATGCCAATGCCTCCCCCTGACTCTCAATGGCTAGTGCCCATCGGTGTGTGAGATACACTAGAAGGTCACCAGTTGAGCGACCGTGGCGAAAGCCATATTGACGGTCACTGATCAGGTCGTGTTTTTCTAGGTATCTCAAAAGCTGTGTGTTGATCACACGCTCCATCATCTTGGAGAGGAGAGAGGTTATAGCGATAGGCCTGTAATTCGATGGATCTGATCTATCGCCCTTTTTGGGCACTGGGTGCACATACTATTTTGGGCTTCCTTAATATTTTGATGTGTCTGTTTATTGAGGCGTCATGTAAAAAATACAAACTCTATTTTGGTATCCTGCCATTGCATAGTAAGCGTAGGGTAGAATGTTGGTCTCATATAAATTTCGTCTTTTTTTTTTATTTTCATCAAATTAGGAAATGACTAGAAAAACTTAATGAGTGTTTTAACGAGAGTCACTATAAATATCACGTGTTGCAGGTGCTCTGTAACTTGGCTGGTCAATACGCACTAAACGAAATGTACACAGAAGCTCTTAATACATACCAGTTACTGACCAGGAATAAGCTGTTTCCTCACGCCAACAGACTCAAGGTACTTAGTGGAATTTGAAATCTTTTAATTTTTAATAATATTAACCATCAAAAATCTATTATTAAAAAAAATGTGCAAAACCAAATTGTAAAATCAAGATAAAATTGTTCAAATGACTTATTGACAATACTCGATTTATCTAGCATTTCGTTCTATAGATTGCGCCCAACTAGCATATTAGTGATTTTTACAGCTTATATATATATTCTAAATAGGTAGTATATCAATGTCAGAAAAATCTTTCAGTTGTAAGGTGGTCTCGAAGATGCAAATGAGTACTTAAACTCACTTGCAGTTGCATATGTATGTATTTAGCTTCCCCTATAAGTCTTGTGGTGGCATACAGTTGAAATTGCTACCATTAACTGTAAATAAGCTATATTTGCCACTAATGTAGCACCAGTGGTTGCAAATAAGGTTTTAAAATCACTGATATGCAACTTTTAGATATAAGTTAGATTGAATCCCAATATGGCACTTAAAGTTTCAAACAGGTGGTGTAAAGGATTGTCCTGCCACCTGTAGTGCTAAACTGGATTATGTTCCGGCTATTTTAGAACCTATAGTTGCTGTAACTCTAAGCACTACTGGGCACTGATAAGTCGCCGTAACGCATAAATAAGTTTCAAAAGGCCAACTTAAAGAACCAAACAAAATAAGCAATTAAGACTTATTTTGAACTACTAAGGATCTTTTATTTCTAAAGATTACTTTTGGTTATAACATTCACTCAATGCATTCACAGTATGCAAATAGGTGATTTTTAATCCTCATGGTGTTAAACTCATGGTCATAGCGTAAATAAGTGAAGATTAGAACTGTAAGATGCAAACCATGTCTTCAAAATGGAGTCTTTAAAATTGTGAAAGTTTGGATACGACATTATGTTATTGACACCTTGCTACAATTGTGGTACTCGTAATTGATGTAATTGGACAATATAATAAAATTTAAATAACCAAAATCACTTGTTTTGCAAACAATAAAAAAGTGAGGTTATAATTATATTTACTTTTTAATTTATTATTCTAATAAACTTAATCTAATGAAAGGCGCGTGAAAATTTATAAACAAATATCATATATAATTCACATTAAAAAATAAATCGCAACGACTCTTATGCTAACTAAATGCTAAAACATTAAAGTTACCTTATAATTAATTGAAACACGATAGGACTTACCTATTTACACACGAGTCGCACTCAGAGTTACTTTTGGATTTTATTTTAAATAATTAATAATTAGATTTTGCACTCGAACATTTTTTTATCACCTGATGAATGAACAATATCTTTTTCATTCAATTACTCATTCGCTACGCACAACTTACACCCACGGTTCTAATAATTTAAACTATTCAGGAACCCATTTAGAACCGAAAATAGGCTGCAATTTTTCTCCTTTTTGTGCTATTAGGGTGGCATATGGGTTGCCTACACCTATATACCACTTAAGAATGTCTGTAATTTTCACCTTAGGTAATACTCGGTCCTAATATATAACTCATATGTCACCTGTTGTGTTAGTTGGGCGGGTATTGTATTCCAAGCGTGACTTTCAAAGTGAAGAACTAAGAATCATAGTATAGGCTATTACCACCTCTTGTATAGAGACCATTCAGATTGTGACCAAAGCATAAAACTTGGTACAGGTGTAGTGCCTAGATCAAAATGAGCAGATTAAGCCCGGTCGCCATTGGTTCCGCCCACAGTCACAAGTCGTATCAAACCCTTAAGTCTGAGGAGAGTTTGCCTCCTTGTATGTGTTCTACCGCTTGTATAATAGGACGCCTTCTTTATCCATCCTCACACCTTAGAACCTAAATGGTCACGTACAGTACTGTTTTAGAGGAACTTCTTCCCGCGAACGCTTAGGTGTGTACTTGTTTATTTGTATACACATTACTGTATAGAATTCAAAATACAGAAGTAAACTTAAATAAACTAAACTACAACTTTTATACAAAGGTGGACTTATCCCTATAAGGGATAACTTCCAGTTAACCTTAAATGTTTAAAACAATAGTGGCTCATCGGGCTACATACAAATTAGACGAAATCCTCACAAGGAAAGAAACATACAAATACATATATAGTACATACATATAAATAAATAGATATAAATTATCATAAAGAAATTACAGAAAAAGAAACAAATACATACACCTACACCATACATGCAGTGCAGAAATTTTGTCAAAATAAACATTTTTTAGTACCACAGTTGAGTCTTTCCTACTTCTATAATACTATAGTCTATTTTAAAATATATTAACGATGTTTAAGTATTATAATTATTTGCCATATTAAAATATTGTAAAACTCTAATATAAAATTAACCACAGTAGGAATTTGTGAAATTTATGTATTAAGTATATATAAATTATATATTTTAATACCTCAGTATTTTTATTTTTATTATAACTTACCAAACCTAAATAATTTTTTATTTTTATAATAACTTACGAATTCTGAAGTAACCAAACCGAAAAATAATACCTTTAACTTTCACTTAAAAAAAAAAAAGTATTTTTTTTATTGTACGCATTCATTGACACTTTCCCTTATGAATTAAGTTTAAATATGTTAAAAATTATAACTACCACACTTCAATTTGGCCTCATTATTATTTGGAGTCGTTAAATACCAAAAACCAGCGTACGTTTTTGAAAAACGTAAGTAGAGTCGTGATCACAATCTTTACTACACCAGAGGAGCCAGTTATCTTATGAAAGTGCCAACAAGTGGCATAGAACCACACCTTCAGAGGTTGTTTCCGATTCGCGGCATCCAAATGTTGGAACGATATACCTCCACCTATCCGTATTCTAAATTTACTTGCTACTTTTAAATTTCAATTTGAAGAACATTTACTGCGTACACAAAAACAATTATCTGACCCGATCGGATTTACAGAAATAAAATCTTGATCAGTTTGACTACTTTCTCTCATTTATTAAGAAATGTTTTTTTTTTTATTAAATTTACTAAAACTTTCCTTATTTTATTCTAACTTTACTCAAAAGTACCTATTATTTTGATTAGATTAATTTATTTTTTAAAATACTGTGTAACTTATATCTACTCTTAAAGTTTAGATGATACTTTGTGTGTCACCTCTTTGAATTCGTCTCGATCGTAATCATCTACCCAGTAGATACTGTCCTTTGTTCCCTTGTTTTGTGTTGTGATATCAAATTAAGAATTATTTATCTATCAACAACATAAAAAAGTACATGTGCAATTTCATGTTTTTTAGGTGAACATGGGTAATATATATTTCAAAATGGGCGAACATCCGAAAGCATTAAAACTATACAGAATGGCATTAGATCAGACTCCGACAGCTGAAAAAGATTTGAGGTATTAAAAACACTTAGATATTCGTTATTTTATTATAACCAAGTTAATATGCATACTGTATACAATAATATAAAGTAAATTAAGAAAAAAAAAATGAAATAACGATACTTTTTAAAAGAATTAAATTTTGTACGAAGTAAAAGAAAAATAGTTTCAAACTACAATCAAAATATCTGAAATTCACGACGATATAGATTAAATACCTATGCTCATATGCGTAAGATGATGCACAGTTATTAATAATTTTAAGTCTCGGTAAATGTTTAAGGATGAAGGTGATGCATAACATAGGCCTATTGCTGGTGCGCATGGGAAAGTTCCGGGACGCAGTCACTAACTTCCAGCACATAATGCATGAACAAGGAGACTTTCAAACTGGTAAATAACACATACAGTCCGAACCACGGATCTTGGGGTTTTAAAGCAGATAATGCAGAACGTATTTACCTATTGATCCCTCACCGCGTATGCACTTGCTCGTCGGTTAGTTTCCATTTAACCGAGAGTCGGGATTGGCTCATTAGCAAATTTTTAAGTATGTGTAAAAATTGTATATTAATTGTAAATAATTGATATAGGTATAAACTACATTTCAAACACTTATGTGACTAAGTGTACATGCGCATCATATGACCATGAAATCCCAAGATCCGTGGTTCGAACTGCATACAAAGGAAATACACTGCGTTATCAATATAGGACATCAGGGTAAAGTGATCTACGAAATATCCCCAAAATTTGTAGATATTTGGAACTTAAAAATAGAACTAAAACTGAGCCATGGAAATTCGCAACTGAAAATTGATAAATGTACTGGTTTGTCAAAGGTATACTATTTTTATTTTTTTGCGGTTTTCCTGAAAAGTTTTCAATGTAAACTTCTGTTTCTAGTTTATATATTCATTAAGCTGACGAATTGGATTACCGGACTACTATTTTGCAGGCCTTCATCTGGTCCTATGTTCGGTAGCACTGGATGACGCGGAAGGTGGTAAAGCGGCCTTTCACGCCATGCTCGATGTCGACCCGCCCACCGACCATCAACATGTGACTGTCGACGACGTACGTTACTGTTTTAACTACCTATCTTGTTGCCTCCTTGGTATATCATTTCGCTCATTCTAGATGATTCAAAAAGGACTAGTTATTTTTATTGACTCCCTGGTGACCCAATGGGTAGAGAGGTAGCCTGCTGTGCAGAGGGCTCGGGTTCGTTTTCCGCACAGCACAAACATTTATGTGATAAACTGTGTGTCTTGAGTCTGGGTGTGTTCAATATATGTATATATATTTGTATCCATTGAATGGTAAGTACATATTATAGCTTTGATAATTCTTAAGATTGCGCTGTGTGATTATATTATGTATTTCATTATAATTAGTAGGAAACTGTTTAGACACTTTTATATCCATATTAAACTCGATTAGAAGCATAACAAGTTATATCAACAGCCGCCTGAAAACATTATCTGCCAGGGTATACAGCGCCGTTCTAAGGAGCTGTGTTAAAAACACTAAAGAGAGGATGTTCTTTTGTGAAATTTCTGTAAATAGAATTGTGGTACTAATAAAGTTTCAAGCAGAAATAGTTACTTACAAATATGGACATTACCTAATCAGCCTCATACGTCTCCACAGCTGGGGCACGACCTTCACTTAGCGAGGGTGATTTGGGCCATAGTCCACATGCGAGCCCAGTGCAGATTGTGGACTTTACATACGTTTTTTTTTTCCCTATGTTGTGTGAATAATCAATGTACTTGAGAAGATAAGAAAAAGATTCATTGGTACACGCCGGGTCTCGAACCTCCGCCACTTAGGACGCAAAGTGATATCGAAACCCCTCGGCCACCACCACGGATGGTCTAATGTAAATTGAAATAATAAGGTAAGGTGGGGTAAGACCATCGATATGAAAAAACAATAGATATGGTAACATGACACTGTGGTTCGGAAACCGGCGTAGCCGTTGATAGCGGGGGTGGAGTAGGTGAAGTGGGGCAAGAAAGTCAGAATTTTTATTCCAATTTAAACCTTATGTTCATTACATAAGGCTTACACGTTGACACTAGTGACATCTTGTGATGAGTAGCAGTACTTTAATTTTACACTAGACCCAGTGTTGTTCCTGTGGCGATATGAACAAAATTATCGATAGATTACAATGATGCTTGATGATCAAAAATATCTTTGGAAAATTCAAAGTCCTAACTAACTATCAACACATATTTTTATATTATCGGTAGTAAAATCATTCTGAATCTATAAAATCGTTAATTAAACTGGCGATTTTAGGTTTTTTTAAAGTCTAATTTAATGAAATATACTTAAATTATAAATGAACCTAAATAATTTAATTCTAATTAGTTTGCAGTGGACATATAAAACAGCAAATAATATTGTGATTTAGATAGTACATAGTTGGAATATAGATATACTTTACCTTACCTTACTTGTACCTTTATGCTTTAACTTAACTTTGTTTGAACACGCATTACGTTAAAACGGCTAAATTAGTTCAAAACTTAAACTTTACCGTAAGCTTTCGTTTTATCGAATTTGATTCATGGCATGAAAATATATAGAAGAACGCTAAAAGTTTTATCATAAAAATAATAAGTAATATGAGTTTTAATTTAATTTAATTTAATAATATGATTTGAAATTTGAACAATAATCTATACTTACTATACTATTATAAAATAAATGTAAAAGTTTGTTTGTTCTTCCTTTACAACGCCCGAGAGCATCATATAAACCTAAAATTTGGCCCAGAGATAGTATAAAATACCGAGAAGTCCAAAGTACCCGTAGAAATAACTATAACTAAATTACACGCGGACGAATTATAGCTTCAGCTGTAGTTTGCAATAGCAAGCTAAAAAAAGAAGTTTCCGTAGAAATTTAACACTGATAACCAAATTTAGTGCAGTCATAGCAGCAGGCAAAAGCTAGTTATAGGTTTTACTCCACATACACCACTCGTTGTATTATTTGCCAGACGTTAAGAAGTCTCGCAAAAGCATGCAAAAGTTAACAATCACATAACATAAAAGCGATATAAACACATTATCCAAGTCCATCATCCAGTATATTAAATAAAACAACGAAACACTTCTATAAATCACAGGAAAGCTCGGGGCTAGGCAAATTCTCTAAAACTATATTTACTTTGACACAATATTATACAACAGTTTCTTGCTGACTAGATTTTGCCCAGCGGCTCCACCCGCCCTAAATTAACTGGTTATCGGCGGGAAATTTTTACGGAAACTCCTTGATGGTACTATGAAAGTTTGCTATGTAAAGCTGTAGTTGAATTTGTGAAAAGTGGGGACTTGTGAATTTTCCGGGATAAAAAAATAGCCTATTTTCTTTCTATTCCAGGACTAAACCTAAATGTGTGCCAAGTTTCATCCCGCTCCGTCCAGTGGTTGACGCGTGATTGAGTAACAAACATCCGAACTTTCGCATTTAAAATATTATTCGGATGAAAAGCAGTATTTTTAGATGTATTTTGCATTAAATAAGCGCGTTAAAATGTATAATTAAATCTTCATTTAACTGATTGTACCCACAGGTTGACAGAATTATTTAACTTTTTCAAAATAATTTAATTATTCGAACGCTATTGAAATTTTGAACGCAACCCTAAAACATACCATTGACTACAAGCATCAATTCACTTCATTTCCACAGGTGTAAATTGATCACAACGGGTAAAAAACATCGATATTTTTATCTCATGCGTACAACACTAAGCAAATTAAGCTATTTCGCTAAGTGATATAGATATTAGTTTAGCTACTCACGGATAGATGGCGCATCAGATATTTAATTTATTCTTTATGTCATTGTAATACGGTTTAGATTAGGTCAATAATTTTTCGAAATAAAGACTCCACAACAATTTCTACTCAAATAGAGGTGAGGTACTTTATTGTCTTCGATTTATTTTCGTTGTGAATTTATGAAACGATATCCTAATAATCTTGAAAAACAGTCACAGTTCAAGTGTAATTTATTCTTTTTATCAAAAATAAAAAAAAAAGGTTTAAAATTATGCCATGAAATTGAAAAAATAACACTTTTTATGAACAAGATTACAGTGATGACTAACATGATTTCGATAAAAATAGTGCACCTCTATTAAAGTAATTTATTATAAATTAAAGTAAATCGGTTATTTATGAAAAAATAATACTAAAGTGTGTTAAGTTACGTCGCTGGAACTCTTATTTACCTTTTTGATATAGTTTTTACAACTTTTTACAGCACAATACGACATTATTGAAATAAAACAAACAAAATATCTTTAGATGTTCACTCGCCGAGGGTTACCTTGTGTTTGTTGCGTCAAATCGATGCGCTACTCAACATAGTCTAAAAATTAGACTATGGGCGGTTAGCCTGCCGGTGCTTTTTGGACATATCTATTGTTTTTTCATATCGATGGGTAAGACTAAGATAGTGTCCTGTCAAGACAGCAATGTTCGGTTTTTCTGAAGAATATTCATACGAATGCCTATCTTTAAAGTAATAATTCCACTGATTTAAGAGATAAATACTCTTAAATAGAAATAAACAGTTATTTTCCGGTAAGAAACTCAGTAGTTACTCTTTATAAAAAAATTACAAGTCCCTAATAATTTGTCTTAGCAACTTTTGTATTCATTATTCTGTGTTTTGTCTAAGTAAGTTTTGTGTTTTATTTTTACCTTTTTTTAACGCTGGCAAATCTTTATGGACCTTCGAGTCGCGATTTTCGGGGCATGGAGGAGAATGTAACTTCACTCCTGCTCCTGGAGAGACGCACGGGGACTATATCGCCAGACTCTCGTCCCTACAGGGGCTCCCTTGTAGTGCTTTGTGGCTGCAGGCTCTGCCAATAAAGGCGATAGTATTTCATAGAGGTTTACTCACTGGGGCTGGGCACTCAAACTCAAGGCCATCGCTCCCGCCTGTCTAGGCCTACGAACTACCAGGTTGCCCGGCGCACGGGGTAACGATTTACGACGATGGCACAAATTGCCAGCGCGGCTGCACAGTAAAGTGCCTACCGCCCACCTCTGCATCCACTGATGGACTCTGAGTGTAGAGCAGACCGGAGTGGTCTGGCCTTAAAAACTCCACTCCGTACAACCCCCACCGTAGGTCGAAGTAAACGTCGACCTGGGGTCGTACGTACCAAGACGTACGTGAGTATGTCTTGGTTTTACACCTTTTGCACCAAGCTGTTAAACATTATTTACAATTTTGTTACTAATGTAAACACATTGCCTCATAAAAGTGTTACTAACTGTGAGTAAACATACACATAGTGCATTATTCAGTTCCTCATAACATTTCTGCTGTCGCTTAACTTTAAATAATGAAGAAGTGTCATCAGCAAATAGAACAATGACATGATTTTTTACATGTTTTGGGAGATCATTAATAAATATGATAAAAAGGAAAAGACCAAAAATTGAGCCCTGAGGGATTCCCATAGTGACTGCTGACCCCGGAAATCTTTCACCGTTCACATCTATTCTTTGAACTCTGTTGCCCATGTAAGAGGTCAAAAGGTCGGGAGCTTTATCCTTAAATTCAAATATCACTAACACGTAAACGAATACGAGTTCCGATGTGGGACATAACTGCTCGTAATGTCAATGCTTTGTTTGGAGAGGATACGGCTAACGAACGCACCGTGCGCTATTGGTTTAACCGCTGTCATAGTGGAAACTTCGACCTGAAGATTGAACCAAGAGGAAGACAATTCGACTCATAACGATTAGTTGAAGGTGATGGTTGAAGACTGAAGCCAACCCGTGTCAAATTTACAAAGAAATGGTTTGGCGTTAGCATATCCACAATATTGACTCATTTGCAGCAAATACCATTATTGGCAAATCCCTCTATGATAACGCCAGACCTAACACTGCTCGTGAAATAGTTTTAACACTACAAGAACTGCAGTTAAAAACTATCCGTCATCCTCCATACTCCTTGTCTCTGGTTCTGACCTTGTTCCAACCGATTAGCACTTTTCCCGCGATTTGGGCATAATTTTCCATCAATAATTATAATAATTATAATTTTCTTCCTAGGAAGCAGTACAAAATCTACAATAAAGGAAATACTCCCGACAAACAACCGACTCGAATATTTTTCTCAATCTTCTGTCATTTCAATTCATGATGACTACGTTTATTAGTGTTAGCGACATCTGTGTTTTGGTGGTGAATTCATACATCTTTTCTATTTTAATTCGATATTAATCAGTGCACGTCCTGCCCCGGTGGTGTTATTACCCTATCTTACGTTAATAATGATATATATAACTTCGGTATAAATTATACTGTTTGAATACAAAATGTTTGATGATTGAAGTGGTGCAAAGGTAGTGTGTTGGTTTGCGAGTGCAGACTTTCGGTCGTGAGATCGATTCCCGAGAGGGACATCAATAAGTATTGATGTTGCGTCAGCTGAGCCTCACTAGCTCACTAGTATGAAATTCATCCAGTGTTCCTGTAAATTTCAATGAATACAGGAGAATGATTCAAATGAGAGCGTGTTGCGCGACGTGTTACGTGGCGACCGTCTCTCGACGTGGTCGCGTCGCGCCGCTGGCGACGCCGAACGCTGTCTCGCACTCGCCGCCGCCGCGCTCGCGAGACCGCCCTCCAGGGGACCGGACTCGGGGTTTGTACACAGTTATAATAGGTATAAATTTTGCGCAGTTACTAACACAGCTAGACCAAATCGTCCATTACAGCTGAGCCGGGCGCGTCTATTTAAGTCGCATTTATCCGTTATTAGAGCCAAAATAATCAACTATAGGACGAGCCCGTCTCTAGTGGACCCGGTTTCGTAGTAAATGTATAGGAGGCGCATTAAAGCGATTTGGCTTGATTTGGCAAGCCTAGTGGACGTTAGGCTTAATCAAGGAGTTACCAGAGGAATTTCACGGTGACGACACGACGCGTGGGAAAAAGCTAGCATATAAACTTAATGATGGGTAGAAACAGCATGTCGTGGTGCGTGGAAGCGCTGCGTGGGTACTGCGGTGGGGGCGCGGGCGCGCGGCTTGAGCTGGGGTCTGCACTGGGGGCACTGCGCGGGGCAGTAGCAGGGCGAGCGCCCGCTGCAGCCGGGGCCCGCGCTGCGCAGCGACTACGTAACGTGGCGCGACATCACCACGCCGATAGACTCTTGCGTGCCACTGCCAACACTGACGCCGCATTCCTCGCGTACGCGGTTAGTACCTATAACTATTATACAGAAAACATGATTCTATATCACTACTATTTTCAAAGTGGAGGCTTAATCAGAACCGTGGTGGCCTAGTGGTCTTAGTGTCAGTTTCATAATGTAGCTACTACCAGCAATCGAATCCAGAATATTTAGTTTAACACGTTTAGTGTTTGGCCAACTAAGCTCAATAATTTGCTTAATGCCGTTGTACATTGTCACTACTGGCGCACCGTTAGATATTATATATTCCTTAGCACCCTTGGCCTCTTCCACACTGGCAATGTGCTAAAAATAAAGCGGATCCTGTCGACTGCCAATGGAATATCAATTTTCCTTAATTAATATAAACATGCATTGATTGTTGTAGTTAGGCAACTGGGCGGAAGCAGTGTCGCTAAGCGCGTCAGCGTGTCGCGATGACCCTTATAGCGGCGCAGCGCGAGTGTGCTCAGCGCTGTCGACTGCGCGCGACCCTGACGAGCCGGCTGCCTGGCGACGTGCCGCCACCGCGCTCGCAGAGGCGACCCATCTCGACCCCGCCGACCTTATCGCCATGCACGACTTGGGTCACTAGCTATTAATCACTAGCTTTAAATGACTGACAGACAATTTAACCATCTTACTTCATTGACCAGGAATTCTATTTCCTTCAACATTAAAGTCCATATAGCATCGCATTATACCTATGTTATGCACTTGATCAATTACAGCGCTAGCTTTGGAGAAAGGCGAGGAGGAGGACAATGGTGGGGCAGAGGCACGTTGGTCGCGATTGAGGGGCGCCGGTGGTGCGGGCGCGACGTTGCGTGGGCTTGCAGCTGCGGGGCTGGCGCGCACAGCTCGGGCGCGGGGTGACCATGCGGCTGCCGAACACTGGTACCTACTAAAGACACACACTAACTATTAATTTCTAGAAATTCATCAGTATTAAATTAATATCTGTGATAGTAGACATGACACAACATTTTCTAAAATTCTCCGTCACTCATGTTACTACTGAGGTTTTTCTTCACGTACATGCGTAAAAAAATTAACTGAAAATTGTGGACTTTCCACCTCAAGTATACATAGTTAAAAATGATGACTAAGTTTGCTGAAGGATAGTGTAAGACCTGCTACCTATTTATTTTAATGGGCCTTCACTCAATCACGCACTTCGATTAATAAAAATATACAAGCGCTATTTAAATTTCAATACAAATACGTCTTTAACTAGGTGATACAGTATTATTTTGCATGATGACTAGTTTTATATGCAAGAAGTATGTTTATTTTCCTTTTATAGTAAACAGATTAAAATATGTGATTGATCAAAGAAACATACCTACGTACATTCTTAATGATTCTAGTCAACTTATGTTAAAAAATAGTTTTCTTGTTGTCTTTTCCATTATGTTACAGTTAAATGAGACATTAAGAGATTTTTTTTATCGACAAGAGATTTAAATAAACCAACGAAACATCAAATTAAATTACACTATACTGCTGCCCGCAACTGTGACCGCTACACTTTGCTCAGACTTCTCATCATCTTTTGATTTATGCGCCAAAACTGGCGACTCTCACGCCACACTTATGTTAGCCTATGTGGGCTTCTAAACAGATATGCCAACCGCCAATCCGGAGGCATCACTCGCACATTAGCGACCCACTTAACTGTAATCACACCTTTCTTGAGGAACACAATACTTTTTAATTGGCAAGAATGATCCACTGCTGACATATGTGTGTCCAAGTACCAATGTTTTCTGAATAATTTGGAATTTCCAACATGTGCTCTTTTCGGAATTGCCTATTTAATTAATTGTAATATTTTGTAAGTTTAAAATTTTTTATATAATGCCATTATCTAGTGTAAGACTATAATTGAATTATTTTAATATGAAATTGTTAAATTATAATAGTATCAGTTAAGTTTTGAATTTGAATAATTAATCAATAAATAAAAAACTACTTATCGATAAAATTTTCTAGGTTGTCAACCACTAGCGTAGGTGTAAATTTGACATTCCCGGTGTGTGTGTGTAACATTGTGTTTATTTTCATTGCTAGAGTAGTGGTAGAAATGGAGGGGCTTCAGTGGATACACCGGATCCCATTCAAACTGCGCTTAATCTCGTTTTTAGCCTTCTTTAACAGTTCTATGATGCTGATCATTGTCCTAAATTTACCTTTACTTACTGATGCAAACTGCACTTACCATTTCAAAAGCCTAGTGTCGGTTATAATGTTAATGCACACGGACTAAATGCAGTGTGACTTACCATTCTTACCAAAAAATAAAAAAAAAATTTATATAATCTATGATGACTTGTTTCACTCGTGGTAGTGTCCGTGAAGTTTATCTATTTATTAAGAAAACTACTACAAGTGTATATGAAGTTAATTGGATAAAATAATAACATTATACATATTCAGCTACTCAAAATTTTACCACAGAAACCTATTTACCCAATCGCGACGTAATAATGGTGTACAGTAGTGTACACCCCACCATATATAGGAGTTAGTAGATAGAGTTGTTATATTAGAACAATATATATGTGTGTTGTGATACAGGTATAGCAGTATCAGCGGGTGGGATGCAGGCGTGACATGCGCCCTGGCCGAGCTGCACAGTGACGCCGGCGATACACTCGCCGCCAAGCATCACTACCAGGATGTGAGTTTCAGACGTCATGATACCCGTGACCAAAATATTCGTAAACAATTAAATTACAGATACAAATCACTATGACATAACAATAAAAATGAATGCGGCTAGTTGGTCCTAAAATTTATAAACACCGTGGTATGAACGATGTGGTTTGTGGTGTGACCATGTTGTTCATTTCAGTATTAATTTATTGAATTGGCTGGTTAAATGGCTACGTAGTTTTCAAAAGCGACAACAGATGAAGCAAGTTTCTTCTAGTATCTGTATAGAACATATGTTTTTTTTATGTACCAATAAAACCGTGTGATGGTAAACGGTCACCGCAGCCTTTAGACGCTTGCAACACCTGGGGCATTACTCGCGCGTTGCTGACCCTGAAACTGAAACGAACTTTTAATGTTAATCACAAATATGTTTCATACATTAATATTTTTAATAAACATTTTTTTTTTAAGTGTAAATAAGTAAAGTGTAGTACCGCCTACTATAACTGCCTAGGCGATAGCGATATTCTGTCTCACGAACGTGTTCTATTTAATAATTAATATTGTACAAACAATCATAAATTCTAAGAAGGATCTTTTTAGGTACTTTACTCGAAAAAATTATGCAAATGAAATAAAAACTTCGTGTTTAAAATGAACTGATTAAATGTTAAGTTAGAAGGTGAGGTACAATGTTACAAAAAGAAGAAAGAAGAAGAAAAAAAGGTTTTTTTTTATACCACTTAAGAGCCAAACAAGCTTGGTCCGCCTGATGGTAAGCGGTCACCGTAGCCTATGGGGTATGACTCGCGCGTTGCCGAACTTTCAAAAATCTAATAACTTTTCTCTTGAAGAGCCCATACAGTAGTCCTTAGAGAAAACCTGGCACCAACCTTATTCAGCAAACCAAGCGTTCGCGGGAGGCTAAAACTAAAAACACATTGTATGACATGGCGTATATGGCGGTTTCCGTTCCGAGTGCTGAGCGATCATGGAGTTAAGCAGATGACACGCCTGAGAGGTAGTCGACTGTCGGGCGTGTTATTCCGTCCAAGCGGGGTGTGATACGAACAGAGTGCGCGTTGGGCGTGCTGGTCCCAAAGCACTGGCCCGTGGTACCAACACACCAAAATAATTTAGCACGCTGGGGTTAACTACCTTATTGTAGAAGAGTTGATAAAAATGTTCCAGCAGTTCCATCTTACGTCTTAGCTTTAGGGTGTCTATCCCCACGAACAGAAAAGGAAACAAGTAGGGATAACATCGTACATTTTTCTATATAAATATTTAGCCAATTTACGTTGTACTTTCCCCACTAAGAGTATGAATTGAGTTTCTTGTGGGTCTCAGATGATTGCGTTGTACTCTCTAAAATACTGCACTGTCATTGAAACGTGCAGTTTGGCGCATAACCAAACCAAGAGATTTTCGATTTGCCGACAACATAGTAGTCAAGGCAGAATAGCTGGAAGACATAGAACGATGCCCTGAGATCTCAGCTGAGTTACCCAGTAGCTGGGCCTTAAAATAAACATAGATATAACGAAGGTAATGTTCAATATGCATATCACGCCCACATCGATTGTTGATGGAAATGCAATTCTCGAAGTTTTTGACGAATACTCATACCTAGGGCAAGTAGTTCAGTTAGGTAGGTTCAACTTTGAGAAAGAGCTTAATTGAAGAAACCAGCTTGGCTGTGCAGCATTCGGGAACTTACGCAATATCTTTTCGTACAAAATACCTTAGTGCCTAAAATAATTTATTAAACTTTTATTGAGTTCGAGCGGCTTGGAATATTATTCGTATTTTGTCGAAATTTTTTGTTTATTTGCTTGAATGACTGTTTCAAAATAGCGGCCTGCATGCTGTCCTAAATTATGTCCAAACACCATATTGAAATAAAATACAGACAGATATATTTGCGTTGTAATATTGTGCCCCACCTTACCCTACTTATAATTTAATAATTTATTCAAGTAATTTAAAATTTAAATGCATAACGAAGCCGGAATTTAAAGTAGGTCAAGTTATGTGCTATATTCTTTGGTTTAATTCCCGCATCAAAATAACTAGTACTGCATAACAAATAATTTAGTCAACTGCATAATTGTTCAGTTAACAAAAAATAGGTACAACGGTTTCTTTTTGTGCCCTTTTTCTCCGAAAATACTGGAAATTAATTAAAATCATTTTTAATATCTAAATATGGGCTATCCTAGGTTTTTATGAAGCAGGCAGGGGAATAAAGTAATATATTACATATATTACAAATATGGATTAAAAAAAAAGCTTTTAAACCAAAAAAACAACCGGCTTCAAAAAGATGCACTAACAAGTTAAAAATAATTACTTATTTCCAAAAATCTGATCTGAATACCAGTTTATAACACACTTCACTTGCATGACACCAACATTAAACTGTAATTTAGATCAGATTTTTGGAAATAAGTAATTATTTTTACCTTTATAATGCATCTTTTTTATTTTTAGGGTTCCGTACCCAGAGAGAGGTTTGTCCGACCATTAAATATCTTTTAGACAAAAATAGGTAGAAGCCTGAATGTTTCACAGAATATGTGTTATAATGGGGATTATCTAACAAATAATAAAAAGTTAAAAAACTAATAAATTCAAGGGGGGTCCTCATACAAGAAACACATTTTCGTTGATTTTGCTCTATCGTAAAAACAGTAATACATATAAACTTTAAACTGTGAAAAATAGTGTGAACTCTAAAGTATGAAAACCAATATATTAATAAAAACCGGCCAATTGGGAGACGGTCCCAAGCCATTACTATTTTAAATTACCGGTACAACGCCATCTAGCAACATTATTAAGAGAAACACATTTGTTTATTGGAAACGATATTCAAAGTTAAGCAACACCGGGCTTGGTGGTACTCGGTACGCGATTCCAACTCGCACTTGGGCTGTTTTTTACTTTTAAGTGACGAATTGTACACAATCATCAACACAAAACGCGTTTCACCAGCTCCAAATTAACATCATTTTTTTCTCCAAAATTTTAAGTTTTAAATTAATATGGGACCATCTCACAAGTATACCCTTTTAAATAAAAAAAAATTTTTCGAAACGGGCGCTTCCCAAGCGTCTTCCAGTAGGTAATCGGGGAACATACATAAAAAAAAGATTCCGACGAATTGAGAACCTCCTTCTTTTTTGAAGTCGGTTAATAAAAGTCGGTCAGTATCAGCGTTTTTGGAAATACAACAAAAGCTTGTATAAGAATTGTGTCATGTTTGACTTTAAAGTTGGTACAATTATTACTAGTTGAGAAAAGTCCTCTCGTCGTGCACATGTTTAGTAAAGCCATAATCCTGTTTTCCTACTAAACATTTATGTGATGAACATTTGTGTTTGCCTTGAGTATGGGTGTTTTCATTGAATAATAAACTTCTTTATATTTCTTTATATACTTCGTTATTATTTCATCGAGAAAAAACAACCTTGTAACACTTGTAGGAGGGTAGCCTAAAAAATTAATTAAGATTTCATGTTACTACTTAAGAGGATACGATTCCCGGCGCCTCGCAGCGGGCTTTATACAAACGAATTTCTCATTTGTTTTTGGCATTTACTGATCAATCACTGTTAAATTTCTTAGTCATAATTCGAAGCCAAATACCTATGTCTATGGTTTTCCCAAAATTTTGTAAAATGTTTTTATCAACTAGATATCTTTTTTACAACCATCTGTATGAAAAACTAGAATTTTGTATAACTTTCGAACAAAATTTAATAGAAAACTGGCACACTGCAGACCTAGAAATTTATTACACGAACATGTCTTGAAAATTTTGTGTTGTTTGATCAACAAGTGTCAAAAATAAGTGAGAAATCCTTTTGTATGAAGCACGCTGAGAGGCGCTCCGAATCGTATTTTCTTAATATATATGTATACTCATTATTACCCATGCCAGATTACAGCCTTCTAGTATTAATAGTCTCTTATCTAAACCACAGACAGACAAGTTAAAACCATAAGGGTTCCTTGTTGACTACGGTACTAATAAAACAATGGTGTTTGTACGAGGCTATAGGTGGAGTCAATATGGCCGTGCTGCGTGCCGGCCCTGGAGTGGCTGGCGAGTGAGGCGCGGGCGTCCGACCCGCCGGCCGCGCTGCAATACTACCGCCGCGCCGCGAGGCTGCAGCCAAACAATGTCGGTTACTAACTTTCAAACAATTTTCCACTGTTCCCCTATTTTATTAGTCTTAGCCAAGTAATGTTGAGTGTGCGCGGCAAAGCGGGTTACAGCTCACATGACCAAAATTATGGTATAACAAAATATTTACGATCAAAATATTTACAAGTTATCACTACGAAACTTTAATTTTTCAATATATATTGTATGATTGTAATATAACAGTAATAAGATATGAAAATGACATGAAAGAAAATAGGTAGTTAATGTGAATTATAAAAAGTGATGCAGGTCAAGATAAATGTTGTACACTTATCTGTAAACAGACAGCAATCTGAGAATATTCCCTATAACGACTATTCTTCTAGAAATTATAAATATAGGTAAGTTAAGTAAATTAATGATTTTATTTTATTTGGTTTGTTAATGATAATACAAAACACGTGTAGAAATGACAGGAGATTTATAAGAATTCTCGTGTTCTGTATTCAGCCGCAGTGGGGGCTGCTGATGGGCGCCTGTCTTCGTGCAACCGGACGCTACCAGGATGCTCTCTCGCTTTACAAGAAAATGAATGCAAGATTTCCTGACAATGTACAGTGTGAGTTTCAATTTAGACTAAAGGTATTTTTTTCTATGCTGACTGCGTTACACTAAACACCTTTATTAATATACCTGCATAGATTACGATACTCATATAATGCAAATTTATTAATAAATGCCAACACTGTAGATACATAAAAATCACATTTGGTTTAAATCTGGCAATGTTAACCTAGAATTGATGTCTAGAGTTACCTGCAGAACCCAAAGGGAAGGGAAAATATCTCCTCAGATTTAAGATTTCATACCGCTTGTGAACTTGGTATTGTCAACAATTATTACAGCTCGTCTTTGAACAGAGTCAAAAGATGATATGATAGCAAATTACATTTTATTCAGGTTTGAAGCTGTTAGTGAAGCTGTGTGGAGACCAGGGTCTTTCGGAGACCAGCGCTTGGAATCGAGAGTTGCAGCGTGCGCAGGCTCGGCTCAAGCAACAGGAGAGAGGTTTTTCTGTATACTTTTAATATTTTTACGTCAATTGACAATAAAAGTAATAGAGATGACAACGAATTTTCAAAGAATATAGTCAAAGACATTTATTTATCTTAGAGATATTCTTTTATTAACATACGTATCAAATTATTCTATATTCAAACTGAGTATATATATATATATATGTGTGTGTGTGTATTTAATTGAATTTTATACTTAGGTACTCGACTACGGCAAAGCAAAGAAAGAGTTAGAATTTCAAACATTTAAAATTTAGTGCTCTGTAGGCTAAAGTAGGTTCAAATCCAGGCGCAAAAACGGTGTATAGGTCTGAACTTGGTTCTAAATAAAACATCGTAGACTTTATATCCAAAGCAGATTATGTATATGAAGTCACATCTTGAATATAGAATTTTGTATCGAAGAAAACCATAGCATGATCTAATTTTACTGCAGCGCCATCTATTGGTTACTTCACAACACTAAATAATTTTAAAACTATGTTACTATATAATAAGTAGGTAACAATTTAAACAAACGGTCAACAACTCAGATAATCATTTTAGCATCGAAAGAAAACGATACGATCACAAAAAAATAAATAAAAATAGTATTTTATGACTTCGACAATTGCTTGTAAAAACCTTATTTGAATATAAAAAATTTGAATTACGACTTTTTGACTTTTGATCAAAAAACTGAGTTTGAGTTTACATATATTTCTTTATCTATTATGCTAAGTTCCGCGTTTATAGTACAGGGTGGGTTGAGCGGCGCGGTCATTCAGAGTTAACAAACCAGCTTTCAAATGTTTAGGATTAAGCGCGTAGGGTTTAGGACCGTACCATAAAAGGTTTGTATTCCCTGTAGTCGGCGTAAGGGTCAATGTTCTTTTTTCCGCCTGCATTTGAAACATACTATAGAAGGTTTGCGCATCATAGCAGATTGTACATTAAACTCATTTTTTTCTATGGACATCGTACATTAAATGAAAAATGCGAATTTTACATATGCCTGCATATGTACCTACTCTTCTATTGACGTTATATTAAAACGCCTGTACCGACGATTGCAGTGTCTGTGCCTTCAGCCGGCAGCGGATCATCTGGTGCGAGCTACTCACCTATAGATCAGATCAGAGGTAAATTTATTTATTTATTATGTATCAGTCGCACGTGGTCACTAACAAAAAATCTGGAGCCAAGCTAGACTGAATAGGTTGGTAATTCTATTATATTTAACTGACCTTAAAAGAAAGTTATAAATTCGACCCGTATGTATGTAATATCGTCAGAATTGCAGAGTTTTTGTATATGTTAGTCTTTGCCAGCTTCTAAACACTGCCATATTTTATAAGTGTATGTATGTATTTTTGGCCACGCATATCTTAGAATAGAATAGAATATGTATTTATTGCTTGACTGTGTTTAAAAGATGGCACATTATACTAGGTATCAACAGTTACCAATAAACATGGCATGCAATATTTCAGGATTAGTGTTCTACAACATTAGATACATTGTGTTAGTTATTATAATACACAGTTTATTTAGCCTATACCTATATACATAAGTAGTTTGGAATAATTAAAGTTCCTAAACATTTACAGATTCAAAAAACTCTTTTAAATTATAATTATTAATAATAATTTCGATCAGTTAGCTAGTTTTTTAATTTGGCTAATAACTATAAGTCAGATTGCGAAAATTCTTTTTTAGTCGAATTAGGTATAGTCCAACATAGTAGAACACAGAGTAGTTAGAACACACACAGGGAGTCAAAATCTCCCCTCAGACTTAAGGTCTCGATACGGCAAGCGAGTTTGCGATTGTCGACAATTCTCACAGCCCGTCGTTGAACCGAGTCAAAAGGGCCATCCGCAATGGCATCCGGATGCACTCGCCCAGAGATGACTCCATACGGCGCCGAACTTGCGACTTGTAAAGCAGCAACTTCTACCCCGACGTGAAGTACTGCTTCGCTCTGTTGTGTACACCAAGTTTTTTGGACGCCAGCTTCACCTTGTCTTGCAAATGATCTCGGAACTGAATATCGCTGGAGATGTCAACACCAAAGATCCCAATGCTCTTGGAGATGGAGAGTGTTCTGGATTTGTGGACTACAGTTGATGGGGTTTCCTTAGCGGTGAACGCGTAGACTTGTGCCTTTTTAGGGTTGAATGGGACCAAGCTTTCCCGTCCCCAGTCAGAGACCTTAGACAAGAGTGGTCTTGATTTCAGACACAAGTTTTTGCTTTTCCTTCACAACGAAACGAGGAATGTTTGCATGACCCTTGTCATAAGCGTTTCCAGTACTGTCATCTGCATAGCAATGTATATTAATGATGTCCAGCTATCAAAGCAACTACCGTCAACTAAGGCTCGTAAGCGTCTGCTGGACAAAAAGCTAGCCATCCGTTTGCACAAAACCTCGGGCATGGCAAGTTCGATAGAAAGCTCCGGTGCCAGTCCCGATCGAACGCCTTCTCTATGTCCAGGTTACATGCCAATGCCTCCCCCTGACGGTGGAGATACACTGGAAGGTCACCACTTAGAAGCTGTGTGTTGATCACCCGCTCCATCACCTTGGTGAGGAGGGAGGTAATAGCGATAGGCCTGTTATTCGATGGATCTGATCCATCGCCCTTTTTGGGCACTGGTGCACATTCGCAGTCTTCCATGAGGACGGAAATTGCCTGGTGCGGTAGGAAAGCGCGAACAGGCGCGTAAGTAGGTACAGGACACAAAACAGGAGCGCACTATTTTATGTTATTGTTTTTTGTATTCAAATCACGATATGTATATTAATTATGTTTATTTATTTTACGCTTGTTTTTATAACGTATATCAGTGATTACTTTCTTTCAATCATGTTTCATTACAGTCAATTTGTTTTTATACCACGGCAAGTTTCGACAAGACACTAAGTGCCCAAACAGCATTTCAAAAATAGCATTTTTATAGCATTTCAAATATACGAAAATCAACGTTTATTTTCGGGAAGGCTCTTAAGAAAATCAAAAAAATAATACAGATGAGAAAGTTTTTGCTCTACAATTTTTACTCTTTGATTTTTCTATAATATTCGTATTTTTAAAGTAAAATGCTAAAAACAATACACACTATACGTATTGCATTTTATCTTCCCTCTCAAGAAACTACTGAGAATTTATGTTCAGCTACTCAAAACCTACAGATTAACATATGTTTCATTCCATTGGGATTCCGTTACACGTTTTTTCCTAATTCCGATAGACAACTATGTATTTGCAGCAGGATCCCGCGGCGACAGCGCGGATGCACCGCCTACCGTCAGCCAGCGCTCCAGTGCGGGCGGTGACTCTCTACTCACGCGCATCAACACGTGAGATAAACCAATCAACTGCACATGTTATTTTTCCCATGAACTCGTTTAATACTTTCATGTCGCTCGAAAATTGCAACATTTTGGCACTTCTTGTTTCGGTTTTTGAAAAAAAAAAAAACTTTCTTATTATGCGGCTTATGAATCGCGGTGGGGTTTTCAGTTTTCGTGATCCGTTAGTATGGCTTATATATAAATATTTATTTGTGTAAATATTTATGCCATTCACTTAAGTATTACCCGCCTACCACTGCAAGTGTTTTAAAAAAACTTCTCGCCCTCGTATTTAAAATTCTAAGTTGATTTTTGACTTATTTATTTAGCTGCTTTATGGTTTTGTTGGTATTAGTGGCTGCCTGGCGAGCCGAGGGGCGCGGGTTCGGTCCTTCGGTCCCCGCACTTTATGGATTCTCATGATGATTTTGGCACATTGATGGATTCTGGCCACTTATAAAAATCTTCTAGCTTTTTGCCATATAAATACCTGATTTTTACGGGAAGCAGATTATAACTTGCTATAATAGTTCTTTGTAATGTTTGGTTGTTTGTATTGTTGGTTTTGTATATTCCACATATATTTGTTATTTTAATAATGAAACAAAAACAAAACATTTTGCGTGAATGTGTATGTATTTTTTTGTCGCCTTTTGCCGCGCACTGAACTACCTACTGTAGGTATTTCAACGAAGCCCAAAGCAAGCACCTAGGTAACAAAAAGATTTTGCCAATGTAATTGCAATCAATCACATTTGAATCATCATCAGTAGGAACACTTTTGTGTAACATACTTAATCCGATTTCTTACCCCAGGAGACCAGGTATCTATCTTTTGAAGATTAACCCGATACAAAAACAAGGTATACCTAGCATAAAAAATTTAAGTATTACCTATTTGGTAGATATCTAAATAACACTCACGTCGAAATGGTCTTCATAGCAATATGCTCTTGTTTTTGTAGCGAGCTCATCCCTTCTCATGACCCGGACCCATTTTTTTCTAACATTTACATCTTAAGACACCATCATACTTATTTTTTCCGGTGAAGATAAAGTTGCTGACCTGCATTTTGGAACAACACAATATTGATATGACTTCTGCTTAGACAGAGACATATCAATCAACTCTCGTTCTGTAGACTGTAGGGGAGAGTTGGGTAATACCTCGCGGTTGAAAATTCTTTTGAAACAATCAACAATACGCACCTGCAATATTAGTAAAATCATAGCTTTATGCACCTCCTACCCCGCTCGAGCACCGCCAGCTGCCACCGTGTAACCAGAGGGCAAGGTCGCGAGCGATCGATATATTTTTTGGGTGATTTTATTAAGAGGTGAGTCAATGAATATTTCACACCAAACAATCAATTATACTTATTTAAAGGGTAAAAATAATGTATGACTTATGTGTAGAATAACTTTAAATTAATCCTTTGAGTTGGTTTATGTTTTTGATGTTACAAAATAAAATGATCTTGTTTGATAATACCGCGCGTAGAGCTGATCAGCTATATAATGTGGTTGTGATTATTATAAATCTCTAAAAGAATATGTTAGTATATTGTACTTATAAGTGTTAGTATTAATACCTAAGTAAAAGTACTAGGTAATATGATAATAGTTGTCAATGTCAACTTGTTAATCATTTAGGTTAATACTAAACCTTTCAATTCGGTCTCCAGGCTTCAACTCTCTGACTGACAAATTGTATGATGATTTCATTGTCATTTATGGCGCGGTTTTATTAGACCCAGTGTGAAATTACCTACCTGGAGCACGATATTATCAGACCAGTTTGATAATACTGCGCTTTCCCAATTTTTGATTATTGGGTCGTTTTATTGTTTTTGTTTGTTTTTTGATAAATTTAAATATTCGTTAGTGTAGTCAGATAAATTCCCCTCCTTTTATTATATTTCGTTTTTATTTTAACATAACCTGAGCTTAGTTATATGATAGTTCCCTTAGGGGCACGGTTTTACCCAACTCTCCCCTAACTACGCTGGGTTTGCACGGTCTCGGTCAAGCCCTGTGACGTTATTTTACTTGGCGCTAGGCGACGTTACGAGAGTTTTTGCTTACGCACTAAAAAAGCGAATTTATATCTGCTCTAATTTCTCAGTTTTTATCGTATGATAATGTAATTTAATATTAAAATTGAAAAAAAAAAATTAGGTGGAATAGTCTATTGGCAGCAGTGTTGTTTAACCTTAAAATACTTTATCGCGACATTAAATAAATCTTTCTTTTCAGATATTCAAGTGAATCAGGTATTCAAGACAGTACACAACCAACAAGTGGTTCGATACACAGGATGGAAAAAAACAAGATGGTTGATGAATTTGATGATGATTTGCCTTTACCGCCAGAGTAATGCTAAGTAAGGATATAAAAAAATTATGTTTTTTATACATTGTTGTTTCATTCTATACTTATTGAAAAAAAATTAAACCGAGCAGGACTAAAGTTCTTAAAATTGATTTGCCCCGTTTTCATTCAACTTTCTACTTTTTATTGGTTCGCGCCGGGCTCGAACCTTTGCCCCTCAGAATGCGAGGCGAAACCCTTAAACCACCACCCAATTGTTTGCTTGTTGTAGGACTTGCTTGCTCGCAAATATACTATGGTGAAATGTCTTGTAAAAAAAAGTCGAAAATGAAGTCGATGTTTAAAAGTAGGGTGTCCTATTTTTATATACGTTACTACATATGTAGTTTAAGAATTATGGCCTGCTATATATGTCACCCGAAAAATCTAAAATAATTTGAAACTAAACAACAATTTTACACAAAAAATTAAATTGTTTTCAAATTGTATCAGTTTTTGAGTAGATAATTATTTAAAAAAAAAACATTTACTGTAGCCGAAAATGCTAAAAAATTCCAATGACTTTGTGTAAAAAGGGGTGTATTGAATTTGTGTATGTGTCTGTTTGATGTTTCCTTGTATCACTGACATATTCACTTTATATATAATTAGTTCAATCAAAACAATGTGCACGCAGCCGCGAAAGAAAGAAGTCAAAGATTGTGACTGACTGAGGCGCCGGTGCACCCATAGTAAGCGACAATCCTATTTAACTTGTCACGCCGGTCCAACCTAATAAATTTTTCCCGTACATTTACAATTCCTATTATACTCTTGGTGCTCAAGTTCGACACAGCCACACGTTTTTATAAGTTTAATTTTAATATGAAGACGAGCACGTTCCAAGTAGAACAATATGTGTTTGAAAGTAAAAAAACAGTATTACATAAAATATATTTATTGTATTCATAAATACACATTCATACGAACAGATTCTTTGTAACAGACTAGAAAAAAAAAACAATTATAAGAAGGCCTTAAACCATTTACATAATAATATAAAGTACTTTGAATTGCAAATACAAGCACAAAGATACGTATGCCCTTTTTATATGTAATTCAATAAAAACTTTGAGAATATAAAAAAGGTATCTATCTAAGGTTTGAGGTGTACTTATAGGACCTTATTGTAAAGTCGTTATGTACATACTTTATATTCACAATCTTTTAATAACGTATTTGCTTTCAAAATCTTTTAATAACGTATTTGCTTTCAAAATCTACAACAACAGCTATTATTCAATATCAAAGAACAACGTCATTAAATTTCTATAAAAATGATTTACTTTTTTCTAATAGTTGCAAATAATGATTGTAAGCAAAAAATATAAACACTAATAAATTCTGTAACTTGTTTATATTTTACCAATAAACACCAAATTGTACCTATCTGTCAATTATGAAAAACATGCAATTATAACACACTTTAAATTTTTCGCTCACTAAATTTATTGATAGGTCTCTAATGCATTAAAACTTTATAAGTGACGCGACGTTTAGACTTAAATATACATTTTTGCAAATTTAATAACTTCTAAATTCGCTAATTTTGTGTCCATGCTCTCTAATTTTTTAGCCGTATGTTTTGTAAGATTTAAACAAACATTTTTTTTTTATATTAAAGACATCATTCTTATTCTACGGAAGCGACTTCGTTTATTACTTCCTAGCTCTGTAGTTTTAACAGATTTTTAGGCTTAGTGGTAAACCATAAACACGTTTATAAAGCAAGCAACATGTATAATTTAAATAACAATATACAATTATTTATGATTATTTTGCGTAAAAAGAAAGAATAAGATAAGAACTAAACATTACACGGATGATACCCTACCTGGGTGGGGTGAAAGTTTCCGGCGTGGCCTAGACCTGGTATAGGCATTTTTTAGGTCGATTGCTGTTTGTATACATTTGAGAGCCTACTGAACAAGACGCCTCGATTGCGACCTTATTTGGCGAAGAAAAAATCTGGTTTTACCATCTCAACGTACCTGCCAATTCATCAGTCGTTGTCGTGACTTGTGAGCCAACATTTTTTTACACATTTTTATTTACCAGATTGACCCCTTAGCGACTATAATATGTTTCCAAACCTTAAAAAATGGCTCAGAGGTAGAAAGAATGACACCAATGAGGAAGTTTTCGTGCAGTTAATAAGTATTTTGAAGGACTGATATTGATGAATCAAACTATAAAAATGGTATCACTGCATTAGAGCACCGTTATGAAGAGAGTCTTGAATTAGTCTTGATGGTAATTATGTGGAAATATAAAGCGAAAACAAATCGTAAAAACGTTATTTTTCTTTATCAGGCCGCTAGCTTTTTACCCCACCCACGTATAGTTAAGTATAAATATTTTAACATTATATAGGTCAATATGTTCGTCGCAAGTTTAAATAACGTCAAACTTAATACAATACATACATTTATAGGTAATTATTAAATCTAGGTTTGCTGCGTATTTTTACATAATATGTATATATATACACAAAATTATTTAAAAGAAATGGCCTAAACCCCTCCCCTCTTATAAATATTGGCATCTATCTCAAGAGAATCATTATTTATAATTTTTTTAATTTTTAAACTAAAAACTATTAATATCTTACAATTATACAAGCGTCAGACGAAACGGCAGTGTCATTGGGTCAAAATACTTTTTGAAGCCTATAAAAACGTTCTTGTACATTTTAACGCATATTTTTTTACTTATTTGGATCTAATCTTTAAACTCTTCTAATCTTCAAAAAAAATATTATTTTTTAATTCAGAATGACATATGCATATCCGAGTGATGACTTTTATCGAAATATTTAGGCTCAAAATAAAAAAAAAACTGTTGTTTGGTGACGTAGTGGACATTATTTTTGAGGGGTTATGGGGACTGGAAACGCAGTGGTAATTTGAGTACTAAATGAGATTTTTTTTAAAGATAAAAAACCTAGGAGGGTAAAACTTCTATGAAAATATTTCGAGACATCTACAATTTTGTAAAAGTGTGTATAAATTTTCATTTCTATTTTAGGCACTAATGTAATAAAAAAATGTAATTTTGGCCCAATCATCTAAACGTACCTACACACGACGAAATTAAAGAAATCCCTTATTAATAAAATATAGGTATGGTATCAGAATTGATTGATGATGCCGCTCTGTTGTTTCGAGTAGATAATGCGATATTGCACTTAGTGACACCTACTGGGCGGTCAACTGATTATAGCTGTTTACTGTACGATAAACGGGTGAAAACCCGTTCGTACGATTTATTCATAATCGTACAAACATATTATTAAATGTTACTACGTAATTCTTTTTTTGCAACGCAGTTGATTGTCAGGTACGAATACTTGACAGTTCTAATGTTGAATTATTACATATATTTGGACGATCAATAATTTTGTTTAAATTAATACTAAATTTATATACACGCTTGCCGTTTAGTGTGACTCCTGAGCGCTCCTTTTCTTTCATCGCTCAACTTTGATGCTTGAAGTAGCATTAAAAATACCTACCTACTCTATCTACAGAAATAAAACTTAAATTTACTCCCAAAATAATAATCAAAACCAAAAATAAATCTTTATTTAAATTCGTAAATGAACGACGATATAATTCCAAAACGTACGCATTGGGAGATTCATATTATTTATCTAATACATCACATAGTTTACCTCTTATTTTATCATTTTATTAGATACCCTAGATATATACAGCATTTGCTATGAGGTGATACTTAAAATAGCAAATAATAATCACTTTACCAGATGTCGCATTTTATTTACCGACATAATGTAGGTACACTTATCCAACTATAAAAATGAGTCAGATTCATATAGCTGAACTATGACATTTAACACAATAAACAACTTGCGAACAAAACGTGCCTATCTATTGTCAGCAAATTTTCACTTTAGCGGCATTGTGTCTTTGTGTGAACTACCTGCATTAATTAACGAGTTGAAATGCAATGGACATGCATTATAATTTTGATAATTTCCTTGTTAGCGTCATATAAGATTAGTTTCCAAAATTTAAAACGTTAAACTGAAGGAATTTATAAAGCTAATGAATCTTTAATATTTACTAAACAGTTGTAAAGTCAGAACCTTAAACACCCTTAACATTTTAACGTACCTATCTATATATCTATCTCGGTTCTGATTTTTCATTAAAAATTTGACCGCTAAAAATAAAATAGATATGAGGTATTTAAATATTTTATCAAATAAAATAGGCGCCCGATTGTCGTATGTTTATCACATATGTGACCCGATAACAGTGATAACAATCTTGATATGATAAAGCCGTGGGGGGTACACTAAAAAATTGTCAACAACGTAATTACTAATGATAATTAATTACCTGTAGGTTATTTGAAGTGTTTTTCCATCATCAATGTTGTTTTTTCGTGTTTTTGTTTTATTTAAAACACTGAATCAAATTATATTCAATTTCTAAAACCAAAAAGGCAAATTAATATAGTTGGGTAAATGTATTTTTATTCTACATTCTGACTTATGATCAGCAATGTTAAATAAACAAACATTTTTATCGCATGTGATAATGATATTATTTAAAACATTGAAAAACCCTGTATACTTATCTGCAATATGGCCAATTAATTGTTCACAGATGTATCAACAATAAAAACATATTTCAAAAAACATTATGTTTGTCTGTGTGTGTGCTTGTGTGTGGATTTTCTTAACTGGTTAAAGTTAAATTACCCGGCTAAAAAATCCTTTTTTTTTAAACTGGACAAACATGTTATCTTCTTAATTTTAATCTTGTTGCATTTTTTAAACTTTAAAATTTTATAGGTATACTTAGAAATGTTTTGACTGAGTTACAATAATATAAAATTGAATCGATAAAAATATCAGAATCATAATAATCGAGTTATATCGAGAAAAATAATAATGTAAAATTTACAACCCTCAAATTACAGAATGTGATGTATGCTGGCGTACGTTTAAGTAATTATTACATGGTGGAGTGTGTGGACCTTTTAATACTATTCACACACTCCGCGCCATACAAACGTCTATATCTTAGCCAACGTGGTGCTTCATTCAGACTTTTAGTTATACATATAATCTTAATACAACCATGTCACACTGTATACAACAATGTGTCCCGTATCAACATAACAATAAATAAATACTATTATTATGAAATTGTCCACGTTATTCCTCCGTAGTCTCACTGCACACTCACAGAGTCACTGAGTTTGGATAGTCCGACAAGAGTCTCTATGATATGACTACGGCATACGGATGTTCGACGTGTCCGAACTGTATAGCGAGAAGCGTGTCCTTGATTCGCTGCCACACGGGCTGCGCTTGGTGCATGGTAGGAATGTGAACAGTGGTATCGAGGAAACCGATCCGGCTGATTGGACTTATCACAACAGCGGTGCCTGCCCCGAACATCTCCAGCAACTAAAATAGAAATAAATTTAAAATGCACCTTTTTTAAAAATCAATAACCGTATGATTAAAGATACTTCTTTACAGCTAAAAATCTCAACTTCTCATTAAGTACTAGTCATTTGAGGTTTCTGGTTAAAATCATTATTTCTTTTTGAAGAATAAGATTTAGTTTTCTATATTACATCTAACGGATGCCTATTATTGAGATTGCACTAACTTTAACCACTTAAGACGATAAGCAGTAACCTATAAAAGGGTCGTGTAACATTATTAATAATCTTACCCTTCCTTGTTTGTTGAGTTCTATAATTTGGGGCATGGTCATGACTTCTTCCTTGGTAGTGATATCCTCCCACTGGCTCGCCAGCTCAAGGATTGACCGCCGCGTCACGCCCGGCAATATGAGCCCGTTCAATGGAGGGGTCGCCAGTTGTTTATCTTAAAACAAAATGTAAGTTTAAGAGGCTATGGCGTATATACAAAGTAGTGATTATATTATACCCTGATTTCCAGCACAGCAGCTAACGCAGTAATAACACATTTTTTTTAAATCTAGATGTTAAAGCATCAAAGTAGTCTGAACTCATATTTAAAATGTTATGCTATGGTTGTATATGTTTGCATATTGTAGTTGGCGCTTTGCTAAAAAATTTAGCACCTTTCATAAATTTTATTATTATATTTGGATATGAAGAGAAATTTACGCATATCTATACAATTATGGTGACACTCCGTAGCTACAATATGTCCCTCAAGAGGTACTTTCTGAAAAAACTTGAACTTAATGGACCCATTGGAGCACATACGTATACTGACAACGGCATATAACTAAAGAATATCCGTAGAACCCTACAATTATTCAACTTAGGTCCTCGCTTGAAATTAGCCTTTTTTAAACTTGTTTTACAATCTACTATTTAAAGTAGGGTTACAGACTTACAGTAACGCCGGCAATGGTCATTTATGATTTCCTATTTAAACAAAGCGAATTTCATAAATGCCCTACAAAAATATATAAGTAACTAGTTGCAAGCTATTTTGTAATTTTTGTATGGTTTTTAGGATAAACCTCTGAGTTGTAGATAGCATATCTGCTTTAAACGGTAACTTTTAGCAGATATTTATCCTAGAAACATAAAAAACGTTCTAAAAGTAACTTATAACCAGTTGTATATTTCTGTAGCGGCACATTTTCAAAAAGGTAATTATAATAATTCCCGGCGCCGGCGCTAGTTAGCTAGTTAGCAGCGCTAGTTAGCAGGGGTAACGATCAACGGATGATGTTGCCTATTTTGTTTTTTTTTTATATTGACGTGACAACGTCTTATAAATTGGTTTGCCGGGTGACACTTCAAGAAACTGCGTTACGCTCCGCTCACGTTATGCGCTCACAATGAGAGCGAGTGAGAGGCACGCGGCATGGTTAGCCCGCCTAAGAGCGAGAGAGACAGACATAAAAAGTGAAAGGCACAAGTTGTCACGTAAAACTTTCGCCCGTATACCGACTTTACAGGCAACCAGTTTTTTTTTTTACTTACCTCCTTGGTCATTGATATACACAGCGAATATGTTCATTGCTCCGACTTCGGTGAGCTGGTGGTCTGGACCGAACAGCCACAAAACTTGGTGGTGACCCATTTCTGACGCTCGCGTCGTCGCGTCTGCAAACGATGTATTAAAACATAGAGTTGATTTTAGAATTTTCCGTTTTACAAAATATTGAAAGTGGTTAGCCGTAGTAGGTATATGGCATTATCCCGACTATAAAGTTTGTAAAACATAGCCTATTAATATAAATATAGGATTAAGTGGCGAATTGGTAGTGGACTGTATAATTATCTAGCGGGAAGTAAAATAAAAACACTTCTTCAGTTGTAAAGGTGCACAGCGCGCTCTTCTTAAAGCTTGTTCGCATCTCGACGAACGGTGGATGAGTGAGTGAGGCTTTGTCTTCTATATCATCCTGTGGGTGTTGATACGTGTGGACATCTTCTTAACCCCTGTCGGGTAAAAGAGGTACGGGTGTCGGGGTAAGGACTGACGTTTACCCCATGACCCGGGCGAGTCTCGCGGGTGGATACACCCACGGTGATTTTATAGAGAGGGCCTACTTTTCAGGCCCCCTGCTAACATAATGGCCACTTATAAGCGGCGAAGAAGGAATCAACAAAACCAAAACAGAATAAATAAAACAAAAATGAAAAGAAATATGAAAAAATTTCGAAAAAGTACGAAAAAATTTGAAAAAAAAAAAACAATAAAAACAATTTTGTAGCAATTTTAACAGTGTAAAACTCAAAAGGCTTAGTTTTTTGGGGGAATTAACTCCCTAGGGAGAGGTCGGCCTTCCGGTGGACGGGCATGTAACGGCGCAATGACCCTTAGGTGTGGATGCGCACTGTTGTCCGCCATGTCAAACAGCCGGGCGGCCAGTCTGGCGATAAACTCACCTATCGGCTCTGCCTTTGTGTCCCTAGCAATTGCGTCGTTGCGGACGTAACGCGGAGCGCCCGTTATTATCCTCAGCGATTTGTTTTGCACAACTTGGATCTTTTTCTTTTTAGTGGCGGATAGCAGTGCGTACCAAGCCGGCGCGGCGTACGTCAAAGTGGGTGTTGAGGTAGTGAGTGAGAGCTTAGCTACCTCGTAACAAAACTTTGAGGAAGCTTACGCTGTGCTTTTTATTTATTCTCGCATTCGATACAAACTTTGCTTATGATCTAACGCTTCAACCTAATTTACAGACATATGGTTAAAGTTACACATGAGAGTAGTACTGAAATGTAGTATACAACAAGAGCTTTCGAATGATAAAAGTTACATATTTGTGAGCTTTTGTAGTACAAAGTTATAACGAGAATAGTTTGAAAGTTTTACATTTTTAGCAGTTTGCTAACTCGTTTTCTTCTTAAATCTATAATGTTTTATGCTAATATAGTAATATCTAGTTATAAGCTACAATAATAAAAAGGTTTTACCCAAAAAAAGTAGAAAAATATAAAAAAGGTGTAAAAGTACAAAAATGGTATTTTTTCCTACAAAACCAATTATACATAGCGCAAAAGCTATGTTTTATGCTTATAAGTTTTACATATATTTTCAGTGTATGTATATACAGAAATAACACTGATTTAGACACATTATAGTACATGCATTATGTGATTTTTGTAAAATTACCCGAGACAAAATAACATCGCACATATCACCACGAGTTGTCTACTTACTGTGGATGTAGTCATTTTGCACTTTTGTTACAATTTTTAAAGTACGTCATATGACGTCTAAATGCAAATATATGAATACAAATTACTGTGTTAACCTACCTAACTATGAATGACGATGCTACAGAGCTATTTACAACAGTACCTAACCACTGATATCAACAAATTCTTTGTAAAATATCAGACAATTCAGATCATATTATACACAGAAAACATTCAGATTCAAGACAAGCACAAATGTTTTATCATAGTGGCAGGTGTACAACGGCAATTTCGCTCGAAAACCGCAAATCGATGTAGAGTTTAGCCGTTTGGCACACAGGTAATTCAGGGCAAAACAATTATTTTGAGCCGCAGTTCCTCAAAATATTTACCTCAGGGGGTGGGGGTTATGATGTCATCAATTTTTTGTATGGGATTTAAACATTTTTTTTTTAGAAACCCATCGTGTGGGGTATCAAATGGAAGGGCTTGATGAGCCGGTTCTAAAAATATACCACACTATTACCTTTGGGCTACTTTTTTTCTTAAAATCCAAAAAGTACTTTCAAAACATACGAAGTTTGGGCCCCTCCAGGTACAAGACGGCTCAGTATTTTTCTCTAATATATACCTTAACTGATAGTTTATATCCTCATTTTTAACCCCCTGAAAGCAATTTGGAAAATATTAAAATTTAATATTTTTTTTTAATTTTTAAATATTGCAATGTAAGATGGTTCCTTAAACTTCACATCTTTACGAGACTTATGTGAACTGTACTGTACCCTGCTGCTTCTGTTTACTGGTGTTATTTAAAAATTCAAAAAAAATACAAAATTTTAATATTTTTCGAATTGCTTTCAGGAGGTTAAAAATGAGGATATGAACTATCATTTAAGGTATATATTAGGAGGGGCCCAAACTTGGTATGTTTTGAAAATACTTTTTGGATTTTTAGTAACAAAGTAGCCCAAAGGTAATAGTGTGGTATATTTTTAGAACCGGCTCATCAAGCCCTAAGGCAAATATTTTGAGGAACTGCGGCTCAAAATTATTGTTTTGCCCTAAAGTACCTTTGTGCCAAACGGCTAAACTCTACATCGATTTGCGGTTTTTTTTTGCGTACACCTAGGACTATCATAGTTAGTTAGTTGGACTGTTTTCCGCACTTAGCATCATGATACGTAGGTAGGTAGGCCTTATTGTACGTAGGTATCCGGTTCATTTCATTGGTTACTCATACCATCCCAGCTCCATTCAGAAATCAGGAGGCATCTGATGTACCAACAGACATGTTTTATCATATTATCAATATTATATAACGTAGCTCACAATAACCAATTTTTTTAACCCCTGACGAAAACGAAACTCATAACCAAACGGATGAACCGATTTAGTTTTCTTTGTTTGGAAGAAACTTGATCGAGAGTGTTCTTAGCTATGTCTCAAGAAAATCTGTTCAGCCGTTCAAAGATCATCAGCTCTTTTATAGTTGATGAAGAGAAATGAGCAACTTCCACTGGTACGATCAATTCAAAATTGGTATCCCGTTTCTTCACAGATATTGACCTTCTTGGAATCTGCAGAATATCCAACTCGTCACCAACAAACATATCACGTTTGGGCTCATCGGAATGGTTTCCATGAGAAGATTATAGATAGATGGCGATCAGTGTAAAATAGTAATTTTTGGCGCAGGGTTGATTGGTCTAAAGACGTAGTTAAAAGGCAACAGCTGAATTCCTTATATCACATTTAATAAGTCAATACAATAGCACAACCAATACAGAGGGTATGTGTTGCTCGCTTCTCGAATAATGTCGAACTGTCGAGTCGGTCAAATCTTGTAGCTATGCAAGCAACACAACCCCTCACCTCATGTTTTCCCCGCTTGCACATGTCCAGTTATCGACAAGCCATGTGCGGGCAAACAAACGATGCCTTGTAACAACATGTGCGCTTACGCGCCAAGACAGAGACAAGTTATACAAAGAAAACATTAACTTTACTACATACATAGACAATAAACAAACAAATAAGAAACTTAGGTACCTAAACTTAGCCTACAAATATCAGTTATATAATAGGTAGGTCAGCCCGCAAGAGTTCTCTATTTAAACTGTACGACCAAATAACACCTAACTGATACCTATTATTATACTTATAAAGTTACGCTAGCTTATACCTAAAGATCACGTCATCGTCGGCTAGTACAGTCGTTGACAATCAGGGTCTGATGATGGAGCAGAAAAGAGAGCGAGGATTAATTGGTGAGGGATTCTAAGGTACTTTCACTCGTTCAATGATTTGTTTTGGGTCGGGGGTTCTTAAATTTTAGATAATTTAACTTGTAAATTGGAGCAGTAGTTTCGAATATAATCTGGTGTTTGTAACCGACCTATACATCGCTTATTATCTGACGTGAATAGTAAAACTGACCTACATCGTTTATTATCTGGTGTGTATAATCCACCTACATCGCTTATTATCCGCCGTGTATAACCGACCTACATCGCTTATTATCTAGCGTGTATAACCGACCTACATCGCTTATTATCAGAACCATAATTTTCAGAAAGTTGATTTTCTGAATCTTCTAATGCTGGAGGGAAACAGCTTTGAAATAAGGCTAATAAAATACAATCAAAAAAGTACCTATTGTGGGTCCGTAGTTAGAGCCGACCTTTCTGTTCCCAACACCGCCGGGGTACGCGCGCACCACATTGGGGTCGGCGTAGATAGAGACTGCGCCGTCGCTGCCCGTCTTGTAGTACGTACTGACTGGGCTCAATATCACAAACAGAAGCGCGGACTCCGGTGCAGCTATGCCAATCGTCGGCTACAAGAAAAAACAAAACACTTTTTAATATAAGGTACTCAAGCGTCAACATGAAAAAAGTATTATGCAACGGCAACCTAATCATTCCTTGTACAATCAATCGCCTTCTTCGTTACTACACCTGCCTGTTCCTTTGTTGTATGGGAGCCCCCCTTAAATACTTGTATTATTTTATTTTATTAATTGTTTTTAAAGTGAATATATAACTAAATACTCAAGTGAATATTTCAAGCCGTTCGTCCGTCCGTCTGTCACCAGGCTGTATCTCATGAACCGTGATAGACATTTGAAATTTTCACATTAGATGTATTTCTGTTGCCGCTATAACAACATATACTAAAAAACAGAATAAAATAAATATTTAAGGGGGCTCCCATACAGCAAACGTGATTTTTTTGCTCGTTTATGCTCGATATTGATAACAGCAACAGGTAGACGCTTAAAATACTCACAGAATATTTAGTTATTTAGTCACTTTAAAAATTTACCCTTGGCCGATTTTTATATTTTTGCTCGTCATTGTAATAATTTATTTTGCGGACATTTATTTACAAATATTAATTACTACACAACCAAGAGCTGTTATTAGCAAATTTTCAATATAGGTAATTCGAGCTATTTAATGTTTATCGCCCATACATAATACGTTTCTATAGTACTTAACAAAATTACTTAAATTAAATATTCCGCGTTGTATGCAGAATTTGTCTGGCTTTACACCCACTTTTAATTGTTATTTAAATTATATTTGATTATAAAAATATATCTAAAAAGACCTTTGCCTTCACTATAAAGATTTACACACTTGCCTAGTTACCTACTCGTGTTTAAACAGATTGCGGATTGCTGATAACGCGTTTGTGATTCAGAATTTCGCTTTAATATCTTTGCTAGAAGGACATTAGGTACCTATATTTTGTTTTGCAAAGCAGAAAGGTATGTGGAATCGAAATGTAGATAACAAGTATTGAAATTGTTTTTCTCGCGTTCTCTAGCATGGATGTGGTTGGACGAAGTAGGTATGGTCCGACGACCGCACAGATAACAATATTTGTGAATCAGGCCCGAACACTTATCAGTAGTTGTTCAGATGGTATGAGTGTGTTTTGCTGCTGGAATTATCAACGCGAGCAAAGAAGGTTTTGTTTTTAAAATGTATTTATTATATACTTAATGATAATACTATTACTTTTAGGTATTGTTAAAATTATAGAGTCATAGTACATAAGAAATGATATAAATAGTACGTAAATGTAGGTAACTATAAGATCATGACGAATTAAAAAAGTTTAAAATTAAAAGAAAATAAGATTAATTTCTGTTCATATTTCTGAAAACTTTTCTAGCTACATATGCAAACGAAATGATATTCTTAAATGCGCCGTTACTGCATAATTTATAGTATGGTGGATATTTGGAAGCCTATGAAGTTACCAACCAGTGGGGTAACTCTCGACACTCAATTTCAATTGGATTAAAGATCAAGAGTTAGCCCCCGGTAGCATTTAATATAGAACGTTTTTGTTCAGTATAAAAACGGTCAGCGGTCGCAGAAAAGTTTAACTTTTTGACTTTCACTAGTATTTGAAGCCTTATAAATAAAAGCTCATATATCACACAAACTAGTGATATTTGGCTATACTAAGCGCATTGCCTAAGGTGACAGGAATTTACCTAGATTTCCACACGGCTGCGGAAAAATCCCAAAGAAGTGTAGGTTTTTTTTTTTTTTTATTTGTAAATGTGTCTGTTTTTAGGTTTCTGTGTTTCCATAAATTTACAAACTGAATAATTTGGAAATATTACTTTTAAAAACAACATAGATGCCTATATCAATTAATCAATATTTTTCTGTAAATCTTTTGAAACTATTTGTCACAAAATCCTGTTGCCATTGAAGACTTAGCAACTCACCTCGGTGCCAATAAGTGTTGGTCGCATATATAGAGATGAGGTTTCAGAGTGCGGCACCCACTCCTGGTCTATCTGGATGAGTCGCTTCATGCACTCGACGAGCTCGTACCCGTCAAAGGTCGGTAACCCTGACCGATGTGCCGCCAGGTTCATTCGCACCATGTTCAGGTCGGGCCGAAACAAACGAATCTTGTCATCCACACCCCTGTACGCTTTCATTCCTTCGAACAACTGAAACATAAAACATATTTTTAGCTTAACGTTTATATTTGGGTAAAGGGTATTTTACTTGGATACAAAAAAATACTCCTATGACACTAATTCTACGTACTGTTCTTTAAAAAATCGGCCAAGTAAAAGTCGGACTCTCGCACGAAGGGTTCCGTACCATTATCTATATAATTAACTGAAATTTATTAATAAAGGCCAAGATGTAGTAGTATTGAAATTTAAGTTTTTTAAATGATAATCAAATGATATCATTAAAAACTGAACTTTCCAAGCGAAAATTGTAAACTTATCAAGGCGTTCCTCATCTTCGAGACATCCAAACAACATGCGCGGTTATGAGCGCAGCTGCCTGTCACACGCTCGATTCGAATGTTGCGCCAAGCGCGCCGGCTAGTCCAATGCGTCACTTGAACGTAACTATTGTTATCAATTTAAGAAGAATAGTCATTAGAATGTTATTATTTTATTTTTCTATAATTATACATCATTTATTTACTTATATTTTATACCTGTTTAACACATACTTCATAAGACACACACACTCACTTGTCTAACAAAAATAAGTACTTTAAAGCTAAATGTTTCGCAAACGGAGCACTAAATCAAAACAATGATCTTTGCATACCGCCAATGTTTTTGGAATGCCTATCCAACGATACCCTACAAGATGGGGTAGACTAGAAAAAAAATTACGTCCCCACTTCACGTGTAGGGGAGATACCCTAAATCATTTTTTTTTAAAGATTTTATTCTACCTTTTTATCGGCTTGATCAATGTGTATATCCCTGCCAAATTGCAGCTTTCTCATATTTGTAGTTTTTGAACTAAGCCGCAGACAGACAGACGGACGGACATGGCGAAACTATAAGGGTTCCTTATTGACTATGGAACCCTAAAATAGCAACGCTAAGTCACATAAAAAGCAAATAAAATATTTTTTAAGAACCTAATATATTTTTTACTAGCGTTTAGGTACTCGTTTCTACGCCCGCACAGAATTTATTCATCATCTCGGGGTTACTATACGGGATGTCCATAAGGCTTCCCCCCACCCAAATGTGCAGTAAAATTATATACTATATATTGAACTATTTTCCCGATATTACTTTTCGCAAACCATTAAATCAGAAAAAATTAGATTGTTATATAAATACCTACTGATACACTTACACACCGTCACTTACACAATTCGGTGCCAATGATAAATACGTTAATGACTTATAGAACGTGATAACAAAAGATATAAAAAATTTGTACGTAACCGACGTCCACCTTGCCTTATTCATTACAAAAACGTGATACTGAATTGCATTGACTTTTTCTTTTCATCCTAATTTCGTTATAGTATTTATTTCATGATCGATGTATTTCATAATAGAATCCCTTAGAGAATACTTACGACTTCCGTCTTAACAGACGACGGTACCGGGAATTGTCTGCTGCCATCCGACACAAATGCAAAGAAAGCATGTTTTTTAATCTGCCAGTTTCTCCGCTGTAGGGACTTATTGGTAGTTCTCTACTTTTTAATGCAGGGTTTTAAAGTCAAGGTAAAAAAAATACCTCAGTAATAATGAAATAATTTTATGTTACAAAATTATTTCATTATAACTGAGGTATTTTTTTTATTATAAAAATAAATAAATTATACCTATATTTAGCCTAAAATTAACTACCTTTAGCAGTTCCGTAACATAGACGCAAAAATCTACCCTAATATAGTCACTCGCGTGTCTGTCTCCGTACGGACCAAACATAATCAGGATCTGAATCTATTGAGATTGCATACTCCATAAATAGCTCTAAAATGTAAATACCTAATGGTCAGCTACTTATGGTAACCTAATCAAAGACGTGAAGTGTAAGTGGATAATACTGATTGGTAAGGGGTTAATTTTAGGTTCTTATATGATTGGCCAATAAGAAAACTTTTATAATTATTGTGCGTCTTGTAATGTTCGTACCTATCTATTCCTGTTTAAACTAGGGAAAAAGTCGTTTTCCGTCTTTGATTGATGCGTTACTACGTATGGCAGTGTCCCGTGATATCTGCCACGGAAATAACTATTCCAGTGGGAATTCTTGATCTGGATGAAAGTATCCGATGATTGGATGCACACACAAACATAGTTCCACATTTATAAAATACTAGCTGCTGCCCGCGACGTCGTCTGCGTGAACGCTATACTATGAGATCACTCTTTGTGAACAAAACCATAGCGCAATCTAATTCGACGCCAGCGCCATCTAGTTAGCAAATAGGAAACATTTTTATATGGTGAAAAATTATTATAACACATCGAAGTTATGACTTTATACGATTTTTTAACATAAAATAAATGGCTATGTGTGAGTAGAATAAATAATAATTAAGAAGCAAGTCAAATATGCGTCGTTTGATTACACGTTGTTACAGAATGCGTTGAAGAAATAAAGGTTCACTGCTCGTTCCCCGTAGGTGATAGTGTGATATGTAGCCCATATGTTGACCCGACTTCTTAATAATATTCGTGCCAAATTTGAAGTAAATCAATGCAGTACTTTTTGAGTTTATCCCGAACATACATACAGACAAACAGTCAAAAATTCTAAAAACTATATTTTTGGCTTCGGTATCGATTGTAGATCACAGCCCAAGTATTCTTTTAAAAAAATATTCAATGTACAGTTTTGACTTTCCTACCATTTTATTATATGTATAGATAGGTACATATTACTTAGGATTTGGTTAGGTAGGTATGTAGTTACCTGTATTGCATAGTGTAGAGCTTTAGCGGCGGGGTGTATACTCAAGTTTTCAAACGGAGTTATTTCAGGTTTTTGCCAGCCTCCAAGTGGCCTTTGGTAGGATACTTTAAGCATGTGGTCGGTGAAGAATCTACCAAAACCGAGGTCCTCTACTTCAGGTTTCGGCTGCAGCTGATACGGCGCTGCAAGCTTTACTTGTAGGTCTTCAAACTGTAAAGAGTTTACAAACATTTTGTTAATTGCCACACAATTGCGGTGGAGTTTTAGGTACCGCGGGATTGTATGGAACGTAGCTCACAAGAAAGAGGCCCTTGTAGACGCCCGTTTTAGGACTGCGATATACTCTAATACTAATATTCCATAACGGTCTATCTTATACATTCTAGATTGAACCCAGCCGAAACGTCGGGAAAAAGGTATTTTGCTAAATGACGCGTTTAATCCTGTTTTATAATTCTTAAATTAGATTGAAGAAGTAGCACATAGTACTAATCTTAAACTAATACAGAAGTTAGGGAAGGACGTATTAAAATCCTTTATTAATTTAGTTAATAGAAATAACTAAAAGAAAAATCGATCAGAATTTGTATATAAAGCCTAGTTCTTTTTTGATAAATTAAAAGAGATCAACCAAAAATGGGTGGCACTATTCGTAAGTAACGTAAAACAAAGTTCAATCTTATGCGAGCACGCTTAAAATGATTTCAGCTTACTTTACACTTGGCCAAGGTCACTGGCGTCTATCGTCTCCTTTCACACGGACCGGGAGAAAACGTCCATGCTTGTATGCACATTTTGAATCAGGGGCCTCTCGAGCTGATAGAGATAATCTCGAATTCAGGATATGTTTACTTCATTTATTCATGGCTTGTTAATCACGTCAACTGTTTTAGTCGATAGATCTACTAGTTTGTACTAGATATGTCGAAAAAACATGGCGGATATCGTTTGTGAATAGTTTTTCGTATTCTTAGGACCTCTTTTTAGGCATATGTCGTACGGTAGCGGTCGACATGCATCGAGTGGTTGGTGGGTAGCAGTAGATATGGAATGTCGCACGAAAAGTGGTATGAAAAGGAGTCGGAATTAGTGATATTAGTTGACATCAAAATAAATTTGATTTTGTGACCGCTTTTTCGATCCTTCTTATTTAAGGAGAGTCAAAATAGTCATTAAAATGGGAAGTTTTGGGTCGCAAGAGGGGTTTTCGTAACATTCATTTCAACATCATCAAAACTATTTAGCCGTCAACTAATATTACTAATTCTAACTCCTTTTCTTTTCACTTTCCGTGCGAAGATGGGAATCTCTACTGATCTCTACTGCTACTGACCAGCCGATGCATGTCGACCGCTAGCGTACGACAGACGCCTAAAAAGAGGTTCAAAGAATACGAAAAACTATTTACAAACGATATCTGCCATGTTTTTTCGACATATCTAGTTCAAACTAGTAGATCTATCGGCTAAAACAGTTGCCGCGATTAACAAGCCATGAGTAAATCAATTAAACATATATCGAGATCGAGATTATCCCTATCAGTAGGTACGAGAATCAGGCCCCAGGCGGTAAATTGTCGACGGCACGTGTACACCATGTGTACTTTCTCTAATCATAACCTGTAGGGTACAATACTGCGCGCGGTGAAAAAACTAACTAGACGTTCTAAGGCCTCTAGGCCGATTTCATAAAGGATTATGCTCTGTGAGATCACAGTCGCGTCGACAAGATTTAATCCTGAATGAATGCGGCCTAAAGCTTCCGTTAGGGGGCCAAAACTAGTCGAGCTATCGACTGTAAGTACACTGCGATTCATTAACCGTGAGTCAATTAAAAATACTTATATTAAGTTTGACATCCTAATTCAGATAGTTGCATTTCTGATTGCATAACGTCCACGTTTCGTCGTAGTTTTTACCCGACTGCGCCAGAATGAGGGTTATTGTTATAGTGACTCGGTTATATTACGCCCTCAACTACCGCTTCGGGCTGAAATCCAGTCTCGGATGTAATAACCGACTTAGCTCACTTGTATTAATTATACTTTTAAATATTGAATGACGTAAAGAATATGACGCAAGTCACGTGCACTGTGGCATGTTCAATTATTATCAATAAATTACTGCTGTGTTGATAAATTAATTATGAGAGAAGAGCACAGTTTGAAAAGTAAATACGCGCCGCACTCATAAACAAGATAATATAGTTCGTAAAAAATGACTTAGAGATGTAAAAAGTAATCTTACATAAAAAAATTATGTTTGATTGTCTTCATAATTGTAACCGTAACCATTCAGTTATTAGGTTTATATGTCAATTTTTTTAAGGTATTTGCTGAATGTTTATATCTAGGAATTTTTATGAACTACAGCATCCACACTAGGGGTTAAAACTCGCGCGTTTTGCAAGCGGTAGAACACACAAAGGGAGGCAAAGACTTTAAAAGGCTCGATGCTTCAGAAACCTTGGACAGGGTCTCGATTTGAGACACGATTTCTCCACGCTTTTCCTCCACAACGGAACAAAGGTTTCTTGCAAGACCCGTGTAATAAGCGACTCCAGTACTGTCATCTGCATAGCAATGTATGTTGTTGATGTCCAACATGTCATTGAAATGCCGTGGAAACACCTTCGGACATAGCACAGAGCTTTAATGTCGCGTGGACATAGCGCAGAGCAACTACTGTCAACTACGGCTCGTAAGTCAACTAGCTTCTACCCGCGGTTCCACCCGCCTTAAATTCGGTTATCATGTAGGATTTCAACAGCAACTTCTCAATTTCAAAATAACGGACTCACACTTGACGTTTCCAAGTAGCCTATGTCCTTTCTCAGGACCCAAACTATGTCCATGCCAAATTTCATCTTAATCAGTACAGCGTTTTAAGCGTGAAGAGGTAACAGACAAACAGAGTTAATTTCGCATTTTATAAAAATAATACTAAATGTTATACACTCTTTAAAATTTTACTTACCTAAGAGTTAATCTTGCAAGATTAAAAAAAATATTAATTTTAGGCTTAAAACAATCTGGATATGACCATTATTTCAACACTTAGGTAAGTAAAATTTTAAAGAGTGTTAGTGTTAAAGAGTGTATAACATTTAGTATTAAAAAAAACTGGTTGCCTGTAAAGTCGGTATACGGGCGAAAGTTTTACGTGACAATGATTTTATGTCTGTCTCTCTCGCTCTTAGGCGGGCGCGTGCCTCTCACTCGCTCTCATTGTGAGCGCATAACGTGAGCGGAGCGTAACGCAGTTTCTTGAAGTGTCACCCGGCAAACCAATTTATAAGACGTTGTCACGTCAAAATACTTAATTGATAGAAACAAAATCTTATTAAAAATCTGCCGTAGCCTATAAAGTTCTCGAACATTTGCAAGTCTTAATTCACACCGTGTCGTATGGCTTTCGACGCGTACGGTCCAAATATGAACATAAAAATCTTATTTTGCACCGTAACTACTTACTACCTTGATGAAGTTTGTTCGGAAAGCTCCTGTATTCTATTTTTTCCGCGACCATTGAAATTAAATTAAAAAAAAATGTAAAAATACTTTTTAATCGTTTAAATTTACAAAATGACAAAACGTTTTATGAAAGTAGTATACCTTAATCCATTAACAACTATAAATTTAATAAACGCTTCAAGAAATATCATTTACCCCTACTGTTTGAAAATTATAAAGGGAAAATTGCGTATTAGGAACTAAGGTTCGACCTTGCATAGCTGCCTCCAGCCTACGCAGTGCACGAAAATATAATGGGTCCCGCCCGACTGATGGTCTTCATAATATTACGTATTATTAGCATTTATTAGGTTTCCGTACCCAAAGGGTAATTAGCGGAACCCTATTACTAAGAATCCGCTGTCCGTCCGTCCGTCCGTCTGTCACAAGGCTGTATCTCATGAACCGTGATACAGTTGGAATTTTTAAAGAAGATGTATTTCTGTTGCCGCTATAACAACAAATACTAAAAAACGGAAGAAAATAAATATTTAAGGGGGCTCCCATACAACAAACGGGATTTTTTTGCTCGATTTGCTCGATATTGATAACGGCAACAGGTTTAAAATTTTTACAGAATATTTAGTTATATAGTCACTATAAATGTAAATAATTAAATTATAATAAAACAAATATTTAAGGGGGGCTCTCATACAACAAACGTGATTTTTTTGCCGTTTTTATATATAATAGTACGGAACCCTTCATGCGCGACTCCGACTCGCACTTGGCCGTTTTTATTATTAGTTTATGTAGGTATGGGTGTCCTTAATATTGCTGAACAAAATTATTATATTTCAGGACTTTCAATTTGCTTTTTTGTTTTTTACCAATCAGGTTTTTTGAAAATTGTTGTCTTTTTCCTTAATTAATACGAACCCTTTCCTTAAACTATGGTCTGAATGACCCGAGACACAAAAACAAAAACCTGTATCCATGTATACGCCTATGGGGGGCCCTCCTGGGACGGCGATTTGACTTAATTAAAATACTTTTCTTTATTTGAGGGTTACCCATAGGCTTCGAGTTCTGTAATCTGTCCTGTGGACTGCACAATATCGTCACAAAATTGGCCAAGTTAACCTGTGGTATCTTCTCTGTCTCAATTTTGCGACCATTTTTTTGACGCAGCTTACTGGAAATTGCGCTGTCCAGTTCTCTTTGTCTATGAGGTTACCCATATTAAACGTACCTCCTATCAATTGGTGATAACCATAGACTTCGAGTTCTGTAATCTGTCCTATAGAATGCGCAATAGGCTCACGAAATTGGCCATACTTTAGAAAGAGACAAAGTTAACCTGTGATGTTTTTCTCATAGACAGTATGTATATGTATGTATACAGTATGGAGTTCTTTAAGAAAGAAGTTTTAGTTTTCATTGGAATTAATATTACATTTTTTCGTTTTAATTTTTGCATACGTAGACTGAGCCTTTGTGACCGTAACTGGTTAATTTTTTGGAGCTTTCATTACCTATTATAATTAAGTAAGTTATGTTTATTGACAAAATATTTTATTTAAGTACTAGGTACTTAAGTTGTTTAAGGACTTAGCGTACTCGTTAAATTAATTATTTAAAGCAAATAATATGTACTTTAGGTAGGTACTTACAAACATTACCGAAACAATACTGGAACTGAAGACGTTTCGATAAACTAGTTAACGGTAAATGCCTTTGTTAATTGGATTGTTGTTCGAAAATGCAAATGTTATGTAGGTACATTATTCAGGTATATTATATTACAGCCCACTCATTATCAAAAACATTTATTTTCGAGATATGTTATGGTTGTGACCGTGCGATACAGCTGGGGAAATAAATACACTCGCGATCGCTTCTTTCCGTATATAGTAATAATTAATTTTGTTCGAAATGACACCCACTGCTACTTTCTACCATTTCGCACCGCTCGCCATCGGCATGGAATTCATCCTCACACCTTAGAACCTAAATCGTCACGTACAGGGCGTTCTGGGGTGAAGAAACGGGGAAAGAAACTCTCCAGCTGTCGCTCTTTTCAATTTTAATTGTATAACGATTGGTACATTTCCAAATATAAGTACTATGATAACAACATTTTAGTTAATCCCATGCGTTTTTTATCTATAAGATAGTCTTTAGTTGCAGAGTAAGCTTTTTTGACAAGTTTCTGTTTAACAAAAATTTTCAACTTTTTTAAATTTAATTTACATACTTCCGCAGGGATTTTGTTGTAAAAACGGACACATTGTCCTTTAAATGATTTATCAATTTTTCCAAGCCTTGTGTGGATTATGAACATCACTATTTTTTTCAAAAAAGATTAATATTCTTATGAACATACATTAAATTATCAAATATATATTGACCAGGTAAAGTTAGAATATTGATCTCTTTAATTTTAGTGTCTGTTAGATAAATTGTATATTGCTAGAATATACCTCTTCTGCAGTACAAATATTGTCTGTATATCAGCTGCGTGTCCCCATAATAGGATATCACGCTATTAAAATAGCTAAAGTATACCAGCCGGGCTGTGGCTTCGTCTTTAAGTTGACGAATCTTTTAACCGCAAAAGCTGCAGAACTAAGTCTATTCGCCAATCCAGCTATGTGTGGGCCCCATCGAAGTTTTGCATCTAAAGTTATGCCTAAGAATACAGCGCTATCTACAACATCTAATTGCTCCCCATTGATAAGTGCACTGGTTCTTACTTGACTAACATTTGGCGTTAAGAATTTAATACACATAATAATACCACTAATAATAACACTATCTCGTGATTATTTTTAACGACCTCCGGCAGATCATTAATGTATATAAGAAAAAGGAATGGCCCCAGGATGGAGCCCTGTGGAACGCCCATTTTAATTTGAGATCCAGGGGCGCGCTTTCCATTTATAGAGCTAATGAGTTTAAGTGCAGTACCGTTAATACCGTAGTGTTGCAATTTCCTAGTTAGGGTTTCATGTTGGACGCAATCAAATGCCTTGGATAGATCACAAAACACCCCCAAGCCATTGATTCTAGGACCTAATCTTTATTCGTGCCAAGTTTCATTACGATCCGTCCAGACATCCACCCATCCATCCCGGCATACTTTCACGTTTATTATATTATATTAGTTGTCGGTGGTGGCCGATGAGTTTAAATTTTACTTCACGTCCCAAGTGGCGGAGGTTCGAACCCCGGGGTCGGCGTGTACCAATGAGTCTTTTCTTAATTTCTCAAGTACACTGATTAATTTATTCACACCACTGGCTTTTCGGTAAAGGAAAACATCGAGAGGAAACCTGCATACGTCAAGAAAAAAAAAATGACGTATGTGAAGTCCACAATCTGCACTGGGCCCGCGTGTGGACTATGGCCCAATCACCCTTGCTTAAGAGGGTAGGCCGTGCCCCAGCAGTGGGGACGTATGAAGGCTGGCAAGTATATTAGTAAGATTTTCATTAATTGTAATAAAGTGCTAAAAATTTCGACACTTGTGTCATTTTTTAGCGTGTATTGCATTAGATTTTTATTAAAGTCATTAAAATCATTAGAATTTGTGGTGGTTATCTAGCATTGAATATAATTTATAGCAAAAATCGGCGAAGCACGAGTCGGTTTCGCGCACGCAGGGTTCCGTACCATTGTTTGTTGTATAGGAGCCCCCTTTAAATATTTGTTTTATGTTTAGAATGTTATTATTTTATTTTTCTATAATTATTCATCGTTTATTTACTTATATTTTATACCTGTTTTACAGATGAACCTACTTCATATAAGTAGCTTTTAATGGAATTTGTACGAAAATTTCACTTTTCGAAGTACATTTTATAACTTGATCGACTATTACTCGTTAGCCTGTAAAGTGTACTTAACCGTGATAGTTTTCCTTTTAAATTCATTATATGCACTACCACCGTAATTTTTTTTACATTTCCAAATACTATACTTTCGCTGGTAGAGGGGGGAGAACACTTGACTCAATTTGAATTTGAAAAATTAGTACTTTAAAATAAATGTTTCGCAATCGGAGCCCTAAATCAGAAAATGATCTTTGCATACCGTCAATGTTTTTGGAATTCCTATTCAACGATACCCCACACGATGGAGTAGACGAGAAAAAAAAATACGTCCCCAATTCACGTGTAGGGGAGGTACCCTAAAAAAAAGTCCACCAGTAATCAGCAAATCCAAAATTTCTACTCCAGACAGACACCAAGTTCCTAACGAGAAAAAAGCCCGAATAGGCAAATCTCTATCTCCTCCGATGAAGAGTTTAACTCCAACATAGTTGTCAATGCAGAACAAATACCAACCGACTTAGGTAATGAACAAAACTGGACAGAAGTACGAAATAGGAAAAGACAAAGAAGAAGCCCCGATACTGCCGCAAGAGTCCATATACTGCCCAAGTTAAACTTTTTTTTTTTAATACCACTACGGTGGCAAACAAGCTTACGGTCCGCCTGATGGTTAGCGGTCACCGTAGCCTATGGACGCTTGCAACACCAGGGGTATCACTTGCGCGTTGCCGACCCTTCAGAAATCTAATAACTTTTTTCTTGAAGAACTCCATACTGTAGTCCTTGCAGAAAACCTTGGCAGGGAGCTCATTCCACAACTTAAGAGTTTGCGGGAGGAAGTTTCTCTGAAACTGCACTGTATGCGACCATTTAGGTTCTAAAGTGTGAGAATGAATTTCCTGCCGATGGCGAGCAGTGCGATGGTAAGAAGTAGCCGTGGGCATCATTTCGAACAATTCCTCACAACACAACCCATTGTACAAGCGGTAGAACACACACAGTGAGGCAAAGTCTCTCCTCAGACTGGCAGCTTTGGCAAGCGACCAGAAAGCACGACTCCCAGAAGGATAGCTCGCAAGTCGCCCACCTATTTTGCCGATGAATTGGAATTTTGCTCTGGCAGTTGCTTTCTTACTGAACCTCGAGGCAGCATTTAATTTGCGTTTTAACTCAGAAATATTCGGATCCTTATTATAACGAGCCGTGGTCCAAGCCTCATATGCATTTTGCTTAAGAATTTTAGCTTTTCTGCAAGACCTATTAAACCACGGTCGTTTTTTGACGCCGGCAGCTACTCGCGGATTAGGAATATAGCATTCCATACCAGCAAGGATTGTCTCAGTGACTGCGGCTGCGCAGACGTCAGGATCTTCTGAGTTAAAGCAGATCTGCCTCCACGGGTACGATGCGTAAAATTCTCGCAATCCATCCCAGTCTGCCGACTTATAGTGCCACACACGACGCCAATTAGTTGGGCCAGAAGAATCGGGTTGTGTGCATGACACTTGAATCCGAACGAGACAGTGGTCCGAGGAGCCAAGAGGCGCATCCACTGAGACGGAGTATCCGTCCGGACGAGTAGTCAGCAGAAGTCCAGTAAGGAGCTCGTATGTTCCTCTATATCTGGTATTCTCGTTGGAGAAAGTACCAGCTGAGAGAATCCATAGGTCAGAGCAAATTCATGAGCAGATATCCCAGCATAGTTATTGGTTCGAGAACTGAGCCACTCGCGATGGTGGGCGTTAAAGTCTTCCAAAATAACTAGTTCTGCTGTGGGATATTGCTCTAGAACTTTGTCAGTCGTCAAACTCAGGTGCGTGAAGAGTCGAGTTACGTCCGTAATATCCGTAGTATATAAACTACTGGCTCGCTGCTCCTATCCCGACCACAAATAGTTTTCAGAGCTAGATAAACACACTGAAGAATCAAAAGCAACTGAGCTACCAAAATCAATCAAGCCTTCTCCCCTTTTCGTAGACAAAGTAGATAACATAAAAGCCCTGACCAAAATGCTTGAAAAGACAGTCAAGGATGATTTTGAAATCCAAATTCTGCAGCGAGATAGGGTTAAAATACAACTAAAGTCCGCTGACTCATACTTTGCAGTATGTTAAGAGCTAAAGGATAGAAATACTGAGTTCTACACCTACCAACCAAAAGAACAACGCAGTTTTAGAGTAGTACTAAAGAATCTCCACCCATCCGCAGACACAGAAGACATAAGGTCTGCCCTCGAAGACCTACAGCACCATGTCACCAACATATGGAACATCAAACACAGATAGACGAAAAAACCCCTACCTATGTTTTACATCGATGTCCAACCTACAAACAAACAACAAAAATCCTAACTCCGCTGCAGAGTAGTCTTCGAACCACCTAGACCAAAGCGTGAGATACCACAGTGCACCAAGTGCCAACAATATGGACACACCAAGAAGTTCTGCCATAGGCAACCAAGATGCGTGAAATGCACAGCAGCTCACCACAACTATGAATGTCAGAGAAAAGAACGCTCAAACGAAGTGAAGTGCATTTCCTGTTAAGGAAACCACCCTGCAAACTACAAAGGCTGCACAGTATATAAAGAATTGCAGTAGATCACATATCCCGCCCCACACCCGAAAAACCACGTAGCCAACTAATCAACACACCACAGAACAACACCAACCCAAGAGGGCCTGGTCAGTCCTATGCCGCTGCAGCACAAAGAAACTGCATAGAAACCTCCAATCTGAAGAGATCAAAACAAATGAACTGAACGACCCAACATTAATAAAGATTTTCGATTCCATGCAGGCTCTAATGAACCAAATGCTACAAATGACCAAAATGCTCTCAGAACTCGATGTCAAAAATGCCTTACCATTCACCTCATTAAACATCTGTGCGTGGAAAGCCAATAGCTTGTCAAACCACTCGGAGGAGTTAAAACTTTTTCTAAAACTTCATACAACCAACAAAAGTTATCTTAAACTACCAGACTATACCTTGCATCACACCATGCACCCTGATGGCAAAGCACGCGGGGGATCAGCTATTCTTATTAAGAACACACTCAAACTGTTTGCAGAAGAAAGTTATTGTAGGAAGCACATACAAGCTACAACTATAGTCGACCAGAGCTACACCGGAGACATAACTATATCAGGCCTATATTGCCCGCTTAGGCACAGCATAAAAGAAGAAGAATTCAGTAACTTTTTCAAGAAACTAGGCAGAAGATTTATAGCAGGTGGTGACTATAATGCGAAGCATACTTTTTGGGGCTCAAGGCTTACTCTACCCAGAGGTCGTGAACTACTGAAATGTATACAGACAATGAACATGAGTGTACTTACCTCCGGGCAACCCACATACTGGCCGACAGATACTGCCAAGACCCCAGATGTCATTGATTTCTTTGTAACTAGAGACATACCGAAAAGCTAAGCGCTATGTCGAAGCTGCTATGACTTATCATCCGACCATTCCCCAATTATATTAGAGCTTAACTCCAGACCCAAAACTAATGCAAAAAAGCGTGTACTGCACTACCACAAAACAAACTGGACCCTCTTCCATAACCTTGTAGATGATGCTTTTTAAGACCCAGTCCTGTTAAAATCCGAAATCATAACGGAAGCATTCAAATACTTCAAAAACATTGTCCAAAAGGCTGCTTGGAATGCTACACCTTCTAACCAAAGCACAAATAGTAACACCTTTATACCTAGGGATCTGATGGAGAAAATCTCACTTAAAAGAAAACTACGAAAGCAATGGCAGCAAACAAAGTGCCACACAAAGACTCGTCTAAACCAAGTTACGAAAGCATTAAAGCGAAGTCTAGAACGAAGCAACGCTGAATTCCAGTCTTACCTTGCAAACTTAGACCCAACGGCCTCCTCTGACTACTCACTGGGGAAGGCTACCAGACAGCTGAAACGCCCTGATACAACATATCCACCCTTGCGCGATTCTGACAACAAATGGGCACGCACTAACTCTGAAAAAGCAGAAACGTTCGCGAGACATCTAGAATCTGTATTCAAAACCCAACCCAATGAAGGATCGCCGACACATGAAAGAGACGTCCTAGAATTTATTGAAACTACAAACACAGACAATACGACAACCAAGAAGATCACTAAGAACGAAGTGTTAGGGACTATTCGCCGATCAGACCAGAAGCAATCTCCAGGGTACGACTTCATAACTGCCCGGCTTCTACAAGAACCACCGGACTCTGGAATAACAGTTCTAGCACACATTTATAATGCCATAAACAGGTTCAAATTTATCCCTCCTGCATGGAAAGTCGCACAAATAATAATGCTCCTAAAGCCTAATAAGGAAGCCGACAATCCAAAATCATATAGACCGATCAGCCTTCTTCCCATTGCTTCCAAAATCTTTACTTCCGTCACGTATGCTTTCTATCATTGGTGAGAAAAAAATCATACCTGACCACCAATTCGGCTTCCGCCTTAAGCACTGCACTGTAGAACAAGTCCGCAGACTAACCCAAAAAATTAACCTTCGAAACCAAACAGTTCTGCACTGCAGCATTCCTTGACATTTCCCAGGCATTTGAACGAGTTTGGCATGAGGGTCTCTTATATAAAATTAAATTTAACATAGATCTACCAACAAAATCTATCTTTTGATCAGCTCTTTTCTAAAATAGCGTCATTTTAGAGTTCAGTGCAGACACTCTGTATCAAATCTGTGCCAGATTTCTTCAGGAGTGCCGCAGGGCAGCGTCCTCGGCCCTGTACTGTAACTATTGTACACCTCAGACCTACCCACATGTCCTTCTATCACCACCGGAACTTTTGCTGACGACACCGCTTAGCCTTCCATTGCGACCCCAAAATAGCCAGCTCAATTTTACAAAATATTCTTAATGAAATCTCAGCTTGGCTAAAGAAATGGCGCATCCGATCCAACGAATCGAAATCCACAAACATAGTTTTTACACTACGGAAAGACAACTGCCTGACTGTCAAGTTAAATGATGTAGAAGTACCTCAAGCAGACCACGTAAGGTATCTTGGAATCTTGAATTCTGTATACAAAGCCATAATTAAACCAATTTGGACCAGAACAAAATCCTGCGTACAATAACAAACGCCCCTTAGTCTATATATATTTGTTTGTAAATATATATATATATATATATATATATATACAAACATCGTTTTTATTATAGATTTAAGCTTTCTGACCTATTTCGCATTATTTCGTACATATATACAATTTTACTACATTGTTTCGTTTTGCTGCTTTAACTTTATGTACATTTGGCCTTCTCTGCTGCTTCGTCAGTCTTAGGCGACCACCTAGCGCTTAGCCTTAGACTGACGAACCCTTAGAAGACGACCACCACTGTGTACATAGTATTGGAAAATAACACGCATTCTCTGTAATAGTAGCGAAACTGTCTGACAGAACGCGCTAAAAAGTCCACACTAACAAATTAAGCATGCAGACGCCAGTGACATACCGTGCTAATTAGGTATATTGCCCCTAGCTTATAAAAAGATGTATTTATTCTGAAAAGATTTACCTGCCTACATAAGTGTCACTTCTATCTAACCCAACGTTTTATTTATTTTTATGGCATCTACGTATCAAGAATCGCTAAATAAAGGTATGTGGTTGTCATTTTATATTCAAATGTATTTACTTGTTTGCATTACTTAACAATTATTTTCCATTTCATTAGTTGTCTAAAGTGATAGTCGTCAAAAGATAGCGATCGGCTGATTGTGACGAAAATAAGTGCGCATATATCTACGTACAGTACAATTAATTATGCGCATATGTTTTAAGTGAATATGGAGCCACGCATATACCTGGGTACTTCGGATTTAGTTATATCCCGTGAAGACAGCATATTTCAAGTCATACTTATAAATGTACCTTGAATGATACGTCTGGTGTGATATGCGATCGAGGTTTGGGAGCGAAGTCGAGGTTCAGTGGAGTCTCTACTGCAGCTGACACGGTGGTCTCCTCTAGTTCCTTGTACCTCAGTGAAGAGCTGCACAGCCTCACAGTCTGGAACTTGTGCTGGTTCTCGAAGATCCATTTTACTAACCGCTGTAAACAATAATACACATAGTCCAAAGAGCGCTCAAACAGCAAATTATTTGATTCATCTACTCTCCGTAACGGCATTGCAATTTTCATGAAACCTACTGATTACATTCAGCGTAACAAATCTAACATGTAGTGGAAATGCCGAACACCCATAACTTATAATAACAGTAAAGTGTATAAGCTACTTTAATGCATTTTTAAACTGTATTCAAAATAAAAAAAAATATCAATAGCACTATCTATCTCTTTGGAGAAAGGAGGCTTAGGCTACAAACCACAATGCTGGCCAAGCGTGTTGGTGGACATTGTCGAGCTAGTAGCCGCCCAAAAATCACTGATTTGGCTTAGGAACCTGCTGTCATAAGACTCCAACTTACAACAGATTACATAATTGAAATTGCGCCTTAAAATACAGGTGAAAGCATGACTTCGCATTTATTTCTGCCGACTTTTGAGGTACAAAACTGAAGTAAAAAAATATGAAGTATATTTTTTAGTATTTCTAGCAAATATGCTTAGGTATAATAATTACTTATCTATATCTTAACACTAACCATGGCGTTATTTAGGATCAATCGAATGGGGCATTATACCTTTCTCTTAACGCACTGTGTATATCTACTTTAGACACAAATATTCTAAACGTAAAAAAAAAAAAAATCAATCTAAATCAAAACTAAAATAATTCCAGCTGTATGATCTAGAGTCACTATCAACAATGCACCAATAACAGTTGATTTCCATTTGAAATATAACGTAAGGTTTAGGTAATACCTACCCCTAGAGGTAGGCACTTAAATTTGATACCTAGATCTCATTGTTAGTGAAAATTCATCTAAAATAACTTAAATTGTTATTCTCCAAACCATTGCATTGGTAGTGACAATTTAAATCTACAAAAAAACTACTTTTATAATTAACATATGGATAAATAATTTAAATCACTAACTCACCTCACTACGACGAATTGGCATTTTAAACTCACAAATAAATAAACACTATTAAAATCACTAAAAACAATCACAATCTTTTATTCACTTATTATTATTTCGTTCCCGTATTATTTCAAATATATCCGTCGACGAATGTTCGAAATACTGTGTACATTCATTAACCGCTACGTGTTGACTGAGTTCACGCAATCTAAATTACAAACATATATTAAAGAGCAAATGATAAGACTGAGTTGAATATCGTTCAAAACAAATTATAAAACATCACTAGATAACGCTAGAAAATCATTACACACTGACTTGTTTCATTTAATATATCACACAACATGGACGAGTTGTCGCTTCTCCAACTGTAGAATAATCACTAGTAATTTCCGATTCTTGTTTTTTCGGTAAGTATATAGCAATGCAACTACGTCCGAAACTCACGTTATAAAGATCGTGATCCCGAGAGGTGTTCGAGTATTCAAAAGTCAGAGTCTGCAGACTTGAAACTCGCTTACCTACTCAAAGAACACAGACCTACAAAAGCTGAAACGTTTACAGGAGTCGTTAAAGGTCGTGGAACGAACGTCTACATTAGGTTACTGCGCACCACCATGTTCATACAAATTCAAATGAATGTTAATTCCGCTGGCGAACCAATACTTATTTACGCACGACGACACCAATTTAAATCACAAATAAAACTAGTAATGAACTGATAAGAAGTCAGATTACCAAAATTTATTAAATTATTTTGCTTAGATATGTACCTATTTACTATTTTGCTCTCAACGACAGATTTGTGATACGAAGAAAACGAGCTTAGCAGAATATAATAAAGTATATAATGCAATTTAAGAAGTATTAAAGTAATTTAGAACAGCTAGGTAATAAAGTTATTTCTTCAGTTTTGAAATATTTATTACCTGTCAAAAATTCAGTCTAATAATTATATATTTTGATAATCTTTTGCTCTCAACGACAGATTTGTGATACGATGAAAGAGTGAAGCATAATTTCATAAAATATATGATGCAATTTAAGAACTTTTTAAGTAATTTAGATCAACTAGGTAATAAAGTGTTCTCTTCAGTTGTGAATTTACTGTCGAAAATCTAGTGAAAGGATTATATATAATACGTATCTTCCCCGTGATTTCACCCGCATAAAAACCTGTTCCCGTAGGAAATCTTTATTGGGATAGTAGTTGTCATTCTGTCCTAATAGCTATGTTTCTGCCACAAATTATGTCAACGAGATGGTTCATTGCGTCGCAACGTAAAGAAAAAGTGTTTTACAAATATTGATATTTTGAACTAAAAAGTTATTTTAATAAAAACAAGTAAAGCCTTTGCTACTCAAGAATAGTGTATCTTTCTATTAGGTAAATGAATTTTCAGGATCGGTTCAGTAGTTGCAGGGATTACCCTCTACATACATACAAAACAATTTTACGTCTTAAATAACGTATAGATTAGATTAATATTTTTTTGTTTTCAATGAAAAACATTCGCTTTTGTGACATAATGCATTAGTATTTAAGGTTTCCATGATGATCCAGCTGCTTTTGACTGCTTACTATCGATAGTCGACAGAGTTCAGAGGTGAAGCACGCATGTAGCGATACTTTATCTACTGCTCTGCTCTATTTTAACGAATATTCAGAAAATGGCATCAAAGTTTAGGTACCTACAAATGTTGGAGTAGGTACCTAATTTGCGACTTTAACTAGAGACTCAAAATGCGGCGAAGTGCGTGTTGTAGGTAAACGCATTAAGTAAGGGTTTCGTGGAAAGAGAAATATTGCGGATTTGTATAGAACTTATGAACAAAATTTGTTTAAACCAATCTTCGTTGGAATCCATATAAATATTATAAATGCGAAAGTAACTCTGTCTGTTACCTCATCACGTTTAAACCGCTGTACCGTATAAGACGAAATTTGGCATGGAGAGACATGTGCTACTTGAAGTCAAGTGTGAGTCGGTTATTTTTATAATTGAGGAGTTGCTGTTGAAATCCTACCGAATTTCGGGCGAGTAAAACCGCGGGCAAAAGCTAGTTAGTTGTGCAAATGATCGTGATTTTTTTTTCAGATTTGTGTTACAAGCGGTTTAAAAGTTAGAAGGGAAAACTTTAAAAGCCAATAACTCATAGAATATAAATCTTTATTCTGAATTTTTAAAACTAAAAAAAATTATCCCACAGTTTAATATATATTTTATTTCATGGAAATCGATGCAAAGATGGTGGAAATACAACTAAACATGACGGACATGGCGAGAGTTCTATTTTTGCCATTTGACTACGGAGACCTAAATACCGGTCAAGTGCGTGTCGTGCCACGCGCAGGGTTTCGTTGTAATTTTATAAGTTGGACGAATTTTATTCGTTAGTTTATAAAGCCTAATTAGAAGCGATAGTTTCCTTTTTAACTTTGTTCTTTAAAGTTACCACTGCCCACTTTTCACATAGGTAGCTAAAAGCAACCATTTAACTGGCATTTTAAGTGGTTAACGAAAATGTGCACTTAAAAGCTTCATAAGTATTTCGCAAACGGAACTATTTATCAAAAGCTGGTTTCAACACATCCGCATTTACATAATATACACCATGGGAACCATAAAACACCATAAAAAACTTCTTTTTCAAGATTTTATTTTACCAATTTGCTGGCGTAATTATTACATGTCATAATGTATACCATGCCAAATTACTTAGTAAAACTTTTATAACAAACAAATTACCAAGAATATTGACTCGAAATGTTTTTATTAGCAATGGAGCTGGTGTTAATGTTGCTGATTTAAGTTTGGCGATCTTTTATTATCTCAGACAAGTAAGCTGAATCCTTAAATCTGCTATTCGGCAACTTAAAACTTGATAATTATCTTAACATCCTTAAACAATTCTTTTTTCGAAAACACCTTGTTAGGACAAAATTTTGTTTTTACAAAGACCTTGTTTCGATCTCGTTTTTGGCTCGATCGGTACAAAAAGGGCTATTGCAGATGTTTTTTTAAATCATTAGAAAATGAAAAAACATTGATTGGTAGTTTTGACTTTTCGTCTACATGTTCATCACAACTTCCCATTATACATACTAAAAGTCCCCATCAATACCGGCTGGGCTCGCGCCATCTTGGAAAAAGGTACCCTTTTTAAGTTTTTTGCTTATAGGTTATCTCGGCAATAGTTGTTAATACGGTAAAATCGTATATACATCAACTGTAGCTTATTTATGTATCTTCAACACTTTAGCTGTACCTAATGCGACATTGAAAAGCAATTTGTTTAATTTTTTTGCTGTAAAATACTAGAGATACAATAATAATAATAAGTATGAGCTTTTGTGTAAGATATTTAATAAGCTATAGTTTTTGCATATACATTTTTTTCATATAAGCAATTATTGCCGAGATGTAAGCAAAAACCTTAAAAAAGGTACCTTTTTTACAAGATGGCGGCGCGAGCGCAACAGCTATCGATGGAGACTTTTAGTATGTTCAACGGGAGGTCTTAATGGACATGTACACCGAAATTTAAAACTATACCAACTAATGTTTTTTAGCTAAAAAATGTGTCTAATTTGATTGTACTAATATATCAAAACCGTTTTTCATCATATAAAAAAAAATTAGTGTCGGACAACCGTCCGGAATCGTGACAACTTGTGCCTTTCACTTTTTATGTCTGTCTCTCTCGCTCTTAGGCGGGCTAACCATGCCGCGTGCCTCTCACTCGCTCTCATTGTGAGCGCATAACGTGAGCGGAGCGTAACGCAGTTTCTTGAAGTGTCACCCGGCAAACCAATTTATAAGACGTTGTCACGTCAAAAAACTAAAATACTAATACCTAGTATTTTAGTTATTTTACTGATTTTTGCAAGATTTACAGACTGCCGCCAAGAGAATTAGGTAATCAATAATTCAATGAGCCTATGGCAGCCTATTGTTAGAAATAGGCTCATTCCAATGAACGCCACTACACACAGTACTCCGCCTTTGTATTCGACCACTTCCGGCTACTTTTTCAGGTCATCAGTCCACCTGGCTGTAGGGCGACTCACACTTACCGATCTGTGATCTCTTCTGAAAAACTGGTTCTACGCATCGATATGAAAAAACAATACGACAAATATGATCTAGCCATTGCTACTTAAATTTTTCTATTCTGTATGCTACGTAAGTATGTTCTTCGTTAGATCTCTACATTTTTAATCATATCCAGAAAATCTGAGCATAGCCCTTACTGTAGCTTGCTGAGTGACATTCACCTTATGGATCAAGCCAAATTGTCATCGTCCCCGTTTCCGTCCCATACGTCATGATAGAATAGACGCATTGATTAAATACCTTTTTTTCTTTAATCAATGCGGCATGGGCGACGTCGATTGTCACCGTCACACTAGACGACAATTATATAGCGACGTCTCTTTGCTTACGTCACTGCATAAGTGCACACTTAAAACGGTTACTTATTCGTAAGAATTCAATTAAGGACATAATTACGTCGTCGGTACGTAACCAAGTAATTAATTAAGATTTACGACAGCCATCCCAACCCCGTGCAGAGGTGTACGCACTTGTGCTGTATACGCTGGACGGTGCCGGTCCCAAGTCCGAACAAATGGGGAGGGCCCTGGCCTACATTTATCAAGGAGCCTATGAGCTGCAAAGCGGGCATACTTGGAAATGCAGTCCACATACACACACATACACACACATAAACACACCCTCACACTTTCTCTAACGCACAAACCCACACACACGCGCGCGAATGCACACACACATACACAGCACACATACATACACACATAGACTCTACCTACACTTTATTTAACACACAACGTCACACCAACATCACTCACCAAACACACAATACACACCATACCCAAACCAGAAAACAATAATGAATGTGAACTTAAAAAGAAAACTGCCCCAGGAGGGTACCAGCGTCCACGACGCTGGAGAATCCTTTCCTGAACCTTTGAGCTCAGGCTCGGGCGCTCAGGCTGCTCCACGTATTCTGGGGGGGAGCAAAATTTCACAAAACCAGACAATAAACCTGCGCGACTTAGCTAATGCTATGCCCAGCGCAGAGATAATTTCTAACTTTCCTGGCAGCTTGCACCGCGTCGAGCAGATGTACGCAGAAATGCTATCGTCAACTCCGCTAAGCCAGCAGCCCCTGGAGTGAAAAAACGCAACGGGCGCCGCCATCACCGGGGACGGCGCTTTAAAAACAAAACTGTGCAACCGGGAAACAGCAACCCTTCTAAGGACAACGCTGACCTGAGCGCACAGCAAACAAACGCGGCTGAAGGGGAGATCCGACAAGAGGACCCAGCTCTGACCGATGCCGCTGCGAGGTTGACTTGGCCGAAGCCCTCGACTAGTCGCGACGCGTTTAGTGAGGAACGTAGCCACAACGGGCGTGCGGGAACCACACAGTCAGTGGGCGGGCCTGTGATGACGGCTAACGCAAACTCGACTGGACAGCACGGAGCACTGGACGGGGTTACGTCTGAGGCTCCTCAAAGCGGACTCCTGGAGCGAGCTGGTGACACCACAAGGTCAACCCAACAAATCGCGACCACAACAGGTCAGAAAAAAAGACGGAAACGCGGACCTAACAAACGCGGATCACGCTACGCAGCGAATCGACGTGAACAATTGGGACACCCCGCACCGTCTGCAAAGGCGAAGAGGGAGCGCCCCGATGAAACCTTGTCGCCAAGGGACGGGCCAAAACGCGCCAAGCTGGATGCGACACCCAGGAAGACAGCAACTAGCTATGCAGATGCGAGTAAAACGCACTTGCTCATAGCTATTGCTGCCACACGTGCCACTGACCTGCCGGTGGAGCAAGCACAGCAGCTCGAACTCTCCATCGAAGAGAGGATTATTGAAGCAGCGCTTGCTACACCGACAGACAACGAGCCACCATTCGCACCCGCATTTAGAGGGAAACCTATCATAGCAGAAGGCGTACTGAAAATATGGTGTGAGAATGATGAGTCGCTAACTTGGCTCAAAAATACTGTAGCCACTCTACAGTCACCAATCTCGGACAGCAGACTGACTGTCATTCGACAGTCAGACATAGCGAAGCGCGTTCAGTGGCTACCGTAATCTATTGGTGTTGCCCTAACGAGAACCCATCGCCTGCTGACCGCGCAGAATCCTTGGTACAACGTTAAATCATGGCAATTGTACGGCGCAACCATGCAGGAGAAGGGCATCTTCCTGACCCTGGGCATTCCAGAATCCGAGGTGGCGAAGATTCTGGAAAGGGAAAGACGAGTCGCCTTTATCTCCGGCAGTGTCTACATCAGATTCAGCACTGTTGGAGGTGGAGGTAACTCGGCGGACGCAGAATCCCCAGACGAACTCAACACAAACGGAGCTAAGGCTACTGGCCACACACTACCACCTGCCAGCCCTACTACCTCAGTCCTAGCTTCCACAGAACACGCACCTATGGAAACACATGTAGCTTCCACACAAAACATAGGCGCCGACGACCACACGTGGTCTGATGGGGAGTCGTTGGATAGCAAAATTCTCCCGCCCGCAGCGCAAGCTCTCAAAAGGAAAAAAGAAACCTCCGATTTTGAAACATTCTTCATTGGTGCTCCGCTCCTATTGGTCTTGATAATATATAGCTTATAGGCTTCCTCTATAAATGGGCTATCTAACACTGAAAGAATTTTTCAAATCGGACCAGTAGTTCCTAAGCTTAGCGCGTTCAAGGAAACAAACAAACTCTTTAGCTTTATAATATTAGTATAGATTTTTCTGTTATGCAACCCGACAAGAGAATTAAAAGCGTTAAGACCGCTTAAAAATAGAGCACTCAATGTTACCATTCCAAAAAGGAAATCAATGATATAAATTATTAATGGAATGAATTAATAAGTAACAGAATAATTACAATAAGTTTTATAAAAATAAAAAATTAAACCAGCCAGTACCGGTCTAGTTTGTGAAAACTTAATTAAAAAAAAGATGCTATTTGATATCTTGTTCATACTCAAATATTATCAAGAAAAAACCAAAACTTCAATTTAAGTTTGGTGTCTCTTGGCCCTACATTGGTAGTTCAAATTTTAATATGGCCCTTAAATTGGGAAAAATTGCTAAAAGTGGAAACATTGATTCAACTTGACAGATGCAACTAGGTGAGCCGTTCAAAAACTTTAGGGTAGAGTTGGGAACCCGATGACGTCATTTTTAACTCAAGTTACTCGTTTTTGAACGCAACCTAGAAGAACTAATTAGTGCAGCCCTTAGAGTATACATGTATACTCTAAGGTGCAGGTGCAGCCCTACGTCATAAAATAAAGCAAAAAATATAGTTTACCAGCGCTGCGGTTAGGGCTGTGCGGCATAAATCAGTCAGTCAATCAAGACTATATGTATAGATTAAAGTTTTTTTTTTTATTTTGCATAAAAACATAAAATTACAAAATCCACGGACGGAAATGTAATTACAAAATAGTTTTATGACATATCGACATTGCTTCGAAATTGAAATACAAATATGGTAAACAAATAGCACATATTTGAACGTCGATGGGCGGGCCCCACTGTTCAGCTGTACAAACAGACGTTGTACCTACATATTTATTTTCTACTTAAATGTTAAAGACCTTAAAAACTTGTTATTGTAAAATAATAAACTAAGAAATTTTCGCAGCATCAATGCGCCTGTAAACAATTTGGATTAATTTTCTTTTGTCTTTATAATTAAATTACCGTAGACTTTAGTAATTCATGCTAATTTCAACTTTATAACTACAGCTAACTATACAAACTAATTACAATACTGTTTTATTGCGTGCGTCCAATAGGTATTTTTTGTAAAATCACAAATGAAACATAATATTATAGTGTATCAACTAATAAATACATGATTTGTTTTGAGACACTCAATAAACAAGATGTATTGTACAGCGTAAATAATCAAAATTCAGGTAATTTTCAGATTGGGTAGGGGGGGGGGCACCATGTGATACGTCAAGTCTTCAATTATTTAAAGTAACGCCCGACATCAGACGTACATATAAATATATACTAGTATATACAGACATACATATTTACATTTTACAATCATGAAAATAAATAAATAATTATTCATATACATATTAAAGATATAATTAAATACACATACATGCACACATTCATATGTACACACACAGATATATATTAATACATATATATAAATATACAAATACATATAAAAGATATAAAAATAAAACAAAACGTTAATTAACTTATAGGTCCTATCTGATGCAATCCTCGTTCGGCCGCCCGATAGCGGCAGGGTCCGAACGCGAGTGGGTGCATCACACAAACATGCACACATTCAAATAGACATCGCGCCGAAAGTGGCCTAGCTGCTACACAACAGCCCGGCAACAAACCGTCCCAAAAAGCGTCCGCTAGAGGCGCTCCTTTATTTCCATACATGTATTCCGTTGACACGAACGCGATAGTAGCGTTAAAACTAACACTAGGCCCACAGCTGGTAGAACTTCCATACCTTTTTTCTTACTGTATTATCACACCTCCTATTTTTCCAAATATTATATGTATATGATTTTGCCAAAACTACTAAAATACGTCATTAGTAACTTGCAATTGAAAGTCTATATACAATTTTACTTGGTTTTATTTACAAAAAAAAACCGGATGAAACGATGAATTTTTAAAAATGCTGAAACACAACCTTTTTAACGACTTGCCGAAAACCAATATAAATGGATTAAACCTTAATAACGACGGATTTATTTTAAACTTACAAGCCCTGTTGTACACTTTTAGGGCATGCATTCCGCAAAGTACTGTTTAGTGCAGCCCTGCGTTATAAAATAAACCAAAAATCGCGGTTTTCAATACCAGCGCTGCAGCTAGAGCTATGCGGCATAAATCAATCAAGATAGATAATTGGTTGTTAAAATCTTGCATTCGCTTAAGCATAAAATTACAAAATCCACGGACGGAAATGAAATTATAATATAGTTTTACGATATATCGACATTGCTTCAAAATTAAAAAGCAAAGATGGTAGACATATTTGAACATCGGTGGGCGGGCCCCACTGTTCAGCTGTACAAACAGAAGTTGTACCTAAATTTTTACTTACTACATAAATGTTAAAAACCTTGAAAACTTGTTGTTGTAAAAAAATTAACTAAGAAATTTTCGCAGCATCAATGCACCTGAAAACAATTAGGATTCATCTTCTTTAATTCTTTTATAATTAAATATGAGAACCAATTAGCATATTTTTACCTCTTTAGTATCAATAAGTGCTTTCTTGTCGGTATGAGCGTTCATGACGTAAACAACTAGTTCTAGCAAATATTGTTTGCTTCTGTCAAAATATACATACATATCACTCGTGGTTTCCTGTTCCATCCCGGAACCTAAACTTCTTCTTTTTCATCCACTTTGTATAACAATTATCCAATAATGAAGAATTAATTAAAAGACAGACCCTTGCTAAAGAAAATAAAAATATCGAAACTGCATGCACATGAAGCAAGATAAAGCAGCGTAACGTGAATGACGTAACTTGGTCAATTAATCAGAACCTCGTTCAACGTCAATTACTGTTCTCTGGCTTTCTGGTTGGCCAAGAATTTAGCCTCATGTAAAAGCGGGCTAGGAATACAAGCTTTGCTTATTTTGGGATCAGATGACGCTGGGGGTAATGTTTAAGAATATTTATTATTTCATTTTGAAATCAGAGTTCTGGACGGAAACATTATGGAATTTTGTCGCAGGACCGACAGCCGTTGCAGCAGACGTGTCCTAGAGTGAAGACTTCCTGTAAGAAACCGAAGCGTGGGACGCACTCCAGTTCAATGCTTCAATGACCTTAAGAGGGTAGCTGGATGCGGAAGGCAGAGGATCGCAAGAAGTAGCGCACTGGAGAAGTCTCATGTCCAGCAGTGGACCAACATAAGCTGATATTATGATGTAAAAAGTATACGAACTTCGGTGTGGGTAACAATAGTAAAGCTGTTAATTGCGTCGGCGATCCATACAATAATTTATAACAATTTCTCAACAATATAAGCAGCAGACAATGACGACACCTGAAAAAACAAGAGTCACAGCGGGTAAATGAAAGTAACATGCGTCTCGACCCGACACTTATATTCATTACTAGCAGAATAAAAACTCAACAATAAAGCCCACGTCAAACTGTTCGTATCAATGTGTAAAAGTATCAAACGAAATGAATTAGGAATGTAAATATATAAAACGCGTTTGTAAAATTTCAGACAATTTATTCCAATTGAATATAAATGACTTAAATTAAATTACTCACTCTAACTTTTTAATATTGACATACTGACTAGGTAGTGTTCTGTATTAAACACTTCTTTTAGTAGGTATCTATAGTATCTATTAGTATAATCTCGGTTGGCGCAAAAGAACTTTGTTTTCGTTTTTCGCATGTTTCTTGAGCATATCCATAATTTCATTATCAAATTCTTTAGGTGTTGGTTTTTTCTCGACAATCCAATGGAAGATGTCCCAGTCGTTACTCGGAGAGTTGATGAGTCGGTCATACATCATGGTCTGTTGTTCAGTAAACTCGTCTAAATACTTTTTCGCAAAGGTACTCAACAGTAAGTCGTTTTCCAGCATACCCCTCTTTCGAGACTGGTATTGAAGTCTGAAATAAAGGAATGTAATGTTAGATCAGGGACCTAATTCTCACTTCATCCGAGATAATCTCGTATTAGAGATTATCAGGAAGGCACTATCTCGACTGTAAAATTTCGATCGTCGACATCATTTTCGCGTTTGCTGTATTCTCACTATCAATCGAAACATCCTTCGAACAAAATGTCGTTCGAAGCGGTGGAATGTTGCCATTGTAAACCGGTTAGACTATGAGGTACGTTCCGTTGCACAGTTGTAGAGCGTTTTTAAAAACGCCTATTCTAATATGCTTCTTTAGATATATTAAAAAAGGGTTCGGTGACTACAAAATGTTTGAAGCAACATTTTACTTGTGTTTCATCATTATTAATGAGAAAATAATAAGTATAACTAAGTTGTAAACTAAATCCCTATTTCGAGAAATTGCTTTCATCTTTAAACGAAACGCATTTGGACATTAATAAAAAAAACTCTGTTTTTGTTGTGTGTTTTATTTGTTTATTTGGTTGAGAATTTTAGGTTATTATATGTGATGTAATCCTGTGTTATTTATGATGGAAATCAATAAAAATAGAAGAATATTATTGTCATGGGCGAATTTGATAATTGCAAAAATCGGCCAATCAATCAATTGGGAAAAGACTAGTAATGTATAATAAAAGTAATAAAGGTAAAAAAATATCATATTTAGTAATATAAGTACTTTTTTCCGCCCTTTTAATTACTCTGACCTACATTTTAGACATTTACTTTAGATTTTAGAACATATAGTTCACGCTAAGAGTAGAATTAATGTTTAAAACCCAATCATTTTAAACTTAATTTGTCATGATTCGAATGCGAGATGTAGTCTCGAACGGTCCCGACCACTCGAAGCAGTTCGAGCGGCTTGCGTTCGAGAAATGTCGGATTCGACATTACCAGAATTGCTAAACTACATTTTCGTTCGAGAAAAGTTTAAATTCGTACTTTATTTCGAATTCGTGATCAATTCGATCGCGTGAGAATTGGCTCCCAGTTTATAAGGACATGCTCAACAATTAAGAGTGTGCCAATGCTTAACTGAAGAAGCAAGTAGAGTAATTACAGAAATAAGTACACAAGAAAGAGACAATTATATTTCCAAGAGCAAGTGAAAATATCGAAAAATTGTTAAAAAAACAACGAGCCAAATTTTCTTCAATTTTGAAGCTTAAATACTTTAAAGGCTTTCAGTTACTGCGAGTAACTATTTAGATCACTTTTCAAAAAAAACTATCGAGTGAAGTGTACCTTGGCTGAAGGGATTCCTTCAGTCTCCAGGCTGGTGGACCGACGACCTTAAAAGGGTGGCTGGATGAGGAAGGCAGAGGCCCGGGAGAAATGGCGCGCCATGGAGGAGGCTGTCCAGCAGTGGATCAAAATAAGCTGATATGATGATGTTGATGATCATGAAAACATGCCTATGATTATATTTTGGGCTGCGTCACGTCTTCTTGTATATACTCGATTTTGTTTATTTTTAAATGCGTTTTAGAGATATCCCCACTAAAAACATATTTCTTGCATATACGTCCTCTTATGTACAAGATTTTGGTACCTAGACCTATAGATAGATAGTTATACTACAGTAAATCGAGAAAGTTCTCTTTGGTTATAACTACCTAATAAAAGAACGCCTTTTAACATAATATCTCCTTTACAAGATTATATAAAGTGGTTTTTTTAAATCAGTTTAAGAGCGAATGAAATATTTTTTTCTAATCAGACAAAGAGTTTAAATTTATTTCTATCTATGTTTTTTAATACTATGATCTGAGAGACTAACTAAGTATACATATTCGTACATTCATATACATATATATATATGCAATCTTAGCGTCAATCGGTCAACCAAACAAGGTGACATATTAAATGTCTAGTTTTTATAAGAATTATAACGGACATACACATATATTTATAAAGATAATAAAAATCTACTACTTATGGAAATGAGATTATATTAAAGTTTACATTTAACTGTGTACGACGGTTTCGCCAAATTATGTGCCAAATCCGTTCAGCTGGTATTATATACGTGGTACAGACCTTCATGTTCTTAATATAAGAAGAATTTCCGAACTATTAGTATCCCACCCATAAACCCGCGTGGGGAATTCTGCGGGTAAATTTCATTGTCAGTAGTTTCATTGTTGTGCTTTTACCATCGGCTACCAACATCGTTCCAATAATATACCAGTTTTTACCTAATAAAACGCTTTACTACACAAATAGCCTCCATAAAATCGGTCCACCAGTTTTAATTCAAATAAAAAAAACAGGACTAAAAGATTCAAAGTAAAATCTTGTTTTAAATTTAAAATTCGATAATAGCACATAATAGATACTTTTGGGTAGCATTAGTAAGAGTATTTTTCGCAAAGCTAGTTTTGTTGATAAAAACATACCTACCTATTTTAAATACAACCTCTTAACATGACCTTCAACATTTCACATACGTAAAGCAACTTAGAATATTTAAAAGTTAAATAGTATAAATCAACAGTACAATAAAGAAAAGTCAAAATAGCAGTTTTTAGGGTATAAATATGACTACTAAAAACATTCCGCAACTCAAAACCTAAGACCAAAAGTAATAAATGTGACTACCAAATACTTTCCGCAAGTCAAAACCTAAGACTAAACGAGCGCAACGACCTACGAGAAACCTCGTAAATTTAATTAATAAAATTAATAGGCATACCCAAACGAGTTGAGTTTGCAAGAATTTGATTAATTTTGTTACAGTTCTGACTAGACATTTTGACGTGAAAAAAATATATGTTCAAACTAAGTGGATTTGGTAATATTATAATTATTTGGCTATTAAAACATTTAGAATAAAATTTAATTCTGACACTATTCTTGGGCTTTAATTCAAATTGTTTGGAAAACTAAGAGTGATATTCTCTTCATTCTTATTTCATTAAACATATATTAATATGACCAAGTGAATTTGCTAATTTCATAGTTCCAAATAAATATTTGGATTTTATACCGATAAATAAACCGAGATTTACAATTTTCAACGTGCGTTCACGTGTCTCTTTGTATTATTCAATAGTGTAATATGTCTTTGTAAACTGGTCGAAAAGGCACGTTTTTGCTAGGGTATGCCATAGCGTTAAGGGTACTAAGCAGAAAATTACTAACGGGATGCTATTTAGAATTTAATGACCTTGAGTATGTCATTTTTGTACCGCCCATTTTACACACAATGTTTATCTTTTTATCACATATGCAAGTAAATTAATAAAATAAAAAAACTTTGTTGGTCAAAGTAACTGTGGAATGTTGTATTGTCATATTCCACATCCGAGCTTAGTAAGTATGAAAATTTCATAGAAGGGTGACAACAGGATACAATGTTTAATTAAGCTTGTAAGATTCCACCACAAGATTGAAGGAAAAAAAAAGAAGCATTCTGAGTTAAATAAAAGCAAGTAAAAAGGGTGAAGTAATAAATAAACTCACTAAAACACAATTGAAATGGCAGAAACAGAAGTATAGAAAACAGCGTAATTAGCGGTATATAGAGAATTTATGAATTGAAAAGTTGTGGCTGACGTTAAGCTAAACGCTAGGCCCGTAGTTCATACCTTGAACCAGATATGGCGATTTTTAACCGATTTCAAAAAAAGGAGGTCATCAATTCGACCCGTATGTATGTAATTAATATTCGAATTGCACAGTTTTTGTTTCTTCGTCTATCCATCTTTTGAACATGTGTGCTAAATTTCATAAGTGTATGTGTTCAGTGAAGATAAGCGTGTTACGTCACTCACTTTGTGTGAGTTGACCTTGGTGTAGGCTCGCACGGAACGCACGTTCAGTTCGTCAAAACTGTAATATATTTAATAATAACTAAAAATGGAAAAATAAAAGTTTTATCTTTTAAATAATCTCATATGCCAACTATTTTTTTGAGATCTTTTTAGTTATATAAATACTTGACTTGATAGAATAGAAATATTACGTAGAGCGCGCGCAGTTTTATGTTTTTCACATTCAAAGAACAGGTTTCATGTCGTTATCGCCCGTGGGATCTATGGAAGCCTGCTTCGTCTTGAGGAAAGTAAAATTTACAAAGAAAAATCCTGTGGGAAGAACTTAGGTCTTAGCACCTTCTTTGCCTGCGCGTAATAACACTGTTTACAAATAAGGTTAAATTAAATTTCCACCAAAGGTAGCGTTTGCGACATTACTTCGGCAAACATATATGTTAGGCTTAACCGCCGGACTCTAAGGTTATGTAAAATGTGGCGGCATTAGGTCGGCAAATATGTATAACAAAGCCTTGTCTTGTTCAGAGCACATATTCGTCATTCATATTCCGCAAAACATGACGAGAAAAATAAACGAGATAACGCACAGAGTGAACAATAATCTTACATCTGCAAAACATTCTACTAGCACACTTGCAAATAATAATCAAGATATATCATACATGAAAGGGTGTGTGTGATAACGTTTATCTTATCTCATTTTGTGTTCATTAATTAAACACCTAGTTATTGTTTCCTTATTAAATAATTGGCATTAGGTATTTATTTTGGCATCCAGCTCACCTTACTCGAGGTCTTTTTAAGGGGCCAAGAAAGGGGCAAAAATATGGACAAGTTTATTATATACTACCACTTTGAACAAATACATACCTACTAACGCTAGAATACAGATTAGGTTAAGAAACTGGCTTATACATATTAGTAAACAGTGTCTACGATCTTGAGTCTTGACAACTTTTTTTTAGAAACTGCTAAAAGCTTTTTGATTTGTGATTTATTTACAGTTATTTTTTTTAAATGGCAGCTTAATAGCGAAAAAAATAGAAAATTATAATGTCTATATATTTTGCCTGTAAGGCGAGCTTGTTTGCCACTTTTATGGTATTAAAGAAACAAATTGAAATTACAAGAACAAGGAATTCTCCGAGTTACTACAGAAAAAAATATCTGTGAAAACTGTTAAGGGATAAAAAAAATTATTTATTTTTCATAATAAAAATTCTGCCATAATCAATATGTCGCCGGCAAATCGAAGGTGAGTGATGTATTCGCCCTTTTTGTTAACGCCATATCCTTTCCTCTCCAGAAGCTGAAACAGATCTTTTAACGCAGTTGTTGACAGTTTCCGAGAAATAACGTCTTCCTGTCTTACGCCTTTCTACAGATAGATTGGTTTCGTTTTCTGGTCTTGTAGTCGGACAGACATCGTGACTCTGTTATAAAACACTTACTTCGATGTACCAATAGTCAAAGTGGCTCCGCTGGAGAGTCTGTAAGACCGCCCAGGTCTCAATAGAATCGAAGACTTTTTGATAGTCCACGAACGAATTATACTACTCTGTCTTCTGTATAATCTGGCGGAGCGTATATGTGAGTGGTACATGGTAATAAAGCCTTTTCCGAAACGGGGCTGATTAGGAGGTTGCATGGATTACGTCAAACCTGCGTTCGAGTCGATTCGTGTTGACTCTGGAATACAGCTTATAGACATTGCTCAGAAGCGAATTGGGTCTATAGTTCTTGTATTTATTACCTAGTGTAAGACTATATTGTTTTATTTTTAATATGAAGTTGAAAATCTATAAATAATAACAAATATTTTTTTGCCGGTTCTTCTGGGTGGTAAAATAAAAACGAACCGGTGATAAAGTTTATAAAAATAATATTTATACTGATAAATCAAATTGCTGTTTAAAAGTCTACTTGAAAGTTCGCATTTTGAATAATAGACCTTCTAGCGTGGCGCCTTCGAGTTAAAGACCCTCTGAAGGACTTTAAGTATCGGCGTTTCACCATCTTTCAAAAGTTCTGGTGTAATTCAGCCATCGCCCGCTGCTTTATTGTTTTAAGGCTATTTTAAGGCCATTCCAATCTCATTAAAGCTGACGCCCGGGATATCTTCGGTATAGTGTCGAGTAAATTTGGCTCTGGGTTATTTTGCCGTGAATGTTGTCACTTGTGCCTTGGGCGGAAGTTTTTCAGTATTTTTTTATATTCTTGATTAGGATATTTTTTTTATAAGTACAGTTACTAATATAAAATAAGTAAACAACTCATAAATACTCCCAAAACTATAATGTTGTGATAAAAATGTTTTCATACCTCATTAAATTCTGTTACATTATTTAGGCAGAACATTTCTTTTATTTTATTTTTAAGCGCACTATACCTTACTATACCTTTTAACTAACAGCTTAAAGCTTTGAATTGCTTGACAGCTACAAGCATCATAAAATAGGTTTGTTTTATTGTTTCTCGGTAGTAATGTATGATAAAATAATCAAAGACAAAGAAAGGTTGAACAGTACAGCAGACTGCTGTAACAACGTTATGTCAGTCAGCACACATAATTCAAGAACTTACAAATAAATGTATTTTTTAAATAATCAAAAGCCTATTTATTTTTTCAATGACCAAATCTGTGTTTAATTTACTACTACTACTTTATTTCATGTAGAGTAAGAAGCTTAACTCTACATGAGATCTGATAACTTTTTGACAGGGCGAGCCATATAGTCTCGTATTGGCAACATTTTACATGAAAATGTTTTTGATGAGAATATTATTAACAGAAGGACACAAATCTATGAGTGCTATATATTCACACATTTCAAATGTATAGACTTTTGCTTAAAACCAGAACTTTCACGAACGACCTTGAAGTCGGACGTTTTCTTTTTTGGTACTTATCTTCTGACAAACAAGTGTAGATACATATAAAATTCGACATTCTTTTTTTCTCTATTAGCAAATAGATAAAAATAAAATAATTGTTGCCAGTAACGAAACAATTTGTAGTCAACTAAATCTGGTTATAGTAACTATATTAAACAGCAATATATTAGTTTTTAGGGTAGTTCGTCCGAATAAAAAAAACGGAGGAGTGTGTCTGTCTGTCCGTCTGTCACAGCGAATTTGCTCCAATTTATCGGACCGATTAAGTTTAAATATGTCATCATGTGGGTGTCTGTGACCCAAACACGGACGTGTAACGTAAATAAATGAATTTTGAATGTGAAGGTCACCCTTGGGGGTAAATAAGAAAATTTAAAAAAAAAAAGATTTGCAAACTGCACAGTGTGGACAAATAAAAGTGCTTGTTGTGAAGTTCTCATATATTTTTTTTAATTTTGATTATTATTATTTAGTTTTATTATATTTAAGAACATAAATGAAAAATTACTCTTATCGCCGAGACTACAAGCATTATGAAAAAAACCTACAGAAAATAGTTAGTCTATGGTCATAAAATGACATGGTACATCTCTAAATATTGGGCTTAGGTACGTACTCAAAATCAAGAGTTTGCAAACTCTAACGTGTGCCTTATCAAATGGAAAGGCTTCTTGTGGGGTTTCTCAAATATATTTTTATTTATAATTTTAAACTTTATCCTACTAACATTATGAATGTGAAAGTTTGTATGTCTGGATGGATGTTTGTTACTCAATCACGGTTCAACCACTGGACGGATCGGGATAAAACTCAGCATACATATAGGTTAGGTCCTGGAATAGCAAATAGACTATATAGGCTTTTTATCCCTAAAAATTCAAAAGTTCCTGCGGGAATAACTATAACAGAGTTAAACTAACTTTTGCTGCACCTATAGCAATTCATTAGTATAACTAATTAATTAATTAATTGGAGTTAATTAAAGAGTTTCACGCCGATAACCAAATTTAGGGCGGGCGGAGCCGCTGGCAAAGTCTAGTTAATATATAAATAATAAAATATGTAATAAAATACTAAACCTAAAATTTTTAAAAAATTCATGAAAAAGTTCTTCTAAAATTCTAAAATAACACGGGAAATTATTTATTACTATTGGGCGTAGGGACAAAATTTTAAACTCAATAGTTTATAACAAATAACTATTGTCATGCAAGGCTGGAAAGTTGCTCTTTGGCGTGAGTCCCTATATTGAATACCGAGTAAGCAAAGCATACAAAGATTGAATCCTGAGCAAAGCGAGGTATTCTAAGGCACGAAACCCAAAAAAATCCAGTCGTGCGAACACACAATTTTTCAAGATACAAGAAAAGCAATAATTGGTGTTTAATTACTTATGAATGGAACAAGTATTATTAACTGTAAGTTTATTTAGTAAAAGTAATATGTTTGAAGTAAAAATAACTAAAGTGACATCCCTTTAAACTACACCTACCTACTACGTAATTCCAAATTAATGTTTCATTTATTTTATAACTGATGGGGCTAAAAAGAATATAGAATACTATTAGTGGAACAAGAGTTTCCACTATTTCTCGTGTCTCGGTGCATACCACTGAATTTATTTTTGTTACAGAGAAGGACAAAGAATACTTTTATCGAGATAGAAAGTTTCCAAAAGCTTTTAAGTTCTTCAGCAAGTAAAACCGCGGGACACATCTTGTGTTTATATATTTTCACCTAACAAGTTTTTCGCCACACAACAGTAGGAGGTCACAGCGACCTTCAACGCAGATACACCGATCGTCACAGACACACCTCTTTAAAACAGATAACACTTTATATTCATGAATATTATCAGTGTTGACATTTACAAAAAAAACCGGTACCGAACGATGGAGATTCGTACTAAAAGTACCTATCTGGCGAGTATAATTAACGTTAGCATATTTTTTTAAACAAAAATCGTAAATTCGAAAAAATGTTTCAGTCTTCTTATTCTCACATACACACACAGCTTTTTGCTGGTTCTATCCGCGCCTAGAAAACATTTTAAAACTGATAATATTTAATACATAGGTTTCAATTATTAAATTTTTCAATATGAAATCGAGAATCACTTTTCATTGCTTTTGCTGCCGCACATGGCAAAACCAGCCAAGTATAGACATGACGTCGACAAAAAACTTGTGAACCGATTTTGTTCATAACAATTTTCGTTCAAAGCATTTATAAAACTCGATTATCGTTTTTTTTAAGATTTTTATCTACGCTCATACTTTAATATGCAAATTACGAACTTAAAAAATTGTTCTAATTTCGTCACAAAACTATACGGCGCTTCACATAATAAGAGCGCAATGCGCGTATTCATTTGCTTAACGTTAATTCGACGATTTTAATCTCAAAGTACCTGAAGAACCAAGCTTTGTTCTTTTTTTTTAACAACGCCATCTATTGTAAAGTAGCTAGTTGTAGTAGTACTAAAGTTTTGTCGTGTCGGTAAAAACAATAGTATTAATACTCTCCAACAGAAAGTAAAAGTAAATGCAGAATTATAGACTAAGAATAATTATACAGGTATTTGTAGATTTTTTATAATTTTATTTTATTTGGTACATAAAATAATGTCAAAAACTACATATAAAACACAAATTAAAATAGACTTTTCGGCTTTTCGCCTTACTGATTTTTAGGAATCCATCTAAGAGACCAAACAAAACCCTATTGCTGACACTCACATGTCCGTCTGCCTGTCATCTGCCACACTGGTTCACATTATAAGCATCTTGTGGATCCACAGCCATACAAATTTTCAAAAAATATTTTTAAATGTTTTTATAGGGCCTCTCACACAGCTAAATGGGGGCACATAATAACACAACACAACATAAATCAGATTTTGCGTTAATGTTAGGGCTTCGTAAGATATTCGGAGTTCCAAAAGGGTTCTACCATCAAACATGATTGAGAACCGCTGGTGTAGGGCAGCACTCAGAAAGTAATTAGGGTCAAGGATCAGCAAAAAATATTGAATATTTTGAAAACTATATATGAAAGATGCTTGAAAATTAGTATGTTGATTTGCTGATGAAATATACAGCATGAGTTTCACTATTTTGTTGCATTTTTGAAACATATTTTAATTTAAGATATTTCGTAACGTTGCGTGGTAGCAGCGCAACAGATTGACTTGATTTTAACCACAAGGGGACAAGGAATACCATAAACAACTTTTTATCTCTGTCAAGCAAAGAGTTCCCGTGGAAGGATTAATAACGGATATAATAACTCTTAAAAAATTTAATTCATTTAAATACTACCTACTACCCTCTTAAATACAACTGACAAAAACGGCCGTAGTTTAAACATAGGCATTGCAGTTTCTGTGTTTAGATTATAAGCTAGTACTTCAACAAGATGTTACCTGGCTTTACGTATCTCAAGTGTTTGCGGCTTGTCTATATTGTATACAGGAATTTCCAAATAAGTAGTGTCCATAGTTTGCGAGATATCACTCATACATGCCACTCCCTGCACATTTCTTACCATTCTGTACACCTTAAACGTCAATAGGTAATTTATATGTAAAGAAAATAAAAGCCAAAGAACTAAATGGTAATAGACTGGACTCTGAAAACATTCACATGGAATATGAACACATTCTGGATAGGTTTCTTTCAACACTACTTATCCTTTGTATTTTGATTGTCGTTTTACTTAGTATAATGAAATATAATAGTAATTGTTATTATCAGCATCTTTGTGCCAACACCTGTGCGGTGCGTCTCAGGTAGGCTTTACAACTGGATCTCTAGTGCTTAAAAGTGATAAAGATAAGAAGGATAACTTTCAGCTTCAAGAACAAGACCATTAGTATTTACTCAACTCTATCCAGTCTACTATCCAGCTTCCCATCATTATGAACCAGTTAATTTTCATTCTGATCATGAGAATCTTGAGGTTCTGGATATGCGGACGTAATTTAACCCAGTCAATTAACCGGCGAGGATGTTGACAGGTCATTTTGACCCTGTTAATTTTTGATTGTGTGTAGTTTTTTTTCTGCGATTTTAGGGTTTTGGGTGTCTCAGTAGCTGTTGCTAAGGGACCTGCACGTGCGCCACGCAATACTACTCAGTCAACCGCCGCTTACAACGGATGCAATAAATATATTTGTCCAGAAGACACTGTTTCGTTCTGTCAGAATTGTGCTGCAACTACAGACAATAATGATATGTAGTTCATAAAATGATGATAGGACTGTAAGTGAAACTGATTGATCTCTACTGTTCCAAATTAAAAGCTGATTGTTATAAAATGTTTTCCATTTTTTGTTACTATAATGTTAGTTGAGTAATTTTATGAAAAAGTTTATTATTTTGTAGTACTTTGCCAAATCTAATTTAATTATAGTATTGTATAGTATGTGTGTTCATAATATGTAATTTTCATCTTATTTCTGGTTTCAAAATAAAAAAATGCCATTATAAACGCAATGACATTCAGGGTCAAAATGAACTTCAACATCCTCCTTGTCACTATTTTCACCACATCCTTGCAGGGTAAAAGAAAACATTGTTGAAGTATGTTGCTACCAGACAGGCATAAACTTCAAACTCTATAATCTCTCCTTCCAAAGGTGCCTAGATGTTTATGAAAGAGATGAAAGAAATGCTGACCTGCCTCAACTTTTATTCCAGATGAGTAAGTTCCAAAATGAATATAGACAGACTTAGGTCATGTCCAAATTACATGTTGAATTTTCCATCGAAGTGATCATATGATGACCATCATGAAATTTAGATCAAATCTGAAATTCATGATGATCAATCATAAAATCGCTTTGATGGCAGACAAGCTGTCAGGTTATATTTGTGAGCGGCACATGAGCCAAACGAGCGAAATAAGCGTGCTACGGCAGCAACTGGCAAAGTGCCACAAATTAATTAGATTATAAGACATGAATTAGAATTAATTAGAGATGTGTAGGATTTCCTGGCCTGAACTTGACAGGCCAGTCATTTTACCCTTAAAACCAGACAACACTTTTATAATAAGAAAAACTTGGTTAGGTTTATGTTAACATAATTGATAATTATTTATTAATGAACTAGTTTTGGTACAAAACTGTTGTATTTAAATCACATTTCCTACTTTTACTACTTCTAAAAGGACTGGCTGTGTGCCTTTCAGAAACTAGCGATGAGAGCAATAGTTAAACAAAGTCAGACATCATCGATAAACCCTCAGTATCGGCATTAGTAATATTGATTCTGCCTTCTCTTCTTACTTTTACTACTGCCATGTTATATAAGAAAAAAAATGTATTTTGAAGAATATAAAGACAGACACTCATACGAAACCCAGAACCGTGAAAAGCAAACAGTGCGCGTGGCAGACTATATTTTCATGGCTATAACTTACAGATTTTAGACGTAGCATGATTTAGATTTATTATAAATTCCTAAATGTTTACAAATAACTAAATCTTACGATTCTTTTCTTTTTTTTTCCTATTCGTCCCCAAGACAGGCTAACAGTGTGACCATCTCAAAAATAGCTAATCTGCCCGACACTGGCAAAAAAACTGCCAAAATATGCCGAACTCGACTCCAGAAAATGCCAAAAATCTGCCATCATATTACTGTCACAATAAAGACGGGAATGTATAAATAAAATACGTACTTCTGACAATATTATATACATACGGGTCAAATTATTAACCTTTTTTTAAAAGTCGTGTAAAATCATTCTTTCACTTTGCAATTACTTACCGATGATTGAGTGCTATACCCAATCATGTACTTCTTATGTTTTTGAGATAACAAATGTTCCTTTAATGCAGACATACTTGAAACTAAATTACAATTGCAAGCTTTGCAAAATGCAACATCAGGATTCTCCTTAGTCCTGGAAATCTAAGGAAGGTAGGAAGGCTCGTATTTTCTTTTCATCATGTACGGATCATCATAGACACAAAATCACAACTGCATACATCAATTATGTTATAAAAAACTAAATCTTATCTGTGACTATTTACTGTTCATAATCATATGGCGTACCTACGCGAATTAACAGGAAATCCCTATGCTGTCTTGCATAACACAAAAGTTGCCAGCTCAGTAAGTAAAATAATCTTCTACCAAATAAGTTATAAAAAAAGTATCTAATAAAACATAGTAAATTATGAGTTTTCTATATGTGAAAAAAAAAATAAGGATTTCTTTGAAATCTGTCACTTTTTTAAATCGTCAGCTTGTTCTGCCAGACTTGAAATTTAGGTGCGAAATCTGCACAAATGGCAGAAATCTGCCATAAATGGTCACCCTGCAGGCTAAGGTCTTAGACCATACTGCCAATTTTTTTCTTTTATTCGTCCTTCCTTATGGGCAGGCTAAGATCTTTAATTATAAGTCTTTGGAAATATTTTCGCACATCAAAGCCTTTACATAGGTATTTTTCTTATCACTAGATAGTGCGCTAATCAATACATCGCTGCAGGAGTAATTATTTTTTAACAAAATAATAACAAAAAATATTCTTCTCAATATTTTGTTTTATAGCAGTGTATTTATAATTGCTACTTGTTTGGCACGGCTAAGCTGTAAAATTATATAGTTTTAGTTTTTTATTTCATAAACATGGTGAGGACTAAGTTGTGTGGGTCAGCAAGTAAAAATTAAAGTAAGAATACGAAGGCAGTCAAATTAACAAATATTTATATTTAGTTGTTTAAATAGGTTGTAGGAAATCATATACATTGGTTCTCAACGACAGCATTTCTTAAATTAGTTAATTGTAAAGCGAGTGTGTTTTTACTAGCTAGTACATTTCACATGAGTTTACGGCTAGATTATTTTAGGTGTTTCAAAAAAGACCGGTACTCACCGGTTTTGCCAAAAAAAACCCGGTTAAAAACCGATTTTAATAACTATTCGTTGTCATGGCAACGTCTCAATCAAAACATTACAAATTTTCTTTATTTTTGCTGCTTACTCAATAATATACATGTGTGTAAAATGAACATCCAGGTTGTTGATTAATATCCAAACTATGGAAGAAATACGTAGTTTTATGCTCAGTACCATTGGTAAGACCAAAACCAAAATCTTCAATAAATTTTGGTTTTGAATAATTCAAGAGATTCTTCAATAGAACTAATTATCTTTAATTTTTTGGTTTTTTTTGCTCAGTAGTTTCGTAACGTTGAATGACAGCCTGGTCTTTATTATAGTTGTCTTAGGTATATATATGGTTTTTACGGTTTCATGCTCAAAGGGTATTCCCGGGACTGTTTGGGGTGTACGAAAGGGGCGCTGAGGAAAGCAGGGGTTTGATCTTATATTGAGTTTCCTAAATTTAAGGATTCTGTCACTGTGGGGGGGTCAAGGGGGCTTAACTCAAACTCAATTTAACAATAAAAAAAAGTTAAACTTGATATTTAATATAAAATAAATAAGCACCTCTGGCGGTAGGAAATGTTAGGGGGTGACTCCCCTCAATGCCCCCCATTAAGGTAAATCGTTTTAAGAGTTGTATCAGATAAAAGACTTAGAATATTTTTTCCTGCGCCTTGCTTTAAATTAATATTTATATAACACATTCGCAGAATTAAATGTAAATCAAGTAAATTCAAAATTTCATTGAAAGCAATTTGATTTCAAATTTTTAAGTAAGACTGGTTTCAAACCCATATCATATTGTAACGGACACCCTCTTTTCACCAACTACTTGACTCCTGCATGATGGGGGGTGAGCCTAGTACTGCAACACTGATGCAGTCTATCTGGGCTAAGATGGCTTTACATATGTCTCATATGTCGTAAATTACTAGCTTAAAAATAATAGGCAGTAAAATAAAAGACCCGGAAAAGAATAATTAACTCCCATTGCTAATTCCTAACAAATTGTAAGAAGTAAGTGAGGATTGAGCAAGACTACATTTAAATAGATACTGTTTGTACTGGTATTTAATAACACATTCCTATTTATATCAAAATATGGTTTATTTAGCAAACAAACAAATTACAGCTGCCTTAAATTGTAAAATAAGAGTAGAATAGAAGAATAAACAGTTGAAGGAAACCCAAAACAACTTGACTGATTGACTTTTTAGTGACGTGATAGTTCATAGCTATGTTAAAATCTGATAGGTGAATCTGTAGTCAATATCTTGACTGCAGATTCTATAACAAATTCTATATTCTCAAACCTAAATGACTCAATTGGCTTGGTTCCAAAAAAGAAAATTACAAAATTTGGACTCAATAAAAGGCACTACAGTTAAGGTATTAATAAAACAATGGTATGTTGTTCCAGAGCATTATTACAATATATCCAAATTGGATATGGATGTAACTGATGAAGAAGCACTATCCAATTTTATATACAATGCTCAAACACTACTAGTTCAATGTTTTTTGGAAAATAAAAACAAATTGAAGCTTAGTAATAAGGTAAGTAGTCATTTATTAATAAGTAGCTAAATGAATAATGTGTATCTTAGAAAATAATAAAATATTTATTGTTTCAGATTCAGAATAATAAAATTAAATCTGTAATATTTTACAAAACATCAGCAGGAGATTTGACTAAAGAAGATGCCTTGGAAAATATAAATATTATTACTCTACTAGATAATGTAGCTTCTTCGCTGTATCAAGTTTTAAGACAAATATACTCACCTCTATTAACAACAGTAAATGTGTTTACAAATATTATCAATATAGTTTTTTAATGATATATTTTTCACATATTTTTTTATTTACAGGATAATGATTTATATTCAAGCAAGCTTCAAAAAAATTTAAGTGACATAGAGTCAAATTTAAGAATTATTAAAAATGGGAAAGGGGACAATGATAGGAATGGTAAACTAGCTAAATAGTTTAAAATATATGTATATAGTTTCCTATCATGCTATTTTATATGAGTACCTATATTTCTTTTCAGTCATACTTTCTGTCGATGATGAGGTAGATTACTGGCTGACAGTTGAAAAAAATAGAGATTGCAGTGTTAAGGAGAAAGAAGCTGCATCCATATTTTGTGGCATCTTTCAAGATATATGTGAAGAAATAAAGTAAAAGCATAATCAAGTATTCTATAAAATTACTGTTTAATTGAACAACTTTAGATCATACTTTATTGGTACACATTTAGTGTGAAATTTTTGCTAAGAGCAAGCAGATGCAAGTGCCAGTCCAACTTGCACGCATAAAATGTTATATGCCTGATATATAACTATGCGCAAACATGTGTTTGTTCGTCTTAGTGCTGTACATTTTTTTATTTAGTAGGATTAGTAGTAACAATTATTTTTTAAGAGACTATAACAATCTATCCATTTTCATAGCCAAATGGCAAAAACGGAAGCCTTATAGTTTTATGATGTCGGTCCGTCCGTTCGACCGCCCATATTCATACAGCTTTGTAAGGGACCGTCCATTAAAAACGGGGGGGTGTAGTAAGATATCACGTTTATTTATTTTTCGTCAAAATTCTAAAAATTTTAAGATTTTTTTGGGTAATAAAAAATACACGTGATTTTGGGTGGGGGGTGGGGGGGTAATCTTAACCATGTATCACTAAGGGGAAGGGGGGTTTGAAAAATGCTAAAAAAACATCACGTGATTAATGGACGGCCCCTTATTAAATTGAGAAAAAATATTTAAGCATGTTAAACTCAGTCATTGTTGCGCCAAATGAACAAAGATTGGAGCGTCAGCGGTCGCAAAGATTAAAAAATAACACATTGAACCCATCATAGTACTAAAATCCTGGTGCATTTTTTTAACTATTACATACGCAAAATAAATGTATGAGAACTGTTTATTTCTCATATAGTACCCCTAATAGACGTATTTTAACCCTTTTTTTTAAAGGACTATTATACTTAAGGTATTTCTAAGCGTTATGGCGATTTATCTAATACGTCGTATTTCCCACAGAGGTGAACAATGGTCAACAGCGATCCGCGGATAGCTACATTGCTACGTTCAATGATGAGCAAAATCGACGATGTATATCAGATGATGAGTGAAAAAAAGATCGATGTTCTGTGTGTGCATGAAACGAAGTGGAAAGGATCAGGTACCCAACATGGTCCCTACTCAGCGTCCAATACCCAAAGAGGCTGCCAAGCAATTCCAGGATTCCCTAGATTAGACTGAAGATTGGACTAATCCAAATCCTCGTATTAGGGGTGTACGGATAGAGAGGTGGATTTGCATGACTCCTAAGTAGCTCAAACCAAAAGGGAAGAGTTTTGGGACAATGTCAGGTCTGCGTGAATGTGAAGGAAACGAAAGGATGGCAATTAAACGGAAGAAGTTTGCTAGAAATATGTTTGCATAGAACCTTTCTATAACAAACACAATGTGTGAATACAGAAAGGTTTATATGTTTATACGGGAAAAAGTTACTGCAAGGAGTATGTTTATTGTAGATGTTAGATGGAGACAAAAGTAATTTTTTTTGGTGTGAATTTGAACTTGTGAAAAAAGTGATCATAGTAAAAAAGGAGGAATGAAAGGAGATTTTCGAAACAAATTTCCGGGGCAAAGTAAATGGAAGGGTTGTAAAGGTAGTTGTAAAACCTTGTGAAACATATCTCGATTAAGTTGAGCCCGTAAGAAATGGTGAGGTCAAGAGTACTTTAACCGACAAAGGCTTATGAAAGCATTGGTGCGAGAAATGAAGCAAAATAAATTTGCCGGAATTATAGAAAGTGGAAGTTTGTGATATGTGCCTACCGCTGCGGAAAATAGGGTTGATGTTATGTACACATGTATACATATGACAATTAATTAATTTAATGATGATTTTTCTCGAATAAACAGGTCGATGCATTCATCTCCCATGGAAGAGACAAAAGAAGCAGTGGAGAACATTGGTGGTCTTCTGGATGATATATGGCGCGTTACTGTAATTTCTTATCCTCAAAATCGAATGATACATGTTTTTGATATTATCGGTAAGCAGATTTTTATTGCATTCTAAGTTAAGTTCATTTTGCTTTTGCCCGCAACTTCTTCCACGTACAGTAAATTACATAATAAAAGTGTAAAAAGTAACACCATTTTTTTATTTTTTACCTTAAGGGCTTTGGCCATTAAAAAGCGGTATGTAAAAATTGTTACAGACACGAAAATATAATTTTTTTATTCTCAGTCATTCTTATTAAAAATATCGTTAATGTAAAACACGATTTTTTTTATAGTTTTATAGTTAATATATAGTTAATAAGTAGGTAGGTCATATGTATATGTATAGTAAAACAAGTGATAAAACAAAACCGAATAACCGTAAAATATCAAGTAGTATCAACCGCCCTCTGATGGCCTTTAACCTCAAGCGATGACAAGAACTATCTCTGAAATAATAGCTATGTAATACAATTAACCACATCAAAATATGTACAAAAGTTTTCAAGAGCCATATCAAGTGCAGCGCCCATAATCTGCTCAAGTTGATACTAGTGCGATGTAATACAACTAACCACGTCGAAATTGGTCTTGTAATTCAGAACAAATCTTTTGTATTTTTTTCCATTATATTCACAAAATATGACTTATAACTTGTTATGAAGTGATCTATATAATGCAACAAACTGCATCTAAATCGGTGCGGTAGTTTCTCCAATAAATGGTATCAGACCTACATAAACAAACTTCCATCCTTAACGCATATACCGTCTCAATTTGTTCCGCGCCGCCGCGGGTAAAAATGTAATATGGAACAAGCAAATATTTAATAGATACAAAGTAGAAGGAGCAAATAGAAAATGAAGGCAAATCAAAAACTACGGGTAGATTACATTATAGAGACTGCTGACCCTTAACAGAGAAGATTGACTCAGGATAGGACGTATTAAAAATGGAGGTGTAGGCATACGCGGTAATAGATGCACGGAGTATCAAAACATAAGTAGGAATATTAAATACATTTTGTAATATAAATTAGTAAGTGTAAAATATAGCTAAATAAAAATAAAATAAAAAATAGGTACTAGCCGATGCCCGTGACCTCGTCCGCGTGGACCTGTAAACGTTTACTAGATTCCTTTTCAATTTACTTATACAAAGTGTTTTGCAGTTTTTGCGTGATGCTTGAACAAACAGACAAAAATTTTTTGTGTATGGTTCAAGAACGTCCATAACCTGACCTAAGTTCTTATTTGAAAAATCATGTATGTACGGACGAAGCTCTTGTCATTTATAATGGTGTATATAGATAGATAGGTTTTTTACTATATCACGTTCACGCTTGGGTTGTGGAATGACCTCCCTGCGAAGGTTGTCTCTAAGGACACAGTATAGGGTTCTTCAAGAAAGAAGTTATTCGATTTTTGAAAGGTCGGCAACGCGCGAGTGATGCCCCAGGTGTTGAAAGCGTCCATAGGCTACGGTGAGCATCAGGCGGACCGTGAGCTTATTTGCTACTTTAGTTATAAAAAAAAAAAACGTTCCATAGGAAACTATTACAACGCATCGAAAATCTATATTGCTAATGTATATTGTATTATATCTTTCTTTAAAATATTTCTAGGACATATCGTCTGTTCGTTTGTGCAGAAAACATTATCTGAAATATTAATTTGGGAAATTGGAGACGAATCTAGAGATAAACAAATATTAACACTTCTCGCCGAAAGCCTAAACGTAATTCAAAGCTGGCTTAGTGTTTGTACTTCGCTCACCAACACTTACTGGCCAAATTATGCACTTCATCCATGGACTGGAAAATCTTATATGCCACAGTTCTTTATAAACTTTCAAAACAGAACAAAAGAGGTATAAAAGACTTAGGTTAAAGTAAGATTCGTTTCAAATAAATTGTTTTTGACCTCATTTACAATTTTTTTTAAAGATTTTTGATATCAGATCTACGCATAGTCAAATGAATAAACTGCTGAGCAAAAATGAAAGGAATGAATTAAAGATCGATGATCTTCTCTTCGAATGTTTCAAAGGTTAGCTGTCTTTTTGATATACACCGATTCTCTTATCAATTTAACAATAGAGGAGCTCTTGATAACTTGCTTGTGGATAAGTAGATCATATAAGGTGAATTAACGTACATACAAAGTTTGTATGTTCAAGTTTCATTCTATTCTATTATCGATCTAGAACTAATTTTCATCAAAATCCAATTATTTGGCAGATTACAATCATTCTTCACTTCTCGCAGACGCTCCAAAGTAACAAAATAATTGTTTTTTCGGTTTCTATAAAGTGTTTGGGTGATAGATAATAGTAGATTAGTATTTTGTGATTAGATTAAATTTGTAGTAGAACAAGTGTAAAATTTTTCATGCGAGGACCCAAGTTAAATCTCGGGAGTTGTAAAGGATTCTATAGTAGCATCCTGAGCGGAGCAAATTATTCAAATGCGCTAGATGAATGTTCAACATTGAGTATATACGAAAAAATAATAGTTATATTTTACTTCGCCATTAACTACTTATAGGTAAAACAATATTTATAGGTAAAACAATTGAAACTAACGTTAAGAACAATTGTGTCTTTGTCTAAAAAAATTGTTTCATTTCTAAAGATAAGTGGGTGCTATGGTAAAAAGTTATTTAAAATCTAATAGTTGGGGATTTAGGGGACTACTTCTGATAATAATCTTAATATTCTGAAACACGTCATTCATAATTTATAATCGAAAGTTTATATATTAATATTCATGGTTTTATCTATCATAATAAACGGATTTCCATATAAAATTTTATTCCCTATTTTATCTCAGGTCTTGATGTTTCAATAACGGTGACACAATATAATTAGTTTTTAACTAAAACGCCAAATACAATTTTTTATTGTTTTACCTTAATGACGGGTTTTTATCCCGATTTTAAGGGGATAAATTAAAAAAAAAATCTGCGTCAAAAAATGAGTGATTGAAGTTTCATGTTTCTCACTTCAGTAGTTACGTCTTACCATGTTCCTTAAATGTATTTAGATCACGTTAATCATGCATATTAACTTGCAGGCTTTAAATTTATTTAATTATGTTCACAGATATCAATATATGGATCTGCAACGGACCCAACCAAAAATGGTACAATGCCGTGTCCAGATTTTCAGCGAACTTACGCTCTGCTGAAACGAAACTGGCCGAAAAACTTAAGCCTAGATTACACAATACATCTACAAAGCAAGTAAGTTATTACAGTCTAATAGAAAATAACCGGGCGATCGTGAGTATGCGGGCTGAGGCGTAGCCGAGGCACGCGTCACAGCGTCCGGTTATGCTCAGTTGTGGCCAAGGCTTGTATAGTGCTTTTCGCAAACATGCGTGTAAAAACACTTATTTTTATAACGGTATTGACAATAATAAAAATAGTTTAGGTAATATTGCCGCCATTTCGCCGCGTGCAAATGTCGGTTTCTACTTTTTTAAATTAATTTAATGGCTCATTATTTTTGTTGTCCTAAATTTAAATAAAACTTGATGAGTTATCTCTTTAATACTCGCTCTCTGATACTGTATGCAAGTACGATTTATCCCAAAGAAGCTTGTACAAGGTATGGTCACACATCGTAGCATATTTGCAAAAATAAAACTAACGTGTATATTGTGTCACAGATAACATAATTTTAAAATCTTCGAAATAAAAAAGTCTATATTGAAATACTAGTGCTAGGTTAGGTTTGGTTATGCTTTTTTTCCCCGCGCGTAGCGCAGCGGAGCGAGGGCAACACACAGAGGGGTGTCTTTAATAAATACTAAGCAACATTTTTCATAAAATCCATACAGAAAAATATTCAAAAAACAATTCGCCGCCGATTTCTACATTCCGTTTGGGTATAAGGGGATGAGTCGGAACCCCTGGGGTTCCGTACCATTATCTATAAAATCGGCAAAAAAATCACGTTTGTTGTATGGGAGCCCCCCTTAAATATTTGTTTTATTTTAATTAAATTATTTGTTTTTAAAATGACTATATAATTAAATATTCTGTGAATATTTTGAGCGTCTACCTGTTGCCGTTATCAATATCGAGCAAAATCGAACAAAAAAATCACGTTGTTTTATGGGAGCCCCCTTAAATATTTATTTTCAACTGTTTTTTAGTATTCGTTGTTATAGTGACAACAGAAATACATTTTCTGTGAAAATTTCAAACGTCTAACTATTACGGTTTATGAGATACAGCCTGGTGATAGACGGACGGACGGACAGCGAAGTCTTAGTAATAGGGTTCTACTAGTTACCCTTTGGGTACGGAACCCTAAAGATTACCCCTTTCTGTTACTTGCTTTGGCCTTCGTTGAAATACCTACTGTAGGTAGTTTAGTGCACAGCAAAAGGCGACAAACACAGATACACAAAAATACATACACATTCACGCAAAATATTTGGTTTTCGTTTCATTATTAAAATTAACAAATCAGATAATGACATGGAATGGAATATGTACACCTCCAAACATTACAAAGAACTCCCTCGAAGCCTAGTTAGTAGTGTGGCCGTCTGCTGTGCAGAGGGTGTTGGTTCGATTTTTGCACTGGACAAAAATTTATGTGATAAAAATTTGTGTTTGTCTTGAGGCTGGATGCATTTATGTATGATATGTATATATTTACAAAAAAAAAGTATGTTAGTATTTGCATTCGTTGTCTGGTTTTCATAATACAAGCTTTGCTTAGTTTTGGGACTTTTTATTTTTCAAAGTATGTATTTATATTCTTATACTAGAATAATATAACTATTAATTAAAGAACGACTTGTAGAGGTATTAGTTACTGTAGAAATAATGGATACGGCGATAACTAAAATTTATTTATTACAATTTTTACTGACGATTTGCTGCCCATACTACGCGAATTACTCTTACCAACACTATTAGTAACATCATTATTGGAATCTTCACCGGTTTCGCTAGCATCACCATTACTGCCCCTGCTGAATTAACTCTGCTACCAATGATGGTCTTGCCCTTAACAACTATTTCGAAACTATATGTGGCTATTTCATCGTCGTCGTCTGATAGTTGGCACATCCTTTTTACCCTTTCAGCTAGTTTTCAGGGCGTCACTATGACATTAGCTCTAGCTCCTATCAGAGGCTCCCAGGAATAATAATGAAAAGAGAAGGAAAGGCAGAAAAACAGCAATATTGAAAAATATCATAATCATGCTTGATATTCAAAAACAAGAAGAAAGAAAGCATAGAGCGAAAAAAATTAGGAAAGCCATTTTGCAGACTGCTAAAAAGACAAAAAAAGGAAATAAAACACAGAAGCGAAAAAAGAATAACTAAGCAGAATAATTAAATAACTAAAGATAGTGACAATTGAGACAGTTTGCTTAATGTGCAAAAGATTGCTTTTGTTTAGTTTGTATGAAACAGTAAATAAAATGAAAAATAGATATAATTACTGGAATGTCAACTGTTGGCTCACGTAGACTGCACTAATAACGAAATAAGATTGAGATTATGTTTTGAAATAAAGTCGATAATTTAAGATAGTCTTTCCTTAGATTTTTTTTAATAATTGTAATACTATTGTAAAACCTAAAAGGCTGAAAGGCTTATAAATAAATATGTTGATTATGGAAGTACATTGTTTTTTATCCACAATTTAGTTACAACCATCTCGCTACACTGTTACAAACAACCCTAGGGGTAGGGTGGTTGTAACAAATTCTACTTTTTTTATTTGGTAATTTTTCTCAAAATCTCTAATATAACTAGAATTAAGGCTTATGTTAGAAGATAGCTAAACAAGCATTCCATCATGTGCGCTGATTAGAATTTCGATATATAAAAAGGTTTATGAGATATAACGAGAAAATTGTTACGTTTATTCCTGGTATTTAGCCGGTTTTTTTATATCAGTTTAAAAATGCTATCAAAAACTTTCCTTTTAGAGTTTGTTAATAAAAGATTCTATTAAATATTAATAGTGATATTGAAGATCAATTAATAATTAATACATTTTTTCAGATGCTGTATGAATTTACGCGTTACAAGTCATTAATTGAGAGGCCTAACTTGAAGCGCGCTCTAAACGCAGAGTTAGAAGTTTTTGTGTCATCACTTGCATCAATGTTGAAGTCGATACAGGAACAGCTGGAAGCGGACGAGTTTGATGTTAAGATGTATCATCCGCCAGAAATGTCTATGTTGGTAAAACAGGTGCAATGGGCGAAGCAGATGGAGGCTAAAGTAACTTTTATTTTAGTCCTATAAAATAAGACAATATTAAATTCAATAATTGATATATGTTTACGCGAAGTTGTACAATGATGTTAAGTTAATGATACTCTGAAGAATTTGTAAACGTTAATGAAGGTGAATTAACCATTGTTTTTTATGGTATAACAAACAGCGACTTTGAATTTATTACAATATTGTAATAAAGGCGAATTTCATACGAAGACCTAAGTTAAATCTCCGAGAGTAGTGAAGAATTCTGTAGTTAAATCACGAGCGTAGCAAGTAGACCAAGAGTAGAATCCTGAGCGAAGCAGTGATTCAAATAAGGTCACTGTGACAATCCTGGCTGGTATAGAATGTTTAATTCCTAACACGCAAGTGAGTGCGATATAATTTTTGAGAGGTGTTTACACCAACGATCCCAATGCTCTTGGAGATGGTAAGGAGCTTATTCTGGTATTTTGGGTCCTCAGACAATGGGTTTTCTTAACGGTGAAAACGCATAGTTGTGTCCTCTTTGTTGAGTTGAATTAAAACAAGCTTACCCGTCCCATTCGATTTTCGATAAATGAATATTAAGAACTTCCAAATAACTAATTTAAGAAAATAAATGAAAGTTGACCATTTCCACCTTATCTCCAAAACTAAAAATTTTGGAAAATAAACAGAAAATAGTTCTTTACTTATAAATAATGGAAAAACCTTTAAGAATGTAATGTGAATGATTTCCTTTTATTAGAATCAATGCAAAGAAAAATCACAAGGCTGCAACATACGGACAGACGGACATATGAAATTACTACTATTTAGCTACGACTCTCCAAAAACCAAAATAAGATTTAAACAGTTCTAAAAATTGCCAAGTTAAAGTGCCATATTGCTCTTAGGACCCTTAGGACCGATAGCCGTTTCAAAGGTTCTCGAACACACTACACTGGATGATAAATCACTAGTCCAGATAATATTACTGAAAGGATGGTCAGAAATATTACATACATCTACTATTACGAAAAAAGTGAAAACAGTGCTCGTAAAATCCATGGTTCACTTTTAGTAGGTTTTATGGTGATACCATTATAATTTTTAAAATTTAACATTAACGATTTAGATACTTTTGTTTTTAAATTTCAGGTTAAAGATATTCATATATGTGCTGACAAATATCTAAAAGAATTAGAAGGTAGTGCTTATCTGTCAAATCTCGCAACTAAGCTACTAACGGACCTAAAAACAGTGTACACACAGCTCCATGAAGATTGGTGTAGAGATTTACAAGTAAATACATACAAGTCTTTTACTTCGTCATTAGCTTTGATAATGTTATGTCTAAGTTGTTATTTTGTGGTTTAGATATTTTGTCGTAGTTAAGTAATCGATAGGCAAAAGTGACTCATTGAAAAGCGAAATATTTTAATGATATAGTGTCTTTATATACTTTTTGAGTTTATTTTCGTCTTTGAAGAATATAAACAAACAATTTGTAGGAAGTAAAATAAGGAAATAAGCAGTATTCAAGGCCTAATGGGCAACCTACATAAGAAATTGCATCGAAAGAAAGCAAAAATACTGAAAACATCGCTGTGTAACAGTATACATCTGCAGACTGCAGTTGTATTATTTATTCGACCTGCTGTCTACAGTATACAACCAGTTCCACCTACTGTCTACGACCAGCCATAAAAGTCGATATAATTTTATGTAGCTGAAGAAATTTAAAAGAAAACACCTAATAAACTAAATACACAGTTTTGTTTATAAGGATTTTTATTATTTTGAATTTTGTGAACGCGTCGAGCTGGCATAAATTATTAACTACTCAACTGTTAAATTCAATCGTCATGTACTTTCATATATTACATATATGTTTGTGCTGGGTTCTCAAAACACAAATGAATACATCCCATTTTTACACATTATCATTTTTAGTTTTTTACTATATTCATATTTACGATAAAATAACTGTCATCTTTGTGTTTTAGGCTCAAGTAAAGAGCGGTTCACTAGCGCTGTCAGTGGACAAGCCAGTGGTGGACTTCTCAGCTAGTAATCAGTTGATGATAGTTAACTTCAACCCGCGGCTGGTGTGGGTCGAGCAGGAGGCGCGGACACTATCGGCAATGGGGCTACCTTCGCCTGTCGTCGCTGGTGCCCTCGACACCCTTACTGCCGCGCTGAAACATGCGCGAGCATTGCAACAGGTAAAATTAAAGCTACAAAAATGCATTTATATTTCACGACGTACCACACAGTTCCATCTAGTCCACAAGGTCACATAAAAAATACCCAGCCTTAACGCAAATACAAATTTCCATATTTGTATGTGTGTGTGTTTGAGTATTGTGCAAATAAGTGCCATGTGTAGATAATGGTTGACAAAAAATTTTGGAAATAAATTATTTTTACCTTTTTAGTGCATATTTTTGAAGCCGGTTGTGTTTTTTTTTTTGGTTAATAAGTTTTAACTGTCGCATATTTTAGCATTCACAAATTAATCAAAACTTTTTAAAATTAAAAAAAAATTTAATACGAAGCAAAGTTTTACATTACAAATAAAGGAAAAAAAAACTGAAATTCGTTATTTTGTAGTTATAACACATTAAACAAAAGTTTTCCTGTCTGGCAAAGAACTCAAGAATGCGTGGAGTTATCAAGTTGAAATTAATATCAAATACTAAAGACTAAAAGTTTTCAAGTAATCAAGCTTCTAAGACAATGCAATAGAAATATATGCTCAGAATACGGACATTTTTGTGGCATACTGAGATACAAATAAATCAAAACCTATAGGATACCTCCAGTTGACCTAGAATCATGAAATTTGGCAAGAAACAAGATGTTACATTACAAATATAGGAAAAATATCCAAAAACTGATTATAAACCTGTGAGAATTGATTGAACCCTCGTTGCACAAGCCAGACTCGCACTTGCCCGGTTTTTTTAATAGTTCGTGATTACTTACTACGTATTTATTTCCTATAATAGTTCTTGGTTACTAACTATAGGCCCAGTCACGAGAAGCAGTAAATTTTGTGAATAAAAAACTTCTACCAAGTTACGTAGCGGCAATTCAACAACAACAAATAATCCCAAATTCAATCAACTCAAAGTAGCATACGTGTAATACGGAACTAACGAGCTTACTGGATCGGGTTATATTTTAGCCATGTAAAGCGCTGTCGTCTAATGTTTTGTAGTACTGGAACGCGTCTGACTTATGGAACGTAAACATTTGGGGCGCCATTATGAAGTAAGTTTGTTTTGTTTTTGTTTTCTTTTATTTGATCCAAAAGTGGCGAACCCCTATGTGTGTTTACAAAATATACAGCTTCTCGTGACGGAGCCTATAGGAATTTATTTCTTTTAATAGGTAGTTCTTGATTACTGACTAGGTATTTATTTCTTTTAATAGTCCATAACTTACCAGGCCTTTATATCTTTGTGCAAGCTGGTCCAGAAAACTTTTGTTACAAATATCTAATCTCACCTTAATATTTTATTTCAGGTGGCATCTTACCACAACACTCTAGGTGAAAGGATGATCCCCTCTATCCGCCCGATGATGTTACAAGCGGCGCTTGATCTGTCTTCACTTGTTCAGGATCAGAAGGCAGTCTACTGGGATGACCTTGAACAACTCGCCGCTTACACTGACAAGCTGAAACAAGCTGTGCTTAAATTAGAATCACAGGTAGTTAAAAGGTCTTTATGAATCACAAAGAGGCAAAATACTGAAATTGCTTGATTTTATGATGGGGCTTCACAACCGACCTCGGCACAGTCGTAAAATTATCGTTAGGCGACCTCGACACGTACTAACGGCCCCAGATGACGATCTCGCTGTACAGATAGCAAGATTAGTCTCTACGACCTCCCCTAATAGGGCCTCCCCCTTTACACGACGCCGACGTCCCCGGGTTCGTCGGCGCCCGCAAGGATACACGAGGCTCCTTCAGAGTTTCGCCCCAAAAAGTCCGGTGAAGCAGTAATGGCTGCAACAGCCAACTGCATAGTCATTCAGAAAAAAAAAAGTGAGGTTGAGGTAACCATTTTCATCAGAAAAATTATTTTGGAATTGTGTTACAGATTGTCAACAGTATTGTTGTTAACATTTTTCTAATAAAAATTCAATCACTTGATTAAATGTATAATGTGTAATTGCGATTACAATTCATCATCAATCTTTTTTCACTGACTTTTTCCAATGAACGCCACCATACCGGGTCCTCGGGCTTTTTCCTCTTACTAATTGCGATTATAATTGATTCCATTAATTTTTAAAATTGGCTTTTTGTGTTGTGGTGTGTGGTAGCTTGTTTAGATGAATGTCGTTCAGTATATCTGTTTTTACATCGATTTTAATTATTCCAGAACACCTACTTGACGAGTCAACATTTAGCAATAAGGAATGTTATTGAAAAATTGATGGATACTGACCTTCTGTCCAAACAATCCGAATGGAAAAAGAAAATTACTGATATAAGAAATGTTATAGAAAAGGTAACTTTTATTGTATAAGACTAAGTTCAGAGTTATACTACCTTCTGAATCGTGCGTGAGTTTAGGGTAGGTTCTTGCACAGGAGAATTTACGATTCTAGGTATTTTTAAACGACTTCAAAGAAAGGAGGAGGTCTCAATTCGGTTGTATGTTTTTCTTAATGTTTGTTACCTCAGAACTCCGTCATTTATAAACCGATTTAGAAAATTTATACATATAGGGAAAGACTAACCAAAGAGTGGTCCCATTTTAATTTGTTAATGGGGTCAAAATTCTTTTTGAGGCCTATAAAAACGTCCCTTGTTCATTTTAACGCATAATTTTTTACTTATTCGGATAATCGTCCAAAATCATATTATTTGAATTTAGAATGACATACACATAAATATACATGCCGGCACCTATGTTTAGCGATGACCTTTAATGCGCAGAATTAATTTTTTAGATGTGTTTGATGTAGGGACGCGGGGTGCGAGGGGTGCACTTACTTTCCAATCATCACCACTAGGGGTCACAAAACTGGTTTTACCGAAATTGAAAAAGTGGTTAAACCGGGCTTACACACATTTTTCTTTTTATTTCTTTTATTTGAATCATTTATTATGTTTAAGATTTGTCAAAATGGTATATTATTTTACATACATAAAATTCCAAATTTTTTTCTACATGTATAAAAAAATGTAGTTTTCTTTGTTTTTACAATATTTATCTAACTGCCCTGAAACTTTGGTGACTTTTAGTGTATATGACAAAATTTCCATATAAACTAAATCCTGATTCACCTCATAAAAACCGATTTTTAACTTACCTCCGGTTTTATGACCTCTAGTTATGACGCAATATACACCTCATCATTATGTGTACTGTCGCGGAAACAAATTCTTTCACATAAAATTATCATGCCAGAGAATTGTAGTCTTAATATTTTATTTAGTATTGTGTGTGTTGTGTGTGTACTTACCGTGTTTTCCAGCTCAGAGAATGCGTTCGTGATTAAATGGTCTATGTAGCCTTGAAATGGGGAAATACTTACGATAAAAATGCTTTTAGTTGTTTATATGTACTATTACAATAAATTAAATACTGTACTATTGTGTCAAAAACAAAATTTGTATTCGTTTAATGTTGAATAAATGAGAAATATAGTATTTATGTTACGTAAATATTATACATTCATTAGCTGCACTGTGTCAAGGTTACGTCTACTAACAATTTAACTAGATATGTGGTAAAAAATACTAGGTAATTGTTTCATTTACGTTACTAACGCATTTTTATTTGCCTGGTATTTTCCGCACTATGCGAAATTGTGAATATCCAGTAAAAGCATCATATTACTTTTATGTAAATACATAGATTTTTAGGTTGAATGGTTACATGTCATTTAAAAATAACAATATGTCAAAACATTTTTTTTATTGTCTTTTTATTAAACTTCTGACACAGTCATCAGTTCAGTTCATCAGAATTGTATTATTATGGTTGATAATTAATTTGTTAGTTGTTTTGTTTCTTTTCTTTAAATTGTTTTTTAACGGGTATATTCCTTGAAAACATAGTGTTTTGAGAAGACAGGCACGGAAAATGGTGTACGACGTGCATTGCTTTTTAAAGAGAGAGACTTGTAAAGTAGTTGATTGATTGAAGCCAAAAATTCCGATTTGATTTCAGTTTTCAGAACGGTTAAAAAAAAAAGGTTCTAGAACCAAACCGGTTACCAATATCAATAATTTTGATCAAGGAGTTGAAAAGAGATGTATACACAATTTCCACAAAACAAATTATGAACTTCTTATCATTGGAAAGCTGAAAAAAAAATTAGAGGAACTTTGAAGGCTCAGAACGAAGGCTTAGGCGAATTATCAAGAACTTAGATTTTCAATGGAAAAAGGCTGAAAATAAAGTACTAATAGAATCTTCCAATATACGTTTACAACGAATTGAGTATTTAAGTAAAATAAAAAAATATTGACAAAAGGGAAGACCTCCGGATATACACCGATGAATCCTACGTAGATTCTTCGCACTCTACTCCAAAAGCCTTGATTTTAAGGGGCCAACGAATTGTCATTGTCACGCAGGATCTGAAAATCTTTTACTTACAGCTGGTACTAACTCAGGAGACTACCATGACAATATGAACTATAATAACTATGAGAAATGGCTTAAACACAGTTAATGCCTGACCTAGCACCCAATTCTGTTTTTTTTTTTTTTTTTTTTAAACCACTAAGGTGGCAAACAAGCTTACGGTCCACCTGATGGTAAGCGGTCACCGTAGCCTATGGACGCTTAAACACCAGGAGTTTGACTCACACGTACCGACCCTTCAAAAATCCAATAACTGCTTTCTTGAAGAACCCCATACTGCAGTCCTTAGAGAAAACCTTGGCAGGGAGCTCATTCAACATGTTCAAATGTTAGCAATATAAGTACAAAATTATGCTTAAACGGAGAAGAAATAGAACTATTAGACTAAACAGTGTTTCTAGGTATTATATTAGACAATAGGCTGCAGTGGAACCCTCACATCTCAGATCTTGCAGGGAGCTTCGTTCAGCTACTTATGCAGTTAGAAAAGTTAGGCAACTTACAGATGTTACACTGCTCGCTTGGTCTACTTTAGCTATTTCCATTCCGTCATGTCTGGCATTTCGATTTGGGGTAAGGCAGCTGATACATAAATACAGCAGCTTTATTTCGCAAAAGAGAGCTTTATGGATAATTAATATTAAAAATTGTTCCCGCTCTGGTCTAATTTTTTTATCGCGTTTTTCTAATGTTTAATATATTTTTACAATGAATAGAAAAAAGATTGTTACAAAAATATCTGTTATCATAAATTTATAAACATTTTTTGCGCGACAGTACTCATGCGCAAACATCCCCTCTACGTTTCGCTCACCGCTTGACTTATGTGCCGCAGCCTATACCCGAATTATGCCTTTTATCGCAATAATCTCTACAATTTTGTAAAGTGTTTCATATCTATTTTAGGCACTAATTGGTCCAAGAAAACCAGAGTTAGGTGAGAAAATGTTTTTAAGTTGTATCATTTTGATTAGCCGAGCTTCTACCAGTCTTTACGTCTTGACTGGCTATTTAAGTTTCTGCTTGGCGGAGGCACCACTGTGAATGAGATTAACAAAACAATATACGATAGAATTATCGCTCCGCGTTTTTATTACGTACAAACAATGTGCTAACTTATATGACGCGCACCGTTGTCAACTCGACATTCTAAGGCTGGGTGCACTGCGGCGAGGCGTGTTGCGATGCGTATTCAAAATTGTAACGCATCAGATTTGGTGTGCGCTGTAGTATTGAATTGTACAGAATTTGATAGTTATTATTAGCCTTAAAATTCACTAAAACCATACGAGTTGGAAGGTAATGAGTAAAGATTAAAAAAAACCCTTTTTCCGTAAAACGCGTAGTGACGTCATTTCTTTACCGCGTTTCGAGCACTATTACAGCGACCTGCGGATGTTTTTTCGTAGTGCGTGGGGTTAAATATACTTAAGTGCATAGTTTGCAAAAATTCCGTGCGGAAACAAACCGCTACAAATCTGTAGCAGACCACAGAAATCCGCATGCGGTTCTATCTCGCAGTGCGCGTAATTTGTTGTGTCATTCACATCTTACAAATTCTGAAACAAAACGCACTTATCAAAGTGCACGGTAGGCCTTACAAATTTGATGACCATTTTGACATTGCAAGAAAAAATTGATTTTGACGTTTTAAATTTTAGAGTTCCACAGTTAAAACCGAATGTTATGTAGTAAGTCTATAGCTTATAATCTATATCTGTGCGACCATAGTCCCCGTAGTCCCGGGTCCCGTAGTCAAATGGCAAAAACGGATTTCGTCATGTCCACCTGTTCTTCAGTTTGTCAATGTTAAGATAAAAACGGTAGCTAGTATAGTTTCGACATATCTGTCCTTCGGTCCTTAAACGGTAGTAATTTGGACGCTTTCAGTTTTGTTTTGTATTTTCAATCATTTGTTTTTAAGATTCCGTAGCTCTGTAGTAAAAACCGAACCCTTGTTCCTTCCTTTCTTATCATTCGCCCGCTTAACTAATTCTTGGTTTTGAAGAAAAATGAAAGAAAGCGCTAAGATTATTTAATATTAACTTTAAGTACCAACTGTTAAATGAAGTGTGTTTATTAAGAGCAACTAAAAATTAAAAATAAACTTTTTTTGCACAAAAGCATAAACCGACTTCATATCCACTAAAAATAAAAAATAACCCCTTATAGCAGACTTATTGACGGAACATTTAGCTAGAGTTTCTTTGTCTTAGTAATAGGGTCCATTTTGTTACCCTTTGGAACGGAATCCTAAAAACAAAATGTTAAACCAAGGATTGCGCTTAGTAAACTACAAATGACATTAATTGTAAATTCTGTCATTTAGCAAAATATGATATGCCAGAAAATTTAGAAGAGTCTGTTATAGGTACGATAATACTATGGAGAACAAATATAACTGATACTGTTACTAAAACTGTAATTTACATGCATCGTAAACGTGAAGGAATTTGCTTGTATAAACAAACTCAATCAAGCGTAAATTAGTTATAAATATGATTAAATCTCAAATTAAATTGTCTCTTTCTGTGGGGTGGCTGCTCAAACTGTTAGTTACTGGGATTTTCCATGAATTACCATGTGTCAATTATTTTTAACTTCTCTTGAGGGAAGTTATTATACCTGAAGAGTCGTTTGCCATCATTTTTATTGTGATGTCTGTGTGTGTGTGTGTGTGTGTGTGTGTGTGTGTGTGTGTGTGTGTGTGTGTGTGTGTGTGTGTGTGTGTGTGTGTGTGTGTGGGTGTGTGTGTGTGTGTGTGTGTGTGTGTGTGTGATGTCTTAGATCTGAAAAGAGTGTGAGCAAAATCGGCCCACCGGTATGCTTTTTATCGCTAAAAAACTGATTTTTTTAAAGACTCAATAATAATTTTGATTTTATAATTTTGATAATATTGTCACAGCCGCACAAATAAGATCACTTGGTAACGTACGTAGGTAAATGCGTCCAAGACTAAAAAAAAAAAATTTGTGTTTTTTATAGGTTGAAGCGAATGGCTACAAAAATACTGAGGCATGGCGAGCTCACTGGGACTCGCAGCTTTACAAAGCATTAGAGTGCCAATACATAAAGACGGTGCTCTCACTTCATCGACATTTTCCACACGTTAAAGTTGACTTAGTGCTTCGGTAAGTACCTACGTATTTTTCATGCACTGCCGCTTCTTTTAAGAGAATACGATTCGGAGCGCCTCTTAGCCTCTGCTTCATACAAACAAATTTCTCACTTCGAATTTTTGACACTTGCTGATCAAACACAACAAAATTTTGAATACATGTTGTAGTAGAAATATTTAGATCTGCAGTGTGCCAGTTTTCTATTAAAGTTTATAGTTTAAAAGTTATGCAGGTTTCTAGTTTTTCATACAAATGGTATCAAAAAAGATTTCTAGTTAATAAAAATAAAGTTCGTTTAGTAAAAATGACCATTTTTCACTTTAGGGGTTAGTGTCATGTTTTTAGTTTTTTTATCAGAATAATGAAATCTTGCACAAGAAATGTCATATTTGTATGAAAGAACAGTAACAAAACTAAAACAAAATGTTTTAATTTAAAAAAGAAACTTGCGCTGGTATCTGCCATTATCACGCAGCGGAACGTGCGGAACTTCTTGCGGACCACATTGAGGACCAATTTAAACCGAACCCCATTATAGACCATCACCACACATTAGGAGTTATAGAACGCGTAGAGCAGTTTCTCGCGGCCCCAGCCCCACCACTAAGAGGTGATTATTTTATCTCACCCAAAGAGGTTAGGAAGGAGGCCTCAAAGCTTAATAAGCGCAAATCACCCGGCGCCGACGAGATTCCAAACACAGCGATTATTATGCTGCCAAGGAAGGGTCTTGTGGCACTCACCCGAATCTTTAATGGGATACTGCGCACTGGACATTTCCCATCTTCGTGTAAGATTGGCAAAATTATTGTTCTCCCGAAACCAGGGAAAGACCGTCATCGCCCAGAACATTACCGACCGATTACACTGCTGTCCAATCTAGCCAAGCTGTTCAACCGCCTGCTATTACTTAGGATATCCCCGCATATCCAGCTTAGGCCTGAACAGTTTGGTTTCAGAGACAGACACAGCACCAGTTTCAGCTTTTACGAGTGCTCCATCACATGGCCTTCGAGCTAAACAAGGGCAGGCTTTCTCGACATGGAGAAGGCTTTCGACCGAGTTTGGCACGAGGGTTTAATGCACAAGCTGTTAGAGACAGACATCCCCCCGATGCTCGGGCGAGTAATAGCCTCGTTTCTGGACAAACGGAGCTTCTATGCCTCGGTCGAGAACAACAAGTCAGCATGTAAACGCATTAGAGCAGGGGTACCTTAAGGCAGCTGCCTATAGCCATTGCTCTATGCGTTATTCACCAACAACATCCAAGACGTCTTCCTAGCCCATATTTTGCCTGGCTGGCTGGACAATTGGAGAATAGCCGTTAATGCCAGCAAGACATCAGCAATATTGATCGGCCTGCAAAGGTTTCTCCCACCGAAATTTGTGTTTCGACGTCAAGTTATTAAGTGGCAACCCAGCGTAAAGTACCTCGGTTGCATTTTAGCCCGCCCCCTGCGTATGCGCAAAATGCTAGACTATGTGTCGGCAGGCGCGGTCGCATCACGAGCGTGCCTTAGATCGGTACTTTCCTCTGACTTGCCACTCAGAACCAAAATCCGCCTGTACAAATTGTACATCCGGTCAAGACTGACGTACGCTGCGCCTGCTTTGTACGGTCTTCTATCTTCTACCAGCAAACGTAAGCTCCAGGTTGTCCAAAATAAGTCGCTGCGAATAATAACCGGCGCGGGACGCTATGTCTGCAACTCCACCATCGCTAGAGACACCAAAACCGAGCTACTCGCAGAGTTTATCTCTGGTTTGTCGAAATGCTTATTCACCCGCGCTGACAACAGCCACCATACTCACCTCAGGGGCATAGCTCCCTTACACGCTCGTCCGCCGGAAGGCAGGCCACTACCCCGAGAAAGCTCAATAATTTTAGTTATTCACCCTCCTACCTTCTCACCTGCTCCTATCATTTCATTCCGCTTTAATTGCCTAGTTCGCCTTTATTTTATCTCCGTTTCTATTTCGCTTTTACTTTATTTTATTTTCGTTTTTATTTTGATTTAGTTTTTATTTCGTTTTTGTTTTTGTTTCTGCTTTGTTTTTATTTTATTATCATTTCTTTCTTTTTATTTTTGTTTTTATTTTTGGCGCCTATTTTTCGTTTTATATTTCTCTTTCTATTTTCATATCGCCTCAGGCGATTTTACGCATTGTCCACACGGGGGCCTAAAAAGGAGGCTCCCTTACAAATTCACCGGGGGTTTTCGGCACCCCTAAGCTTCTTCCCGGGTCATGGTGGGAGGTAAATTCCCCTCCCCCGACACCCGCACCTCAACACCCATAGGGTGAAAGAGAAGATACCCACGAATTGTTTAGGCGTGTAATAAGTTGTGAAATTAAAGAGCAGGGCCAGAATAATATGCTCCCACTATTGGATGAGCAAATTTTGTAGGTAAAAAAGGTATGAAATCATGGTTGCCATGTGATTAGGTTTTTTGGTAAATTTTACTGGTCAACGTGATTTAAGCTAATTTAAAGCGTCAAAAAAATCTAAACGGTCAAGCTATTTAAAGTAAAGTAAATCTTCAAAAATTTAAAGCTTTTTGTAGCTTGGGCTGCAATTCTGCCTCATATGTAATAAAATAACCAAGCTAATTGTATAGGTAATAATGTACAAGTTTGTTTATGGTTGTGGTAATGTGTACAGTAATGTTTTTGTATCAAAGTTGGAAATTAAGAAGTAGGGGAGTGGCACGTTGTAACAATTTTTAGATAATTGTCAATATAATAAAAGCTATTAAATAATTTATACATTTGATTGCTATTATCGTTAGTATGTCTATTCAGCTATGAGAATATGATTTAAAAGTTATTAAAATTATATGTGATTTTTTCACAATAGACAATTTCACCAAAAAACTCGATTGATACAACTTACCCCTTATTTTGCTAGTTGTAACATCTTCGGGGCATGATGTAATGGTATATAAATTAACAAAATCATCAATGATAAATCATTTTTTTTACTATTTCAAAACGTTATAAACAAAAGAGATGACTTTAACATTTATGAGTAATTATTAAATATTTTTCTTGTAGAAAAATAACATAACTTTGGCAGGAACTTTTTGAATCTTATATAAATACACAGAAACTTAGTCTGCAAATAACAACGTGTAGTAAATTATTTATACTCATTAGTTATTCTAATAAACTTTTAGCAAACTAAAATACCTTGGATTCTAACATTCTTTAAGGCACTTATATTATAGGAAAATATATAGTTATTTATATAGAGGTAGATAACAATATCACATACTAATATTAAATTAGTCTTCATCAGAATTGCAATTGATACAAATGAATGAATGAACGTTTCCCGTTACACATTTGAAATTTTTGCATTCTAAACATTCTACCCAATCTTCTTTTTTAGAGGTGCTGTAACTTTCGCTACACACTAAATTACTTGTAACAACTTACCCCAAAAAATTGTAACAGCCTGCCCCATGGAACGTTTTTTAATATACATTGAAGTCACTTTGAATGGATATCGAAAGTAGAAAAAAATAATATTGCAAATTAAAAGTAGATATATGATGAATAGTCTGGTCGAGAAGTGAGTTTTCTGCGAAAAATAGTTAGAACAAATTTAAAAATATGGGGTTTGGTTTTTTGGATTCAGAATGTTATTCTGAAAAAGGGGAATTTTGGAATTTTTTTGCTATTAAATATTGCAATTGTTATTAACAAAAAACGAAGAGAGAGAAAAAGGTGGACTCCGTTTTTTAACAATAACTTCAAAAATATTAAAAAAAGTTCCATTTTGAAAAAAGATTCTAAAAGAAGAGAAAATTTCATAAACAAAAGTCTCGACTCCCGAAATTGTAGTGCCATTATTTATAATTTTAATTTAACGTTGAAAATAGCGTTCCGCGCGGCAGTTTCAACGTTGTGACGTCGCCGCCAAACAAACTAAGCGTCAGAAAATATTTTTTTCATAATATTCATTATCAATATAAAAATTTGAATAAATTATAGTATCATTTAGACACTTGAAGGAATACAATCCAGTTTACAAAAAAATTTTAACTTGATTATTGTTGAACTTATCCAATTGTTAATTAAGTTATTTTTCATGAACTTAGGATAACATAAAATCTATCATAAACTTTTAAATAATTTAGCTAAAAATCTTTTTCCTCTTGGAGCTTACACTGATATACTCAATGAACAAGATTCCGGTATAAAAATTTATTAAAGTTTTTTTATTTGTTTATAATGATTTTTCTAAGTTAACAAAAAATTAAAAATCCGGAAAATGTAGTTAAAAAATTTTTTTTACGAAACCTTTGATTTTCACTGTTTTGTATCTATTTTTTACATTTCATTGCTTAGTTGAAAAATTTTTTACATCATTTGTTTGAAAATTTTTTATAAACAAATAGGCAAATTTAATATTTTGAAAAAAATTTTTTTTGCCATTATGTTGTCAAAGTGGAATAATGATTTTTAGAAAAAAAAATTTTCTTAAAAAAAATTTTTAATTGTTAATAACCGTTTTTTTCATTTATCTGACCTATAAATTATTAATTAAGAAATCGGATTTTTTCTAAAAATCATTATTTCTTACTTTAAATAGAATTTAAAAAAAAAAAATTTTTTCAACAATATTTTCATTGTTTACTTTATAAAGAATTGTTATAAACTAATTCTGACTTTTATATAATTTTTTTTTCGTTAATTAGTGAATTTTTTTTTAAAATTTAAAATTTTTAAAAAATATAGAAAAAAAAAATTTCACTACTTTGATGTACATAACTATATTTATAATTTATTATATAAAAGTCAGAATTAGTTTATAACAAATTGTTTATAAAGTTATTGTTAAAAACCGGAGACCACCTTTTTCTCTCTTCGTTTTTTGTTAATAACAATTGCAATAAAATTTTTTATAATATTATATTAATAGCAAAAAAAATCTAAAATTCCCCTTTTTCAGAATAACATTCTAAATCCAAAAAACCAAACCCCATATTTTTAAATTTGTTCTAACTATTTTTCGCAGAAAAGTCACTTCTCGACCAGACTAGAACGTTGAAGGTTAAAACAATTTGAGAAGACATCAGGAATGAAATTATCTTAAACCTACGAGAATGCATTTCTCGCTTATAATAATTTTTATATATTTTAGATGTGTATGTGTCGCGATTGACTCAGCCCCTTTTTTATTCTTTATGGTTATGGTTTCGTGTACTATGTTTATCATAGCTGAGCTTTACGGTATGCTAAACAATGCGATTTCTGTAATTTTCAGTTGAATGCTGTTCCAGTTGTATTTACCTTTTGCCACAGTCCTTTGCTTAACGCTATGCAATTGTTCGTCACTTAATATTTGTGTGTGGCTTTGATACCTGCCTTATTTATGTATCCGCTTAACTTATTTACCGTTTGCTGTACGCTATGCAAATTTTCTTGTGTCAATTATTCTGTGTGTGATTTTGTTATTAAACGATTACGGCTGAGAAAATATGGTTTTGAACGACGGGTTACCATGTATTAGAAGGTACAGTTTAGGAGGATCCTGATTTTCTTCGATGAGAACTGCGTTTTTTTGTCAGGGTCATAAATTTAGCTCTTGTGTGGGATGTGCCAAGAGTGTGACTCGGCAGGGTGAAGGAATGAAAAACAGTACTTGATAAATAAACGAACAGTTTATTACGATCACACTAAATAAAAAACAGATTATAATTTAGCTAGGCTCTAGTACCCTGGACGTAAGCACGGCGATGACTGACGTACCAAAATTATTCTAAATGCGAAAAAGGTTTTAAGCAGAATCTGTGTGCGTCCGTGTCGCCACAACAGTATCAACAGTATAGGATGCGTGAGGGTTGAGTACTTTGTACATGAGATCTCTTTAATCAAACAGTAGGCTGCGATGATGATTAAAAAGTACTATTTCCCATGTATTAGAAAAACATTAATTGGATCGTTATTACAATTTTTTACACCTTACCTTTTTTTACTCAAGTATAATTAGAAATTCGTCAATTTCACGTTTCCCGGTTCAAATAAACCAACGGGTGATCGCGAGCAAACGCATGCGCGGTTAGGGACTAATACACCTATTAGTCCTCAATACGAGACTGTGATCTGCACAAATGACTTTGTGGTTTGAATTGTAAAATTCTAGGTACTAGGAAAAGAGATTCATCGTCTCCTGTCTCAAATTTAAAACTTCTAACTGCATCCAATTAATCTTCATTTCGATGCATTGGATCGTAGTATAGCCTCAGTATTATGGGGACCTTCCCAGTTTGTTGGGGTCGCTTAGTTGTGCAACTACAACGGACTTGTGCTGGTACGTACATTGAACTGAAAAGCACAGACAGACAACCCACTGAGCGTTACACTTAAATGCTGGCGACTCGAACCTGGCCATTATAGGAGCGTATGTGGGAGGCCTACGTTCAACATTGGACATCTTATGGCTGTGAAGAAGATATTTGAAGTAATTCATTTTTGATTAATAGTTTTAGAATCCGTGAGCTAGGAAATTTATACAAATATATCAATAGTCGCTTTATATATAAAATTTACGGCAGTGGTCGCGCGGTGCGCGTGCAACCTTCCATGGAAGAGATCCGTGTACAGCACTACCATCAACTGCGCCGCCTGGTCTCTCTTCCTGCACAGTTTGTTGGACTACAGAACTCTGTTGCTGAAAAACAAAGTATATTTGCTACAATTATTGATAAGTAAGTAAATTTATTAATAACTGTAATTTGTTTTTATCTTACAAGCTATTTATGGTTAATCCGCAAAACAAATATAATACGGTCTGCCTGATGGCAAGCGGTCACCGTAGCATATGGACGCTTGCAACAGAAATCTAATTCTGAATTCTTCTTCTGATTCTAAATCTTTCTTGAGGAACCCCATACTGTAGTTTTTAGAGAAAACCTTGGCAGGGAGCTCATTCCACAACCCAAGCGTTTGCGGGAGGAAGAGAGAGAGAGAGAGAGACAGAGGCCTTATTCCGTTTCGTTTCTATTGCACATCTATAACGTGTTTAACGTTTTTTTTTGTTTTCTCCATGCCTTTGAAAGTGTTAATACAGTATTTTCTGTTAACAGACACAGTTGGTTGGGCAACAAAGCGGTGCGTGAGCTTGAGGCGGCTCTGTCGGCGGTAGAGCGCACGTGTGAGGCGTGGACGCGTCGTGCGGCTCTCGCGTGCGTGCCAGACCTCGACGCGCTGTGTCGCGAACATCTGAATCAGCCGCTTCATTGGGAACTCAACTTTAAAGCCTGTAAGGCTTATGGACAAGCTGTCGCTAAAATGACATTGTGAGTAAATGCAAATATAAATTAAAGTAAAAAAACTGGTTGCCTGTAAAGTCGGTATACGGGCGAAAGTTTTACGTGACAACTTGTGCCTTTCACTTTTTATGTCTGTCTCTCTCGCTCTTAGGCGGGCTAACCATGCCGCGTGCCTCTCACTCGCTCTCATTGTGAGCGCATAACGTGAGCGGAGCGTAACGCAGTTTCTTGAAGTGTCACCCGGCAAACCAATTTATAAGACGTTGTCACGTCAATAATAATCTATATTACATTATTATCTTAGAAAACAAGGTTTTATCTTTGTCGAACGTGTTTGAGCTGTATATTCTGCTCCGCTCGGTGTCAAGTGATGACGTTGTGTCATGTAGCTATTTTTTATGGGAAAGAGAATACCAGGCGCATTATGTTGTCTTATGCCATAAATTATATAGAAAAAAAAAACATTAGGAAAGTATTCGAGGGTTTATTATTGACATTTTACTATGCCGCTATCAGCTAAGCGAAAAAATGTTTACATCCTTTTTAACTATAGGTACATCTTGCATTTTATTATACATATATGCGGATGTTCAGTGAATGAGTGATATACTCGGTGATACACGATCAAATTCCTACGATTTTTTATTGTCATGTAAGCAATTAAATTCGATTAACTTGTTGAATTTATTGTTTGGTTTTAGTGACGATGAAAAAATCGATTGGATATCAGTCGGCACGGCGACACTTAGACGCGAATTTGAAGCTCAAGTTCGAAATCTGTGGACTTGTTTGATGAGCTCACTTCAAGCCAGCTGTCGCGAGGAAGTGCTGGTCGCCGACACGTTCATCGCCAACGCTACGGTCATGTTGGAATACAAGGCTTTGCCTAAGAACGCTAAAGAATTAGCTGAAATTAGCGCAAAGCAACAAGCGTTGCGGGACAAAATGCCCGAGGTACTAAGAATATTTGTAAACCGAGTCATTAGTTCGTTTTTTCTACGACTAGATTTTGTCAGCGGCTCCACCTGCCCAAAAACTTGCTTATTGGTCTGGAACTCCTTAATTATACTAATGAAGTTTGCTATAGCTGTTGCTGTAGTTCGTTTAAGCTCAGTTATAGTTATTCCCCCGGGAACTTGTAAATTTTTCGGGATAAAAAGCCTACGTCATATTGTGTAAAGCCAAGCCTTATCCCGATCTGTCCAGTTCAGTGGTTAAAGCGTAACTTAGTAAGAAACATCCATCCATTCATCCAGACATACCTACTTTCATAATTATAATATTAGTAGCTGTTGCGTAAATTTAAGGTGCTATAAGTTGACGCGTTTGTTTTTCAGTGTGTGTTATTTGTGGCATTTATAGGCAATCCGACTAGTTGCGGCTTTTAAATTGGAACAGTATAAATAAAGATGGTTCTTAGTGCATAGCTCATTAAGAATCTAACGAAGATTAGAAGAGTGACGACTAAATCTCAAACATGGTAACAAGTTGACAACGTCAAATTTGGACTAAATCCATGACGACCTTCATGTATCTGAAATTTTTATTTATAATAAGCTTAGCGATTTTAACCTCTAAATACCTTGAATTTAAGTAATTTGTGTTGAAACTTGTCTGTAAAAAATATTTAACACGAGATGCTTTTAGGGAAACGTAGATGTTATAAGCATTGTTAACAGTTTTCCGCAATTGACGTATAAGTATAATATCTCTGACCACACTTCAGGGATAAGAGTTCTCATGCTATTTTATTAACCATATCATTTAATAAAATATTTTTTACTAGATGGAGAAAACCATTGAATCTTTGAAACGAAAATCCCACATGTTGCGGACGTGGGGAGGTGAAGTGACGGGAGATAGCACTATCAAGGAGTGGCAGAAGATTAGCGAGCTGATGCTTACTCAGCAACAGATGTTTGAACATCAGGTATGAATTAACCCAATACTTGAGGTGTTGATTGGTCTAGTATTGATGTACAACTAGTATTAATGTATTTAAATATATCTTCTAGTTTTATACCGGTAGTATACATGTCCGTGTTAAAGGCCCTGGGTTCCATTTACGACTTGGGCATCAAAAAAAAGTACAATGATCACGCTAACTTTCGAGGCTCGAGTAACGTTAGGTGTCTCATTTCACGCAGTAAGTAGGCAGGTAGAGAACAGGTTACTGTTTAATGACTGATATTGTGAGAGAGTTATCTATTGAACTAAAACTAAAAGTGTGAATTCCAAGTGTTTTTTTTTCTTTCTCTTCTTTCTTTCTCCGCTCATTTTAATACTTTGAATTTAAACTCTTTTTACCCGCGCGGGCCTTATATATATAGTAGAACAATAATAAAATGAAGTGACAGTGCCCAGCCAAAGGAAACTGACAGCCCATTGAAGGCAGCAATTTATATCTGCTCATTACCTAGTCAGTCTTTACCCTTTATCACTTCATCAGTTCTCTTCAGTTCCCGGCTACTCGTTCTTATACAGGCCAGATATAAAGTACCTAGCACTCCTTTTGTCTTGGACATTTTAAACCACATTTTGAGTCGGCGTCCTCTGGGGTAATTTTTAATTTCTGCCGAATTGGTTTTGGAATGCAACTTAATAATCATATTCCAAACTATTACTATTTTGTCTCTTGTGTACAACTGACTGTTTTCGTTGCTAATCGGTGAATAAAATGTACCTTGTCGAGTAACAATGGTGAAATGTGAATTTTATAATATCGCTGCAAATAGCTAAATAACTTCTTCGAAATAAATTTACAAATTGTAGGCTGAAATAGTAAGATCAAGCTTAAACGGGGAATGGGACAATTTGAACACTAGTGTGGAAGCTTGGTCGATGCGCTGGATCCAGGCTAGAGCAAGACTGGAGGAGACCCATAACGCCAATTATGAGGAGATGGTCGTCAGATGTTGCTCTGTGTTTGAGGCTCATGCGCAGTGGGAAAAATTTGTTGCTGATAGAGAAGATTTGTTGTAAGTGCCATTTAAGTTCATAAAAACTGAGCTTTGACTAGTTAATCCCCAGGTTTGATGAATTTTGCCCTTTGATATTATACGTAGGTATTGAAAGTGATAGAAACTGATTTTGATGAAACATCGCTTAAATTTTTTAATATTTAAGTTTTATATATTGTTTTATATACCACTAAGGTTAAAAAAAGGCAACGGTCCGCCTGATATTAAGCGGTCGCCGCAGCCTACTTACCTACGGACGACTTCACTCGCGCGTTGCAGACCCTTAAAAACTATTTTTTTTTTATCTAATAATTATTTCTTGATGAACCCCATGTTGTAGTCCTTTGAGAAAACTTTGAGCTACCTCATTCCACAACTTTATCGTTTGCGGGAGGAAGATTCTCTGTAAGTGTCGTATGTGAATATTTAGGTTCTAAGGTGGCGCTTTTTGGACGCCAGCTTCACCTTGTCTTCCAAATGATCTCGAAACTGAACATTGATGGAGATGTCAACATCAAGGATCCGAATGCTGTTAAAGATGGGAAGGAGTTCTGAAATCGTGGGACCTCAGTGAATGGGGTTTTGTTTAGCGGTGAACGTGCAGACTTGTGTCTTCGTAGGGTAGAATCGGACCAAGTTTTCCCGTCCTCTGACCCCAGAGACTTTGGACAGATTGGTCTCGATTTTAAAACATATGTTGAGACCGATTAAATTCTTATTGGAAACGAATCGTTGGAATCAAATTGAATCGTTTAACTTAAAAAACCGCTGTTTTAGTGTCTGTACACTGTCCAGTACAACAAACTTTTCTGACCTGGTGTCGGTCGCTAGTGTCGCGTAAGTTTACAGCTTTTAATATTGCGACTGTAGTTTTGATTTGTGGTAACCAGGTCAGAAAAGTTTGTTGCACTATACCTTGATGTTATTAAGAGATAAATGATATTAACTTTTCTTTCTCGGTAAATTACTGATATTACTATTTTAGGAAAGAGTGTGATAAGTTCAACATGATAATGCAATCGTCCGACATATGGCAAGAAATTGAGAAGACGATTTTAGACGACTTCAATATCTGGAAGGTTTTTAATGACTACAATGAAGGTAATTTTTTTATTCGGAATTTATTCATATTTTTTTTTGTTTTGGTTTTGTTTTTTTATTCCACTAAGGAGGCAAACAAGCTTACGGTCCGCCTAATGGTAAGTGGAAATAATAATAATATGCAAGTTCTTACGGGGCTTGAGAAACTTTGCAGAACTTTGATTCCCTTTGTTTTTGAATAATGCAAGTATTTTCGGTTACACGTGATTTTCTTGTTTTTATGGTATGTATATATATACCACACACTATATATATATATATGACTTTCGGGCCGTAGTGTGATTTCATGCACGAAAGATTGAAGGCACTATGGATCAGCACTGATACGAACAAATTTTTCCAATTTTGGAATAGACTGCTGCCTTATGCCGAGGATACTGAGCCCATTATTTGGACTTTTTAACATTATGACGACCGAAACACACAGCGTTGTCTGTGACCGTTCCTCACCAATTCATAAGAGTCAACTTCAAAAACTTCAAACTGTAATTCAGATCAGATTTTTGGAAATAACTTTTACCTTTTTAGTGCATCTTTTTGAAGCCGGTTGTTTTTTTCTTTGTTAAAAAAAGTTTTTATTTTTTACTTTTGAGTGACAAAGTGTTTTTTTCGTACACTAAAAAGATCCATACTCGTAACAAAATTTTACACAATCATCAACGTAAAAGGCGTTTTACCAGTGCCAAATTAACATCAATTTTTTTTTTCACCGAAAGTTTAAGTTTTAAATTCACTACATTAATATGGGACCACCTCGGAAGTGTACCCTGTAAAATAATAAAATTTTGTAGTACTGGAATCGGTCATTTCGAAAAGGGCATTTATAACGACTTTTTAATTTTACAGGCGTAGTAAAAAACTGATTATTTACAATTATACTTATTTAAAATTTTCTTGGACGTATTATTACATACATATCAATTTCCAAATTTACTTTGTAATAGAGAAACCCCTTTTTTTTAATGTCGTAAGTGCCCTTTTCAAAATAATCCTTTGAACGGATAATTTGATGTTATAGTATAAACACTATGACATATATAAGAAGCACCGTTTTCTCTAGAACTTTAGCAAAAATGTCACTAAATGCCCTTTTCAAAATGATCGATTTATGTTCTCTTCACATTCTATATGTACACCTTGTTATAGAATACGAAGCAATAGCTCTCCAGGAATGGATTGTGTTTCAAAAGAAGATTCACTTATTAGACGAGCTGGTATCGAAGTGGAGCGGACGCCTGGAACCATATACCACTGTCACTTTGTTTTTGCAACAACAACTTGACAAATATTCCGTAAGTTGATCGAATCGAACAACTGATCTTGGGGGTTCTATCTGCGCCTATCGCAGTATCACATTCACCTATTAGTGTTCATGTTAACCGGGAACCGGGATTGCTAATTGACAAAAATGTGTACAAAATTGTAATAAGAAATCGTCAATATAGATATAAACCATATTTTAAATACTAATGTGTTTAGTGTATATGCGCTTCAATATGTCCTTAAAACACCCAGATTCATGGTTCGAACTAAATCGCTATGGATAATTTACTGATAACCTTACTTCTCTCTATAGTTGATGAATCTGAGTTTGATTCCTTGACGATTGTTTACTTTTATTAATATGGTCTTTATGTAACCATACAAGAAGGAAGAGCTTATGGCTCAGTTAATCAACGTCGGGGGTGCCAGTATTTGAATGGGTGGCCGCTTTAGTAACACCTTTTTAAAAGCTCACATGTGATACTGAGGGCACGCTAAACTGTCGGTGCTGGCTTTTCACAGCAGTCATTAGGCCTAATCAGTGTCTTAATTAGCGAATTGAAAACTCTGACAGCACAGTATCCACTAGACCGACAACTTCCGCCAATCAGCACTAGGTCAGCGAGGTAGATAATGGCCTTTAAGCCTCATTTCTTTAAGACACCACTGAGGCACCATAAAAAAATTGTGTAAATGTATTGTTTAGACAGATTGAGGAAACGTAATCATTTTTTTTGAAGTTTTTTTTGTCTATTTCATAGGGGATAACGTCATTACTAAGATATCTCCGGGGTTTCGACTTTACTGAGCGGCACTGGCGAGAGGTTTATAGTTTACTGGAAATTGAGTACAAGAAACCGGACACATTGCAAGTGAAAGATCTTTTGAATGTCGCTGGCAATATTAGAAAACATATCAAGACTTTACAGGTGTGTAACTTTAATAATGATTAAAAAAAATTGCTTTGGGTAAAATTAGGGTCAGGTCATATCGAGACGCGACGTGATGCGGCTTGAAGATGCGTCGCGCGACGTTGGCATGCACCGCGCGGGACGCATCTTAAAGCCCCTGCACGTCGCGTCTCGATATGACCTGACCCTAATTTTACCCAAAGCAAAGTAAATCCCGGTGTAAGCCCAGCTACTACATTTATAAACAAACATATTCTAGGTCACTTATGCAGTTCTAGAACCTGTATAATCTATTTTTGCTAGTAGCTAATAACTTATACTAGTAATTAACTTCAAAAAAGTTTTATTTAAAAAAAACCTAATTTTATTTCATTACTTTCTAAAAAAAAAAATTGAATTTGAATTGTTTTAGAAAATAAGTGCATCTGCATCGAGTGAATCAGCTATAAGGAGCGCACTGAATGAATTAGAGCTCTGGTTTGCGGGAGCGCGTTTTACTATTACGTATTACAGTGACAAGAGTAAACATCCTGTACCTATTGTGAAGGATTTCAAGAACATGATTGCTAAGGTATTTTAATTCTGCGTATATGTTTTGAATAGCTTGTTTTTTTGTTATTGTATAATTTATAAAACTTTTATTTTTATATAAAATTTGGCTGTAAAGCGATTTATTTTTTTATTGCTATTTAGTTCATTTATCTCTATTTTGGCAATTAATTAGAATAAAACAAAACAAAACATGCATACACCCTGTTGTGATAGATTTGCATACATATTGTTATTAGGAGTGCTTGTAAAAGAATGCTGAGCGGAGTAGGCACTACGACTGGTAAGGTAAACAAAAATGAGCCTGCTTATTAGAACAATAAGCTAATATATTAAATTTTTCTATAAACTTTTCACTCTAGCAAGCCTTTTTGAGGTAGTGAGAAAAAAAAAATTCGCTGTATCTCGACGTAGACTCTTACTAATTGTTCGGCGATCAGTGATGCTACTTATACCTTTATGATTTATTTTGGTGAGTTTGTGGAAACCTATAATTAAAAGCATCTTAACCTAAATGTTGACTTTAAGCCTATAAAAGTTACGTTAAAACTCGTCTATTAGGTTAGGCATGATGCATGTTTGCGCAGATGGAAGATTTCGGTACAGTTAAATTATATGTATTGTGAATAAAAAAATTTTTGCTATATAATCGTTATTCCGACATTTCAAATGTCAAAACACACTTTTGCTAGAGTACCCCTCCCGGGCGCTCCCCGCTAGGTAAGTATGTTAGTTTACGTACTAGTGACTGTTCACGAAATTTTTATTCAAACCACGGTTAGGACTGTCGAATGATGTTATGTTAACGTGATATAATAGAAACGAATCAAATTAAATTAGTAACAAATGTACATAAAGAATTGATTACATCAACCAGTGACATAATCTATACGATAAACATTACTGAGTTCTCGCGCGTATATATGCAGTATCGCGGTAAGCTAAAAGTAAGCTTACCACACCGCCTCACCACACCTTTGTCGCCTGTTCTTCACAAAGATGTTTTACTTATACTGGTATAGTTAGTACCTTGATTTTGTTTAGATCGAGGAGCAACAGTGGGTGGTGTCGGGTGTGAGCGGCGGCGAGAGCAGCAGCGACGCGAGCGCCGCGTGGGCCGCACGGCTTCGGTCCGCCCGCTCGCTCGCTCGTAGCGCACACAATGCGCAGCGCAGGTAACTTAAGAACCCAATTATGGCCACAGATCTTATTTTATCAATACTATCGATATGCATGTAAATTTGCTAAAAAATATTCCACATTGTCATATTCATTATTTATATACTCCTTAAGTTTTGTTAATTACCATGAGTTGTCATCCTTTAAAAATCTTAGCCCTTAGAAACGGAGCAGTTCATTAATACGAGTGAAACAGATAGATATACCAACACTATGTCTGCATGTTTTGCTTTTAGGGTTCATTGTGTCTGATAAAAAAAATCGTCCTAATGCGAGTCAGGCTCGCGCACGAAGGGTTCCGAACCATTATCTGTAAAAAAACCGGCCAAGTGCGAGTTGGACTCGCGCACCGAGGGTTCCGTACCTACCACCATTTATGTCATTCACAAACACAGACAAAAATATTTTTACATTTGAGTTGATTGAAAGAAAGGTAAATTGCGGTTTACGATTTATGACGTGTTAAAAAAAAACTACTAACTAGATCTCGTTCAAACCAATTTTCGGTGGAAGTTTGCATAGTAATGTACATCATATATTTTTTTTGGTTTTATCATTCTCTTATTTTAGAAGTTACAGGGGGACACACATTTTACCGCTTTGGAAGTGTCTCTCGCGCAAACAATTTAGTTCAGAAAAAAATTATATTAGAAACCCCTATATCATTTTTAAAGACCTATCCATAGATACCCCACACGTATGGGTTTGATGAAAAAGAAATTTTTGAGTTTCAGTTCTAAGTATGGGGAACCCCAAAAATGTATTGTTTTTTTTTTCATTTTTATGTGAAAATCTTAATGCGGTTCACAGAAAACATCTACTTACCAAGTTTCAACAGTATAGTTCTTATAGTTTCGGAAAAAAGTGGCTGTTACATACGGACGGACAGACAGACAGACATGACTAATCTATAAGGGTTCCGTTTTTTGCCATTTGGCTACGGAATCCTAAAAACGGCAAAAAAATCACGTTTGTTGTATGGGGGCTCCCCCTTAAATATTTGTTTTATGTTAATTTAATTATTTATTTTAAAGCGACTATATAACTAAATATTCTGTAAATATTTTAAGCGCTTACCTGTGGCCGTTATCAATATCGAGCAAAATCGAATATTCTGTTTTTTAGTATTTGTTGTTATAGCGGCAACAGAAATACATCTTTTGTGAAAATTTCAACTGTCTAACTATAACGGTTCATGATATGCAGCCTGGTGACGGACGGACGGACGGTCGGACAGCGGAGTCTTAGTAATAGGATCACGTTTTTTACCCTTTGGGTACGGAACCGTAAAAACGGGGGATACCTTGAAGAATCATTCATGTGTCAGACAATTTGCTAGTTGGAGTTAGTTGATTTGGTTAAAATTTGGTACATACTCGTTTATGAATATTTGTGACTCAAATACGGATGTGATGATAACGTACCTAAATAAATAAAATTCGAATATGGACGTCACTTTTAAAGATAAATGAGAAAGTTAAAAAAGTATCGCAAACTGTACCATGTATATATAAAATGAAAAGGCTTGTTGTGAGGGGCTAATTTTAAAGCAAAGAGTTTAATAGTTATTTAATAAATAGATGAATATTGACCTTCCCCGAATATATTGATCCTTATATTCTTAAAAAAATGCAGAAAACAGTTGTTTACTTATACGGGAAAACCTATAAGACGTCTATGATCATAAACTGTCATTGTAAAATTCTCCATGTTGTGCGTAGAAACTTATTTTTTTTTTTAGTTATCGCTAAGGGTCAGGTTTAAAAAATATCTTAGATTTATCGTACGGAGCCACGTGAGCTTAACACGCGCTTGTCTTGATTTTTTATGAGTCATTCATATAAATAAGTAGGGCCCTGCAGAAGTCTAAAAAATTGCTTCTTTATGAAATCTTGAGACGTGCGCTGCTGTACGTTTTAATTAAACAAATGTGCAGTCAGAATTATTCATTACCTTGAGAGGTAATTTAATTCGGAGGAGAGCAGGAATATGAAATACTGATTTTTAAGCTTATGACTAGGTATACCTAGTCGTATTATCAGTCCGAGACGCAGTTCTCTCTGTCTCACATCGATATCTTGGCCCGGGTCCGAGCGTGACAGCAAATATCAAGATATGTATTCGCTTAATTCATGTATTCCTCTTAAAGCACAACCAACTTGTAGGTACATTACCGATGGATATTTTCTAGTATTAAGTAAATGTAAAATAAAACTGGTATATTTCATAGTACCCAACTTATATTTTAACTGAAAATTACACCTGTATTTGAATTCAACAACTTGTTCTAACAATTTAAATAAAAAGAAAATCTTATTATTATTATTATTTTTATCTGCTAAGGTGGCAAACAAGCTGATGCTTAACGGTGAACATAGTCTATGGTCGATAATTCTTAATACTAAATTTCAAAAGGATAACCGAAAGCACCCTCGTTGCTGTAACATACGGACGGACGGACTTCAGAACTTATGTGCATTCCATTTTTAAGTCGGAACCTACGGAACTTATACTTTCATTTAAAACACATTTAACGTTAAAACAGGTTTCTTAGTAATAGCGTAAAGTATTTTTTTACTTTATGTATATATACATATATAACTTAATTGAATAAAAGTATGTGTATGTAATTTAGAATTGCGATTTACTGTTTGGGTATCTGGTTGGATTTTAAACACTACGGTCATATTCGTTTACAATAAGAACGGATCGGAACGGAAGAAGAAGAATAGATAAGGTAAAGAATACGGTGAATAGATGGTAGGAAGGATTATCTAATATCCTTGTGCAAGACTTGTCTCATTAAAAACTATCGACTTACTTATATCTCCAGCCGTAGTGTGCACGGATAAGTTACTCTGGCGTGCGGTCCAAAAGAGGTTTATGGTCATTCAGAAATGGTGTAGTCACACCAATATGACAGGCGATTGCGCCTGTACTCACAGTACAGTTACCAATTCTTTTATACTAGGCAGTTTATCTTGGGCTCCAGACGGCTATCACTTTTATGACAGACATGTTTTATGACCCAGCGTAGTTAAAATGTGACAGTAGTAATCTTCACAATCTAGTGCAGTGGTTCCTAACCTTTTCAGGTCCGTTACCCTTATGATGTAACTACGGTCACTGATTTTTCCCCTCTTCCCAACGAGAAACTCAAACAATACGTGTTAATACAAATACGTAAACTTTATTAAACATAAAAACAATTGCGCATGAAATATTGAGATATTTTTACTCTAAATTACATTTAAATAAGTTAGGTTTAACTCAACAAATATATAAAAACTCAAAATAAAATAATTTAGGAGTGATTTTATAATCGTCAGTTAAAAGTTTAAGGCAAACATTGGTATTATGAGTGCTGACTTGTCATTTTGAAATTCGGCGTTCGAGACAAAAACTAGCTCATTATTACCCCCGCGAAATACAAGTTTTACCCCTGCGGGGCTAATCACTCCCAGGTTAGGAACCGAGGAGCTAGTGTCTGTACCCTTAGATCGTGGATTCTGTGAAACGCTAGCCACTAGGAGAATACGAAGTCACCATGTCTAGATGATATAAAAAATATAACCGATGCTGGCTCAGGTTCTATTGATCCTGCTTACAGAGTTTTAGCTTCCGGGTTCGATTCCTGTATGTAATGGACGTACACATATAACATGCGTCTAGTCATGTGTGTAACTTTACTTAAATAAGATTTTCTATACTCCTTGGGGTGTATTTGTGTATAGTTGTTATGAGTGTGGACATGTCCCGCAGTGTTAGCAGCGCAATTTGAGTTTACTATCGCCTTGCAACCACTGAGTGATTTTGTTTTAATTTATTTTTATTTTTTTGTTGTAGTATATAAATGAATAAAACTAAAATTATGTAGATATTTCGACGTTTATTTGTCGTTTTCAATACTTAAATAGTAAAGTTATATAATATATTAGGATATTCTATTTACAATAAAATTATTAATGACAGTTGATGTGATGTGATGTGTGTGTGTGTGTGTTGACTATGAATGACAGTTGATGTGATAGGTGTAATGAAATAATAACGTGAGATTCTATTTTAAATTTATGGCACATTTTGTTGATGGTTTGTTGTTACTTAATGCATTTTATTCAGCCCTGGACTGAAGTAGGCGCCAAGGGCCCAAATATAGGCATTTTCCCAAGTCTTTAGTTGGATGGTAGAAATTGGGGGGTTGAAAGATTTAATTACTCTTATTGAGTAACATTCGTTAAATTTTTTGCTATGGGAATGAGCATGGGTGGGAATAGGTAAAGGTGAGTTTATAATGGAATATGTGGTGTGTCGGTGATGGTTGACTCGTATATGTAATGGATTGATAGTTTCTCCTATATAGTATGAATTACAGTCATGACATTCGATGATGTATACGCAACAGGATGTTTTGCATGTAGCTTTAGACATTGTATGATACTTTTTTTGAGCGTTTGGTAATGTTATGATTGTATTGGAATTAACTATTGGGCATGTTTTGCATCGAGGGCGGTAGCATGGGATTGTATTGGATGTTGTAGGAAATGTGTGATTTGTGGTGGGTGATTTAATTTTAGTTAAAATTTGTTTTATATTCTTGTTTTGTCGAAATGTAATCGTTGGTGATGTAGGTAATAAATCTTTTGTTTCTGTGTTTGTATTGAGAATCGGAAGTAAATCTTTGAAAATATTTTTGATTTTATGTGAGCCATGGAAGTATTTTGTGATAAATCGAAGTGAGTTAGTGTTATTGTTTTGTAAAGGTGATTGTTGGTAATACTGTGGTCTTTTATATATTTGTTTTTGTAAAAAGTGTTCAGGATAATGTCTTTTATGTAATGCATTAAATATTGTCTCTTGGTATGTTTTTAAGGATGTTTTATTGTTACAAATTCGTTTACCTCTTATTGATAATGAGTATGGAATGGATTTTTTGGTATGAAATGGGTGACAACTATTAAAGTGTAAATATTGTAGTTTGTTTGTAGGTTTAAAGAGGATAGAAGTGTTAAGTTTATTTTTAGATGAAATGGTGATATCAACGTCGAGAAATGTGGTGTGATGTTCTGATATTTCATGTGTGAACTTGAGAATACTAAAGTTTTTGAAGTTATTTATAAATGACTGTAAATAAGAAAATGTGTTTGTCCATATTAAAAAAATGTCATCAATAAATCTTAGCTACACTAATGGTTTTATTTGACATTGTTGTAAAAAATTGATCTCAAGTTGACCCATGAAAAGATTTGCGTATGACGGTGCCATGCGGGTCCCCATGGCTGTTCCTTTGATTTGTTTAAAATATCTATTATTATAGGTGAAGCTATTGTTTTCCAAAACTATTGTTGCAAGTTCTATTAAAAATGATGTAGACGGAGAATGAGGTAGTGGACGTTCGTTTAAAAAGTAATACAAGGAGTTAAGACCAGCATTGTGTGGAATATTAGTGTATAAGGAGATAGCATCTATTGTAACTAAATAAACTTTTTTTGAAGTAGGTATATGTATATTTTTTATAATTTATTTAAGAATTTTTAAGAATTTTTATAATTTATTTAAGAACTTTGGTGGATCTGTTTGTTGCTGTCGACTCCAATATACCTAATCTCTAATCATCGATGTTTTTCTTTATTTGCCGTCGTTGTTTTAGTTCAAATAAAATGATACTTTTTGTATTATATTATATATCTATATATCCTTTATGCTATAAAGTGCCTAGATAACATTACAATACTTTATACTTCATTTATTTGACCAAAAAAGCAAACTCGAAGTTATTGTGTAATTTTAACTCATTGCTGACTCATAAATTGACATCTGTGGCGCAGATGCTTTGAAATTCATGACATACATACCGACATAATCACAGATTATGATACACGTGATGATCCCTTGTGTTTGTCTTAAAATAAAATAAAAAATGAACGGAGATTCGATTTTTTGTCAACAAATCTAATAGTGGTGAGCCTTAACATATGAACATTATGATAACAACCGAGAAAGTTTTAAAAGTCATTTAAACATAGATTCGTTAGGTAAGTACTTAGTTACCTTAAATAAACTTTGTTGGTTTATGCTGGCTAGGTGCTATAACAAGAACAGAATACCCAAGTACAAAAATGAGTATGGAATGTAAACTACAAAATCTGGATCTCAATAAGAAAAGTTACCGCACAGTTTGAAGAAAGATTCTAACTTTGTTCAAGTCAGTCGGTGAAAGCGGAAGTGTTGCTTCATGCACGTAACTAAGGAGATAACACGGGTTCAGCGCCCTGAGATTTAAAATTACCACGCGCCAGCCAAATTTAGGCGACAGGCTATAAAGATACTGAACGTACTTTAATTACTTAGTTAAGATAAATTTAAACATATTGCTCGTACGTTTAAGATGAGTTGTCGTTTGGCAAAATACTTAAAAAATTAAACTGACTTCAAAACTGTAATTTGTTAATAAATAACAAAAAAAGGAAGAATTAAAAGATTTATCTTTTAAATATCTATAGTAGTTATGCCTATTATTTTTTTGAGACCGGTACCAGCCTCGCTTAGTCCCTTATAGGGTAGGCTGTGCCCCAACAGTGGGGTCGTATGAAGGTTGGCAAGAACAACAAGTACCATCATTAATATTTGGAATTAATATTTAGTAGTCGTAGTATGCGGTGCTAGTACTATTGCACACGCCACATACCCAGCCTCCCACCCGAACCGCGGCGGTGAGCGCCGAACGTGCCTGAAGTCGATGTTTATAAAGAAGTTATTAGATCTTTAAAGGGTCGGTCGGTGTTACACGCGTCTATAGGCTATGGTGACAGCTTACCATCAGGCAGACCGTAAGTTTGGATGCCATCTTAGTAGTATAAAAAAAATCATTCATTCATATTATGTTTTGTTTACTTAAGTAAACAAAAGTTGGTATTCCAGATTTCGTTTTAGTTTCATAACTACTGTTTAAATTTACAGTACTTAATCATGTAGGTAAATATTTTTTTAAAAACAGGCTGTTACCGAACTCAAAAAAATAGTATATTAACTATAGATTTTTGGAAGACATAACTTTTATTTATCCCTTTTTAAGTTATTAATTAAATTAATTACAATTTTGAAGTCAGTTTAATTTTTTTAAATTACTTTTTTTTTATTTCAGTTGTAATTGTAACCAATTACTTAGTATTTTTATACATATTTCTTTGTCTTTTACGTTTAGTAGTATAAGCAGTAATGCCTCCATCATTATCTACTATGATATATGAAGTGTTGCCATGTAACGATTACTTTTAAATTGCTAAGCCACTTTTTGAATTTTTCATCGAGTTTGTTTAGCTAGAGACTAACTGCATGCAAACATTGAAACAACATGCATAATGACATGTTAGAATTACGCTGTTAAGCCAACGCCACGTTTTCCTAGTGACTGATACACACCTAACTCCCTATCTCAAAAACTACTGAACCGATTTTGATGAAACTGTCACTGTTCTCTAAGTATAACTTAGTCCAACTTAAAAAGAATTTTTGAAATCCGACTGAAAGCTTTACAGATATGCGCGGAAAAACAAACATACATATATTTATGAAATTTTGCACTCATGCTTAGAAGCTCGTATAGCCTAACATATATAAAAACTGTGCAATTCTGACAATATAATATACATACGGGTCGAATGCAACACCAGGGCATTACTCAAGTGTTGCCAACCCTTTAAAAATCTAATCACTTCTTTCTTGAAGAATCCTAATACTGTAGTCCTTAGAGAAAACCTTGGCAACCTATCCTCATTGCACAACCTAAGCGTTCGCGGGAGCCCAAGTAACATAAAAAGTTGTTAAACAGATGTATAACAGAATTTGCTGCATCCCAAGCCTGTATAAAAAGGCGGTAAGAAGTCTGCATAAGCGCTTAGCGAGCTCTTATAAGTGCAATTTGGACCCCAAATTATACAAACTTTGGTTTTAGAGAAACTGTTTTGTAGCATTACAACTTTTGTATAACGAAATTGTAAGTGCGTGATAAAGGCTGACAAATCTGCTTTTGACCTAAAATAGGTCTATTGTATAGCTCTTACCCAGTCTGAGTTATTTATAAGCGTAAAATATAGGATCTCCAAATGTTGTTTGTATTATTAACTTTGTTTTAATTACCAACTAAAGTTATTCAGTATTAAGTTAAATGTTTTATTTTGTTTTATTAAATTAAGTTAAAGTCGACGTGCAGGAAAAATTATGATTAAGAATGATTTTTTTGTTTCTCTTTCAGTAGAAAATTGTGAAAGTATATACATATTCTAATTAATATTTCACGCGCCCACGATATAAGAGCTATTTAATGTGTGAATATATTAAAATACGATAAAATTAAAACATATTTCTGTATTTTCTGAAGGATATTCTTATTTTTAGTAAACAATTTCTATAAAAATTACTTAGTGTTATTTTATACATTCTGAAAATATAAAAATTAAATCATAATATTATGGAAATAAAAGCAAATGGTGGCAGTTTACTCACAAGCTTTAAATATTTTTAACATACGTTGAAGTGCGATCAGTTTGATAAAACATGAAAAAACAGCTTGAGGGCAGTTTGTTGCCGTATAAATTACTTTCTTGAGGGGATAGACTGCATCGTAGCGTTAAGAGAGTATGTTATTATGCTAAAAGCATTATGAGCGATAAAACACTTGCTATTATACAGCTTATTAGCTCGCTAGTAAAACTTGACTATTTACATTACTGGTGATATTTCTATATTCTTTTTGCACTTTCCATTTAAATCATAAGTTTTCTTTAAGATTAACAGTTCCCAAAAATAATTTAAGAAACTAATAAATAGTAGGGCTTATCAAGTAATATAGTTATTAGCTAAAAATAAGGTCTTATTACAACCATTGGCATTTTAAAATACTTGTCTGTACTTTACTATATAGCTAAAGGACTTACTAAGGGACTTTTTATGAAGGATAAGGAAGAAAGACTTTCCTAATTATTTTATCAATGCTTACGTACAGCTGGCATGAAAAGAGCAGTACTTATACCTTTTCTTATATATTGGAGAGTTTTATTATAGAATTTTGCAGAGCTTTTCAAATGATTGTTACTATAACAAATTCGTATGTAAGGCTATAGGTATTGCAGAATACCTAAAGCTGCAACAAGAGTTGTAAAGGAGAATATATTAATTCTTTGTTACAACTCATTGCTTAGCAACACAGTGATCTAGAACACTATACAACTTTAAGAATTGTTAAGTTTGTTAAATTCTTTTCAACAGAGTATATCCTTTCCGGAAGCCGTTATGTTTCTGTTGTTAGACTTGGAGACATGTACTGGTTATTGGTTATTCTATTATACAGAGTTTGTGTTACTTGGGAGGAAGCGTTCTCCTGAAACCGCACTGTGCGTTACCATTTAGGTTCTAGGTTGTGTGGATGACTTTGTTGCCTTTGTGACACAGGGTGAGATATTATTGATAGCCAATATTGATTCCCGAAATGACAGAATACACGACCAAGAAATGTCTAATGCAGTAACTGAATTGAAATGAATGGTTTCATGGGCTATTCGACATGTGGCACCGCCTTGTTGAAAGTACATGACATCCACACAATATCATCCAATTTAGGCAGAAAAAACTAATTTATTATATAAATATATTCTATAATTTTTCAAAGAAGTATGGTCAACTCATGCCTCTTGCCCAAAATCCGCGCCAAACAGTGAAACGTTGTGGATGCATATGTTTTTCCACGTTCACACGTGGGTTCTCTCTAACCCAAAAGCGGCGATTTTGACGATTACTGAAGCAATCAAGGTAAAAAATGAGCTTCATCGCTTAGTACCTATAATTTTTGCTCGGAAAAACTTCTATTATTTTCAAAATATTGATTAACAATTAAAACTCGACGTTCTCTCGTGTAGAGCTCCACTCTAAACTGTCAGCTATCAAACTTGTTTTTTTGGTGAATAAAAGATTTTGTTAAAAAGTATTTTTACGCATTCAAATGTATTCGTCCACTTCGTCCTTATAATCGAATAACAAAATTTAAAATATAATACAACACCTAATATGTTTAGGTCCGGTCACAGCAGTTATCACTCCTGAACTTTGACACCGTTACCGCATTTTTAGAATGAACCCTTATCAAGAGCAGCGCGTTCATTCACAGCAGAGATGACGCACAGTGCTTATACACTTGCTCTGTTTCTCTTAACTTACTTGAACATTGTTTTCAACCTAAACCTACAACAACTGTGGCGATATATGTATTTACTAAAATATGCATTACTTTTATTAAGTTAGGCTACGTTATTATAATATTATAGGTATATTATAAAACATTTGACACCCAAACTGGGACATGTACTGTATATAAGGTGTCAGAGTTCCTCAGTAATAAAGTTAATATGATAGTAATGTATGCTGCAGTTTTTAATGGTGTCTGAATTCCCGTTTATAATCCCGTTTGTAAATCAAAAACAGGCTATTTCAAAACGAGCTATCTTACCATTCTCAATTATTTTGTTGGTAACGCAGTATTTTAACTCCATTATAATCTTATATTTATAAAAGAACCCAGTTATATTTATCAGTTGCTGGTCAACTTGACACTGATATATGTAGGGTTATCAACAAACTGTCGAAATAGTAACTTGTTATCTTATAATACATAGTTTTATAGGTCCTTCCTTAGACGCGAGCAATATGTTTGAATTTATTTGTAGTTGAGTGTTTGAATGATTTAGTTTTATATTCACCCCTGCCTGACTGGTACTGATAAACTGGCACGACAGATCGCTACATACTTGCTACGATTAGGACATAGTATCTAATTCGAATCGTTCAAAAACTCATTAGGGTGTGTTCCAAAACGCAAGGTTGCAACTAAAAAAGGTGGTTTTGGAGCGCCTAGGTCTGGTAATTTATTTAAATGTCAAGTTGAATTATATAAAATCAAAAAAATGTGACCTCAAAAGGGTTTAAACCAAGGTCCCTATTTGTAAAACAGAAAACAAATTACGATTTCTCTGGTAATCGTCTTCTTATTTTTAACTTTTGAGTGACGAATTGCTTTTTTTTTTCTCGTACACTAAAAACATCCCAATACATCTCGATACTCGTAACAATTTTTTATACAATCATCAACATAAAAGCGTTTCACTTCACCAGTTCCAAATTTACGCGCCTTGCCCGTGGTACAGTTGTGATAGTTCGGTTAACCGGACCATCGTTGAAAGTTTATGCTATAGTACAGTTGACCGGACAACTGAAAAATTTATATATCCCTGGTACAGTTAACTGTACCATAGAATAAATAAATTTTCTCTGGTCCAGTTAACTGTACCAGGGAATATAATAAGTTTTCTTTAGTCCAGTTGACTGTACCACGGAAAAAGAAAATCTTTTTACACACTGACAACTGGTCTATTACTGGCCGCTATAGAAAGCATGTGAATATGACAAGTTTTGACGTTTGACATATATATTAAGTATCTGTAATACATATATATTAAGTATCGTATTAATAGGAAATTACACTGTGTGACAAATTTTTTTTTTTGTGCTCTAACATTTAATGAAACGGCTATTTTTTATCAAAATAAACCTGCTGAACAGAAAAACTTAAATAGATTTTTTGTAACACGTATCATTTTAAAGTTATGATAAATTGATGTACTATAAATAAATAAAGACAGTATCAAAATTGTATATCATATTTTTTATTTAAATTATTAATTTTACACAAAAAAAATGTTATATATATTGACAAGTGACAACGAATCAAAATAGCTGAGGCTTAAGTGGTCAATATAAAAAATGAGCCAAATATTCCAAAAGAAAATGATGAAATATTAACTTTGCCTCTTGTGAAGAGTAGAATCCTCTTTCATTACAAACAAATGATTTAAACACTTGCGGTGGTTACTTTTCTTCATGACTTTCGAAAAAAATGTTATGATTACCCAAATAAACTGTTAGAATTATCTTAAGACCACTAAAACTTTTAATTTATAGTCGTACAGACTTCAGTATTAAAAGAAATCTGCAATTAACAACGTTTGATCTTTTGTTTTTTACGAGGGTACACGTAAATAGTATTGACACTATAACTTAGAAACGTGACGTGTTAGACAACCATATCAATTGACAATGTTTCCAACAATGGAATAAGGAATTCAAATCACGTAATCTTATTTATGTTAGAAAAATCGTGTCACACAGTGTTATTTTTCAAAAATAATAATTAATAATTTTTTTTTAATTTTTTTCAAATACATAGAAACCTTTTGGATAAAAAGTAAATTTCGCCGATGTCTTAGTTTCTGGCGAACGGCATCGGACAAATAACATAGTAGAGAGCTGGAATTCGAAAATTAATCGTTATTTAAATAAGAATACTGATAATATATTAAGACTCCTAAATGTCTTACAAAAATTCGATAAAGAAACACAGATTAGACTTTTGAAAATCAAAGTCAAAAAGACTTCTAAAAAACGCAGTCGTGAATTCGTATTAAGAGATGACACAATACGGCACGTTCAATTAGAAATTATAGATGAAGAGATATCATCAGTAGGGCATGCTCTTGAAGAACTGCGTACTTAAATGCACGATTATATTTGCCTTGCATGTGGTACCTACCTTTGTAAACTCAATTAAAATTAATTATTTTTTCCTTCAAGCGTCTTATTGTTTTAGTCTTATTTAATTTAATAATTTATGTGTTTTAAGGAACACTATTCTTGTCAACCAAATTATCATAACTGTACGTTTTCATCGCTCTAATTAAAAGAAAATAAAATCACATGGTCAACATATTATTATGTATTGGATCATCATCTTTTAAGATCTAAATAATTTTATGGTCATAAACTAAATATGATTTAGGTGTCAATAAGTACGGCGGCTACGGAGAGATAATATTCAAATTTTAAATGGTCCGGTCAACTGTACTAAAAAAAATGCAGTGGTACGGTTGTCTAGTCGACTGTATCACAGTTAGTAAAAATTAACGACTGTCCGGTCAACTGTACTACCGCATAAAATTTCAACGATGGTCCGGTTAACCGAACTATCACCACTGTACCACGGGCAAGGCGCGCAAATTTACACCAATTATTTATTTTTTGACAAAAAATTTGAGTTTTAAATTCACAACAATAATAGACCACCTCGGAATTATACCCTTATTAATAAAAAAATTGAAAATTCGTCTATATGTGACGCCCGAATACATAAAAAAAACCGATTTGAAAACCTTTTCCATTTTTGACGTCGGATGAAAACAGATGTAATTGTGATATATATTAGTTTGAAGTTCCATTCCAATCTTTTTTACTTTAACCATAAAGATATAATTACAAATTAAGGATGTTTTAAGTGTTTCATCACGCATGCGGGTGAGTGGCGTCTTTTTCATATGTTTTTTTTGGTGAAAATAAATACATATAAACAATATAACATTTCATTAAATATCAACTTTTACAACATTTTGACACTAATATAAGTATTTAATGTCCTTTAAGTGTGTTTAAAACAGTCGTATGACTCTTGTGAGCTCTTCTCAATACACATTGCTGCTGACGCCCTCGCCTTCGGTTTGTGCTGCAACCCACAACCTCATCTGTAATAAGCAGCCGAGCTCACTTGTATCATAATATACTATTATTTATTATCAGTGTCTGTCTCAAACAATGCGGCAGTGGTCTGCCGAATTCCATTATTCCATAAATCTCAATGAACCAAAACTCGACACTGTGTTCACTGACAAAGCTAGCTACCTGCGCCTCGCTTCCTATTCAGTCCTTTTAGCTAGTTCGTTAATGCTTGGTCATTTTACGTTAAACATTTTTGTTGGGTTCTGTACTCAAAGGACAAAACGAATATCTATTGTCATCTGCCTGTCTATCGGACATACCTACCTACATGACACGGTTTTCTTTTTAGTTCACAAATGTTATGAGTAACATCCCTGATTTTTTTATGTTTTTTTTCTGCAAAATGTTGTCCAAAAGCGGGATATTAAATTAGAAATTCATTTAATAAAACTGAAGGTCACGTGTGTGGTGTCTAGAGCATACATTTTTGTATTCTTATCTGAACCAATATAGAAATGAGGGGCATATGTCATATGTCGGTTTGTTTGTTTATTTTTATAAAGAATTTAACTTGAGTATCGACATTTGTTTGATAAACGAATAAACTCCAAATAAAATGGAAAGAACGTATGCGTACGGATTCTCATTTGTTTTTATTCAGTTCATTTGCGGTCCCATTTATCGAACAAGGTATGTACAATTGGAATTAGCTACCTTAGCCTAATCGATGAGGAGACTGGCTTTTAATGCAACCGATATCTGACCTTCGCCACCTGTTAACATTCATTTGGCACTGCATAAGAATGAAATCGAATATGATTTTTAGAAAGGCAAAATGGTGAAAAGAAAACCTTTATGGGTTCGTAGGTAACACCGTTATTTTTACAGTTTCAGCATTTCTGTACATTGATGCAACACGTAATCTAATTATATCATCATAGATCTAGCAAAACTATTTTTACTAATATTTTAATCGTTACTTACTCACACCTGTAATGAAATAGGTATGCTTTTTTTTCGTCTTATATTCGTAGGTTTTTAATAATGTACTCTATGTATTTGAACACTTTTTATTTTGAAGCCCCGTTTTAAAAATAGGTACTAAATTAAAGATTGAGGACTGTCTAAAATGTGGAAATGAGCACTTTCTTTGTAAATTATTTTGAGCTAGAATTTACATCCATTTATATTTCTTCCACTAAATTGTTTAGTGAGAGTAGAGCTTCAATTAACACTACATACATACAATACAATAGTGGCATCACGACGGAGTCTACATCCGTCCTACGCATCCGCTACGATAAAAAGCATTCGCAAACTAAACAAACGACCTCTAAATATTCATAATGTCCAATCACAGTAATAGAGCTTTATAAATACTTTTTACCGACAAGATTTGTACACTAGTTCTTATGATATCCACTATTTTCCGTTTTTAATGGTAATGTTAATGCGTGTAAGACATGAACTCTAGCGGTGTTAAGAGTTAGTTCTTTAGGTAGTGGCTAAAACGAAACCCTTATAATTTCGTCATGTCCGTCCATCCGTATGTTACCCACCCTTAATAATTCTGCCATTATTTCATTCCAAATTGTACAGGCAGGTGAATTATGTGGACTGCCATACATTTTTTTATGAAATAACCTAAACCTAGCTCTCCAAACTTTATGTTTATTAATAGGTTTGCTTTCTTCGTGCGCCACATTGTGTGGGTTATCGTTGGATAGGTCTTTATAAATGCATTTTAGGTTTTTAAGTGTTTTTTTTTTACTTTCAATCTAAAAAAATCACAACAAAGGGGCTTTATAAATACTATTAACGATAATTATTCTGGATAAAATCTGTTCACAAGTTTTGCAGATATCCGCAAAAAATCATCAAATAAGTTATTGTTTTACGACCTTCACTTTGCTGGTTTCAACAATAAAAATTACGGTAAAACTGCGATCTTATTACAGTTTTATTTTAAAGTTATTGATATGAAATGGATTTGTTTGCTGATTTCTAAACTAATTTTTCAAAACTTCATGAGACATCGTTTTTGATTTGATACACATGCAAACATCCCTCGTTCCGTTTTTGAGAAAAACGTGGAGAACTTGTGCCTCAAATCTAGATCACTGTGACCAAGGTCTCCGACTGGGGATGGGAAAACTTGTTTCCCCATTCACTGTGGTCTCACAATTCCAGAACACCAAGAGCATTGGGATCCTTAGTGTTGACATCTCCAGCGATGTTCAGTTCCGAGTTCATTTGCAAGACAAGGTGTAGCTGGCGTCCAAAAAACGTACTTCACGTAGGGGCAATGTTTGCTGCTTTACAAGTCGCTAGTGCGGTCCCATATATGGAGTACTGTTGCCACCTCTGGGCGAGTGCACCCGGAAACCAGCTTGGCCCCTTTGACTCGGTTTAGCGACGGGCTGTGAGAATTGTCGACAATCCCAAACTCACTTGCCTTATCGAGCCCTTAAGTCTAATAGACGATATCAACTGACGTTTATTTTGTTGTCAGTTTTTGATGAAACAGTACTAGCTACTGTCAGTTGGCTTCGTCTAATTAAAAATACGACTATAAGTACATTACGGTGACATGTTATGTTATGACATGTTCTATACTGTAATTTTATTATTTATTTATTATCAGTTTATATTTATGTATTTTTATTTGTAATCGAAACTAACGCTAAATTGTAAAGATCTTTCTTAACAAAGTAATATTAACACCTTAAAAATATTCTTTAAAAGTTTGCACAAGTCTTAACAATACTTAGGTATTATCTTTATTTTTTAGCGCTTAATACATAAACTGACAAAATATCATGGTTCTACGAGTATTGTTGTCATTTATATTATAATTTTTTGCCAAAAAATTTGAACTATAATAGAAGAGGGTAAAAATAAATTAAACTTAAAAATAAAAGTAAAATAAATTAAACCCTGCCCTTTTTACATGCATATTCCGTTCTGATTTGTATTTTTTTATATTTTAGTACAAAAAGTATCCCAAATTGAGATGCTGCTATTTTTGTTGTTGCCTAGCGTAGTGCCCATTTCGGAGAACGGCATGGGAGGGCTTACGAGCGAGTTCGGTCGTCGCCTCGACCAGGGCCGGATTACTTTAATTTTATTCAGAAATCCGTGTTTTGAAACACAATAGTATTTTGCACACAAACAGCACATGATTAATGAATAAAACGTAGAAAGATAGCAGGAAAAGTAGGTACTTTTTTTCTTTTTATAATACACCCGTCATTATACAGTGTGGAGACGCTAAGTGATCTCACTTGACATTTTTAAACCATACACGATATCGAAATACTGATTATTGATCCTGAGTGCTTCACGAGTTCTATCCAATGGTTTATAAAATAAACTGGATCTATACGAAAATTTTAAGTTTATAAGCATGTCATATTTTCTCATCGCTTCTAATACTGTGGAGCCTGAAGTAATTAATATGGAAAAAAATAATTTTGGTATAAAATTGATAACTTTGGTAAAAATAAAAGGATCTGTACCAATAAATCACTATAAGAGTATAATATAACAGTTGTACTTTATTGACATATTATCAGAAATCGACACAATTTTTTTTTCGAAAATAATAAAATATTGAAAATTACCAAAATATTGACAATTTAATGCCATTTACCTAAAAAAATTGAGCTTACGATAACTTTTCTTGGTGTACCTATAACGAAAAAAATATAGACTAAAATACGTTCAAAGTGAGGCATATTGTGGGAGAAAAAAAATATTTGTTTGCCTGTGTCATTAGCGCAGACCTCTGAATAATCCTTACCTCATAAACTTAATTGATTTTACTTTCCCATATTCATGGTTCTGCAGTACGGAATCTGTAGCCAAAAAATCAAAACTGAGCCCTATTGATGTTGCATGTCAGGACAAGTCAATAGCTTATTAAATTATTCAGTTTATTAAATTGAGTTATTTTAGTTTTCAGGGTTTTAAATAATATGATGAAACCATACTTGAAAGCAAGAAAATGAGTATTGTGCGATAAAATTTTTAAATTAATCACTTGGCTTTGTTGTGAAGTATATTTAATTAAATGGGTATCTATTTAAGGATACATAAAATAATATTTAATATTAAAACCTATATCAGGTAACAACTACTTATCTACTAATTATATTATATTTAAAAAATAAAATGGATTGCATTGGTGTAATATAAGTATATAATTTATGTACCTACTTATATTTAGCTTTTTTTATAGTAGTAATTATATTCTGACGTGGGTCTATTCATATTTATCTGTATCCCTGCTTTAAAAGTTGGCTGAACCGCTCAATCACTATTCTTTTAAATTCTACATTTTTATAGTCCGTTACCACAGAGTTCGTCTCTGTATTGTAGGGCAGAGGGGCTGTCAGGGGGAGACGCGGGGCAGCGCGAGAGTGACTCGTTTCAAATAGGCACGGCCGACGGCAGTGCAGTGTGAGGCGTGCGCTGCGCCCGTCCGTGTTCGCCCGCGCCATGATTCCGCGCACGCTGGTTATCGCCGCGCTTATCACTGGCTGCCTAGCTGTGTACAGTAGAGAACGCGATCGCCTCCGGTCTGACCAGCGTTTACTAGATCGTGCTTGTGACTTAACCTCGTGTTACCCTGCCACCGGGAACCTCCTCATCGGCCGCGAAGCTCGACTGTCCGCATCGTCCACTTGTGGCCTATATGGCCAAGAGCGCTTTTGTATTGTATCACATCTGCAAGACCCAAAAAAATGTTTTAGATGCGACTCTAGAAACAATACTATAAATAATCCGAATCTGAATCATAGAATACAAAACATAATTTACAGATATTATCCCGGAACTAGAAAAAAGTCTTGGTGGCAGTCCGAAAATGGTATAGAAAATGTTACCATCCAACTTGATATGGAAGCCGAATTTCACTTTACACATTTGATCATACAGTTCAAAACATTCCGACCAAAGGCTATGCTGGTCGAAAGATCTTTTGATTTTGGAAAAACTTGGCGTGTGTACAGATACTTTGCGCACAATTGTCAAGAAGCTTTTGGACTTCCGGAGCGTTCACAGCTTTCCTTGTCCGATGTTGTATGCGAGTCTCGCTATTCTGTAGTCGCCCCTTCAACTGAAGGTGAAGTGATATTTAGAGTATTACCACCTACCATTAATGTGACGAATCCATACTCTGAAGAAGTACAAAATTTATTACGCATGACTAATTTAAGAATAAATTTTACTAAGTTGCATACTCTTGGCGATGATTTATTGGATAATAGAGCTGAAATTCAAGAAAAATATTACTATGCAATATATGAAATGACTGTTCGAGGTTCATGTTCATGTTATGGACACGCTTCAAGATGCTTGCCAATGCCAGGAGTAAATTCAATAAGTAATATGGTTCATGGTCGCTGCGAATGTACGCATAACACCCGTGGCTTGAACTGTGAATATTGCGAAGATTTCTTTAATGATTTGCCGTGGCAGCCAGCTGTGGGTAAAACTTCTAATGCTTGCACTAGATGTATCTGCAACAACCATGCGACAACTTGTCATTTTGATGCAGCTGTTTATAATAAAACTGGAAAAATCAGTGGTGGAGTATGTGACAATTGCCTGCACAATACGATTGGAATCCATTGTGAGCGATGTCGGCCAAAATTTTATCGCGATCCCAATCTAGACATTCAGAGTCCAGACGTTTGTAAATCTTGTGACTGTGATCCCTTAGGAACAACCGATCAAGAAGTATTATGTGATGATGAAAATGATGATGCAAATAATAAAGTAGCTGGTCGCTGTCTTTGCAAAGCAAATGTTGATGGGCAGAGATGTGATAAATGTAAAGATGGCTATTGGAACTTCGATACCTTGAATCCTGACGGTTGCGAAGCTTGTACTTGTGATAGACTAGGCACGGTCAATGAAAGAGGCTGCGATGCTTCGACAGGATACTGTTTCTGCAAACGCCACGTTACTGGAAGAAATTGCGACCAGTGTCTACCAGAATTTTATGGCCTTTCTGATAGTGAGGATGGATGTTTAGCTTGTGATTGTGATGTTGGTGGTTCAATAGATAAAGACTGTGACGTGATTACAGGACAGTGTAAGTGTCGTCCAAACATTACAGGTCGTCGCTGTGATCAACCTATACAAAACTTTTTCATAGGAGCACTTGATTACTATGTGAATGAGGCTGAGTTAAGTCAGTGCGATTCGGAAATGGATGACAATGCTATTCAGAGCTCATATTGTCGAGTTGTTCGTAGAGAAAATACGGATGGCAGAAAACAATGGACTGGTCCTGGTTTCATGAAAATGCGTGAGGGAAGTACTTTAGTTTTTATTGTCAATGATTTAAAAAAGAGTATGGATTACAATGTTGTAATCAGGTATGAACCACAATCTACGCAGAGTTGGGGAGAAGCAAAAATATTTGTCAAACGACCATTACCAATTGATCTTAATTCTCCATGTGCAAATGTTCGACCTGAAGATGATACAATTTATACTAATTTGCCAGCAAATCAACGTAGTACTTTAGTGAAGCCAGCTATTTGCTTAGAAGCTAATAAAGAAACAGAAATCCATGTTTATTTAGGCAGACAAGATGGACGTACTCCAAACTCGCGCGCTTTTGTATTAATTGATTCAATCGTACTTATTCCGTCTGTTGACAGTCTGCCATTTTTAAAACCTGATAGTATGATGAGACAAGAATTCGATCGTTACAATTGTGGAGATTCGTACTACTATGACTTGACAAGAGATAACGTACCAGAAATTTGTAAAAAATACCACGCTAGTATAGGATTTTACATCAGAAATGGTTCTGTTGCTTGTCAGTGTGATGCCTCAGGGTCCATAAGTTTTCAGTGTGATCCATACACTGGATATTGTCAATGCGTAAAAAATATCGTTGGAGCTAGATGTGATCGCTGTGCACCTGGAACTTATGGTTTCAGTAAATTTGGTTGCAATCGTTGCGAATGTAACAGTATTGGTTCTCTTGATAATTTCTGCGATGCGGTAAGTGGACAATGTAAGTGCCGTGCTAATACTCATGGTCGAGCTTGTAATTTATGTCAACCGGGCTACTTTAATTTTCCAAACTGCCAGCAATGTGATTGTAATGGACATGCTGTGGAATGCGATGATAAAACAGGTGCATGTAAAGATTGCAGAGATTACTCTGAAGGTCATCGGTGTGAAAGATGCATTGAAGGCTATTATGGTGACCCAAGGCTTGGCGTTGACATCTCCTGCCGGCCTTGTCCTTGTCCTGGAGTAAAAGGTGATCCGTATAAAAGTAGTCACGCAGATCGATGTGAATTGGATCCAGAAACAAAAGATGTGGTTTGTGATTGCAAAGACGGCTATGCAGGCCTGCTATGTGATGTATGTGCAGACAATTACTATGGAGATGCTTTAAAAGGAACGTGCGAAAAATGTGAATGCAACGGAAACATTGATGTAACAAAACCTGGTAACTGTGACCCTTATACTGGAAAATGCTTACAGTGCTTACACAACACTGGTGGTGACCATTGTAATGTATGTCAAGAAGGTTATTATGGAAATGCCGTAGACAAAGCATGTTATCGGTGCAATTGTTCTGAATTAGGCACAAATTTCACTCTTGGTAACTGTGACCGCCTTACTGGTCAATGTCCTTGTCACAAGAATGTAATGGGAATTAACTGTGATCAGTGTACGGAAAATCATTGGCGAATAGCTTTAGGTACTGGATGTGATCCTTGTGATTGTGATATCATTGGTTCTTTATCTCCTCAGTGTAATCCTTACATTGGAAAATGTGAGTGTAAACCAGGACATGGTGGCAGACAATGCGATCAATGCCAAGAAAATCATTGGGGCGATCCAAATATAGAATGTCATGAATGTCAATGTGACATATATGGTTCCGAGTCACAACAGTGTAAGAGAGAAGATGGTTCCTGTATTTGCAAGGAAGGAATTGGGGGCTATAACTGTGATTCATGTGCTAGAGGTTATCTTGGGGAAGCACCATATTGCAGTGCCTGTGGCGAATGCTTTGACAACTGGGATAAGCTTATTAGTGAGTTACGTGTACAAACGGAGTTCGCTATAGCCAATGCTGGAAAAATAAAAGTTGTTGGAGCTACTGGTGCATACACAAGAGATTTTGAAGAAATGACTAAAAAATTAGGTGATGTTGAAATTTTATTGCAGAGTGCTAAAAATGGGCAAACAACAGTGCAAGAATTACTATCTAGTATAGGTAGCTTACAAGCAGAGTTAGAAAAAGCTGAGCAACGTGTTAATATGGGTAATGATAACCTTAATTCTATCACAAACAAAATTAATCTTGGCAATGTAACATTGGATGGACTTAGAACCAGTATTGATCATTTAAAATCTAAAACCTTGGATTTAAATAACAATGCAACTAAATTGCAAGAAGCAAATTTAGAAGGGGCTCTTAATTTGACTCGCGAAGCCAATCTGAGAGCAGCGAAGGCTGCTGATGATGCAGAATCGGTTTTGACAGTAATTGCCAATGTAGACCGACAGATAAAAAATACCGACAGGGTTATAGAAATGCAATATTCACATTTCAACAATACCCAAAAAGAAAATGATAAAAAACTGGAAGACCTACATGTGCAATTGATGGGATTAGAGTCTCAATTACCAAAACTTAACCAAAAAATTTGTGGCCAAGAAAGTGATAGCTGTGATATTTGTGGAGGCGCTGGGTGTGGCAAATGTGGTGGAATTTCATGTGATCAAGGAGCAGTTACAAAATCAGAACAAGCATTAGATTTTGCAAATAAAACTGAACATAGAATAAAAGAACACGAACTCACTGCTGAAGATATGTTTAGATCAATATCACAAGCTAAGCAAGATACTGTTGCTGTTCGATCAAGAGCCAAAGATTTATTTAACAGCGCTCATGAATTTAAGACTTCTGCTGAAAGAGTTACTAATGAGAGTCAACAATTGAATACTGAATTAAAAGAATTTCTATCTAGTACATCTAATACACCTGGAGATATAAGAACTTTGGCCAATGATATACTCAATTTGTCTATAAGTATTGAACCAAAAGAAATAACAGAGCTGTCACAACGTATAAATTCAACTGTATCTCAACTTACTAATATTGAAAACATAATTTTAGAAACTAAACCAGATTTGGATAGAGCAAAGTCTCTTAACCAGAACGCAACTGCTGTTAACAAAGAAGCTAATGTGACGTTGGAAATGGCTAACAAAGTTTTAGAAGCGTTAGATCAGGCTCAAGCGGCGCAAGATGCTGCCGAAAACGCTATTAGTAAAGCAAATAGTGACATCGATGCCGCGAAAAGTGATTTAGTACCTATAGCAATGGAAACCTATCAAGCGCAAAACCAAGCTAATGAAACAAAGCAAGATGTTGAGGATCTTCATTCTCGTCTTTCAAATTTGCAGCGGAAAATTCTAAAAATAGAGAGCGATGCAGAACTAGTAAAAACGCAAGCTGATGATGTGGTTAACCGAGCCGAGGAAGCTGAACAAAAAGCAAGACAGTTAAGAGAAGATTTCAAACAAACAAATACGTCTCTTGCAGAACGCGCTAACCAGACAGCGAATTCAAGGCAACGCGCTGAAGCCTTACTAAATCGTGCTACAAAGCTTGCTAGTGATACCCAGAATCAATTAAAAACTTTGACAGAAATGGAAGATTTATATAACAGTCACAATGATCAATTAAATTCCTTAGAAACAGAAATTAGTCAGCTTAATTCGCAAATGAATTTCTATTTGTCGGAAATTATGAAAAAATCAGATTACTACAGATCTTGTACTACATAGAAAGGTCTTGCCTTTTTGTAAATATTTCTATTTGTTTTAAATAGAAGTCTTTTGTGATCTGCAAACATTTTAATGAATTGTACTGAATATTAGTGCCATAATAAAAATAACTTTAAGTGAGTGATCGTTGCGTCATGTTTTTTATGTTTTATATTACGAATGGCGTCTCTTTTGGGTTTAACTATCAGTCTTTTGCAATCATTTTATTCAAATCGTGTCACGATACGTACGTTATTTTTATTCCATCATTTTGGATGTGTTAATTCTTATAAAGATCTGTAAAACAATGTCATCTTTTAATATATTTTTTTTTTGGTGTGTAGATGTTAGTAATCAATACATATTAGTTGTTAATTCATAAACGTAACTTTCATATTATTTTGCATTTTGGTTCCTATGGATACCCTAAGAGTATAGATAAATAATATTTTTTGGTTTGCCTTACCTTTATTCTTTTATATTTAAGTAAACTGATTTTATCAACGGAACTCTAGGTAAATTTGTATAACATTGCAAATATAGATATTCATGAAATCGTTTTTTTGTGAACTTTGAGTCTCGACTGTTAACCATATACTAGAGATAGACTTGCTTTGCGTGAATTATATGTTTTAATTATAATTATAGTAATTGTATTCATATATTTATCGATTCTGTTATCTGAAAGCGTAAACAAAAAAAAAATTTGTACCAAAGGACGATTTCATTCACATACATACTCGTATTTAAAAGTGGAATTAGTCAGGTATTAAAATATTAATATCGATGTAAATTTTACTGAAGTGATGTTTGAAATTGACATAAGAGTTAATTTCCCAAAGAAATATATGAATTAAGAAGACTAATTTTACTATAGTTATAGTTGTTTGGAGAATTTTTTTTTTAATATTTTCTGCAATCCATATATATAAAACTATTATAATAGTGGTCAAAGTTTGCTATGTAACGTTATACAAAGCTATTTATTTAAAAGATTTAGGTGTATTAAAAAGCTGTTATTTGAATATTGTTAACATTGCATTTAATAACAAAATAACTACTTTTATTCAAAAATGCTATGAAAAGTTAGAATTTAATTCATAAAAAAAAAATATACGGGAAGGAAATACAAGCTGATAAAAAAAAAACACTTTTGAGGGCAGGTGAGGCGACAGTTATTTTCTTTGCTTGGCCAGTTATAAAGCACGCACTCGCGCACAAATAGTACCTACAAGATTTTTTATTTTTTTGAAATATCGAAGTCGCCAGTGCTGATCGACCCGGCTGCCACAGACGCCGCGGGCGATGGATTAAAAAGAAATAAAGGCAGGAACGCCGGAACTTATTAATTTTCACCTTATTTTTTATGTTCAATTTAATTCCTTAATTTGATTTTCTTTTAAAAATTGCCCAAATATGACTAACATAACCGTAAAAATAAAATAATCATCTTTTTTTTTATAAAACCACTATTCTATTATATGTCTGTTTTCTTTTCCCCGTGTTTTTGAGTAAAGCCCTATTCAAGTCTTAGTCGTGAAGCCATTGCTGGCTGCCTTACCAACCTACGGTTCGGCCGTCAAACTCTACTTATCCAACAAAGGCTTATTACTTGCGCGGCCTCGTCAGTTATGTACTATTATGTAACTTTATAATTATCTAGCATGAAAATGTTTTTAATATCTACACAAATTTAAAAAAAAAAATCAATTTCATTAGGTAATAAGCGCAAACTTGATAATATTATAATTTTGTAAATACTATTGCTATTTTGTTATGAACAAACTCTCGTTTATTGTAATACGTACAATATATATAAATTGCATTTAGTTTATTTGTATGTGAGGCAACTATACTTAATTGTATAATGCGAAGAGATGACAATAAATTGTTTCCATACAACATTTGTTTATTTTCTGTAATACAATTTTACTCTTATCACAATTATTTATTTTTGTTAATAACTAGCATCTGAAAGATTAAAAAATATTATCATCATCAATTAACCATAATATAGGCTTACGTAAATAGGTAGGTTCTAGGGTCGTATATCTTCTTTATATATATATATATATATATATTTATATATATATATATATTATATGATTCTACTGTACGTGTGCATGTCTTTTTACTCCACCTAAACGGCTGGAACGATTTGAATGATTTTTTTTTGTATGCTTTTGGGTGGCGTTCTGGATGGTTTAGATTCACAAAGCAGCCCGGCAGATGGCGCTGCAGCCGGTATTATGCAGGACAACGTCTGCCCGGTCAGCTAGTAAATATAAATATATATATATAGTATTTAAAATGTAACATATATATAAATGTTAAAAGCTTGAGGCACTGATGTACGCTATCCGTTATACAGGTGTACTACAAAATATCACGTTATGATTGTTCACGTGTTCAGTAATATCCAGTCCAGAAGGGGGTTGAACTGAACAAAACAAAAAGGTAATCCGCCGTCTCGAAGTGGCAGCCATTTTGAATTTAAGTTGATGATATTAACTTGCCCTTTCATTTGATACACATACTAAGGGGATTGAGTAAAAATATGTGACCTGCTATCTTGGAGCGGTGGCCATATTAAAATTGTTACAATATTAAGTAATGCACATTGTATTGTCACCAAAACTAAAGTTATATTAAAAATTTCAGCTCAATCGGATACCAACAAATGGTCGAAAAACGGTTAGCAAATTTTGAACGGACAACTCACATACGGACAAAGCAAGTTAATATAAAGCTTGTAAAAAATTGCCTCCCTAACAATAAGGTTGGCATTCTGAATTAATTTAGAAGCCGCGTTTTTACGTAATGCATGTACAAACATGTTATAGCATTTGTATAATTATTCTTATTTTACTAATTAACTACTTACTTACTAATTAATTATTTTTATTAATTAATAATTATATTTTTTATTATTATTATACTCTTTATTAATTTCTTTTCTTAAGTAAGGTTTTTAATATAATAAATATAAAAGTAAAATAAAAATACAAAGAAATACAAAATTTTAACACATTATAATAAAACCTAACCTAGTGTTCCGCCGGCAGCAGGGCGGGGCATAAGCTACTGGTGGTTAGGGCGACAGAGAAAGAAACCTCCTTACTATTCGCGCATTGTCCAGGAGTACCGTCTTCTGTATCTGACCCTTGACCCAGCTATCTAGCGAGAGTTTCTTAAGGTGTTGGTCGAGACTCTTCGCTATAAGACCGTTCGCAGAAACGACTATCGGGACAATAATCGTCGAATTAACATCCCATATGGCAGTTCCCTGGTGTGCCAGGTCAAGGTATTTGCTGGCTTTGTCCTTCTCGGCCTTCATGAGGTTCTCGTCATGGGGAATGGTGATGTCGACGAGCACTGCCTGGCGCTTCGATCGATCTATCTATACTATATATCTATCTATATATATTATTATAATTATTATATAATTATTAATAAATAATTATATTACTAATTTGTATAATTCTTATAAGTATGGTTATAAAGGATAAAGGATAAAAAAAATCTTATCAAATCACACTCTTATTAACTGTTATAAGTACATATTTTATAGAACTTTCTTGTGCACTATAAAATTATAATTTAACTAGCTTTGTTCAACCCGCCCTAAATTCGGTTGTCGGTAAAATCAGTGTAGGATTTCAACGGCAACTTCTCAGTTATAAAAAAAGACTCACACTTAACGTTTTCAAGTAGCTTGTGTCCTTCCCCGGGACTCAAACTATCTTTATACCAAATATCATCTCAATCGGTACAGCGGTTTAAGCGCGAGAAGGTAACAGACAGAGTTACTTTTCCATTTATTTATATAATAATATAGCAGACGCAGCAGACGTTGTCCTGCCCGGAAAAGTTTAGAAGAAGATCAGTGACACACCGACTGCAGCGCCAACTACCGAATCCAATTGTGTTGTCAAATTTCAATTTATTCAATTCAAATCTTATGCTAACATTATATTACATACATAATATTAATACCTAGTTGAGATTATAGATTTGTAATCTATACGTAGGTAACTATAATATGCCTATGCAATAATGACGCAGAAACTTGTATTGTCTAAGTAATGTTGTCAAAGCATCCAGCAACCCATTGAAATATTTAGACAAAATTTCACCCAAATCGTTCCAGCCGTTTTGGAAGGAGGTAGGTGACAAATACACGAAGAAAAAAGTTATACGTAGAAAAAAACAACTCAAACTTGAGGTTTTCAAGAAGCCTATATCCTTTCCCGGGACTCAAACTATCTCCATGCCAAATTTATCCATACAGTGGTTTAAGCGTGAAGAGGTTACAGGCAGACAGACAGAGTTACTTTCGCATTTATAATGTTAGTATGGATTAGGTACTTAATGTGACTTGAATTTTCCAAAGATATTTTTGATCCCTACTATATGATTAGATTATGTATCTTCGTGCCGTTCTTGCGTATTTTGAAAAAAAAAAATAGAACATAACGATGGGTACAACAATAGATAGGTATGAGATTAGGGTTACCATTTCTCAGGAAGTAGATTTTTTAAATATTTTTATTGAAAAGCTACAAAAACAATCTTATTTAGAGACTTATTAAAAAATCAGCTTTGCTTTGTTCATGTCATGTTAATAGCAGAAATAAAATCAGCACTTATTTATCTGAAATATGAGGGCTAGAGACTGGAGGTTTCTCGTTCTTAGATTACATACTTATGTATTAAGATTATAAATCAAAATGTATAACGAGGAATTGGCCTGTGTTTTTACATTTTTGTTATTGAGATGCTAGTTGATAACCCAAGACATAGAGACGTGGACAGCGCATTTCCTACGCAGCTGTGAAAAAAATGGTCGCTAAAGTGTTACAGAGACGAAGCGAACGTGTGGTGTCATGTGTATGAAAAAAGATACCACAGGTTAACTTTGTCTCTTTCTAAAGTGTGGCTAATTTCGTGAGCCTCGTGCGCTGATTACAGGACTTGAAGTCTATGTAATTTTTTTTTTATACCACTAAGGTGGCAAACAAGCTTGCGGCCCGCCTGATGGTAAGCGGTCAGCCTATGGACGCTTGCAACACCTGGGGCATCATTCGCGCGTTGTCGACCCTTTAAAAATCAACTTCTTGCTTGAATAACCCTATACTGTGTCCTTAGAGAAGCGCTTCCTTAAGCGCGCATAAGTAAGTAATCAATAGCCTGACCCAAATGGGTCTTGGCCAATTTTTACCCGACTGCGCCAGAAGGAGCATCTGTAGCCTAAACAGCTTGATGGATTTTAGCTTGAGAGGTGTGGTTAGATTCCTCTCAATTGTGAGCGTGACACTGGTTACATAAAAGTGCTAAAACATGAAAACGGCAGATTTAATTGATGATGATGATGCGATTATGTTAAAATGTGCGGGTTAAAGAATTTTTTTTCAAGACACTTTGAATTGGGTATGAAAATAAGTGTTTTAAAACTCTTTACGAAAGGCGAGTACTACAATATATAACACTCATCGTAAAACAGTAAATCGTGAGAAAAAAAATTTAAATTTTTTTTTTTTTTATTTATTTAATGATTTACTTTTAATTATTGTTACCTTACATACTATCTGTGTGCCAAATTTCAAAGCTTAAGCTAGATATTGGTGATAGTGTACAACTTTAGCTCGCATAAGTAATTATTATTAATAGCATGACCCCATTCATTCTTGGTCAATTTTTGACTTCAAATCAGGAGGAGGTTCTATGTTCGACGGGTATATTTTAGTTTTTTATATATTTCCACCGATTTCTCCGTCAATTGTAAACTGATTTCGAAAACTTCTTTTTTATTCGAAAGAGTATGCCCCTGAGGTGGCCCCATATTAATGAAGTGGATTTAAAACTAAAAAAAAAATATTGGTGTTAATTTGGAACTGATGAAACGCGCCTTTTATGTTGATGATTGCATAAAATTTTATTACAAGCATGAATGTTTTCAGTGCACGACAAAAAAAGCAAAACGTCACTAAAAAGCAAAACATAAAAACTTTTTAACAAAAATAAACAACTGTAATTCAGATTATATTTTTGGAAATACGTAATTATTTTTACCTTTTATTTTAACGGATACAGATACTTTATGTATATACTTTTTTTTGTAAGTACATACATATCATACATAAATACACCCAGACGCAATACAAACAAATGTTTATCACATAAATGATTGTTAAAGTGAAAACTTCTTTAGCGGCGTTGTGCACTTTTTTTTGTGATAGGTAAAAATGTTAAACTCGCGTCAGGTCACGTTTTCTGATCGAAAATTCGTAAGACGGAACTCGCGTCAGGACACGTTACCTTTATTTACATTAGGTTAGTTTTTATTTTTAGTATATGGCGATAATGAGTAGTACAGGGAGGTTGGATATGGAATTTTAATTTTATGACAAATTGAGATGTCAAATATACTACGTCAAAAAAGTAAATAAACAAACATTATTATTTATAACAAATAAATAAGTAAACAAAGTGATGGGAAGTAAATAGCTAGTAAGTTTCAACTTCTGCCAGCACTCCCGGGGTGCAACCCATTTTTTTCAGTGCGGGAATCGAAGCCACACCCTCTGCACAGCTGGCCACACTACCAACTAGGCTGCGAGCGAGTCAATAGTAAACCCTTTTGACACTTTTTGGTTTTGTAGCAAAACTTTGGTTTACTAGTAAGTAGCATAAGAGAATGCGACAGAATATCCCATCGGAATAACGCTCGGACTTATATCGTTGAAAAGCTGTTTTAGTCCTGTAATTTTTTGGTTTAGTTGTTTTCATTACCTCACTAGAAAAACACGTCGTGTCAGTTCTAAACGGCGCAATACAAAGCCAAACTTTTCTGTGTACCTATATATTATTCGACATCTTTGCCGATTGTGAGTCGATTTATACCGCTAAGATGGCAAACAAGCCGAGACGCGACTGATACTAACACTAAATTAATGCGTGTACGACTCGTACTTGACCTGTTTTAGGGTTTCATACCTCAAAGGAAAATAGAACCCTTATAGGATCATTTTGTTGTCCAACGGTCTGTCCGTCTGTCAAGACCCCTTTTCTCAAGTACACGTTGATGTATCAAATCCCTGATCTACAATCCCTTAGAGCAGTGAAAATATCAAACTTCGAACTCATCACAATGAAAACATACGGCCGCATATTTTGACGCTCTGAAGAGAATTATAACCTATAGCAGTGGTCGGACCAATAACTTTATTTTATAAGACCTAAGTAGGTACTGTCCTTAACGACTATTTTTCTGATTTAACTGAATATTATAAGTATTATTTCTTTAGAAGGTACCGTAGTAAATAATAACAAATACATAAATGCGAAAGTCTGTTTGTTAGTTTTTGCTTAACACAGCATCTAATAAACCTGATTTTTGGCACAAATATAGAGGTATGTGGAATAACACAGGATACAAAAATCCCGTTCAAGATTTTTCAAGGGAATGTATTTCCCTGCAGATAATACGAGTCACTATTCCATCATGTCTTAAGAAGGTATTCAATTAGCTTGATTTTTTAACTCAGAAATAGCTAAGCTAAAACAGATATTTGTTATTCCGATCTTGTTGATCGTAGGGACTGTATGAAAATAATTTTCACAGTGCACTTTTCCTTTACCTTCTAACGAAGCATCTAATAAATTTATTTTTTGGCACAGTTCGCACGCGATGTTCTATATGATCTATATGTAAAAAGTAGAAAATGGTTGAATTAATTTTTAAAACAAGTGAAGCTGGGGGTGATGATGAAGAGAATATTACTTTTTTATCCTAATCGAGAGTTCCAATTAGAAAAGAGTTCTCCACCCCAAGGCAATATTTCTTCATGTCGTACGTGCAATGATGTGAATTAATTTTTGGCACAGGGTTATCTGGAGAAACAGAGAATAACATAATAAAAACTTTTTGTACCAGATTATCATTAAATTTCCGTAGGAATCCCACGGCAAATAAAATAAAAAAATTTGCCATGGCCTAAGCTGTAAGAATAAGCCAGTTAATAATATATTGCTTTAATTGATAAAAAGCATAGACCAGACCATAGACCCCATATCGGCTCTATTGGCCTTTGACCTAAAAAGTGTTACGACCACAGACCTATAGGGTACTTCCCGTTGACCTAGAATTAGTTTGGTAAGAAGCAATGCCATGTAGCACAAGTAAAGAAAAAATCCGTAAATCTGTAGTTACATCACAAAAACAAACATTTTTTAGTGATTATAAACTTGTTTGAGATGTATGGAGACAACAGTTAACAGTAACGGCAAAGTTAAGTTTGTCCCTCAATACAGTTTATATTTTACGGATCCTTCGGCGCGTGAGTCCGACTCGCACTTGACCGGGTTTTCATATTGCATATCACGTGCACCCTCTTTCTGTAAAATTGCAGCATGATCCGATAGTAAGTTGGTCCACTTTGAAAGGTTTGACGCTGGATAGACAACGACTCAAGCTTTTAGCTTCAGAAAAAAAATTATGTAGGCTTTTACTTTACACTCACCGTCTTAGCCGTTATACGCCCCAATGCGGGATATAGCTCACTACTAGAAGAAGGAGGCTTAGGCCATAGTCCACCACGCTGGCCAAATTCCGATAGGCGGACGTTCTATAGTGGCCACTTGACTGAGAGATTTTAAATCACCCACACGGCCTCTGACTTGACGACTGTTATCATATGATAAACAGCCAGAACCGCCGGTTTTACGTGTCCTTCGAGATACGAAGGAGTTCAGAAAAAAATGCCACTAGTTCAGTCACCCATCAAAGTAGGGATCACCCCGATGCTGCTTAATTAATGCCACGAGCCACAGTGCGAAAGTAACATTGACCAAGTTATTTAATAATGAATTCATTTCACCTTTACAGGTGGTTGTATCTAGAACCTATTCTGTCCAGTGATGAAGGCGAGTTAGGTCTCAAATTTCGAAAAGTAGATCAAGGATTCCGACAAGTGGCGCGCATTTTAGAAGCAGACCCAAGGCTGTCGGCGCTACTACAGTCGTCGAGACTTCAGACAATGCTAGACTCTATATCCGAACAATTGCTTGCTTGTCAATCAGCACTTAATCAGTATATTGATGTAAGTATAAATGGCGTAGTCACCAGTTAATATCTGCAGTATACGCAAAACTTGTTAACGTTGTTTGGCCCTAGCGTATATACCTTTTACTTATACTTATTATTATTGTAAAGTGTCATATATACAAGTATTTTATTACTATTATAGATTTATTTCGTCCGCGGACGATTTGGGGGCACATGTGATTTTATTGTACTTAATAATTTCTTTCAACGTATGTAAATCTAATTATACGATTATTAACATAAAAAGCATAGTCAATATTGGTATGTAATCACGTAATGCTAGAACAAACCAACAGACATGAAATCTAAAATAGGTAATTTGAAATCAAAATATACATAAACACACCAACGTAACCTAGTAAATATCATCAATTTGAAAAAAAAAACAGTTTAATATTAGGGCAGGTAGTTATAACAGGTAAAACGCTATTGTCTATTAAGAGGCTACCCTGCGGCAGCGCCACGTTAGCGCGCTTCACATAAACGAAGCTTGAGCCAGTTTCTGACATTTACTAATCGAACATCATGAATTTTCAAAGACATAACCTTAAGTGTAAGTCGAGTATCTATGTCTGTAGTTTTCCTAAATCCTGAAAAATATCTTACCTTGAAATATTTAGTACCACTTGTATAAAAAACGATAAGCCGGTATAACTGAAATTAAATCATTAATAAAGCTAGCACATTGCAGATATTTAGTCCTAAAAGAAAATTTCTTCTAATTTGATATCTACAAATAAAATTATTAATCACGTTTGTATATAGAGTGCGCTCCGTGGAGTATCTTCTTTATAGTTTCTGAATAAAACAATTGGGACATACTGATTAGTAGATGGCAAATGATGATTCTTATTTGACTACGGAGCACACCTGCTCCCACTAAAATGCTGTAAAATCTAATAAAATATAGTATATAGTGTTGATCTGTCTTTCTGGCTAAGGGGGGCTAAAGGCAAATGCTCAAGCTGAATACTATGAACTACATAATTATTAAGTTCTCTTGAGGGAAGTAATTTTAATAGGTCCGAAAATCGAAATCGCTAAATTTGCATTTTCTTTACGTTTTGAGACCTGGAGAATCGGTTGCCATCATTTTTAAAGTGATATCTGTGTGCGTGTGCGTAAACGTATGTAGGTAAGCTTTTTTTGCTCCTCGATATCACAAGAACCAATGGGCCAATTTGTCTCGTGACCATATCAATCGATACGCCACGTCATGACTTATATCTGAAAAGAGTTTGAGCAAAATCGGTCCAGCGGTTTATTTTTATCGCTAAATTATTTTTTTATTTTAGGACAAACGTTCAGTTTTTCCAAGATTCTACTTCTTAAGTGACGACGATCTACTAGAATTGCTAGGTCAAGCTCGCGCAGGTGCCGAAGGTAGAGAGGCTGTCATGCAGACACATCTGAAGAAACTGTTCCCAGGATCAACTGGAGTACGGCTTGGCCCTGGTGGAATGTCCATTACAGCCCTGTGCAGTCAATATGGTGAAACGTTGCAACTTGACCATCCAGTTGATATAGACTGTCCTGTAGAGGTATATTGGGCTTGCACAAATTAGCATAAGGTTTTTTGTAGCCAATATTAGCTATCACTTTAATGCTCAGTACGGAATATAATAATAATAATATTTTAGACATATGGCATTGCGCTATCTAATCCCAATCTAAGCAAGGCACAAGCCTGGTATGATAAAAATTATGACTACCAGATAATGGATAGAAAAACATACATTTTTGTAACACTTATTGTATAGATTGTTGTGACTATCGGTATAGCAAGTCCTATATTTTCCTTCTGTAACTTCTGTATGTTACTAGCTTTTCCCGCGAATTCGCTCGCAAGCAATTTTCATAGTTATCGCGGTTGCATTGGTACTCACCACCGAGATAAAAGTATTCTATGTACCATTACATCCCGCTAGATATCCCTGTGCCAAAAGTCTACTCAAACAAACATTAAGGTTTTCTGTTGACAATATAAACTTTATATTCTATGAGAGCCCCTTTTACTACGTACCTACAAATAGACGTCTCTCTTCACATGCCTAACATCACTATATTTTCCTTTTATTAGTTACTAGTTCTTTTCTTGATTGGGATAAAAAACATATTATGTTCTAGTTGTAAGTAACTCTTAGGCTCGTAAACTTTGGCGCATTGCTGCGTTACGACGTAAAGTAAAAGCAAACAGGCTCATTTTTATATATTTGGATTAGGACAAGTTTATAGGTCATATTGAGGATTTGGTACTTTATTTTTTTCCATCTTACGTTCCACATTTTTACAGGACATATTAATATGGAAAAATCTGTTTTAGGTATGGCTAAAAGGTCTGGAATCAGAAATGCGTTCTTCATTAAAAAGTATGACACTAAGATGTATAATCACAAAATGTTTACAAGAGCAGGATCCGTTTTCGCTGCCGACGCAAATACTTTGCTTAGCACAAAATATACGATTCACTGAAAACGCTGAGAAAGCAATTGTAACTAAGGCACTACACAAGTTGGTCGCAAACATTGAAAAAGAGAATTTGTATTATGTATCATCAGAAGTTTATGACGAAAGCGAACGATTTAAAAAACAAGCTCTTATACTACAATGTGCTTATTATATATCTGTATTAAGAACTTTAATAGACCATAACGTTGTGTCGACGAGTGATTGGTTGTGGCAGAAACAGCTAAGGTAGTTCTTTTGATCACATAAATTACGTCATTTATTTTGCAATAAGTGTATTAGTCGCATGTGTTATTTTACAGGTTCTATTTACTGGATACGAAAGATGTGGTCGCCAAAATGGGCTTGGCTCAAATAGCCTATTCTTATGAATACCTTGGGGTGAATACCGGACAGTTTGTGAGAACTGAGCTAGCTGATGAATGCTTCCTGATTTTGACTCAGGTCAGACGTAGTTTTTGTACATTACTAACCAGAAACACGTACATATATCTATTTTTCCAGAGGTTTTGTACTGTGACTAATCACATGTGTCAAATGCAGCCAAATGGCAACTACCGAACTTACATTTATAGTATTAATTCACAGTTTTAACTGTAATGGATATCAATAGTCCCAGATACCACGACCAAAATTATGTATCATCGTAATACGGCCATAACTTGTGAAATTATTAGATTAGGTTTGAACCTAACTAGATGTTCAGTACCTGTCAAATTTGTCAAAGCCGCGTGGGAGGGAATTTCTGCTGAACTTTCTTAATTTTTTGTTTGAAAATGTCTAGAAATGGTATTTTGTTAATCCTGTCTTTCATAAAATATTATTATAATAACAAATGAACTAGGTTGATATGATACATTGATGCTCGTTAACTATATATAATATACATGTTATATAAATTTACAAGATAACTTTTTTTTAGGAATTTATTAGCTAATAAGCTTACTTTTTGTAACAGAAATATTTTTAATAATTTTAACGATCAAATATATTTTTTTTAATTTAAGTAATTATCTATTTTTTTGAAAAAGAAATTGCTATCGCAGGTTGTTCAGTAGAAAATTTCTATTATTATTGGACTATTGTTAATAACTCTTGATTTCTAATTCTAAAACATAGTATAGCTAAAAGTTATTATTATATTGCAGTCACTTTATCTTGGCTTGGTGGGCAATCCGTTTGGTCCTGCGGGCACTGGTAAGACAGAGTCTGTCAAGGCGCTTGGAGGTTTAGTTGGACGCTTAGTGTTGGTTTTTAATTGTGATGAGGTAAGTTAACATCTATTGCCAATATTTGCTATCTGTTTAAGATCTTTCTTGCGTCACAGTAGATAAAAATTAAAACACTGCTAATAATATGTATTTTTACTCATAACACTATCTGTCTTGGAAATATAATAAAAGTACAGTTCAAGTATTTTAGATTTTTCACAACTTTTCTTTTTCTATCTTTAATAACTAATTTTTGGGATTTTAATATTTAGAAAAAAATTAAATATAGTTAAATGTTTGTAACAGCATAAAAACACACCAATTTAAATATAATTCCACGGAGTATTCATTGTGATGTATGCATCCAAGTATGTGCTACTATTATAAATAAAAGTGTCTAGAAAGTTATCAAGAATCTAACAAAAAAAAACTAAATTTAAAAAAGGTTCTTTGATATATGTTATTGAAATTTTGATATTATTGAATATTGTGACGTGATATTTCAATTCTTCTGTGGATTTTTATTAGGCGATGGATAGTACCTGTATGGGCCGGCTTCTGAGCGGGCTGGCGCTTAGCGGCGCGTGGGGCTGCTTTGACGAGCTTAACCGGCTTGGGGCCGACACACTTGCCGCTCTCTCGCACCAGCTCGGCTCGTTGCTCGACAAACGCGCTGCTACTGTCTCGCTCAATGGAAAACAGGTGTGCTGTAGATACTGCAAAAAAATTTATGTGAACTTATGCAAGAGGTCTAAGCGTTATCCTGGGTAAGGTAGGAAGGGGCTATCTCTGAAGTATATGTGTATAGATACTTTTTAGTTCGTTTTCGGCTACCCTGGACTTAGAGTTGGAACTTGGCCTTCCCTTAACAAAACAGTTCGGTACATCTAGTATATATGGAAAGAAAACAATGTCATAGACTAACGATAACTAAGCGACGTATGGTACAGTTAAAATCGTGACTTAAGTTTAACCGAGAAGCACCATATAATTTCTAGTGCTTTTTTATTAAAAACACGTTTTTTCTCAGGAAGAAAAAATAGGTTATCTACTAACAAAACGGGGCATTATTACGACTCTGTTAATTATCAAAGTGTTTGTATAATAGCTACAACAGGATCATCGTGAAACCAATCTGTCATAATAAAATTTTTTTTTTTTTTTTTTTATACCACTAAGGTGGCAAACAAGCTTACGGTCCGCCTGATGGTAAGCGGTCTCCGAAACCTATGGACGCTTGCAACACCAGGGGTCTCACTCGCGCGTTGCCGACCCTTCAAAAATCCAATAACTTCTTTTTTGAAGAACTACATATTGTAGTCCTTTGATAAAACCTTGGCAGGGATCTCATCCCACAACCCAAGCCTTCGCGGGAGGAAGTTTCTCTGAAACCGCACTGTACGCGACTATTTCGGTTCTTAAGTTTGAGAATGAATCTCCTACCAATGGCGAGCGGTACGATGGTAGAAAGTAGCCGTGGGCGTCATTTCGAACGATTCCTCAGAACACATCCCATGGTACAAGCGGTAGAACACACACAGGGAGGCAAAGTCTCTCCTCAAACTTAAAGGCTCAATATGGTAAGTGAGTTTGGGATCGTCGAAATTCTCACAGTACGTCGTTGAACCGAGTCAAAAGGGCTAAGCTGGTATCCGGGTGCAGCCACCCAGAGATGGCAGCAGTATTCCATATGGGGCCGAACTTGCGACTCGTAAAGCAGCAACCTCTGCCCCGACGTAAAGTACTGCTTCGCTCTGTTGAGTACACCAAGTTTTTCGGACGCCAGCTTCACCTTGTCTTGCAAATGATCTCGGAACTGAACATCGCGTGAGATGTCAATACCAAGCATCCCAATGATCTTGGAGATGGAGAGATCTGGATCTGGATCTGGGAATTCCAGAACAGTGAATGGGGTTTTCTTAGCGATGAACGCGCAGACTTGTGTCATTGTAGGGATGAATCGAACGAAGTTTTCCCGTCCCCAGTCAGAGACCTTGGACAGAGTGGTCCCGATTTGAGACACAAGTTCTCCGCGCTTTTCCTCCACAACGGAACGAGAGATGTTTGCACGACCCGTGTAATAAGCGTCTCTAGTACTGTCATCTGCATAGCATTTAAGAACTGACTAATATATTTATATGCCGCGCAATAATTTATTAGCACAAAGGAGAATTTATTAGGTTATGTTTAACTGAATGTGGTTGTGGTTGAATTGTCAGGTGCGGGTATCTGAGTGGTGTGGCGTGGCGGCTACGATGAACCCGGCGGGTCGCGGGTATGGCGGGCGGCGCATGCTGCCGGCGGCGTTGACACGGTTGCTGCGGCCCGTTGCCATGACCGAACCTAGAGCCGAGCCGCTGGCGGCACGCTTGCTCGCCGCCGCATGCGTCCATGATCCTCACACGCTCGCCGCTGACTTGAATGCTGTCTTTACTATGGCCAGGTTAATAGCATGATAATTAAACAAACTTACGCAGGGTAGTGTTCATCACAATGAAACTTTTCATTTTTAGTCTCATCAGCAAACTTCAAAACCTAATTATACATATCTACTAAACAAATATCATAATAAATGAATAAATATATATTTTTGAACTTTACACACAACGCCATTTGGTCCCAAACTAAAAATAAAGCTTGTACTATGGATACCAGACAGCGGACACATACATTTATATATTTTTTTGTAAACACATACATACTATACACAAAAAACACCCAGTCTCAAACACAATGTCTTGTGCGGGTACCGAACCCATGCCCCTCGATTCAGCAGTTGGATCATTACCCACAGAGCCACGGAGCTAATAATAAATAAACAACTGGTAACTTTTCTGCTAAAAACAGACGCTTTTGATTGAAATGATATTTACAACTCATAGTTACTCATATATTCTATATGTTGTATAAAGGGGAAATTCAAAATACCTAGGGGTTTCGCTAGGAAGCTGGTGACAGCATCTTAATTCTGTGAAATCATCCAGCCAACAAAAATCAGTCAGCTATGTAAATAAGTAGCTGTCAGTTTTTTTTTTACTTTCTATCTATATATATAAAAATAAATCCCTGTTTCCCTTGGTCACGACGTAACTTGAGAATAACTTCAATAAATTGGATAAAAATACATATATATATATATATATATATATATACAGTAGAATCCGTTTATTATGACATCGAAGAGAATTGACAAACACGTTATAATAAGCGGACGTCATACAAAGCGTTTTGTGAAAAAAAAAACCTTTTTTATGTCAATATGAATTGAAGCATTTTGATAGAGAAACATAGTATCATACATGAGATATTAAATCAAAATAAAAATTGCACGTAATGCAGTACATTCATATCCATATCATTGAGATTGTAGAATGACCCACGCCAAATCCCTTTGAGAGAGATGAGTTTGATTCTCCATTTTCTAATCTGCATATTATTGCACCTTTCTCCTAAATCGTGATTGCTGTACGGCGTTTAGATGACATTTTTTTCACAGTACATACATACAATGAAAAACACAAACGACAAATGAAAAAAAATGCGGGACCTTCAAGTTATTGATAGAATCAGGCGTTATTTTGCGGAAATTCATTATTATGATAAAATATTATTACCTTGCAAATCCGCTAAAACAATTCAGTAGCACTGACGTGCAGAAGTACACCATCCACATGTGTAGGAGTGCACCTTCCTCCCCCCCTCCTCATGTAGACGATGCCAACTTCACTATTACACTACACCACTAAATTGATAACAAAACTCGATATTTATAATAATAGCAAGGTTTTTATGTAATGTATGTCGGGCTTGTGCACTGAAGGTAAACCGAATGTAATAAAATTTTAGTAAGTTGTTGTGCACACGGCGGGGAAGGTTTCTAAATAAGTATAACCCTATCAGAATTGTTGTTTTAAAAAAGAGAAACAATGTTCGCCGTGTCAGGTAGTTTTAATATAAATATCAGAACCCATTCACTCAGATAACAATTCATTGTTCTGTGGATTTTTATTGACTAATCTTCTTCTTGACTATCATTTTATTATAAGTGTGTATAAGTTAAATACTATATTTGAAGTAGATATAAAGCTGCATTTAAACGGAGAATTCGAAAGAAATAAATGAAATTATAAAGCCTATTTTTCTTACTTGTCGTCATTGATAATACGTACGTAATAAGGCCCGGATCTTACGAGGTAATATTAATTACTATGCTGGTCTTATTTTGTAAACAAACCCCAAAATAAAGAGAACCTATTGAGTCTCAAATAACAGAGGCCACTAACTAAAATATGATCAATGTTTCGTTTTTTATTTGATTGAGTATTTCGCCTTTACCTTATTTTGTTTACAAGACAAGTAACGTACAGTGCGGTTTCTGAGAAACTACCTCCCGCGAACGCTTAGGTTGTGAAATGATCTTAGTGCCTCCACATGGTCACCTTAGTGGTATAAAAAAAAAATTAAGAAAAATAAATTACTTATAGCTGCTTTCTATATACTACACTTCATTGTCTGTCTGTCTCATGTGACAAGCGTACTCACATAACAAGTTCAGTATAATTTGGTCACGTGTATCTGAAGCCTAATAAATTATTATTCCATTATACAGTAGGTACTTCACACTGATAGTTTAGCTTCCATCTTTCGGTTGCAAGAGGTCAGCAATGGTTTCGTATGACAATCTGTTCCCGATGTGTTTAGGTTACTGGGCTCGATAGAAACGCGATAACACCCAAAGAGACTTTTGACTCGAACATTCTAGTCTACTTATTTATTAAGTGACATATTAAAATTGTTTCATTTTAACGCAGTTTTTTATGTTATTGATCTTATTAATGTCTATATTTATAGAATAACATGTCACTGAAAGTTACGTTAGTACACGGCAATGAGTGTGCCATGTATTGCAATCTCATACCGCTAAGGTGGCAAACAAGCATACAGTACTGGTATACCGGACACCTGAAACGCCAGGGGCTTTAATCGCGCATTGTCGACCCTTTAAAAATATTATCACTTCTTTCTTATAAAACGTAGTCCCTAGAAAATATCTAGGTAGAAGGTCTTTTCACAACCTAAGCGTTAGCGGAAAGCAGTTCCTTTGAAGACGCATTGTGCGTGATTATTTAGGTTTTAAGATGTGATGATGAATTCTCTGCTGATGGCGAGCGAAGGTAATAAACGAATTTGGCAGTTAAATGTTTAATTAAACCATGCGGCGCGGCTGATCTTAGCAGTGCCCTACGACCGTCTCTCAGACATGCACACAGAGATTTTACGAGCACTCATCTCTCAGTATCGCTTCTTTTCGTAAGAATATACATTCTTTCCTACTGGACTAAAACCGTGGGGGACTATTCCTTCATGTCGCAACTTTTCAATAACTGATAGGGATGACTTATATTTAGGCATATGTGTTGTTAAAGGCAGAGGGTTCACGTGCGAACCTTACGTCGATGAGTACATTGCGCACAGGTTAAGCCGTGGGTAAAAAGTTGTTAAACACAACCTTTATCGTCCATCTTCAAAAAACATGTGTCAGTGTGACGTGTGTTAAACAGAAGTAATTTTTCCTACGTCAAACATTAAGGCTATGGCATACCCTACAAAAAGCGTGCTGAGTTACGACCACTACAAAAAAGACTGACACACTATTTAAGCGGACAAAGAGATACAGCCCCGTGTGCCATAAGCGCTAGCACGTGACGCAGACTGACCGCTCTTTATAAAATCCATAAAAAATCTGGATGTTCTCGGGTTTTTTTTTTTCGATATAAAACTCGGTATGTGATAAGAATTATAAAATAACAAATCCGAGAAAAATCAAGAGAATATCACCCTTTTGTTTAAAGAGAAATTGGATTAAATACCATAGTGGAGGGTCAAAATTATAACAATATTAGTAAATGCACTTAGGTGTACATGTTTTATTTTACAAAACATGCATTCAGTACTGTTACAAAATTATTGAAATTAAAATTTTTACTCTTTTGGTATGGCTTAAAGATTTTTCTTATAAAAAATTTTTTCTTATGAATAATTAAATTTACTTATAAAATAATGCTAGCACGCTACTGAGCGGCGAGAGACACTACGACTGGGGACTACGAGCGATGAAAGCGGCTGTGGGCAGCTTCAGTGCGTTGAAGGCGGCTCGCGAGGAGATCGGTGCGCGCGCTTCCATGCGGCGAGTACTCGCGTTGAACAATCTCTCCAAGCTCACTGCTTATGACGCTCAGAGGTACAGTGTTCCGCATAAACAGAAAATAAAGGCGTAAATAAATTCAATTAAAAACTAATACCTATAAAGAAGAAACACTCGTAGGCGATTGGTAGACAGACATTCGCTTACGATCACTACATACAACAACACTTAACCTAGCAAGTATTTACTGCTCAATTGTGGCAATTAAGGCCTAATATACATGAACGTGAACATCAGATTTCACCCCCACTTCCCTACCTCATACGTCCATCCATTTTAGTTCCGCAAAATTAGTCAAAGGCGCTGAAATTATCGAAAGTATTGCCATCTGTTTTTTTTTTTTTGTTACTCGCTTGAATGCTAGTTAGCTTACTGTAGCTTAGTAGCCCGTCCTAACATAAAACAAAACACAAATCTGTCAAGATAGGTTGCAAGACCAGACAGGTACAATACTTCTACCTACCTTCTAATAGGTTTATGTGGAAACTTCCAAATCGGAACATTATTTTGGCGCTTGCTATTTACACGACCACGATACGTGGTATTTTTTTTACATACTTCAGTTCGATATATATTTTTTGATAATGTACTTTACGTAAAATATTACGACGCGGTTACGATGTTGGTATTTATTCAGCTACCATACAATTTCATTATTTAGGTTTGGTAGCGGACGACAATTATTAATATCTACAAACGATATTTGTGTATTTCAGATTTCAAAGTATATTAACTATGGTTTTTGGTGCAAGTTCTGATGAAGAGAATGATGCGGATCCAATTAGTTGTGATCTAAATGCAGCCGCTGATAGTCTGGGGCTTGTTAAAAATAATCAGCAGGTAAATTAAAGGTTTAAACTGAATATGAATCAATTAATCTAAGCTTTTTTGAAATATTGAATTCCTCCTCACTTATCACATTTCCAATTATGGTAGTATATTTGGTAGAAGTAAATGAAGTATTATAACTCAGGGGAGTGAATCTAAGATATTAAACCGCTGAAGTTATTTGTACCTTTATATAATTTTAATCAGTATAATTTGTTAGTTAGTTTTACAGTTATACTTTGCTTATTTTATTACTATCGATATAAAAAGGAATTTGTGTTTGGTAAAAAGAATATTTGAAACACCACGTTACATATCACAGATAAGTACTCAAAGATATTTTGTATACTATTTACTTTGATGAATAGCATATATTGAAGTGTCAACGGGGTCAGGCCAGAGTACTTGGCATTCGGCTTCAAACCTAATCATAGGCTTTTTAACACAACTGCCGCTTTTTGCCACCAGAACCCTATTTTTGTATTGAAATTGGTCAAATTTGTCAGGCGTGTACAGAATCTCCGCTTAAGAGTTATGATCTAAGTTTTCCAAATATTCTCTTACCTAATATTACTCCGTATTTTATCGAAATATAGTAAATTTTTATTGCTCTAAAAACTTAAAATACCCAATGTATTGTAGATACGTAAATGTATAGAACTTTATGAACAACTACAACAAAGGATGGGAGTAGTGATCGTCGGTCCGCCGGGATCTGGCAAGACTACAACACGACGACTTCTTAAAGCGGTAAGTTGTTTAAAATGAGATAGATACCTCTATGACGTGGTCGTCTTTTTGCCCTATCTATGGACATGCAGCATAAAGCCAAAAAAAAAATGAGGTGATAGGTGGCTATCCTATCGCTGTATCGATCCAAAACCAAAGTCGACACAACTTCACAGTTCACAAATTTGTACATGTTTAAGGGTCTTTACCAGGAATCTTAGCAATGCAACGATCTACCACTTACGCTGCCGATTTCTAAACTTGACAACTTGTATTAGTAACGGAACTAGATTTAATAGAATTTAGAATATCTAAACTATTGTAGACAAATCATATGGGATAATGGTGTCTTATTATTTGTCTGTATATATGTAACTTTACTTCATAAATAACATTTCATAGGCTCTCCAGCGCCAAGACAAAAACATAGTGGAATATACTATATATCCGAAGGCAATGGACCGAACTTGGTTGCTCGGAAACTTGGACCATGACACCAGACAATGGACGGATGGAGTCATATCCACAACTGCCCTAGAAGTATCTAACCAAGGTACAGGTAAATTACCCAAAGGGCCTTTCAAATAGATAAGAAAAATAGTGGAATACAGTTCTGCTTCATAGTTATAGAGCTAAAACATTGTTGGTATCTCAGGATATAATTTTGATTAGTATCACCTTCGAAAGAAACGCGTGTAATCTATATTATAAGACCGCCTGATTGTATACTTCTTATAAGTTTATTTTTAATTCGTTTATAATTCATGCTTGGTGTGCCATAAATTATATATCTATCTATAATTTAGTCAAGACAAAAACCAATATTTTTGTTATAAAACTTTGTTTTGTTTTGCTCAAACGTCATATAACACGCCTATGTATGAGTGTGTGTGTACTAACAAATATATATGTATAAACATACACAAACTTACATTAGTTTTTACTTAGTCTAAGAGTAGAATAGAAATTTTATAGCAAAAAGTATTAAAAAATTTATTAAAACCAATACTCGCACAGATAAACAGTTCAAGCGAATGTGTCATTCATTTTACTTTCGTAATACAAAATATCATTTCTCTTGCTTTATTTTGTAGCATAGACTCAGAAAAGTTTGGAAATAGCTTAAGCTTAAAGGCTAGTAAAAAAATGCTTCTTTGCTGCTATAAGTAAATTCTGTCACAATAATAACAATTTCATTGCAGGCATATGGTCATGGATAGTTTTTGACGGTGATATTGACCCCGAATGGGTAGAGGCTCTAAATTCCGTACTAGACGACAACCGTTTGCTGACACTACCTTCTGGTTGGCGCGTGCAGTTCCCGCCCAACGTAAACTTTATATTTGAAACTCACAGCTTAGAGCATGCTTCGCCTGCAACCATTTCGCGTCTAGGGATCATTCTATTAAGGTTATAACTTTAAACTTGTACTATTGCTCACTACACTTAATTTATGTTTTATACTTTATTACCTGACGTTGGAAAAGGTTTTTTGGAATAGGCTATGAAACAAACATTAATTTTCTACATACCTTTCCCTTTTCGTTAAGTGTTCGTAGCACAATTGTAAAACTTACTTACCCGCATCTATCAAAGGTAAAAAAAATAGAAAAAATTCTAATAAGAAATCGGAAGTTGAAATAAGAGAGCATTGGACTAACTCAATCTGTATGCCTCAAAAGATGGTAGTGTTTTAGGCGAACGTTTTCAGCATTGTCGCCTACTTTATGCGGGATTTAGTGAGTGACTGACGTGAGCGCTGATGATGTCAAGCGTAGTTTTTTTTCTGACTGTCTGGCCTTGTGAGCCTCGAACCCGAAGGTGAGTCAGCGCCAGGAGAAGAGTTCCCTGGAGCGAAGTTGCTTAAATGGTAATGTATGAACGACTAGGATCCTCCGCAGAGCACAGCATACATTATCACCTATACGGTTACGTTTCAGACATCTGCGCTCACGTCGAATAATCACTAAAACCAGCCTTAAAGTAGGCAAATCCAGCCCAACAAAGCTTCAATTATATTACTTTATCTTTACTTATCCTTTGCAGTGATGAAACTTGCTGTGCAAAGGAAATTCTAGATCGTTGGGTGCTGAGAACTGAGTTTGAAAACGAAACGGCAAAAATGGCACTGCCGTTATTGCAGCAAGTCGTCAACAAGATTTTAAAGTGGCTCTCTGCTCACAGATCTGATACCGTTCTGAAAGTGAATGCCACGTCTATGGTTTGTACCATATTATGTATCATCTGTTTCCGAAAATGTAAAAATCTAGGAATTGTATACATATAATGCCGAGCCAATTTAGAAAATGTGTCAGATTGTTTGTCCCAAATTCTTTAATACTAGTATAAACATGTCTTAGGAGATGTATATATTTTTAGTAGTACGAGGAAAATAAAAATAATTAAACCAGTAAAAAAAGATTAAATGAAATAAGATTTTTTTTAAAGGTATATTAAGCCCACATTTGTATGCGTTAAGTCTAGTTTATAAATCCCTACTCTGTCGTCCAAAGAAAAAGTAAAGAATTTACTTTTTGAGTAAAAGATTTTTTATAGATAAACCTTTTTCTTTAATTGATTTGGATAGTAAACTGCGCTTCAAAAATAGCAACATGACCAATGAATATAATTTTTACTCCACTAATTAAGAGTCTGATTAATTGCAATGCCCCTTTTGCAATTTGAAAACAATGAGTAATTAAAATATGACTTTCATATCAAATTTCAGATTAAATCAACTTAGTTTTTAATCAGCTTAATTAAATATTAACATTGTATATTTATTCAATACATGTATATTTATTGATTTAATTTAAGTTTTTTGTGTTTTTTTTTTTTGGTTGTATTGGAGTTACTTGCTGGTGATAAATCAGCATTGTTATTAGGTTGTAAGGTCAATAAAAGTTTTATTTGTTGACGATTCGAAACTGGATAAAAAGTTTTTGAATTTTGGATTTTATTTTGCAGGTGAACGATATGTTAATACAGTTTGAGTATTCAGTTCAGAATATTGAAACGAAACTTGTGCACACATCTGCAGAGGATCTTGTATCTTTGGCCGTGCAGAGAAGTATAATGGACGTTCTTAAACAGAGCGCTCTCGATAGTTTTCTAGAAGAAGTAAGATTTCAATTGGATATTTTTGTCATCGCATTTTATTATCTGTAGACTATTTAACATTTGTTACGGAGTATTCGTAACTATGTTGCCCTGTTTTGCTACGATTGCATGAAAATGCTTCTTTGACTGTGCTTTTAACATAAGTGGTAATTTTTTTTGTCTAACATCGGTGTAAATGCAACGCTAGTGTAATAATCTTCATAATCAAAACTTTATGTGAAACTTAAGAATTTTTATCATTAAAAGTGTAAATTGTAGATTGTAGACGACAATCCAACGTGTTTTCTTTTGATAGATGGCGGAGTGTTTGGGTCCGGTGGTCCCGCTGCCGTCGTGTCTCGACGAGTGGGCAACAGACTCCCCACTCCCATCGCCACGGCTCGCCACCCGTGCCCCCGCCCTGCGCGCCGCACTAGCTGCTGACGATGGGCATCTACTGATCGTAGGTGTCGACGGATGCGCCAAGAAGTTAGTGAATACTTTATGCAATGTATCTGTGACATGCACCTACGGATCTTAACCACCTGAATCCAGCGACCTAACTGGGTCACCAGTGCGCCTTGTGGGTAGCCGTCCCTTTCTGCATTACTATCTATGTCGCCTGCCTGTTTCTTCTTCGGTTAAATAATCCATTTACTTTACTCGTTCCCTCCATATGACTCCCTCACAGCCTAGTTGGTAGTGTGGCCAGCTGTTGTGCAGAGGGTGTGGTTCGATTCCCGCACTGGACAAACATTTACGTCATAATATAAACATTTATGTTTGTCTTGAATCTGGGTGTATATATGATATGTATTTACAAAAAAAAGTTATATCTATGTATATGTATCCGTTGTCTTGGTACTCATATTACAAGCTTTGCTTACTTTGGGGCCAAACGGCACTGTCTGAAATGTCCAAAAAAATTTATTAATTTATTAATTATTATTTATTTCATTATTTACATTGGTATTCTAAATTAGGTTTCCAGCAACGGCTGATTCATAAGAAATCAGTAATATCGCTGCAAAAACTACAAAGCTGTCACGGACTTTAAGGCCAACGAATGCAAACACATATCATTAAGAGTAAACAATTCACATTTGGATTTGTAATAATAGTTGAGATTTCGAGGTTAAAAGGTCAACAATCCATATTTTTAATATATAATGAAATAATGCACACAGATAGACGTATTGATGTTTGAGAAACAAAAAAGTAAACATAAAATTGTTTAATTAGTGTGACTGGGTAATTCCTGTCACAATAATTGTTTATAACCTTCTGAACCAAGAGGCGTGAACAAATTTATGTCATAAACATTTATCTTTGTCTTGAGGTTGGGTGTGTTATATATATGTATGCATTTACAAAAAAAAACCGTTAACTAGTATCCATAATGCAAGCCGTGTGATATGTCTAACATATATTATTATTATACATTTACGACTTACGTGACAGACGTTTTATAACGTTTTTTTTGTATTTTCAGTTTGATTGCAGATTATATTCTAAAAGAAAACAACTTGAAAGTGATAACAATTGATTGCACACCGATTTTGCAACCGGCTGATATTATAGCTGAACTAAAAAGGGTAAGCAATTCGAATAATGTATCGATGATAGATATTTTTTTTTTTACGTGATTCCGAATTCATTTAGGGTTCTCATACAAACTGCATTATACTAAATATCTCTTTAACTACAAACATTACGCTACTGAAACTACCATTATTACCAACTACCCGTTATTACCATATATCGCTATTTGTCATAGTCTTAAAGGCATCAGGATTATCATCAGAAAAAAGCGCGGTGGACTACAACCTAAGCCTCCTTTCTTTAAGGAGAGACATGTGCTCCTGTAGTGGTGACACAGAACGGCTGAGGCGAGATACTGCCGTATCATGAACATTCTGTCATTTAAAATATTTTTGCATCTGACTATTTTTTAAACAAACAACACGGAACTTAGGGGTTGCAGGTTCAAGTCCTGGCTGGAGGTCAATCGTTTGATAGCATCTTTGCTAAGAAAGTATTTATTTATATTGATTATGAATTGTTTTTCTGTTACAAAAGAACAACACAGTGGGTGGGTGCGGTAGCAGTGCGGGCAGCGAGCACGCCACTTTGCTGGTCCGAGGTTTGCATCGTGCGCACGTCGACGCTTGGGGCTCAAGCGCCGTTCACGCATTTCTTCTGCAGGTATCTGCTGTGGAAACGGTAGTTGCTTTATGCCCAGTACCTAGTCTTTCTCTCACTCTCTCAGGTCAGGTCAAAGTACGCCACTGGGTAAACTTTTACCGGTACCAAAAACAATAGTTTATTTGTGTTATCCCCGTTTTTAAATAAGGTCTATTACTTGAGAGCATAAGTAGGTAACAAATATATACACACCGGCACAATTAGCGGAACACAAAAAAAGGATTTGAACGAATGGCAGCAGGTTCTCTTTACTGATGAGTGCAGAGTTCTTTTAAAACAGATCGATGGGAGACAGCGAATATGGAGACGCAAAGGAGAACGCCACATACAGTCTAATTTTGAACACACAGTGGCTTATGGTGGCGGCTCGATTATGGTTTGGGGAGGGATATGTTTGGGAGCTCGCACGGAGTTAGTGATAGTCACAGGAGGGACCATGACAGCAGATCGATACATCAGAGACGTTTTAGAAGAACATGTTGTACCATTTGCCCCATTTATTGGTGACGACTTTATTCTAATGCAAAATAATGCTCGTGCTCATAGTGCACAATCGGTACAGGCATATCTGAGCCACGTAGGTATACCGGTGATGCAGTGGCCAGCAAATTCCCCCGATATGAATCAGATAGAGCATGTCTGGGACTTGCCAAAAAGAAGGGTTAAATCCAGAATGCCACCCCCAACAATCTGAATGATTTCGTCAAATATATGCGTTATTATCTCATAGTCTCACTTTTTTTTCTGTTTCGCTAATTGTGCCGGTGTGTATATAATAAGAATTTGGAAATAAGGGCGATCAACTCTTTTTTTCAAATGTGTGGGAAACAATTTTTGTTTTGAAGGATGCAAAAACTTTGATAGAACACGCATAATTATTTTCAGTTGATACAAGGGAAAGGTCTGTGGATCGTCTCCAGCGAGGAGGAGGGCGGTGCGCAGTGGAGCGGTGCGGCGCGACTGCGTGTCGTCGCGACCGCCACCAAACCTGTGTCTTGCCCTAGGCTCGCCGCTGCCTTCACCACCGTACTACTACCGTTAGGCCTGTTCTCTTATTCATTGTGGTTGTAGCCAAAATGTTGACATTCTAGAGCCTTTACTTTTTGAACTTCACCAGAGTTAAAGCTGTCGTAGTGGGACTATCAAATTGCTTACCGACTACAATAAAAAACACACACTAAACGTTGAAAGCAATAATTATTATTATCAAAAAGAAGAAGCTAAATAAGAGTTAATTCGAACAACCTACAACAAAGAAAAAATCTCCAAAACTAAGTTTTTCTTTTTAACTGAACACGACGACGATTTGGAATATTAATTACTATTTTTAACAAATGTCTTTTTAAATCGTTAAATGAACGTTTAGTATTTTAAAATGTAATATGTTTTACTGTATATTTGTAGTGAACCAGATGAAGGTGAATTACTGGAGCTTGTGAATCACCACTTGAAACAGAGCACTGAGAAGATTATTCGAGACAAAGAAGCCTCCAGCTTGGCTCGAAATATGTTGATCACATTCAAAGAGGTGATTACAGTAAAATTATATTAATTAAATTGTAGCATTTAAATTATAACAATTACTTAACGGTGATGCAAAGTAAACTTTAGTGTTTAAAAAATCATGTTTTGTGAAATGATTTGAAGTAAGATACACAAAATCATACCTGATGTGTTACAGATTAATTTTTCTCCTTAATCATTCTTTGGGGATTGTAGTATTTACCAAATAAGAATAATGGTTAAATAAAGTATTTTTTGTGTGAAGGTAACGGAGACATTTTATGGTCGACCGCATTATAAATGGAACACAACTCATCTGCAAAAGTGGTGTGAAAATATCAAATGGTACACATATAGAAACACAGAGGAAGTCTTAATTGTAAGTAACAGGTTTTACTTGAGTTTCGTCACTTAATGGCAAAAAATAATCCCTTTTTGGTCTAATGCTACAGCCTTATAATTCCGGCGATGAAATTTATATTTTTTTTATCACAACGATGAGATTTTTAAATATCTTTAAAAACTTTATTTTGAACAAATTCAGTTATTAAGTTTTTCAGATATCCACAACAATTATCAGTACCTGGAGGACCGAGCTTCGCTGTTCTTTTTTAACGCCATCTATTGTCAAGTAGCTGTAGTGTTGCTGTGTCAGGAAGAGTCATATTTTTCAGTTTATCATTGCCTGAAAACACGGATAAAACGACGTTTTCTAAAAATGAAACCTAGCTAGATCGATTTATCGCCCCCTGAAACCCACACTATACTAAATTTCATTAAAATAGTTGGAGCCGTTTCCGAGATTCAAGTTTATAAATATATTTACAGGAATTGCTCATTTAAAGTCTAATACCTTTGCTCTACGGAACTACAATTTGATGAATATTACAACGAACTCGTTACTTGTTATTCAAAAATCAATTGCCTAGATAAAAGTAACATATTAATGCTACTGATATCTCTCTTGTGATTATATTTCAGGCGGTCAGTGCGGAAGCAAACCTAATATTCCGGGACAGATTGATAACAGATGAAGAGAAAGGAAAATTTAATGCGATTCTCAGAAGTCATCTAAAACAAAGTGAAATCAACGAATTGTACTTTGCTTCGAAACTGCATAATGACGGTGTCTATTTAGAAGCTGTGGATCGCAAAGACTGGAATGATTTTATGCAAAAAATTATTAATCAGTGTTGTAAGTTAAATGCCTACAATTTTTATTTTGTGATTAATCAATTCTTTGGCTAAGCATAAATGGACTCGTTTACAACGGAGACATTAAAAAACAATTGTACTGGGATAAATTATTTAGGACACTCACAAACGTTCACTACACAACTTATGTTAAATCCCTTTCAAGGTTATTCCTGGGGAATACAGTATGGGGTTCTTTAATAAGTGAGTTTTTTTTGATTTTTAAAGGATGCGCAGTATGGGGTTCTTCAATATTATGCAAAAAAATATTAATCAGTGTTGTAAGTTAAATGCCTATATAGTATTTTGTGATTAATCAATACTTTTACTAGACAAAAATGGACTTGTTTACAACGAAGACATTAAAAAAAATTGTACTGGGATAAATTATTCGGGACACTCACAAACGTTTATTACACAACTTATGTTAGGGATTTAACAAGGTTTTCCCTGAGGAATACAGTATGGGGTTCTTTTATAAGTGAGTGATTTGATTTTTAAAGGATGCGCAGTATGGGGTTCTTCAATAAGTGAGTGAATTAATTTTTAAAGAGTGCGCAGTATGGGGTTCTTCGAGAAGTGAGTGATTTAATTTTTTAAGGATGCGCGGAATGGGGTTCTTCAAGAAAGTAGTGATATGATTTGTAAAGGATGCCCAGTATGGGGTCCTTAAGAAATGAGTTATTTGATTTTAAAGGATGCGCAGTATGCGGTTCTTCAATCAGTGAGTGATTTGATTTTTAAAGAATGCGCAGTATAGGGTTCATTAAGAAGTAAGTGATTTGATATGTAAGAATGCGCAGTATGGGGTTCTTCGAGAAGGTAGTGATGTGATTTTTAAAGTATGCACAGTATGGGATTCTTCAAGAAGGTATTGATTTGATTTTTAAAAGATCCGCAGTATGAGGTTCTTCAAGAAGTAAGTAATTTGATTACAACAACACGTCAGTGTTACCTCTATAGTTACAAATGTCCATAGCCTCCAGCATAAAAATATTTTTTGACTTTAATGGATCCGGTTACCAAGCAATATCAGACAGACCTCCTGTTTGTTTGCCTTGCATTTAAAAACAACATTTAAATAGACCCAATTTTTATTTACAGTGTCCGAGGATGAGAATAATGCTTTCGGCGATTGTACTGTTGAAGTTTGTTCGGAGCTGGCAGTTTTATGTCAAGCTATGGCGCGAGCTGTGAGTTGTTATATTTTATAAAAAATAGTGGACTCTTTAATTTACTCTAGCTTTAAAAGTATTATTTTAATTACCTAACAGTAAAACATTTATCACCTACCAAAGCACGATCTATAGTTGCCTGCCAAAAGATATTTAAGGAAATGTACATTTGGTGTATTTGTATGTTGTTATATTCAGACAAACGGCGGCGTAGTGGTGGCGGTGGGTAGCGCCGGCGTAGGTCGGTCAGCGGCCGCGCGGCTCGTCGCAACGGCTCTCTCGCTCACTCTCTGCGTAGTCGCGCACGAAAATGATCTTAGTGCCACCATCAGAAATGTAAGTATTGCTCATAAATACTTAAATTAAAAAAAACAAAATAAAAGTTATTCATATTTCTTTCACAATATTCAATTTTCGGGTATAGTCTCTTCCCAACTTGTTAATAATAAACTGCCTTGGACAGGCATTATCGTCATCGAGCGAAGGAAATCGCACGCTGTTGGTTATACGCGAGTCCGCCAGCGGCACAGCCGGCACACTGGCTGGCGTGGAGGCGCTGCGTCGCGCGCGCGCCCTGCACTGCATACCCGCTCAGTGGCTGCCCACTAACACGGGAAACACGCAACACGTACTCGACAGTTAGTTGGTTTACTACGCACTAAACTTCTTGATTCTTTGAACCCAAAGAGAAAATTTTAATTTATACTGCCTACTTTATGTTTTGTTTTAGATATCATGCATAATTTAGGTATAGTTATATGCTTTGATAAAGATCAAGACGATCTCTGGGATTTAATGGAAAAATATCCTTATTTGTATAAGGATAGCCACTTAGTGTGGGTCGATCAATGGTCGGAGCAAACCCTCCGTGAAGTTACCCCACTCATTATACAGAGGTATTCGACTACAAAACTGCCACTTGCACTTAGAGTGCTTTGTTTGTATGCACATTTGCACTGTACGGTATAAGGTTGTGTATTATTGTATTTCATTTTATACATATATGAAACTGACTCATGATTTTTAATATATGTACTACGTTACTTACGCACCATTTACTACGGTTCAGTTTTTTGTTTTATTTAGTACTCAGAAGTCTGTTTTTAGTAACTGCTGTATAGTGATTCATTAATTGTAGTTAAATTAAAATTATCTATCCTTGACGGTACGAGAGACCACGTCAAAAATGTGTAAATGTATAATTTTACGGCTAAACGGTCGGTAACGGTCAAAAAAGTGTCAAACTTCATGGGGGCCTAAGGACTTCGAGCTTCCCACGATTCCCCAATATCTTAAGGACCTGAGTTTTTCGAGCGTACACAAAATCACCCGAATCGATTAATTGTGCAATCCACAACTCATCATCCCCCCGACCGACCGGCACGGTCGAAAAACTATTGTTAGGTGGCCTCGTCACGTACTAACGACCCCAGACGATGATCTCGCTATCTGAATAGCAAGACTTGTCTCAACGACCTCCCCCATATAGGGCCTCCCCCCAAACACGACGCCGACGTCCCCAGGTTCGTCGGCGAACGCACGGATACATGAGGTATGAAAGAGTGCCGGGACGCTTCTCGACCTCTCACTCACAATCGCAACCGCGTAACTCCCCTCCTGGCGGTGAATTAACTTCGGGTTCGAGACTTACGCCGGTCGAAGAGAACGCCCCAAAAGCTACGAGCTCCTTCAGAGTCTCACCCCAAAAGTCCGGCGGAGCAGTAATGGCTGCATCAGCCAAAAAAAAAGCTCAGAATAGAGTTTACGATGGTTTCGCTCGTGGTCTCTTAGACTATGAAAGAAAATCGTTGATTATAAACCACTTCAAGCTTTTCATTAAATGTACTATATTTTGAACTCTTTTTCTTGTAATCTTTTGGCTCCTGGCGATGTTAATATTTGTGATAACAATTAACCTACACATTACTATATATATTTTTATTACTATTGCATATATATATGTGCACGAGTGTGACAAAAAGAATATCTCAAATAAGGTTTTAATTTAACGTTTGTATTATTTATGAACTTCGTTTAAATATAGATCATTTTTTTAACTTTCATAAATAATTACGGACATAGAAAAGTATTTTTTCGTCTTATATTAGCAATCTAAATATATTTTTCACTAAATTAAGAACGAATCACTGTGTTAAAACATAACGAGGTTGTCTAATGCTGTAATAATTTAAGGTTACAAAAAGAGGATGGAAAAGATGATTCCAAAGGAGATGATGCAATACCAGTAGAAGGATTCGTCAACATACACAAGAGCTTAGAAGCAAAGTGGATGAAAGCTCCTTGTAGATACGTCAATTTTGTTAAAAGCTACTATTACATATTAAATAAGAAGCGAGAAGCACTGGTCCAGAGGCAGAAGACGCTATCGGTTAATATAATACAATTTATCAACACATTAAAAAGTGTTGCTAAACAATTTATCTGCACCTATTATTAAATCAGAACTAACCACCATGTATGAACATACATTTTGTCAACAATTAACAATTAATTTAAATTTTAAATATTTACAGGCTGGTGTCGAAGCTTTAAAACGGGCTCGTACGGAAGTAGCAACTCTGGAAGCAGAGGCGGTGGAACAAGAAACAGCCCTCACTGATAAACAGACGAAAGCAAACGAAGCATTGGATCAGATTGGAGCCACCGTGCGCGCCACCACCGACAGGAGGGAGGAAATGCATACGCTTAAAAAGAATATTGAAAATGAAAATGAAAAGCTTCAAATACGGTAAGCTCACTACTTATTCAAATAAAACCATTTAGCACTGATCCTTAAAAACTACCTTTACTGTCCAATCACTTTTGCCTAGAGTGTGGTGCCGTTAGAGACGCATTACAGAACGCTATAAAATGTAACTTGTACAGACATTCTGGACATTTCTTGCATTTTTATTGTTATTACATGCATGGTACCTATTTTTTTGTTTAGAAAAAAGGAAATAGAAGCAGAGTTAGCATCAGTGGAGCCCATAATAGCTGCAGCTCGCGCAGCTGTTGGAGATATTAAGCCGGAGGCGCTTAGTGAAGTAAGCATTACTTATATTACTTTAGTTCTTTTAATTATAATTTCGGTATTTGTAGTGTTCTAAACAGTAGTTATGTATAACTTTGTCAGGAGTTCATAATTTTTTAACCGATTTCAATATACTAATAGTAATATCAATCCTCAACGCGATGTAAGCATCGCATATAGGTAGCGTTTAGAGGTGAGATGTGATGATTGTCTGCTAACATGTACTTTTTAAATTAAGATTCAGTAAAATATCCGTCTATAAATAAAACCTATTTTTTTTGTAATTTTTCCGTTTATTTTGTTATTACAGTTTGATTTGTTTTGTAAAGGTGCGTTCGTTGAGGGCTCCACCAGAAGTGGTTCGCGATGTGCTGGAAGGAGTGTTGCGACTCATGGGAATTGCCGACACTTCCTGGCATTCTATGAAGAACTTCTTGTCCAAACGGGGAGTCAAAGAAGATATAAGGTATCTAACAATGTAACAGAATTTGCTATTTTTTTTTTATTTATGGTTGATCGCAATTTGTATACAATACAAATAAAGTATAACAAAAACCCCTAAACATCTTCATAATGATGTTTTGAATACATTACTAAAATAGCTTAGCTTTTCATAGCAACAGCTATGGACCAGTTTGTATAATTGTAGAGTGTATGTGTTAGATGTGCGGACGCCAACCAAATGAGTAGCGAGTCGGTGGCGGCAGTGGAGCGGTTAGTGGAGCGTCGCGCCGCGTCATTCGAGGAGAAGACGGCGCGACGTGCGAGTGCGGCTTGCGCACCGCTTGCTGCCTGGGTCCACGCCAACCTGGCGCACGCACGGGCCCTCGCAAGGATACGTCCGCTGCAAGAGCAGCAGAGGGCGCTAACCAAGTAACATACCTTTATACTTCTAAAATAAGGCCTGTACCGTCAAACAAAGTTGATACCATTATTCTTCACGAAAAAAAAATCCCATTGAAGAATAAATTATCTTTCTTGTGATTTTTTTTATCTTTTATCGAATATCAAATTTCATTTTATATAAAAAATAATTACTCATTTAAATCATATTATTTATTTTTTTATCAGCAATACTTCTTGCTTAATTGTAAATATTAAATTAATCAAAGAAAACCATTTAAAATTATTTAAGTATTTAACCACTCATAAAAATGATGTTACAGATTAAAAATAAGGTCTTAATGTAAAAATATTTCTAGTCAATAAGTAGTTCTATTTATCTATTTCTATGCATTTCAATAGTAAGTTATTAATTTTTGTAACTCTATTTAACAGTTTTTCTTTTATAGTAATAACTAACGTTAACCAAGGAAATAAGTTTTTGAAATTAACTTCAGATTTTCTTATGCCACACTGTATTAACTCACATAAAGTAAAGAACCTACTTAATTAGAATTATTTACTAACTACTCGCTAAACTGCAATGTATGAAACTATAGGTCTTAATATAAACATACAAACTAATGTAATATGTATTCTAAATGACTAAGTTTTTTAATCAATCAATAAATAAATAAATATATGTAGGGATATGACCGCTTTTACCGAATAACTGGTATGAACTGAAGCGCCGCAGCTAGGTCTAAAACTATAGATATATATATCAAAATTTTAAAGCATGTATTTTTAACTTAGTTTTGACCCCAAACTGAGATAATTAGTAGCTGGATACACCACAGAACATTATAAGTCATTAGAAGTGCTATGTTACTCAAACAGTACTGGAACCGCTGTCGCTGCAATACATTCGCAATTTTGAAAGAGCCGAGCGTCTTAGCCAATCACGATCAAATAGGTGTTGTCAGTTTGAAAAGTCCTAGGGAGGAGGCTCTGTCGATAAATCCATATCGATAAATTTGGCGTATAAAGAAAAGATTTTTGCTAACTATAAAATTAATAATCTACTCATACTTAGGTCAAATTATTATTAAACTTTATGAAATCCACTTTTTTACTATATAAAAAGAAATATCACCTTATGAACCAATCTATACATATATTAATGCTTTGTCCTGCATGACTGACTGACGGATCAACGCACAGCCTAAATCGCTGATAGTAGAGACCTGAAACTTGAAAGGGTCAAGTGTGAGTCGGGCTCGAGCAATATGGTTAAACCTATTGTAATAAATTTGGTATGGTTATGAAATTTTGGTAAGTTGTTATGTACGCGCCGGGGAAGGTCAAGTGCGAGACGGACAGGGTCAAGTGAAGGGTAAACCGATTGTGATGAAATTTTGGTAAATTGTTATGCACACGCCTCGGAAGGTTTCTGAAATAGAAAAAAAGGGTCAAGTGCGAGTCGGACACGGTCAAGTGCAAGTCGGACTCGCGCAATAAGGGATTAACCGATGGTAATTAAATTTTAGTAAGTTGTTATTACCACGACGGGGAAGGCTTCTGAATTAGTACAACCCTAATAGGTTGGTACGGCAGATATTTTAAAAAAAGAAACTTTTGCCGGGTCATTACCTTTAACGAGTAAATTTTACATTTTTGAGACGTTATTCAAAATTATTGTAACTATGATGACGACTAGACTAGGCGACTAGGTGTCAAACGAAGATAGACTATCCCTGTGCATATGTATTTATATTGTATTTAGGTTTATGAAAAACTGGTAATTTATAAGATTTATTTGATAGGAGCAAATTCTGCTTTGATAGCTCAAACGGCAGAGCGCTTACACAGACTGTAAGGGTTGGAAGTTCAAGTCCTGGCTCATAGTTAAACTTTTGCCTTTGCTATGAAAATATTTGTTTAAATTGATGATGTAGCCATGGATATGGCATTTATGAAATGTTTTCTTCAGGGAGTCTCGAACGAAGATTATTTTGATATATATTATAATAAGAAGAACTATAAACAACGAACTAAAAATGGCTTTCTGAAACACACTTTCAAATAATCAAGAGAATTAACTACGATTTGCTTTACAAACTAATTACAATACTGTTTTATTTCGAACATCCAATAGGTTCTGAGGAATTATTAGAAATGATGCCCACTATGGTTTACCTATGCGTCCTGTAACTGAGCATCTTCAGTCCCATGGATTTTTATCATTTACATAGTCTGATTTTTTTTTTATTTGTAGAATGCTGTTTTACAAATTAGTTGTTTGATAAAAGATTTGAATTTACTTATTGATAGCTTTTGAATATTATTGGGAACTTTGGTGTAAAAGTGTATACATTGCCCCATAAAAGAGTTACATATTTTGTGTGTTGTGTAGTGGTTTTTTTCTCATTAAGTAACAAATTATTAGTTAGTTTAGTTGATTAGTTTAACCAATTTACAATTTTAGAAATGGCATTAATTAATTCATCATAACATGTCTGTAAAAACATCTTTAAAAAGTAAAGAGGGGTCATCAGCAAATTAGACAATGTCATAGTTTTTTACATGATATGGTATATCATTAATGTAAATAAGAAATAGAAAAGGACCTAAAATTGAATTGACCCTCTTTGTAAAGAAGTATCAGGTCCTTAAAGAAAGGAGTGATTAAAGTTTTAAAGGGTCACACCTGTTTGCCTTTGTGGGCTTCCATAGGCTAAAATATGAATATAGCGCAATTCTTACAATATTACATACATACGGGTCTAATTGATAAACTTTAGTCAGTTAGTTTTTTGTAGTCGGTTAAAAAAAAGCGGCCGATTGCGTGCGGGCTTACACGTATATACACGCATTGAGTTAAGGTTCCGTAGAATGAGAATGCGAATATCCAAAAAAACTTATAAACCAATTTTGTTTTGAAAGCAAATAACTCGCTATAAGTTACTTACAAACTACCATTTTGCAGACCTATCCAACGACACCCTCACACAACTGTATGCTTTTTTTTCTAAGGTTGACTACAAGACGGTTCACTAAAAAAGCCAGTTTACAAAGGACACCTAACTACAATTTTTTCGGGATCGGTGCAAATTAAATGCTGCTGCGAGGTTCAGTAAGAAAGCAACTGCCAGAGCAAAATTCCAATTCATCGGCAAAATAGGTGGGCGACTTGCCAGCTATCCTTCTGGGAGTCGTGCTTTCTGGTCGCTTGCCAAAGCTGCCGAAGGGAACTTTTGCCAGTCGTCGTTACCACCACTGCGAAAGACCGATGGTGACTTGGCCCATAGTGCTAAAGAGAAAGCCGATCTACTGGGCAGTCTCTTTGCCTCGAACTCGAATATGAACGATGAAGGCGCTGTACCACCTACTATACCGTGGTGCGGTAAGACCATGCCGGAAATCTCCATAACGCAGCGGGAGGTCAGGCGGGCGTTGCTTTCTCTAGACGTTCATAACTCGAGTGGGCCAGACGGTATACCAGCAGTGGTGCTTAAGCAGTGTGCTCCTGAGTTATGTCCTGTACTCACGCGCCTCTTCGCGCTTTCCTACCACACTAGGCAATTTCCGTCTTCATGAAAGACTGCGAATGTGCACCCGGTTCCCAAAAAGGGCGATAGATCAGATCCATCGAATTACAGGCCTATCGCTATTACCTCTCTCCTCTCTAAGGTGATGGAGCGTGTGATCAACACACAGCTTCTAAGATACCTAGAAGAACACGACTTGTTCAGTGACCGTCAATATGGCTTTCGCCACGGTCGCTCAACTGGTGACCTTCTAGTGTATCTCACACACCGATGGGCACTAGCCATTGAGAGTCAGGGGGAGGCATTGGCATGTAGCCTGGACATAGCGAAGGTTCGATCGGGTCTGGCACCGGGGTCTTCTATCGAAGTTGCCATCTTACGGAGTGCCCGAGGGTTTGTGCAAATGGGTGGCTAGCTTTTTGTCCGGCAGACGCATACGAACCGGTTGACGGTAGTTGCTCTGATAGCATGGACATTAATGCTGGTGTCCCGCAAGGCTCTGTGCTGTCTCCTACGCTGTTTCTACTGCATATCAATGACATGTTGGACATCAATAAAATACATTGCTATGCAGATGACAGTACGGGAGACGCTTTTTACACGGGTCGTGCAAACATCCCTCGTTCCGTTGTGGAGGAAAACCGCGGAGAACTTGTGTCTCAAATCGAGACCACACTGTCCCAGGTCTCTGACTGGGGACGGGTAAACTTGGTCCGATTCAACCCTACAAAGACACAAGTGTGCGCGTTCACCGCTAAGAAAACTCCATTTCCAGAACACTCCCCTCTCCATCTCCAAGAGCATTGGGATCCTTGGTGTCGACATCTCCAGCGATGTTCAGTTCCGAGATCATTTACAAGATAAGGTGAAGCTTGCGTCCAAAAAACTTGGTGTACTAAACAGAGCGAAGCAGTACTTCACGTCGGGGCACAGGTTGTTACTTTACAAGTCGCAAGTTCGGCCCCATATGGAGTACTGCTGCCATCTCTGGGCAGGTGCACCCGGATACCAGCTTGGCCCTTTTGACTCGGTTCAACGACGGGCTGTGAGAATTGTCGACGATTCCAAACTCACTTGCGGTATCGAGCCCGTCTGAGGAGAGACTTTGCCTCATTGTGTGTGTTCTACCGCTTGTACAATGGGTTGTGTTCTGAGGAATTGTTCGAAATGATGCCCACGGCTACTTTCTACCATCGCACCGCTCGCCATCGGCAGGGAATTCTCTTCACACTTTAGAACCTAAGTGGTCGCGTACAGTGCGGTTTCAGAGAAACTTCCTCCCGCGAACGCTTAAGTTGTGGAATGAGCTCCCTGCCAAGGTTTTCTGCAAGGACTACAGTATGGAGTTCTTCAAGAAAGAAGTTATTAGATTTCTGAAGGGTCGGCAACGCGCAAGTGATACCCCTAGTGTTGCAAGCGTCCATAGGCTACGGTGACCGCTTACCATCAGGCGGACCGTAACCTTGTTTGCCTCCTTAGTGGTATATAAAAAAAAAAAAAAGACTGTAGACATACGAACGGCCGGACATAACAAATTATAAGGGTTCTGTTTCAGCACTTTTATGTAATTCGCTATGGACATTGAAAAGTATTAAAACTTAGAATTTTGACATTATTTATACAGTAAAGTGTAACAATAAAAGTTTACACATATTCAGTAGAGTGGTTAATAAAATTCGCAATTTCAAAACCTCAGGCCTATTTAATATAATTATTGCAAAATAGTATGAAATTGGCAGTAGGTACGTAAATCAGTGTTATAAAACATTAAGTTCTGATTCGAACTAGACACTCTGAAAAATGTCGATAAAAGCAATAAAATATCGTAGAACATCACTACCAGAAAGATACGCATCGATCATACGACTCTATTGCTCACGGCATTTTTACATTGCTTTTTAGACACGGTCCCTGTTGTGGCTCCAAGGAACATTGACAGTTATGTATATCGCTTGTATTTTGATACTTTAAGATATTGTTTATCAATTTCAATTTTGATTTTAAGGTTATGTTTCTTAAAATTATGTAAAAGTTTATAATTATGTATTCTTCTACTCATCTATGAAAAGATATTCCTCCCTTTGATAAATTTAATACCTGGCTTCTTGCTCTGCAAGTAATTACTGCACAAGAAGGCATTTTAAATATTTTTGCGCAGCAATACACAGCGATGTAGTCTGCGAGCAACTAAATGACAGATTCGCGAGTTTCAAAGTGAAGTGCGCGTCTGCTCAAGATCGTGGCACGCTCGCCGTTTTACATCGCGTTTCTACTGGGGTACACCCCAGACTTATAATTTTCTGTGATATACACCCACATGTATGACTGTCTCTTATTCTCGATATCTGTTGTTTGTGGTTTTAGAAACTTGAAAGAAGCTGAGAATGAGCTGGCTTCTCTATCTAGCGGGCTATCGACAGTGGAGGATCGCGTGAACTCACTCAAGACGCAGCTGGGTGTTCACTCGCGTGAGGCAGCGACGCTTGAGCTCAAAGTCACGGCCGCCCGGCGCACTCTCGCTGCCGCAACCAACCTACTGCAACAACTCGCGCACGAGTACTCCGCTTGGGAGATAGATGTACGACATTGTCAAATTATAGTGCAGCTAGTAGTTTCTTTTTATACCACCTTGGTGGCAACAAGTTTATGGTCCGTGTGATGTTAAGCAGTTACCATAACATATGGACTCTTGCAACACCAGAGGCATTATTCGTATGTTGCCGACCCTTTAAAAATCTTCTTAAAAGCGCATGACAATTTACATAGGTTCTAAGGTGTAAAGATGAATTCCTTGCAAGTTTGGAGTCGTGCCATGGTAAAAAGTAGCCGTGGGCACCATTTTATACATAATTATCTGCTTCCTTTAAACTAATAAAAAAAATCTTTTCATGCGTTAAGGATTGAGTCGTCCTTGACTTTGTCCTTAAGAGCTAGTGGTACGTAGCAGTAACCTTCAGTCTTGTAGCGACTTGATAGGTATCTTAAACATGCGTGATTATTGCTGCTTTTTACGGTTAATCAGGGTTTGAATTATATGCCTTAGGATACAATTATTCCATCAATAGAGCAGATCCAAATAAATTATTAGCTGAAAAGAAATTCAGGTGCACCTAATTAATTCTTAATTCTTTTTGTAGTTGGAAAAGATTTCAACAGAAATATATGAACTGAATTCAAGATCATTACTGGCAGCCGCGTATGTGGTTTTTCTACCAGATTTAACTGAACCACAAGCCAAGTAAGTGAAATCTAAATATCTTTATGCAGTTTGCAACTTTTTCTTAATTTAATTATAAAATAACTTTTTATTTCAGGGATTGGATAAGCAAGTGGAGTTCTATTATAGAATTTGAGGATTCAGATTTTTCTGTAGTCAACTTCCTATCTTCAACCGAAAAGCAGTTAAAATGGGATGCTGATGGACTAGCCTCGGATAAGACTGCTGTTAAAAATGCTGTCTTTGTGGACCAGGTACAGGTCTTTATCTAAATAGTAAAATCGATCTTAGTAATATACTCAAATAAGTCAGTGCCCAAACACACACAAAGCGGGCGCACCCTAGTTTCGTCATATTAAATCTCGCTTCACAAACACACCAATCATGACGCGTCTGGCTGTTAGGCTGCGGTTTTTATGAGACGCCGCCAGCGGCCGATGACGTGCGAGGACGCGTGCCGGTAGACGCCGCCCGTCGTCGGCTGTGGAAGTGTGAGTTCTCTCATTGGTTACGAGCAACGAGCCGCGCGCACTCCGTAAGAAACGCTTTTCACTAATAAACGGAATCGAAAAAAAGATTATATCAGTTTTTGCTAATGTAAGATAATGTTAAGGATTATTCTATCACCTCACCACAACATGTTAGTAACACGTAACTAATTGTATTAAAATTCATCAGTTTCTTTATTAAAAAAAAGCTGCGGCGGCTGACCTTCGACCGCCGCGTGCGTCCGTTGTGCACAGCGTCTTATAAAACTCTCACCCGTACAATTCCGAATTAATGACTCGGCCGCAGCCGGCGGCGTGCACGCGTCGGTCGCACGTCACCAGATGCTTCCGTTTATAAAACCCGCCGCCTAAGTCGCGGGTACAGGTGAGCACAGCGGGGCTTCATTCACGCAACTAGACTTGTGTGACTAATACAGTATGACCGATGCAGCCATTTTTGCTCCACCGGGCTTTTGGGGCGAGACTCTGAAGATGTCTCAGCCCATACAGCGCCCAACGCTTACTTTGTCGAGATTCACTTCGATTCTCCATTTCCGAAACCATTCGCCTAGGGCGGTGATTGCGGATTGGAGTCTCTTAGTGATTCGACTCATTTGCTTGTCGGTGGTGATAGCACCCTCGCGCTTGGTATGTTTGTAGACTAAGAGAAATGGCGACCCAGTTGCACTTATCTATCGGAAACGAAGAAATAGCTTGAAAATCGTTGGTCGTGATCTATACCTGGATGGGTGGACGCCTAGTGGTACATTTTGTCTTAGCTCCATGCTTCGAAAGGGAATGTTAAACTGTCGATACTGGCTGTGTTGACAACTGAAATATGATAGCATTCGCTAGGCCAAGTCAGATACTTAAGGCGTCTAGGCTGTCGTATGGCTACCATCTTAACAAATGTCCGCCAATTGACACTCGGCCTGGGTATACTGGTCTATACCCTAAGCCTCCTTCTCCATCGATGCACGTGTCCCTCAATCTGTGTCCAACAACTATATGAACAATATATAAGTAAATTTAATTAGTTCTATCATAATACAACCCATTTACAAGTGTCTTACGGAATTTCATTATGTTTTTCAGTTTCTAGAGCCGAACGGTTGCGGATTCACTCCTTTGCTAGTAGACCCCGATGATGTAACTATGGCTTGGCTCAAAAACATGTTATCGGGCTCACCCTGCGACTTCGTGTCTCAGCGCAGTGAGCGGCTGCAGACAGCTGTACAGTATGCTGCTAGGTAATTTAAAACAGAAAAAATAAGAACCTCCTTCAATTTAGAAGTCTAATAAAAATATATCAAATTTAATAAAACGAAAATGTTAAAAAATCTACCAGACAAAAAACATAGATAAATACTTCTTTGAAAGTTGAATACCCAAAATTTGCAGAATATCAAAATTCTACAGTCTATGTATTTATACAGACAGTCATTGGAAGCGTGATAGTGCGGCGTGGTGAGACAGGGCGTAGAATGCTCCAGATCCACATGCCATCGTTTGGTAGCTCCGTAGTAAAATGTCTAGACGTTATCGAATTATTTGTCAGCATTTAATATGTTAAATATAATGACTGAATATGAATTCTTAGAATTTGACAAAACCTACAATGACACGATTGCAGACTGGGTCGCACACTAGTGATAACGGAAGCAGAGAGCATTGACAGACGCTGGCTGCGAGCAGGAGCGAGTGTGGTAGTGCATTCCCGCGACCTCACGCTGCCCGCGCGTCTGCCTTCATACCTGCGTCCTACTCTCTCCGTTATATACTTCACCGCTAGCCTCGATGGACTCACAGGTACGTGAACTCAAAGAGTATAGTAAGCTAATATATATTATTCCAACTTATCACCGCAGCTTAAACATTAATTTCATTAATGTTTGCCTAGGGGCGATCGCTATTTTGTAATTAGGTTGCCTATTTGTACCTTTCTTGATTAAACTTTTTAGGCTGTTTTATTTCTACATACATAATGGACATGTTTATTTTAGTCATTATTGTGATTTCAGCTGCTAGATAGCTACTGCTGGACACAGGTCACTTTATATTAATTCAAATACGAACGGTGTTAAAAGTGTCAAAACAAGCTTCGGTAACCGCTCTACATCAGGCGGGCTTGTCACCCTAGTATTACAAAACGAACGATACTTACTTTGCATTACTTACTTTCAGATCAATTAGTACACTACGCACTACAAAATCAAAATCCTGAAGTCGACCAGAAATCTAAAGAAATAAAGATGAGGAAAGCAACATTACAGAAGCAACAACACGAATTACAAGTAAATAAAGTTAAATCTTTTTTTGCAAGCTAACTAGATTGAATATTCTTCTTAACCAATATGTGATTAATCTGTGCAGGAGAATCTTTTGAGAGATCTGTCTACGAAAGCCGACATATTGAATGATGAAAATCTTCTAGCATCATTAAATAAGACTCGAGCAACAAGCGCCACGATAGATGAAGCGCTTGAAGCGGCGCGCGCCATAGAGAGCGCGACATCTGCTGCTTGTGAGACGTATGAGGCTAGCGCTAAACGTACAGCGCTTCTAGCGCTTAGCGTCAAACAGTTAGCTGCACAGCGACCGCTGATAAATTTACCGATAGACGCTGTGCTGGACGTCTTCGTTGACGCTATACACAACGGAGGGGTAAAACAAATTATTATCTGTTAACTTTGTTGCTTTTGAGTAATATTATTGGGACATTATTTAATTATATAATATATTCTTTTTAAATAAATAAATAAAAACTTTGCTCATGCACATCGTTTTCTGCTATCAAAATTAGGGTTGATAAGTCGAAATTGAATTAAAAACGATAGAATTTTTTATGTGAAACTTTCTGCATTGCTCACTCTTCATAATAATTTTAACATAAGTAAATAAGAATGATAAAAGTCGCTAGCTAGATTTTACAAAAATACAACTAAAAAGCTTAAACTATGCTAAATCTAAAAAGCAAAACCTTATCTAAATACAAAATTTTATCTAAATCGTTAAAGCCGTTTCCAAAATACGCAAAAAGGTATATATAAATATATATGTATTGCTCGTTTAAATATATTAGATTACCAATGACAATTAACTCATCAAACATCGGTACAGACTGTTAGTTAATGTAAATGTTATATTCATAAACAATAACTCGATTCTTAACTTTTTTTGGGTTGAGAAAATTAAGTTTGAGAGTTCACATACGTTAGTTCACACGATACATAAATGCCACACCTGTGACGTTATAATTCATCCGTGGCATTCTCTAACATAAAATGTTTGCACAAATTAAGATTTTGCTTTCGAGATAACCATGAATGATTTATTGCAACAATATTGATACAATAATAATAATAAAATACTAATAAATTCGATTGAAAAATGAAATCGCCCCGTTTGATTTTTAACGTCACACTGTATATAATTAAGTTAGAATACTTTATATTAATACACACATCACACAAATATATTAGTATAAATACGAAAATATGTTTGTTGGTTTGATCCTCTTTGAACTGGCATTTACGTTATGTTATTTTTTTTCAGGATTTTATAAAGACTAATAATGACGAAGTAGTTAAGTATGTGACAAGAAGAGTAATAGAGAGGGTACTGTTCAGTTTGCACAAAAGGGACAAGTATATAGTTGTATTGTTTTTGTTAAAGCAAATATACAATACTTTAATACCTGAAAAGGTAAATAAATAATATAAAAATGTTGTTATCAATATTATATTTTATTGTTTTTTATCAATTAAGAATATAAATTAAAACTCTTTACAGCTTTGGCATGTGTTTGTTGGTATGTACGAAATAAATGATAACGGTATTGGTAATGAGATAAAGAATAGATATCCATGGATACCGAAAGAATGCGTGAAAAAAGTTTTACAGTTAAAGGTTGGTATTGGTTCGTTTAATTTTACTATTGTAAGACAAGTCTTAAGTCAGATTCAGTGTTCATTTGCCAGAAGCCAGAAATAAAAGTACTTATAAAAATAAATAAAACAGAAATTTATAAATCACAACAAAATATACACGTCTTTTACAACATCTAAGTACATTTTATGTGTAACACTCGCCAATTTTAAATGTGTGTCTGAAGTTAGCCAAGAGTGTTTGTAGATAGTACCTTTCAAGTTTCTAGATAGTTTCTTTAGTTTTTGTTATAGTTCCAAATGTTAAAGGCAAAAGTATTACTAGGAACTTAAGTGGCGTTTTGATGCCAAGTTAACTAAAAATGAATGCTCTATGTCTATGCTAAATTTTGCGTAACTTCCGGTCCGCATTCAACGCATTGGCTGCACATACTCTGGAGGTAATGTAGAGCTTGCGATCAAAATAGTAAATGGCCATATTGTTTGTTTACATTTAGAGAACAGAATGGTTTCAATGCCTATGTTATATCATAGCCGTCAACAAAACGCAGTTTTTATTAGTCTTTTAAGAGTAGTGACTGTTATTTACAATACTGCAATAAATAAATAAATTACTTACCTCACTTAATTTTAGGCGCATTTAAGTTTACCGCGATCTGTAAGGTTAGTGAAAATCTTAACACTCTCAATGCAGGACGCAAGTGAAGATTTGTTCAACAAGCTGATGTTTCAAAATGAAAAATTATGGGCTGAGTTCCTGAGATCGGGTGACCTAAATGTAATCAGCTCATTGAAACTTGGTGTATTCGAGATGGTTGTAGCCGTGGCAGCGTTACGGCCTGATAGTCTCTATAGAGCCGTTATCAACTTCACGGACCAACTACTAGGTAAGTGCTGATATGACGAGTGGTGGGCGTTGCAGCTTTTCAGTTTAATTCAAAATCAATATAATTTATTCAGTGTAGGCTACAATAATTGAGCACTTATGAATGTCACTACGCCATCAGTTCGTAAGTCTACAGGGCGGGAGACCTTGTACGGAGAAAAACCGGCAAGAAACTCAGCAAGGGCATTTCTTTTCTCCCTTTCTCTTACAGCGTCCAATTAAAATATTGGAAAATATGTATATCATAAAAGGACACTTTCCATTACAAACATAAAAAAATATGAAATATAAAGCACAAGCACAACATAAAAGAGTATCTTATATAAACAGAAGACAGTTTATGTATTCATCACTAAGAAATAATCAATGTCTTACAGTATTAATAAACAAAACAAAAAAGTAAGACTTAATACTAAGAATACAAAGAAGTTTGCAAGAGCAGACCAGCCTCCACAGGCGGCACCCGGTTTGAGTATGACACATGAATCAGCCATCGCTTCGCTCAACCAATTGCCTTTTTAATTATCTTTTGGATATGACATTATCTTCTGTGATTCTGAATTTACACACAATAGTTTCATGGTAGATTGCTCGCAAACATCAGTTTTGTTGCCGTACGTTTTTTTTGCAGATGTCAACGCATGCATGTCGTTGCTCCCGACATCGATCATAGTGTAAACGATGCACGCAATGACGGTATATGAAATTTACATGTTGATCGCAGAACACTTCAATTTTTATAAATTTTGACTTTAAAGAATTTTTATTTGTCATAATAAATGTGTATACCTGAAAAGCACTGTCTGCCCACTTCATTAAAAAATCGCGTGATTCGTGGCACATAAAACAACAAAAATAAATGAGTGTTTAAGCGCAAATGTGCCTGTTCTATGCAAACGGTCTAGGATCGTACAGAGGGGCGTTGGGGCCGACCCTAAAGAGCGGCGGCGGTCGGCAATACTACCACATAATTAGTATTAGTTCTAAGTTTAACGTACAGAAGGTTCACTCCCTTTCGAAACAGAAATAAATACACAACTACGGACATATAGGAACCGCTCTATTACACTAGACTGCTTGGCACGATGATATCACATGGGAAGTGCGCCCGCATTACAGCGTCATGCTTAGTGCCATGTTAAATCACATGACACAGCGAGAGAACCACTCACTGGTTCTGGGTGCCGCCGACCGGCAGGAAGGTCATAGGTACGCATTCATAACTAAACTTCGCAGTAACACGTCTGATACTACATGAATAACTAATACTATGGTGATGGTGTGATGATAGGAGTTGGTGCGGTGAGCGCGGGCGTAGATTTGGGTGTTGTCGCGACGTGGACAGGAGCGGGGCGCGGGCGGGGGATACGGCCCGCACTACTGCTGGGTGCGCACGCCGCTGACGAGCTTGCTGCGCACGCACACACGCACGCCCTGCAACAGGTATTTCAATGACACTTATTTGACTTCTTAATATGCTTTATTTTACTGCTTAATTATACAATTTTATACCTATATTTTCTTGGGGAATAAGTATGAATGCCTTTATTAGGAGGCTTCGCGCTTGCATAAAACATCTATGCAAATATATAAAACTGCAGAGTTTGTTTGTTTGAACGCGCTAATCTTAGAAACTTTGGTCCGATTTGAAAAATTCTGTGTGTTAGATAGCCCATTTATCGAGGAAGGCTATAGGCTATATATCATTACGCTAAGACCAATAGGAGCGGAGCACCAATGAAGAATGTTTCAAAATCTTTTTTCTTTCCTTTTCCTTTTTAGAGCTTCCGCTCCGTGCGCTGCGTAAACGGTTAAAGTTTCGCAAAAATCATGTATTAAAAGTTCTTTAAAAAATTTCGCGACAGCATATGTGTATCTATTAAAGTTGGCTCGTTTTTTATGCTAACCAAATTTGTTCTAAAATAATGAATTATTTGCGAAGGTGTTTCTATAAACATGATATTAATACTTATCCAAATAAATACGTTATTCATCACAAGTCTTTAATTTAAACAAAAAATCCCTTTACATCATTCGATTTCAATGAAAATCTTACGAGATATCGCAGTTTTAAAATAACATCGCAGCAAAATAATGATCAAGTACTGCGCGCGCATTTATGGGGTGCAAGGCCGGCGGGCAGTCATGAGGGGGAAGGGTGGTACCTATTATTAAAAAATATTTTCACCTTCTAAGTTTTTTTTCTATAATTGAGGAGTTGCCGTAAGAATCCTACACCGATAACCAAATTTAGGGCGGGCGAAGCCGCTGGCAAAAGCTAGTCGATTAATAAAACACTTGACATCACTAAACTTATGATGCACCTACACACCTTCGTAAACACAGGAATGAATATAAACCGTATCCATGGCAAATATACGACGGTTGGAACGGTCGTTAGAGAGTCTATGTGACAATTCGCTAAGATATAAATACAAATGACTTGGATGGAAGCGCACTCTGTATAAATAATCATTTGGATTAGCCTAGGTTCAGTAGTGGAGCGATATAATAATAGTGATGTTGAGGAAATGCGAAATAAGGCAAAAGAAGATAAAAAGAAAGAACCGAAATATGATGTTTGATGTTTACATCAGAGATACTGTTTGGAAAAATATTGGAATTCTCAATAGAATAATTGTCGGACCTAAAATATTTATTTTAAAATTTTATTTGTCTATATCCGTTCAATATAACCGGATATATCGTTCAGTGTGATCAACGCAAGAAAAATCGCCGGAAAAAGCTATGTAATCTTAAACATTAGTTGCACGACGTTGACAGGTTGGTGTGGAAGAAGGTGCGACGGCGTGGGAGGCCGCGGTGGAGGGTGCGAGGGGCGGCGGCTGGCTCGCGCTCGTCGTCGGCGCTTCGCCGTTCACTCAGGAACTACAGACTTTCCTCATTGGAATCCTCTCTCAGCGACCGGTTAGTTCTACATAGTCAGGCTACTATACTATGAATTTAAGCGTTGAGTGCGAATGAAAAGTCAAATAATACCTGATACTTAGTTCAACACGTTATGATTGAACACATAACCTAAAGAAGTAGCAAGACTGATTTTTTTTTCCAACAATTAGATAAAGAAAAATCCATATTGTCGTTTATGCGTTTTACAGACGTATATTTCTGCTAAAACAAATTGTTTTTACCTGAGAAAATTTCAGAGTTTTTACCTATTATTTCTCGATTAACAATATCATAACATTGTTGTATATCATACCAAAAATATTGGATACAACATAAACAAAGAAATTAACCTGATTAAACTGAAGCTTACTTCAGATCGTTTTTACGTCACGCGTTGCGCATGCTCGTCCATAATTTTGTTGCCAATTCGTTAGCAATCTGAGCATCACAATGTGTTCCTATTGATGTGTAGAAACAAAAAAAAAACATAGCTTTGTTTATCATTTGGTCATTGATTAGAAAGAGAGATCGATATCCACTTTGCAAGCCAGTGCGTGCAAGTGAGGTATGGAGATATTATTCGCGACGTCATTGCCTTACTGCTGCGACGTACTGTCACAGATTAGTAGGAAGGTTTGTATTGTACAGCGGCACGCTAGATAGATCAATAGGCGATAAGTTCTTTTATAGTGTAACTACCTAGATATTTTTGAAATGTGTATATATATATATATATGAAATATATTTTTGTTTTAGGCTGAGGATTTCCACCCTGAATTTCGTCTGTGGATAGTTTCTGAAGACAGAGATATTCCGCCGCTAATTTCGAGTGCCTGTGTTAACGTAGTACTAGAGGTATGATAACACGCCTGGAAGTCGGTATTTGTATTATAATATTCTACTATATGACTTTATATTATGATTGATTATACTAACGATGTCCACGTTAATATACTACAAATCAGTATACAATTTCGAATAGAGACCGATGATGACACATAAAAATATCGATTCGCATCAAAATATCACCTTGAAAGTTGCCATTTATTTTTAAAGAAGAACGTTTTTAGACTTTAGAGCAAAACGGAGCCCTAATTACTGTCAAAATGTGATTATGTCGAATGAGTTAATTTTCCTAAAATTTAGATAACGAGTAGAATGTTGACCTAACCGAATACTGAATATAAAATTAACTAAGGTATTTTTGGGAGCCAACGTTTACTCATACAGATTACTGCCTAGCCACTTGATTATGGTATTTGACAGTAAATAAATAAATGCAACCGGTAACTATCAGGTGAGGTAGTGACTGTAATTTAATAAAAAAACAATATTTGTTGTTGTTGATAATTTTAGTCGGCACAGCTACAAATTTTAGGAAAAAAGCGATACGTGCTCTCAGCATAGAGGCCGCATCCGTCCTGCTGCCCATCGCCCGCGCAGGCTACCGCTACCAAAGAATTGTAAAATAATACTATTTTTGTATTTTTTCCGAAAAATACAAACGTTATTGAAAAAACGTCCAAAGAGCTGCTTGCGGTCCTGCAGTGGGGTGTATAATGGCTAAGGAAACCAAGAAAGGCAAGGACAAATCATCGTAAGAGAGGGGCTCTACTCATTCATTCCTAAATTCGTTTAGGAATTTGATCTATTTATCGCGGATCTCGTAATTAGGTACGAGTTCGTACACACAAAGGTCCGTAGCGAGTATTGTATATTTGATGTACATGTAGGCGCCAGAGGGAGTGAAGCACGGTGTGATGGGCGTACTGTCGGCGTGGGGACGGTATGAGGCGGACGAGCGTGCCGTGCGGCTGCGCGCCTGCCTCGCGCTCTTCCACGCGATCGTACTAGAGCGCCGCGGGTACATACCGCAAGGTAACTCACGATGCTATATATCTAGATATATAGCATATGTGTTAGCTGTATTATTAAAGAATAAATTAATTTGCGTTTGTTAAAAATACACTGCAAATGTATGTAGTGGAAAGGAATTACACCTTAAACTTTTTCTGGCTTCTACTTATCTGATGTTAGTCGATTTTACTGTACATTAAATCATTTTGATATTTTTGTTTGATCTAAATAATAAAAACACATAATTTAGCACTAGTTTTTGCCATCGGCTCCGCCCGCCCTAAATTCGGTTATTCGTTTAAGATCGGTTATAGTTATTCCCGCGGGAACTTTTATAAAAACTATCCTATGTCCTCTCGGACTCGATACCAAATTACATCTAAATCGGTTCAGCTGTTTAAGCGTAAAGAGGTAACAGACAAACAGATAGACAATGTAACTTTCGCATTTATAATATTAGTATGCATTTTGCATACTAATATTAATATTAAAATCCAATACACAAAATACAAATTTTAAAAATTTAAAATTAAAATACACTTCCACCTTAAAGCGTCTTCAAATGACATTAATGAGCAATGCCAATAGGCAAATTGGTTAGTCGGGTCGACTTGACGGTGAACTGGTCGGCTGATCTGGAAAGTGTTGAAGTATTTTGATCGATTTATTTGCAGCGTGTGTTATAGCATAGAAGACATATTTCCTACCCTACCGATCGACTTTATACTACCGATTCATGGCCAAATTGTCCTGTTCGTGGATGTTTTCAGAGCGATCACTCAATGTGTCGACTTCGATGTTTGTTAAGGTTGGAGTGTGTGGTACGAGTGGGGTTGGGGCGAGGTTAGCGCTTGCGCGGAAGTGCTGCGTGCGTGCGCGTTGGGCGGGGCTCGCGCGCTCTGTCTTGCGCTATACGCCGCGCGTGTGTCCGCGCCGCACGACCGCGTGCTGCTCGCCGCACTGCTGCGAGACTGCCTCACTGACCCAGCGCTCGCACACGCCTGGCGACCGAGAGGGACCAACATAACCCTACCCAACACAACTCGGCTACAGGTACCACGAACATACTCACAAATCTTTATTTATAAAGGTACAGAAAAGTCTCTTCATACTTAGCGATAATTTCTTTCTACGCGAGTTCGAGTAATATCAGAGGAAGTCACAAAAGCAATTACCACTATAATCTAGTACAGTACGCGCATCTGAAGTTAGTCGTGAGTCGTTTTTGTGGCTAGTTAGTTTCTTTAGTGTTTAGTATACATGATTGTCAAAGGCAAAACTATTTCAATTATATTTTATAACAGTCTGAAAAGTAGTGGAACTTACACGACAATACCTGCCAAAAATTCAGTACCTACCTAATTTCACTCGACCCACTAAACCATTCGCTCGCAGTGGACGCATTAAATAAACTTCATTTTTAGGGTTCCGTACCCAAAGGGTAATTAGCGGAATCCTATTACTAAGACTTTTTTATTTATGCACTCACAAAACTTGCTTGTATGCTGAGCAACGCCTGTCTCAACTAGACAGACAGTCCTTTAATGCAATCACACAGAAGGATATATAGTCACGGTCACTCACTGTGCACTCACGGTGCACTTTGTTGTAAAAAAACAACTAAAAACAAATTTGAATGCTGTCATGACTCCATCCGTTGTACATAGAGATATTCTAAGTTAATATTTGATTGCAGCCGATTTTATCTATCAAATAATATTTAATGAATGCAGGATTATACGGCCGCTTTCGCCGCGTTGCCAGAAATGGACTCCCCGCAACTTCTGGGCCTACCCGAAAATTGTCGACACGCCTGGGAGAAAAATGCCATCACACACATCTTATCTGGAATAAAAGGTTTATGTACAGTAGTAAACTATAAATTTTTCTAATGTATTGTTAGTAGTGTAAGTTTATTGTTTTGGTACACAACCTGTTTAGCCCGTTACAATTTTCTATTAAAAAATATGCCATTTAAATTTAATTTAAGAATTTTTCGAGTATTGTTTTGTTCAATAGTTTATTTTACTGTGGTCATTTTCAGTTAAAGATTAAAAGTAAAAAATCGTAGTCGAAATAGTTACTTCATGAATAATATTAGTAAACTATAAGTATAAGAAAGACATTAACTAGTTTTTACTGTAACTGCCTAAAGTGATTGTTATATTTTTAGAACTGAAGACTAATGTCTTGGTAGACCGTAAGAGTGACCCGGCGCACCTCAAGATGCTGCTGGCTCTGTGGAAGAAACTTATGTCAGGATGTCCACTAATTAAACCTGACTATACTTTTGACAAGGTAAATAATTAAAATATCTGTCACTCTATCTCTGGCCCGAACCACAGCCTAAACATTGATTTCATTCATACAGCCAGTCATCGCCTTTGATTATTCCGTCAACGTCGAGACAGTAATGGCGCCTTGATAAAATGTATGTCGGGCTGGACAACACTCGACTAGCCATATGTGACGACACTAGCTAGTCGGCGAGACGGCGGGTCAGCGTCCCTGTACTTTGTATTTGTACCGTGTACTTTACCTAACGATTGCTCTGTTTAGGGCGCGTTTGTTTTGGAATAAAGAGTTCCCACGAATGATACTTTTCACAATTTTATTTATGCATATTGCCACCGACACCTATCGTTCGTGTTGCTTTGAAACTTTACAAACAAAATTATTAGTTACAAAACCAACGGTTGACGTGTACTACGATAATAACACACACACTACCATAAACACCAATATCCCACCTCCAGACATGGGTTTAAAGTATCATTTCTCGGTGGCAAGAAAGACAAAAATAACAAAAATATCGTAAACGAACGCTTGACCGTTTGTTACAGATGATACTAAAATTTGTTATTTTTTAAAACCAATGCTAAATGAATGGACGACAGGTAACAAAAGTTATGAAAATAATGATTCTGTATCCCAAAACGAACGTGATCCTAGACATTGAGATTTGCCCTACAGTAATATTTACCCTCTACAATCTAGCTACGGCAAAGTACAGTTACTTGTAATTAGGAATTGTAATTGTAATATGTACTAACTTACTTGAAGTTAAGGCATGTACCTACTACGCCCGGTATATCACTCCAAAAACTCCAGAGTAAACTAGGTAGGAGAAAAATCCAAATATATTGAGTTTATGCGTGTAGGTACTATATTGATATGAGTATGTCGCATTATCTTTTGCCAGCGGTTTCGCTTACCTTAAATTAGGTTATCTGCCTGAGATTTCTACGGCAACTCCTTGAATGTATATAAAGAAGTTTGTTATAGCAAGCTATAGCTGCAGCTGTAGTTCGTTCAATTGGAATTCGATTAAAGATATTCCCGCGGGAACTTTTCGGGAATCTATTGCTATTCCAGACTCACACAGATTTATCTCTTGCCAAATTTAATTTAGATCCGTTTAGCCGTTCTGGCATGATTAAGTACAACTCTGGCAAATTAACATGACACCAACGGCCGTGTTTAGTCTATTCAACGTAGGTTGCGCAAAAAAATTGTCAGAGTAACTAAAAGAGGGTGCAAGGGAAAAAACCGGACTAAGAATATTTTAGGTTTTTTTCCTTTGTTTTGGTTACGGTCAGGGTATACAAACGGAGAAGAAAAAAAAATTTTCCGGGGTCCGAGAGAAATAACAGACAAAAGTGCTCTATACAAACATTGCGGCCGACGATGAACTCTATCGATTCCCATCATCAAAATATATGATTATGGGGACCCCACAAATTTTCAAAAAAAAAATTTTTTTTCTACCCCATTTATACACCCTGACCGTTACTAAAACAAAGGAAAAAAAACCTAAAATATTCTTAGTCCGGTTTTTTCCCTTGCACCCTCTTTTAGTTACTTTGACAATTTTTTTGCACAGCCTACATTGAATAAACTTGTGCAGTCAGGAGTCATGTTTACCTCGCCAGTCTTAACAAACATCCACCCATCCAAACTTTCGCATTTATAATATAAGTAAGATGTACGTGTGAGTGCGGTGGAGGAGCAGTCCGTTGTAGATTAGACGATCTCTACTAGCTATAATGAGTTATTTATTTAGTTGGCAATAATGTGTGACGCATGCACGGGTCACTGTGCGAATATAGGCAATGTTTTATTTCTATTGTATATGTTATATATATTCTGTATCTACCTACCAACAAGTGTATACGTATGTTGTACAGGAGGTGTCGGGATGGTGGGGCTGCGTGTCTTGCGGCGAGGCGCGCGAGGCGGCCCGCACGGCGCGACTGGTACACACGACGCTCACACGGCTGGCGCGTGGCGCTGCGCCTTGGGACACTGCTTTGCATAAGGTATATTATACTCTTGACATAACTTAAATATCATCACAACTGTTTTTTAAAGAGATAACTAGAGAATACAATCCTGGTATACTCTCGTTTTATATTTACTTACACATTAATCATTCAATTCGGAATACGTTCGACGAGATCAACTTCTACTGATACTTCTATTGAAGGCTACTTGAAAACGTCAAGTGTGAGTTTTTCTATAATTGAGAAGTTGCCGTTGAAATCTTACACTGATAACCGAATTCAGGGCGGGTGGAACCGCGGGCAAAGGTGGCATATAGGAGTTCTGGGGAAGGACAAAGGCTACTTGAAAACGTCAAGTGAGAGTCGATTTTTTTTTCTATAATTGAGGAGTTGCCGTTAAAATCCTACCGAAACCGCGGGCAAAAGCTAAGATTTCAGGAACAGCGTTCCATATCAGAGTTAGCTCTTCCTCTATTACATCCTTGGTTTATTCATTGCCTGTCCTATATAATTTAATGAATTTTATTTTACAGCCTTATCATACTTCTTTCTTATCGCCATTTTGGATCACGCTATACTCCGAACAAAATAATACAAATATTGACTGGATGTTACCGTATATGGCACAAAAAAATGGCTTTAGGGCATCATAGGTACTAATTAGGTATCGACTGAAATAACCCTTTATGAATACACGCGAGCAAACGATGATATCGTTGGGATATGTGGCGTGATAAATATATGTATTGCACTCACAACATACAAACAGAAAACTATACTAATTTAGAATCATAATCGTGAGTTTCGAATACCTCTTAATATCGACCTTCGCTTATTAACACTGCAATATACACCGTGATATTGCAATAACAGCGAACAACGCTGCAAATAAGACTTCTTATATTTCCAAAACTAACGGGTTTCCGCCGCTTGCTTTTAGTATTTTCCCGGGTCCTAAGTTGTCAATCATCCTAGTAGGTGACCACTGACCATCACACAATGCGTTTTTTTGTATCCCGTACACCACTTCAGAGAGTTCCGTGTGTTAGCTTACTTTCTGTTCTAATTTCTCTCTTGATTATGCTGTGTAGACACCAGAGGAGTGGCAGTTGTCTTGGTGTGGCCCCGCCGAGCCTGATGTCTACTTACGGGAGTTCAGCCACCGCGCGCATGCGGCCCTCTCGCGTCTTGCCGTCTGTGATGTTACCCCCGAAATGCCTAATGGTACATACGGTTTATGGCTTACAAATGTACTTAAGCAGAAGACTTATTTAACAAATGCAATACACTATTGCGGCGCTAAATTGTTATGCTGCTATTTTTCATTTTATTTAATGTAATGTTACAGTAAGATAGAAATAAACTGAGCTTCAATCAATCTTGCATCTTTTATATTCACGTATAAAGTTGTATGAGTGTATAAATTTAGCTGTCCTTTTGTATTTCTATCGATCTGCGAGTATTAATTTTGACGGCATGGCTTATAATTTTGGTACTGTAGTTATGTTATCTTCTTTATTTAGTTACGTGTTAAAATCATATCATGCACAATCAGTTTTAAAATCAGACATAGATTTTCCTGAAAATATTAAAACTAAGTTTTGGCTTCTAAGTAGGCTTCCAAACGATCAAATATTTTTAGTACATATTTAGGTTTTATAAAGAAAGTTTGTTTCAATACAGAAGTGGATTTGCGTTTGTTTTTGCGCCCCGAGCGCGTCATATGCGCGCTGCGTGCGCGCTCGGCCGAGCAGCTTGCGTGCGCTGAGTACGCACTAGCGCTCGCCACTACTTGGGGACCTCGCGATCACACACGTATGTACAATACTACAAAATACACATATCTCTATTCCGAGTAAAAGACTAGAAAGGAAGTTGACTTATGAAAAATACAGTATACTTAGCTAGATTGAGTGCTTCAATACTAATTTTAAAGAACTTTGTTGGCGTTTCTTTAACGTATAAAGCAAATTTTATACATTTGATTTTCTGTGCATTCCCATTTAGTATAACCCATAACATATCATTGCCAAACAAAGTTAGGACGGCTTTTCGGCCCTAAAAATGAAAAGCGTTCTAGTAGTGTAACAGGTAACTACAATACTTACACTTAACTCCTAAAATGAAATCAAGACCCGTTTTGACTTTTATAATCAATGTTTTAAGCTGCTAAGGCTCAACTTCAACATTCTTTGATTCCTAGAAGATCACACGTGATTCATACGCACTCTAATTAACTAATAAACCTTAAGATTTAACTAACATAAAAATTTGCAGAAGGCGATCTCGGAAACAGTTTAGCGGGTGTAGTAGTGGTCGGGCTCGAGTTGAGCGGCGCGGCGTGGGACGGCACCGTGCTGTGCCCCGCTGCAGGTTCTGCGCCGCCCCATGCCGTTGCGCCTCCCATACTGCTTCGGTACTACAAGGTATAGTTACTACTTACTAGTACCACAGTATCGCGCTCCACGCGTTATTGCCGTTCTATTCAATTTTTTTCCCCTCAATACAGTTTATCTTTTACCCCCTTGGTGCGCGCGTCCGACTCGCATTTTTTGTAGACACGAATGACGTGATTTTTGTCGGAAGAATCCAAGGTGTGCTAGTTAAAGTAACTATTTGGGGATTCGGCCTTCAGGTTAGAAACTATCAGTCTACAGTAATAAGGGAATAGGTTAACGGTAATAAAACAAAGACTGGTCAAGCGTGAGTTTGAATTGTGGTCCTAGGCAATTAAAATCATTTGTTTCTCTAGGTCATAAACTGTTGATTATATTATACTTAACTATTTTTTTTTTTAATTTAGACATTAGACCAATGTGCTGCTAGCGATCTCCCTGTTTTAAATTTGGTGCTATGTGTCATTTAATTTTCTTTGGGCTTTATCTCACTTTACTTGTATTTGTGGAGTTTTAATTTCCAGCTTTGGCCCATCGTCATTGGACGAGATCAATCCCATTTCTCGTCTGTGTTATGTGGCACTGGTGGTGGCTTTTTACTCTGGATCACGGAGTTGTGTTGGCCCAATCCGCCGAGGATTCATGTTCTTTTACGTCAAGAGGTCATGAGTTATTTTTTCTCTGAAATGGCAGACGAAGACTTGGTTTGCAACAAAAAATCTTTGTTTAGGTACCTATACAAGGTGTACGTTAGGTATACTATTACCTACGTTTTATTTTTTATTCACTTTCATATGCGTTTAAAAACTAAAACTTTTTTCTAGCCGAAAGTACGTTTAGCGTTGCTATATCAGTGTAATTTTCGTTCCAATACTATAAAAAAATACTATTATTAAAAACAATAAACCTAGTGTTGACTTGTGCAGGCGGACACTCCAGTAGCGGCAGAGGGGTTGAACGTGCCGGTGTACAGTAGCGTGTCTCGCGAGCAGCTATTAGCGACAGTGCGCGCGCCGCTCGCCCGCGACTACGCGCCCGCGGTGGCATCGCTACACGCACCTGCGCTCTTCGTGCCACAACACACTTAAATCTATTGTCGTTTTTCACCAGTACACTTTAGAAATAAAATAAATAATAAATAAATAAAATTTTATTTCAGAAATAATATTTCCGTATATGGTTAGTAGGTTTATTAGTAACAATTGTACTTAAAAACTATTTAGTAATTGTTTGTTATTATTATTATATAAATGTATCTATTGTCCTAGAGTTGTCTGCAACCAGTGCATCTGGATGGGTCCGTCAGGTCTAGCAACAATTATCACCAGGATGCTGTTGTCACTGGCACGTAGTCGCTGCAGATGGGAGACCGCTTTCTTACGTATGATGGCGTGGAACCCATCTGTACAAGCCTTCGCGAACATTCCTGATGCGCTGCAGCGCCACGGTAGTCCCAGCAGCATCCTGAATGCATTATTGTACTATACGCGTAGCACATTGTAGGCTCGGTGCGTATAGCTCACCCACAGGCCGCTCGAGTAAAATGACTGACAGAACGCTTTGAGCAAAGTAATGTAACGTCTGCTATACAACGGGCAAACCTGTGGGCAAGCATATTGCTCCTCACACCTAACACCCTACGCTCCCTCTCTATTTCTGCATCGTCCTTCAGATTTTCTGTGAATTAATTAAACATATTAACTACCTTAAGTGGCAATCCATTTAACACACGGGTGGCACGCAGCGTGGCTTATGCTTCGGTGAACGAAACACCATAAGCTCACTTTTGTTTGTATTGTATATTAGGCCATGTGCCGCCGCGTATGTCTCGCAGGTCGAAAGAAGCTTCATCAGACTACCTATTAAAGGACTGAGCATCACCATTTCGTCCGCGTAGTTGATGTTGTTTACACAAGTGTCATCAATATGGCAACCAACATGGATGCTGCTCAGCCTCTCAACAAGCTGGTTAAAAGACAAATTAAACAGAAGAGGAGAGCCTAAGCCCCCTTGTCTGACACCGTATTCCAACCTGTACTCCTGCGACAGAGCATCAGCCCTCCTTATCTGATTATTCTGCTGTGAGTACCAGTATTTTACCAGAGCTATATACTTTGGCGGAATACCCGCGCCTCCCAGCTTGTAAATATATATAATTAAGAATTAAAAAAAAACTAGTTGAGCAGTAGGAGATAGTTTGTATTACCGAACATTTTGTTCTCTATAGCTTAACAATTCTTTGCTCAACTTAGTAGATCAGTAGGTCATCCTGTAATAAAATCAACCATAAAATATAACCTACTGCTCAACTTTGATAAGACCTATTTTATACTTTCTTTTTTAATGACATTGTTATTGTTACTCATTGTAAATCTTATGGTATTGATTAGTTAACCACCAAGAGGAGACCCACAAGGCACAAATGAAGCTTGGCACAATTCGTATTGTGCCAAGCTTGTAAGTATTTTTGTTAACGACTGTACTATAAAATTTTTGAATGTCTTGTAGTGCGCTTTTTTGTACACAGCACTTTTTTCAATAAGTTTTTCCATTTCTTCATCTTCCTCTTTACTTTCAGACGTAATTATTTCATTCTTGGAGTCAGATTCATTTAAAATAGCGTAAATGCGCTACCTTTCTTGTTCTTCTCTGTCCATTTTGAATATAACGCTAAAAAAATCCAGAAAAAATTGATAAATGTCTTTTGGATTTACGTTACAAAAATACGACAGGAAATGTATAGTTGCGACATATTTAGCCTTTGCCGTGTTTGCCCACGTCTATTGACCGATGCATGCGCAGCACGATTAAATGGCGGTAAAAGACAAAGAGGAAGCTACACAGCTATTACTATTATTATTGCTACGTCGCACAATTATTTCTAGGAAAAACAAGCATTTCGAAATGTCACCGGTCACGTAGACCCAAAGGTCACGCTTGCCGAGTTTATTTTGATATTTGGAGATTTTAATTCTCTATAAATATAGTTGTGCAGTTTTAGTTGATCAGAGGGTATTACCCACTGCTCAACTATAAATAGTAGAGCAATTACCAGTTGAGCCGTCGGTATTACCGAATTCGAATCCATCCGTCTGCCGACTTATAATGCCACACACGCGCCAATTAGTTAGTCGATATAAGTTAGTAAATTTTACTGTCAAGTGTCACTTTCAAAATATAAAAATTGTGCGGCTAGAGTTTACTTCATAGAATTAAGAAATCTATACTGATATTTTAAGTCTTTTAGGAAGAGTTTGTTTGCTTGAACTTACTAATCTCAGGACTCCTGGTCCGATTTGAAAAATTCATTTAGTGTTATTTATTTATCCCATTTATCGAGGAAGGCTATAGGCTATATGTCATCACGCTAAGACCAATAGGAGCGGAGCACCAATAAAGAATATTTCAAAATCGGGTTTTTTTTAATTCCTTTTGAAAGCTTCCGCTGCGTGCGCCGTAAACGGTTAAAGTTTCACAAAAACCATGTGTGACAGAATTGTTCTAAAAAAAGTCCGCGACAGAATATCTCTATCTTTTAAGGTTGGCTCAGTATAACCTTTTTATGCTTACCAAATTTGTTCTTAAATAATGCATTATTTGCGAAGGTGTTTTTATGAACATGATATTAATCCTTATCCAAATAAATACGTTATTCATCACAAATAATTAAATTAAAACAAAATTACTCTTTAAATCTTTAGATTTCAATGAATCTTAGCAGATATCACAGTTTTAAAATAACATCAGCCAAATAATGATCAAGTACTGCGCGCTCATTTGTGATGTGCAGGGCCGGCGAACAGTCATGAGGAGGAAAGACGGTGGCCCCAGTTAGCTCTGCAAGATACCATGCCGCGCGGCTCATACGCGCGGTCCGCTCCCTCCTTCCCTACACAGCAGACGCAACCGACTTTTGACTTTTTCAAGAAAAAACTTTGAGGGCAAAAATAGATTATGGATAAAGAAAGGCCACCTGTGCGAAGCCGGGACGAGACGCTAGTACATTTAGAAAAGTTAATTGTCGTTTCGTTACAGAGTTCCTATGGCCACCGTCCGGTTCTATCATCAAGTCCTCGTTCAAAAACTGACTACCGTGGTAGAGTTTCGTTCTATCTTTCTGGATTGTAGCAAAATGTATTTGCTATCCTGCTGTCAGTGCTGCCCGAGTTAACTCGAGTAAGGTTTGTGAAAGCGCCTCTGATCAGCTCTAAGGTAGCATGATAATGCATTAAGAGGGCCAAATCTTGCAATCAGGAACTGACTTTTTTCTGTTTCTTACATAGGAAAGTAAATAATGAACGGAAAGGTTGCCAATTTATAAGCCTGCTCACAGGCTAAATTATAATTTGACATTGTAGAATAGTAAAACAAAACAAAATAATTTCTGTTTAACACGTTTATTTGTAAAAAAATTCTCCTATAACAAATAGTTTCGTTAACTAACTATTAATGACTACAAAATATGTATTTTCCATATTTCCTTTTTAGTACTTGATAGAATTTTTTTACAGCAAAAACATCTACATTCAAACAGTTAACAACTAAACGGTTAAGTACTCGCTCCGATAATTTGTAAAAAATTAACATTGAAACTCCGTTTCAAATAAGACATCCAACTTTACAAATAAAATCTTTTAACTATTTCAAAATTCAAGAGAGTATGATTTGAAACAGATTCTAATTTATGTGATGATCACAGCTGGTATTACATTATTAAAATCTGTATGGTAGGTAGGTATAATATTTAAATGCATAGTTTTTAATCATATGTATAGTGTATTTAGGTATAGGAAAAATAAATAATTTAAAAAAATCTCAGGTAAAATCAAGATCATAAATAATGACATGCAAAATGCGTTAGGTTTGATAATTAAAAAAAAATATGTATTTATTTTTAAGTGATTATGAAAATTAAAATTTTGACACCGTGTTAAAACTATATCAACTGCCTTTGTCGGTCAAAAGAGTAAAGAAATTAGAAGGTTAGTTTTTAAACGAAGAAATAACTTTGGGTTTCGACAATTTAGCCTTACGCCATATTGAAATTAAAATTTCTAACTAAAATGCTTTATTTCTCAAAAATAGAATTTAATATCACTGTTTTGAAGTAAGTAAACTACATGTTACTACCGTTTCGAAGTCAAAATGGTGAAAGAAACTCTCCAGCAGTCGCTTACCACACACTGGACTGAGTACAAAAAAACGCAACGGAAATATAACTTCTGTGCCTTTAGTAGAGTAGGAAAAAATAGAATGTAAGAATTAGTTTTCAGTTATTTTTATTTGGTATGCAATAAAGAATACTTATAGGGTATAATTTTAACTCACGAGACTATAACGTAAAATCGATCGTATTTGACTACCTGATGCACTTGAAAAATTCAACAATTAATTGACATTTTAATTTACAAAAACAACGCTTCAGAAATCGATAGTACCGCTGTTCAAAAATATAATTTTTCAACCTGTCATTTAACTGCGTAAAGCAAGACGTTAGAATCAGTACGTAGCATATAAAGTTTAACACCGTTGGACTTTTCATAGTTGTTCTATTAAATATATAATTTCTGTAGTTAGTTAGGTACGCACCGAACCGAGGTTAGTAGTCAAAATATTACAAATATAATATCGTTAAATTGCCCTAACGGCATATCACAATAATATCAAATTCCTAAGCATGTATTTTATATTATGCTAAATTGTAATAAGAATTGCCACTAAGGTCAGTAGCTGTTAGCTAAACCAACGACAACGCATCGAAACGCAAAACTCTCACTAAAGGAACTCACAACGCAACTTAAACCTATTAAGTAACAGTTTGGCAAAGCATTGGTATAAAAACATAACATAAAATAGTTGCATCAACTAATCACTACAACTGAACTAGCATGATGCATGGCACATTAAAACTAGTTACCGCAAAATAACCACGCATACCTTGAGCCAAAGTCTTAAATTGTACAAATATACTGTAATTTAATCACAGGATAAATGTCCAATCACTGAAAACATACACTGTAGTATAATCTGCGCGCGTTCAGAATAGGATAAAATCTTATCGAAGTGAATTAAAATTGACAGTTCTTAAGCGAAGCAGGGTCAGCAAAGAAGTTCTAAATATTAAACATTTATTTATTTGCACAATTATTCAGATTTACTGTTAAGGGTTACCAAAATACACAAAAGTATGAGAAGTAGTCGACGCTACGTTGGCTGGTGGGCCGCACCTGCCTCAATTCCAAAAGGGCACACTCAATCTGAACGCGCTCGAAATTTCTTTATCGCTACCACCTATTTAGACTTACTTTATAACAAAAATATGCATTCATACCGCCATCTTTTGATATGTATAAATTGAGCATGTTTCTTAATATTTTATCACTCATACAATAAGTTGTGCCGTATTGTCAAATATTGACAGCACTTATTTAAAAAATAAAATAATCATAAAAACTTGACTAAAATCAACTTTATCGACATAGGATTCAAATTAAACTAAATCAACACTAACGAAACAGGCATCGCTTAATTATGAAAGAAACAAAGGAGACAAAATGGCAATAATTCTATTATTTTTTTTCTTTTAATAACAGTAAAAAAAAGAATTATGAGTATTGAATTAATCCTATAATACAGATAAAAGTATATTTATGTGTCGTTTTCAAATCATACGACCAATACACACATAAGCAAGTATCATGACGCTTTAGTGACGATACATGCTACTGTGCAATCAATATATTAAATTACAACTAAAACTATGCCACATTTTTTTCATATCGTGGCAATGCACCATGTACATTTTGCAAAACAGTGGCGACTATCGCTTAGCGTCTACATTGTACTTTATCTTGTATTAGATCTGCACACGAGCGCCATTTTAGCAGCCGTGTCGTCTTCGGCGACTATCTACGCGCAGACTAGGTCTGTACGTGCCGACGCCGCCGACTTTACTATTCCGCCCTTGAACGTCCTCACAGTGACATAAACATCTAATAAAATAGTGAACGCTGACAAGTCATGAATTAGTAGTCGCTTAAGCGATATTCGCCGCGTTTAACCTTAATCTTAAATAAAACTAACTACTAAGCTATATTAAAAGAAAGAAAAATGTTCAACACGACACAACACAATACATGGACGAACTAACCACTGGAAGGGACAAATGTGACATTTTTGTTTAGTTGTATCATGGTATGATATCTAACAAAGCATCACATCACAATGTAATGTAATGGATGCGTATAAGAAGGAAACCGCAGTTTTTAAAATAAAATACTATTATTATGTAGATAAGGGCGCTTTCAGAGTTATACGTGTTTTGTCACAGACGCGGGCGGCTCGCTCAGAATAGTATGAACAAGTTATAACAAGTTACAACGAAACACGCATATCTTTTAAGACACCCTTAGCTAATGAAAGGCAGAAATATATAAAATATACCTAACATTCATCCAAGCAAGTATCCACGAAATACGTGCATGTATTCATCCAAAAACGTGAGTTAGGCTAGGTTAAATTTGGAAGACAGAAAAGGATTTAAGGCCACATATATCTATATGAACATTTTTTGGCGTTATAAGTACTAGTTTTTGTATAAGGCTAAAATTAAATTACTTGTTCTTAGTCACGAATGCGCTTCAACATCATAATTAAGTACCTAATGGTAACAATTTCCTGTGATAATGTGAGCTAGCTAACACTTACATATTTAACGAAACGATTGCGCTAAAACACATAAGCCTAAAATCCACTGCTGCGTAGGATGTGCACGCAAAGGCTACACATATAACCCATTTGTATTTAGCATTAATGATACAGCACATTATCATGCTAAACAAAGCTAAGTTACCTACACGTGCGTATGCTGTGTGCGTGTGCAGCAGTGGATCCGTGACTTTACTCAATATATATTAAGCGTAAATATTCTTTATTTATATTATATCACATATATATAGTATACTATTAAACACAACTTTAAATTACGCTTTCGTACGGTCTTGACTTGAAAGTACTTCACATTAAATCATTGGTTAACTCGTCTACGTGTAAATAACTAAAACTTGTGATTTTAAAAAGGCATTGGGGCAAGTAGGCACATGTCAGCGCGGCGCCCCGTGTTCATGTAATGTGTTGAGTTGTAGCTGCACGTTTAGCTTGAAGGCAGTACCCGATACACTCGCGCCGCTGCCCCCGGACGGTTCGCCACCGGCTTGGTTATCATTGTTGTTTGTATCCTGTGAAGCGGTCATAAAAATATATTAATCTGTGAAATTTTGTAGTAAAAAGGATATTTATTTATTTATTAACACCATGCTAATAACGTTAACTGAACATGGTGCCCCCCTATACAATCTGAAAAACAATAGGCAATTGAAATATTACCAAAATTTTGATTGTTTTTTTTTTAAATAAAACTATTTACATTGTAAATCTTGTTTATTAAGTGTTTCAATACAAAACATGTATTTATTAGTTGATACACTATAATATTATGTTTCATTTGTGATTTTACAAAGAGTACCTATTGGACGCACGCAATAAAACAGTATTGTAATTAGTTTGGAAAGCTAGTTGTAGTTAATTTACTTGACAATTCAAAAGTGTTGTTAGTAACCTATTTGAATAAAACAAAATTTTGATTTGATTTTAAGAGTTAACGCACACCTAATTCATCAACATCGCCTCGCTATTCTTTCACTAACAACATAAGGCGCGACGATGCCGATCCGGTGATGATAGATGTGCCTGTACAGTACGAGCTGATCAGTACGTTAAGTATGCATGAACGCTAAAACCTTTATTAGGGGCACTAAAAAGCTGACTGTTATTATAACCCAATTATTCCCACATAAATGTATATTTTTTTTAATTCCACTAGCACAAAAGTTCCTCATAGGCTCACCGTGGCATATTAAATGTCATCTGAATGAACACTTTCGAAAACCTTACCTCTAGTTCAGCTACAAAACTCTTCCACTGCAGGACACAGGCCGCCTTTGATTTCCAAGAGGTCTAAATTTTGAACGCTGTGTTTCCTAAACACCAGCTACAGTGTGGAAATCAAGCTAACGTGGCGACCGTATACATATAAAAGAATATCACGTGCAACTGAGTACCTACACGTGATAAATGCTAAACTTATTTGCGTGCGCGCACTACCTGCCTTGTTCTTTCGCGGTAGGTATATTTCTCTCTTTAGGTATATTTTTCTCTATGACCAAGTAGTTGTTTGCCCGTCCTATTTGTGTTAGAAGCGTACAATAAAACGTTATATCAAAGTCGACCTTCGAATTTGACTTTCGTCGCAAAAGTCAAATAAAAGCGAGGTGTGAAGGCACTTACATGAGAGACACGTAACTTCTTGGCGGATTAAGTTGAGTTTCGTTAACATAATTTATAAAAGGCTCTATACGTTCTCGAATACTTTGAAGACTTTCTACGTATGAACCGAATTTTAATAATACTCGGATAGTAACAGACTCGCGCCCAAAGAATTCCGCTCCATCACATCACACATTTATGCAACAAATTTAGTGCAATGCCTACTTAATAATAGTCCAGAAATCATTCTTTTCTGTGTTATTGCTATTGTAAAAGACACATGGAATTTTTTGTACACTAGCTTCTTACTAACGCACTTACATGAGAGACACGTAACTTCTTGGCTGGTGGGTTCAACGATTCCCGAGACGGCCGCACAAGCATGGTGCCGCGAGCTGTCTCCAACTGCGCGGCTAATGAACCGGCACCGCCGTCGCCCGCTCCGCTCGACCCACCCTCACCGATGGTCGCCACCACCAAACTATACAAAATATAAGATATCTTTAGTATCACTATAATTAATTAAGACTAGTTATTTCTTATATATTACAAATTATGCAACACGCAAGGTGGCATGTACTGTCACAGTTGCCGAGGGATATAAACGGGGCAACGGGGGATCATTGTATAGAGAGACCGCTTAGTATATACATAATTTTTTCTATTTTAAAATTCAAATTTCCTGCAATACCTAATTCCAGAGTTATAAGTATTTAAAAAGTTTATTACTAGTCTTTTAAAATAAAGAACTAGCTCCAGATACACATACAGAGATAAGATATTACTACGTTTTTCATACAAAATGCAAAACACTACTAGGGCAATAACGTCACTAATGCTCGTCCTAAGTAGTGGAAATATGGCATCCATACTTATGTTATAAATGCGGAAGTAACTCTGTCTGTCTGTCTGTCTGACTGTTAACTCTTCACACTTAAACCGCTGTACCGATTAAGTGTTTGTCATGGAGATACTTTGAGTCTTGGGGTAGGACATAGGCTACTTGAAAACGTCAAGTGTGAGTCGGTTTTTTTTTTTTATAATTGAGGACTTGTCTTTAAAATCCTACACTGATAACCGAATTTAGGGTGGGCAAAAACTAGTGTTTCAATAATTTAAATATTTCATTTACCTATTAGTATTTGGTATTTTAATGCACATATCTATATAAATAATATTTTTATATTGTCATACATAGGTCGCCTGTTCTCTTTTGTCTAGTTATATTATGATTTATATATTTGTTATCTAGAGCAAAACAGACAATTCTCACAATCAATAGATACTTCAAGAGGATACCATCTAATTATATGTAACATTTACAAACATTATCTACGTGCCAAACGCAAGCAACACAGGTCGCAACTTGTCATAGAATATCACCTTTTTTATATATTTGTTATCTAAAGCCAACCGGACAATTCTTACAATTAATAGATACTTTAAGAGGATACCATCGAATTACATGTAATGCTAGAATAGTAATTCCGAACATTGTTTATGTTATCTGCCAAACGCGGGCAGAACAAGTCACAACTTGTCAAACAATATCACAATTAATGAATAAACAAACGAAATAAACCGGTTGTGGCCTGCAGGTCGCAGTTGAGTGGGACATAGTCAATGTTCTTTGGACGACACAAAAGAAATTTGGTAAAGATTAAGTTGAGTTTCGTTAGCATAATTTATAAAAGGCTCTATACATGTTTAGTGCAATGCCTACTTAATAATAGTCCAGTAATTATCCTTTTCTGCGTTATTGCTATTGTAAAAGACACATTGAATATTTTTTATACACTAACTTCTTACTAAAATAGTACAGTTTGTAATTATTTGTTGTTTTACTTTGGAGTTTACAATACAATTATTACTATATACTATTTGAAGCTTGTGGGTTATACCGTTTTTACCGAACCTGCAGTCTCTTGTCTCTATCTAGCTTGTTTCAATAAACATAAACAAATAAAATGGTGGAGGTTAATAGAAGAAGAAAAGAAACCATGAATCATTCCATTTTGGAGGCTATTGCGTAGTCCATAGGACAGAATACAGAAGTCGAAGCCTATGATTTTTACATACAAGAAAAAACATTGAAAAAAAGCAGGGGTTTTCATGCATGGTTATGGTTTAATTTTTTTTATTATCCGCTTATTATATCCGTATATAATAGTATAACACATATTCTGAGGCAATTTCAGTATTATATCTATAACGCTTTATAAAATAGAGTCCTTTAAACGTTAGATGGACAGACAGTAGAAATAGGGTCCCGCTGGTACCCTTTGGGTACGGATTACGGAACCTTAGAGAGGAAAGTTATGACATATAATAATAATAATAACAGTTTTTTATTGGTCAAAAGAATTTTTACAATGCTTTTAGTTACAATATATTAAATGAATTAGGTATATAAAGCAAAATTTGTTACATAAGCACCTAAACTAGGTCTAGCCTGTTCTTATAGGGACTTATACTCTTCCAGATGAGTAAACATTATTGTTACAATGCGGTGTTAAATACTATGACTATATTATAATATAAGATATATTTTAAAGTCTTTGTGTGCGTATATATATATGCGTGTGTGTGTAAATATCTTTGAACTATCTGCTTACAGTCATTCCTGTTTTTATTATGTATATTAAGTATGGCATTTATTTTGTTATATAGAGTTGGACCAGCAGAAGGCGTGAAACGGTTAGAAAATTTGGATTTGAACAATGTTGTTGGATAAGTGATATTATATTTTCTTCTGTTCAGTTCTATACAATTGGGATTAAATGATGCGTGTTGCTTGAGTACTATTTGTAAGTAGTATAATTGTCCTACTGTGAGTACACTAAAGTCATTGTAAAGTAAAGGCAGTTTATTATATAATAATACTCAATCTACTAAAAGCGGTTTATTAGGCGCGGAGCTAGCAAAGTTTGTGTTGTGGATACCAAACACCCAGTCTCTTGTGCGGGATTCGAACCCACGCCTTTCGATTTAGCAGTCAGTTCATTACCTACTGAGCTACGAAGATGACCAAAATATTATAAAAGAAAAAGATTGTTTGGTTGTTCGTTTCTCAATTACGCCGATAGTTAAAGAGACGAAGTAGAGCATTTGCACTTTGTTTTGACAATTTTCATTATTGAGGTCTTGTATTTCCCCCATCTTGCAACACGAAATACTTGTACAGCATACGGTGACGTCTGCTAAACTGATACAAATTTCCGACAGTCTGCGGGGTCTAGTAGAAAATGTATGGCCTCTGAAGAAAATATTCTCGCATCCGGTTGAGCGTTGGAAAGGCGGCCATCGCGAGAAATTTCTCAAAGTTTGCGGGGTCTGGTACAAAATGTATGCACTTGGTGCCTTTCGGCGCTCGCTAGATTTTTTTTTTATAGGAAATTGCTCGTAATACGCACCCGGCCTTAATGTTCTACTTTGTAGTTAGTTTTTTCCTCAAGCAGGCCTTAAAATTTAAGCTTACTACTAACTAATTTTATATTTTTAGGGTTCCGCACCCAGAGGGTGCCATCGGAGCTTACGGAGCCCTATATTATAAAGCCTACGCTGTCTGACTGTCTGTCTGTCCCACCACTAAAGGACTTTAGACTAAAGAAGGTAGAAGCCTGGAATTTGCACAGAATATGTTTTATAATGGCGGGTTACCTAACAAATAATAAAAAAAAATTAATGGGTGGGGCCACATGCATATAGCAATACAAGAAACACGTTTTTGTTGTGTTTGCTCTATCGTAAAAACAGTAATATAGAAAACCTTCAAACTTGCATTGATTACTATAATAAGTAAGCTCCAAAGTATAACAACAAATAATAAAAATCGGCCCTACACTTACACACTTTTTGTTTTTGCTTATTTTCATAAATTACGTAAATGTTGGTATGGCACCCACGGTGCTCGAGTCCGACTCGCACTTGACCGATTTTTTGTTTTTTTTTGAAAATCCTATATTGAAGACTATTAATATTGACTTACTTGGAATTATTGTCTGAGGACACAGACGGGGTCCATGGACTTTCCACGGTCTCCTCATCGTGGACGTTGAGAACGTCGTTGTCAGAGCCCTCGTTGTAAACCACTGGATCTTGGTAACTGCAACAAATTGTATACAACAATATTCATAAAGAATCTCTTTTGATCGGCTCTGCTGTAGTAGTGACAGCCTGCCAAACTAAGGCGCGCGGGTTCACATTTATGTCATGAATATTAATTTTTTTCTTATGTCTAGGTGTTTACCATGTATGTGTTTCAAAATAATATATATAAGTACTTATATCCGTTGTCTGGTGCCCATAGGGCCCACAGACCTTGCTTAGTTTGGGACTCAGATAGCGATGTCCAGGAATGATTATTTACTAACAAAAAAATAGTTCAAAAACTAAAACACCTGATAAAAAATACAATTCTATTGTGTGGAATAGATAAAATTGTATGGCGGAGGAAATCGGCTGTGCTATAATGACTTGCATACCGAATATTTCGTTTTCCGTTACATTTTAATTGTTTTTTTGTAACTATTCGTACAATGTCTGAAAATAAATATATGAGAATGACAAATTCTACGTAACTTATTACAAATTATTTTGAGTTATGAATGTTTTCCAAAATTTGTGCTAATAGTAAGCAGCCTGTATATTTTGATATTCAAACTAATTTTGAACATTAATGTCTTGCTTGCTGCAGGTTTTGAGATAACAAAGCCAGCTCCTCTTTGATATGTTTTATGTAGCTTTGTGCTCTGTCCTGACCCCTGACTAACTGTGGTTACCAAGTTAGGTGCAAATAGCACTCGGCCGGAAAATTAATGTATGATGAATGCTATGCGCTCTTTATATACTATTACTGTCGAAGATTCGAGACGACTCTACAAAATAAACGAACAGATAAATTTCTTCAGTCGTTATTTACTTAGATATGTAATGTGTCAACCATATAATTTGAACAGCATTGAATCAGAGATTTACATTCATTTTGATCATCTTCTTTTTTTAATATTTTAAGTAGGTGAATTTTCATTCCAATAGATTTTTTTTTAGTCATTCAATATTAATATTAAATAAGAGGACGTTATAAAGTTTTTTGATATTAATAGGTAAATTAGTTACTTAATCAAAATGGGTTCTTATCTGAAACTTACCAAAAAACATCGCAGTATCTTCTAAACTACTTATCCAAGTATGCATGAAATAAAATAATAATAAGAACAATTAAGTGTTAGAACAAGAATCGTAAACTGAACCACATCACTCAAGTAGTAAACGTATACCTTCAAAACAAATATATTCACCTGAGTAGTCAGCAAAAAGTCCTGTTAGTTAGTTAATTAAGCGTAGGTGTCTAAAATAAGTCCTGACTGACCCCGTAGCTTATGTTTTTTCGTTATAAATAACACATGAGTTTACTGAAAACAATTTTTAGGGTTCCGTAGTCAACAACGAACCCTTTTAATTTCGTCAAGTCCGACCGTATGTCTGTCTAACCGCGGGTTAGCTCAGAGATTGTTAGTATAAGAAAGCTGTAATTTGTTAGAGTATACATATAGATCACGCCGATAGAATGGCAAAATAAAATCTTACAAAAAAAATATTTTAGGATATCTCCCCTACATTTAATGTGGGCTGAACTTTTTCCTCGGGTCATTGGTCAGTCGTTCAAAAATATTGCGAATGTATAAAAAATATTTTTTTATTCAAGAATTCGTTTGTGAGTATATATAACGGAGGAAAACTATCACAGTAAAATAGGCTTTACAAGTTTTTAATTTTATGCTTAATTAAATCTATTTCAACATAATAATTCAAGGAGCTTTTAATCGAAATTTTATTATGACTCCCCAGTGTTTTAACAAAGCAAGAGAGTATAAAAATGTCGCAATATTAAACGTCACGAAATTTACATCGTAGTTTAATCACACCACTAAAACAAACGAGGTCAGTGGAATGCAATAGCATGATTCGATGTTCGGGACAATGGCCGCAGCTGCCAGATAGGATACAAAGAGTAGGTATTTTCGTAATATAGATACCTACGATCTATAGCTGTTGCTGTTTGCTAGTGACGCATGTTTATTTCAGAACGATAACGTGATTCTTAAAAGCTATATGGGTAATAGAGCAATTAATATATTTTATGTATGTACACGGAAAAAAAAAAGAGTTTTCAAGTTCTAATCCATCAAAATAATTTGCATTCAGGCAAGAAATCCAGCTACTTTGGACATAATTTGTTCACAGAAGGCAATATTATTTCCTATAAAGAAAATTATTTTATCAATCGAAATTGGTAAACTTCTTTTCGTATGAAAAATTATTTTTTTAACCAAATGAATGTACGATTTAAATCAACCCAACTTAAATTATTAACACTAAGAAAGTTTATGTTCTTGTATTGAATAAATACATTTTTATATGCAACATTTTATTTCTCTTCGTTTAAAACAAAGAATAATTTTGTTTTGATGGAATGTTTTTTTGCACCAATATCATGGTTTTCTTAAATCTGCGACGTCACTCATTAAAAACTATATCTTTCGTTTAAAATAATTGTATCCTAAAAACAAAGTAGTGCAAAGTTCAATTAAGATAATATTGTTTTGAATTAAAGAAAATAATAATTTTAATGGAATTTGTTAGATTTTTGACTCAAAATCGGATATTTTAAGCTGAAACTCTTATTTTAGTCGAAACAAATAAAATACCTGTTTTAGAATATTAAACATTTTCGTTGAAATTAATCAGCTAATATCGCATTGAACGAATTTTCTTTTCGATTTAGTAAATACTTGCATTTTTAAAACTGAATGAACCTCATCACTGTCCTTCATAGGATTTCGTGTTGGATTTAAGTTTCAAATAATTGATTATTGTAGGGTTTTTTGCGTCAAATAAGTATCTATTAGTTAATGCAAAAAACCTAAAGTTAATTATTATCTGAGAATTGTAAAGCTCGTGGCCTAGTCGTATTCGTATATCTGAAACGATAAGCGAAGTTAAGCAATGGGTGACCGCTTAGCAGCACACTTTTTTTTCTTCTGTGTTTAAGAAGGCTCGTTAAAAAGTCGTAACTGTAATGTGTAATCAGCTAAAAGCGAGAATATCTCGGCCGAGACTCATATAGAGCTTTACTCAAAAACGCAAATCAAGAAACAGAAATTTAATCACAGAATTAAATTGAAAATTAAAAAAAATCGTACTGACGATATCTCGCTTTTATTTTTTTTTAATCACGCGCCGTTGCCAGTTTGATATTTTAAAGAATTATTCGTTTACTATTTGAATGTTTATCTTTATGAAAGGCCATGTAACATAATAGCACAGGAATTTACTGTCACCTTTTCTGCCCAGAACATTGATGAAAACAAAAAACCCTTTTTAGGACATGGCCCAGAAGTGTTTTTTTTTTATTTATTATAATCAATTCAGAACCGATATTCGTCCTGTGTTCTTTTATTGACTGCAATTTGAACTTTTTACACCGTTTTTGAGTAAAAAAATACCTAAATCAAAGACGAAATCATGGCTCTTAGCTTTTTTATATACCACTAAGGTGACAAACAAGCACACCGTCAGCCTGATGTAAAGCAGTTACCGTACCCTAAGGACGCATGCAACACCAAAAGAATTATTCGCGCGTTGCCGACCCTTTAAAAATCTAAAAATCTCTTTTTTTCTTAAAGAACCCGCATACAGCTTGTGTTATGCTCTAGCGACAAAATATACACAAAGGCGATAAATATTTTGTTTTCTTTTGTTATTTTCACTTTTTATGCCCAAGTGAATCCAATAATAATTAAAATTGGTATAATATTATTTTAATGCCACTTACTTGGGATCATCATAGGCAGGGCGGTTGAACACCCGTGCAGCCTGGTGACCAGCGGCGGCTCTGCCGCGTCCTGGCGGCGGCGGAGACGCGCGTTTTATAAACGGGCGCCTCGAATCTAGTAAACACAAACAAATTTCATATAATACATTATTGAACTTTTAATTTTTAATCGATCTAAATATCGCTGGTATTTTACGAAAATATAAGGAGGGACTGACTGCGACCATGTCTAACTACGATTTTATTTTGTTGTTTTTTATAAACATGTCAAAACACAAGAAGATTTTGCATGCAGTAAAGTCTGTAACAAAGTATAGTTTTAAGCCTAAATGAAACGAAATATGAGTAACTAAAAATACAGTAAACTTTGTGCCGGGCGAGAAAGAGAAATCCCGTAGTTTTTAAGGTCCATGATCGTTTATCCGTTTAGGCCAAAAAAAAATGGCAACTTTACAACCGACGTAAGAAGTAGCAATCAGTGATCGACGATTATTGACATTTAACGATTAATCGAAATTGTCAAATTTGTTACTTGAAAAAAATATATCCCAATATTGAACGCAATATTATTAACGCGCGTATCATGAACGCAACCTTGCCTCTAAGTTGCGGGGAGTTGCGGGGACTTTCCCGCGCGGTCCTAGACTCGAGTTTAATAGCGTTTTTACGTACATTGTGCACGTAATAATCTTTTAAAGTGTTTATATTGAAGTTTTCTACAGTAAACAGTGCATTAATATGTCATCAAAACAAAAGCTAACTATTGATAATTAGATGCACTTTGAAAAGTTATCTGATTCCACAAAAATCGAGTGGAATCATGCGAAGAAATTTCACTCGCTTAAAATTGAGAAATCTCCTGATGTATCCAGGGATCCTAGTAAATCTGATGCAAAAATGACTTATACAGTCATCTATGATCTGATAGGACTCCGCCAGAAAAACAAACAACAGTTCCTGAACTTACATTATTAGCTAGAGTACATTTCCCTATTCAATAATAATGATTTATTTGAAAAACCAAAATATTCATAATCGTAATCGCTAATTGATAATCGTTTCATTACTAGTAGCAATGTTTGTTACTTCACTCACTTAATCACTGCTGAACAAATTTCGATTGAAATTTAGCACACAGATAGTTCATATCCTGGACAAATAGATTTCAACGAGTGGCAAAACAATGATAGATATATTGCGTTATTTAACAATTAAAGGCAGCTTATTCATCAGTTATTCCAGGAAATTAGCAGCAGTCGTTTCCGAGAAGATCAGCTCGAGTAAGTTCAAGTTGAGCAATAATGTTTATGCAAAAAACCTTTAAGTAGAACGGGCTTATCGGCTATTTTTCCCTTTGACATTTTATTCTTGCCGTGCCGAGGCGGCTCTCTTTGACAAGGCGGCAGATTCCCGTCGGTATTCTTTGTTTGTTACTAAGTAATAAAAAAGATTTTGTTTAGGGAATTGGGTTTTTAATCGGATACGGTAAAAAAGGCTTATTAAATTGAATACCCCTAGGGTTAGAGGTCTTTCTATTGCTACCATAACATCTTTGATCGAAACTGGTTCAGAAAGATAACATCCACATCTATGAGAAATAGTCGAAGTAAACCAAATATGATATAAATATACACTTCTATTTTCGTGAAATTATTTTGTTGAATCAAAGAATATAACGGAAAATTTAAGACTTTTTAACGTTTTTTAAATAATCATATTAGTGTGTTTTGTTGAATAATATTTAGTGTGTTTGTTCGCAATCATGTTGTGAGTAGGTAATATCTTAAGGCTCAATTACACCGTCAAGTAGACACTGCAGGTGTAAGTTATTTTATGAGTAAAATTAGCGTTTAAACGAACACGGTGATTAGAATAATTGTTAACATATTATTATATTTATATAAGTTATTCAAACTTTAGACGCAAGGTTTAAAAATGATTTACATGGTAATTGATAAAATGATTAACGGAAGCTAAAAATTTATCTAATTAATATATTAAAAATAGACAGTTACAATAACTAAAACGTCCATTGTTGTTACCTATAAATTTAATCGTTTCGTGTTTTATAATAATCTCAATTTTAATAATTAAGAACAGGTTCATTCAAAAAATATCCAGCCAAAAATCATGGAATCAAGAAGACGTAAAATACATGATGCTTAGTTCTAGGTCAGAAACTTTAATCGTTGGTTTGTATTATTAACCGAAAAAGTAATGTTTTTTAAGGCGACACCATAATAGCTTCTTGCATTTAATTACTGCCGTGTCACCTTAACAAAGTGTAATCGAGCCTTTAGTAACTATAAATTCATCTTTACGATGGGCATACCTTCATCCACAGAGTAGGATGGTAAGCTATCGGGTGTTGAAGCTCGCGGGTCGGTGTAAGCCGGTGGCTGAAAAGTGTTGCCAACCGCGAGCTCAGCTGGGTTGTCATTCGTGTCTCTCACTAAAACAAAAAATCATTAATGTTTTAAACTTAGTTACAGATTAGCAATATACTATACCATTTGTTTTTACACTACACCTACCGAACAGTAAAAACAAGGACGATGAGATATATTCAGTGTGCCTAAGTAGTTCAGCTACATCTCGACTCACTGATATTTTCACTTAAATACAAGCAAAAATAAATAGTTTAAGTACGTTTTTTTTTCATAAAAAGTATGTTTTGACTTTGAGCTAACTATATCTTGTAGAATACGATTATTAAATTTCTGCCGAAATGCTTGCCAGAGAATATATAATTTGGTCTCTTTAGGTGTCGCTCTGCAGAGGTTTAGTTTACCACGAGACGTAGCGTAGCCCACTATACATAACATAAACAAGCACCTTACGAAGTTCGTACGAAGGACATGTCTTTTATTAGGTACATCAAAACTTCAAACCCAGGCATAGGTAGATAAGCCAATGTGACAGTCATCTAATGTGTTTTTATTCACATTTATAAACCAAATCAAGAAAAAACACGTCTATAATTAATTGAATTCATAGTACCTACCTAGTTGATAAGTCTGTTGTCTGCCTACGCACTAAAACGATTCCGAGTAATGGATGACGTGGCACAGAGACACGGCCGGTGTTTACGTGATGAAGTTTAAAGTTGTTTATTGTGATAACCGTTTGGTGTGTGGAACTATAAATCCATATCTATACTAAATTATAAATGCGAAAGTAACTCTGTCTGTCTGTTACCTCTTCACGCTTAAACCGCTGTACCGTACAGATGAAATTTGGCATGGATATAGTTTGAGTCCCGGAAAGGACATAGGCTACTTGAAAACGTCAAGTGTGAGTCGGTTTTTTATCCTATGATTGAGGAGTTGTCGGTGAAACCCGTTAACCGAATTGAGGGCGGGTGGAACAAAAAAAACCAACGCACATTTGGCGTTTGAAGTAGCCTATGTACTTTTCCGGGACTCAAACTATCTCCACGCCAAATTTTATCAATAAACGTGAAGAGGTAACGGACGGAAATAGTTAATTTCGCATTATAATATTTATACGGATATAGATGTCAGGGAGAAGCTTAGCTCAACGTAAGAAGAGAGCGAAAAAGGCCAAAAAGCTCATTTCTGTAAAATTAAAAGTGTTGCAGCTATGGGCACACGTCACACAGGACTAAAGTGGTGGGTGGTGAATAAAGGCTGTCCTGGTTGGTTACCCACTTCTGGGTATAAAAAAAAATAATGTATGTATATCACATACATGTCATTATACCTACTAATAAACGATATTAGATACGTTTGTTTACCGGTCAATGTTTTCAATGCCATAATTCCGCCAAGTTAAAAAGCCATATATCTGTATGACAGCTAAACAAATTTTGACTCATCTCTATAGTCGAATTATTGACATTAAGCGCATAACGCACATTATGCGGTCAAACAAAACATATCATACACATTACGATGAAATGTGTTTGTTCGATACCTACTTCATGAGTGATTTATAAATGCCATTTTGAAACTCGTTTTCTGTATGAAATTTGAAGTTTTTGCCGTTATGTACTTAGTCAGAACACGTTTTGAGTAGCGAAATATTTATAGTGAAAGATTAGTATGAAAAAAAATTACGTCGGATGCAACTTAAGTAAACAAGCTATGTCGCAACCAGATGTTTTTTATTGACTTGAATGATATTTTTTGATCGTGAATTTTATTTGGGCAGCTTTACAATTAGGTAATGTTTTTTTAGTAAATGTTGCAAACAACAATTCAACAAAACATTTCATCTTTGTGTAGCTGTTATTTTTATTATTGTTTTAAGGAAACAAACAGTATTAATATAAAACTATGAACATTAAATTATAATTAGAAACCAGTAAAGTTTCCACAAATTATACTAATACATACTTAGATAAAACACAATTTGTAAGCTCAATGAACTTCGTGTTCGAACACTACTTAACTAAGAATATTCGAACGAAGTTATTGTGTGTGTGTGTGTCATTTCATACAAGCACACGTCACTTTTCAGATTAAACGCCGTAAAAATTTATATTTTCTTTGACAACTTAGATGTTGGGAGAAACTTGAATAATAAACTGGACGGCATGATAACAGCGTGACCTTCAGTGTTTATTTTGCAACTATACACATAGAGCCTGCGTGTAATTTCTTATTGCCCATGACGAAGTGGTGTTAATATCTGAACAGACCTTCTGTAGGGTTTGATTAGTAAGTCAATATAGGCACAAACTTGTATGTAATAATTCTGGAAACTTTATAAAAAAAAATATTAATATCACACCTACAAGAACCACGGATCGGCAGACGCTGCATGAGATGTCCTTCTACCAGGTGAACAGACGATCTGGTTAGAGCAGCAGAAAGCCAGTTGTCACGGGCGGCTCAAGACTGGTTGTGGAGAGATATGGAGGTGACCTACCCTCACTAGTGGACGACGATTAACTTTTAGACCCCCTTTTCCAGGGGTTGAACTAAGAAAAAATATTTGTACTGTTTCAGAAATTCAGTGATGAGGAGTGATATTTAGTTTTTAAACGTAATCCGATAAAAGCATTTGAATACAATTTTTTTTCTGTATTAAGTAGGTATCATGTTATTGTACAAATCAAATAAATCTGACGGCATAAACACTGACCTTGTGAGTGGTAGGTGGCGTGGGCATCGACACTCGGCCGATGAGGCTCATAAGGCGGAGGCGGCGCGCTAGGAAGCGGTGACTCCACTGATGCGCCGAAATCTAAGACAAATACATGCAGTGGTTAAGTTAAGACAGAACAAGTGACCGTAACCGAGTGCCAGATCTCCATGCCCAATTTCATCTCAATTGGTTCAGCGGCTTCAGTGTGAAGAGGTAACAGACAGAAAGAGTTACTTTCGCATTAATAATATTAGTATGGACACCCTTCCGATCCAATGTTAAAAAACACAGTAATACTTACACTCACTTGCATGCATTTTAAATATGTCCTTCTTCCTAAGGAAGTAGACTATGAAGAAGCAGACAGCCACGAACACGATGACGGCTACCACAACGATGATGGCCACCACCCACGTGGTGACCGACGGAGGCTGCGGAGGGACGCATGGGGCGTTCACGTCCTTGCTCAAGTCTTGCACTAGGCTGTAAGGTTATAAAATAAGAGATTAGCTGTACCTACTCATTCTTTCTCTATCTAAAGGTTGTGTTTATCAATTATGATATTCTAGTGGGCCAAAGATTCGTTATAACCATTTAAATTTGCCGCACTATTACAGCGACGCTCTAAATTCCATGAAATTCTAAATGAAATTTATTATTATTTATTATTGAATACACTTTTAGGTACATACGAGGTCTTGCAGTCTTTTCTCTATGTGCAGTGCAGTCATAGTTGTTATCTACTTTAAACTACTGTTTAATAGTTAACTGAAATTTAATTATTAATTATAGGGAAAGTGTGGTATAATCAGGCTTTATAACTATACTTTGCGTAATCGTAATGTTAACATATTAATTTCATGAAAATGAAGTAACGCGTTGTCATAAATTTTCTTGTAAAAACCGGAAAACACGTCAGGAAAGTGGTCAATAAATACAGATTGCAGGGACATGAGATCGTGAAATAACACCCCCGTTCGGCCTAAAAACCGCCGACAGTGATAGCAAAGACCGAAAAAGTAGAAAACAGGTAACATAACTGAACCCTCGAATAAAAATCCTGGATTCTGGACAACCATTCCTATCCTATTGAGTCATTTAACGATAAATAATTTATATATTTGTTTGTTTGTAATCGAGTTCTCGAATACGGCTCTAACGGTTTCGATGTAATTTACAATTTAGAGGTTAAGAGGGGCCAAAAATGATTGCTATTTATTTATTGACATTGCGATTAACAGTTACTACTTCAGTCATTCAACAATAAACGTCCCTAACTAACACCAAAAAGTTGCTTTATACCCAAACCCATTGACGGACTATGTATATCAAAAATCTTGAATTACAAACATCCAATGTTATTACATTATTCTGGAAGACTATCATCATGAAGACGAGTTAATTTTAAAACGAACACAACACGATCTAATAGGAAAGCCACAAAGAAAATAAACTATTAAGAGAGCTTGTCTTGCGCTCGGCCATCGAGATACGAGCCAGAGCGTTTGTGAGTCACAGGACGAATATACTTAATACACGCAGATGTGGTTAAGCGCATCATCAAACTTAATATCTAAAACTAAGTACGTATAAAACGTCAACGCTTTTGACCATGACCATTTACTTAATAATTTTAACATTTTGGCTTTGCAAAAAATCAAGGCTAAAATCTCTTGTTAAGTCAAATATAGTCTGTTCTTTAAATTTAAAGACACAATTAAGACAAATGTATTTATTGGCATCCAACTGAAAGAAAACGGTTAACTCATTATACTGATACCTATAATTTTTGTAGAAAATTAGAATTAAGTTGCGTGATTTATGCACCTACATCGAAACCAATTACTGTTAGACAGCATTTATGTGCTACAACAGACAAGTTGCAGTTGAATTAAGTATCTAACACCACAGTCCCGACCTAAGGCATTATAGGCAAAGAATCCTTTATGCACTCTATCAACAAAAATATCTTCACTAACGAAAATAGTTTGGTTTAAAAATCCGTGCCAACTACCAGTGAATCAAATTAAAATAAGAGATTATGATGGTTAACAAAAATAACCACTCAGCTAGTCTAGAGCTAGACCACAGTTGCTGTACGTCCGGGCCGGTACTACACCAGCACATGTCACCGGTTTAGAACAAAAATTTAAGTCATCCTTGTTTCATTACTGAATATCCTGGCCTGGTACACAAATAATCTGACTTGGTATAACGTATTACTAAACATTATACAAACATCATACTTACGTTAAGTGACAACTGTATAAAGAAGCTTGTTTCTATCAAAATTCTACCTATCTTGACTCAAAATGTTTAAATATTTTTGAATATATAATATCCTGGTTAGTACCTTTACAATTATGGCAACCCTAGGCTAGAGAGTACACTCATGCAGTGACGTAAGCAAAGCGACGGCGGCGGCGCAGCGCTATATTCTCGTAATTGCTGCCTAGGGTGACGGTGAAAACTGACAGACAACGCGTGTATCTTGCAGAAAAACAGGGAAAACGTTGTTTATAAAAACTACAATATAACTGTTTTGAGGATATTGTTATTACTTATCTATTATTTTAAGAGCATTTCGTTTCAAGGAATTTAGTGTCCAAATATCAACACACCAAGTAGGTCCACTTGTGTGCTGAGATCGAAAGAGTCAAAAAAAACTTGAATAAGGATAAGTAGTCTCTATAGCATTTAGGGGCGAATCCAGCGGGGGGCGATCGGAGCGATTACCCCCCCTAAGGGCGGCCGAGGAAGAAATGAATTGTAACATTTTTTTAAATGTATAACTTTTTTTTTATTTATTACATATAAAAAATACTTAGGGTTACTTGGGTTTGTATATTTAATTATTCAAAAACTGCACGAGATGGGTAACTTACGTTTGCAGATTCAAATTTAAAAAAATACCTTCAGATCTTATGATCGCCCCCCCCCCTAAACTTTTGTTCTGGATCCGCCCTTGATAGCATTCGAGCACAAAATCTGACTCTGACTCTACATGCCACAAAAACCTATAAAACCAAATGACTTACCCCTTAAGACAGGGTCCGCATTCGACTACAGACTTTATGCATTTTACAGAGTAAGTGGGGTTCTCTCTCTCGAAGTCCTTGCAACTGAGGCACTCTCGGCAGGTGAGATTTTCACAATAGAACCCATCTGAGCAGTGGTCTTCCAGGAAGCACCCAGTGTCGTCCGACGCGCTGCTTCTGGCCAGCCATAACATGACCAACACCACTGACCACAACCTAGAACACATAAACTTACGTGTAAAATATCGTTATAATATCATTAGACAGGTGTATATCATTATCATTACGTAACATCGTATAATAAGTTGTATACACATAGGTATATGTATATGGTAACTGCATTGGATCGTGTTAAAAAAAAAATTCATAATACAGTTGTTTTTTTACTTTACGTAGCCTATATTTTTTATTTATTTATTTAGTAATGTATTTGGAAACTTAATTTTGCAACCAGTTAGAAACTAGATACCTATTGTTTATTTAAAAAAAAATATTATAACAATAAAATACGATATGTAGCTGCTTGCACCTGATCGAGTGTCACAACGTGCTAAAATGCAGTAATAAATTAATTATTATATAAAAAATAATTTATTTGTTTACGTAAGATTATACCATTCTGTAAATATAATCGTATAATAAATGTTATGCATCTTGGAGTAGACTACACTAGTAGTTCTGTTTGACAAAATCATTGAAGTAACTTAAACACTGACCGATGCTGGTACGCGTTGAATTATTATTACGCAATAAGTGATATTACATAAATAACTGCCGTAACCTCGGGCGGCAGTTAGCAAAAGAAACAAAGGACAGACTGTGTTTTCAGCAAATTCGTGAGTCATATGAGCCGGTCGCCGAGTTTCCACACCGCTCTGCGGGTAAACTCTCGACGCTTGCTATTATGCCGGTGTAAAATTAACAGCAGCTAAACCACTTATTACCTAGCTACATTTTTTTATGTTACAAAATCAAATACTATTGTTGAGATTTCTCATCAACACCAAATAGAATTTAAATTTGAAATACGTTTAAAAGTGTTGGCTTCTATAAAAGATACCTATTCTTTAGATAATTACAATTATTGTTTGTTGCTAAAAGTATAAGCCCATAGCTTTTATTTAACTGTAGGTTTACAGTTTAGCTTTGGTTTAGAGATTTTTAAGGTTCCTTCACTTGCTTGATGTCCGTCCGTTCATGTGTCACTATAGCCTTATTATGATTCCGAAATTTTCAGAGGTTTTTATTAGAAAATTGATAATTTTTGTTCAATATAGGGAATATATAAGGAGATTTACCTACCGAGCCAGAATTTAAAATAGTGTACACTAATATAATAGTACAAAAAGGTAAAAACAAAAGGTCTTAATTAAATGTTGTTAACCTTTTATTATCACCTCTTTTTCGTCTGACTAAGTTAAACTAACAAATAACATACGATCTATTTGTATGAAGCAGAAGCTAGCTAGCAGTTTTAAGTTAATATCAAGTCATGGAAATATTTGTGACTTTTTTTTTCTGTTTAATTTAATCTTTCTATTTGAATTCCTCTAAGCCTCGAGGCTAAAGAACCCTGGCACTCCTTAGAGTACACTTATCTATTCCATTCTCATATAGTATAGTATTATATATAATATACTTCGTGCTAATATTTTAGAGGTAAGCTCTGCAAAACTACTTAACCGATTCTAAAAATTCTTTCACTAATTGAAAGCTACACTAAAAAACCGGCTTAGTGCGAGGCGGTCTCGCGCACCGAGGATTCCGTACCTTCCACCATATACGTAATTTGTTTACCTATCCAATTACTGACCAAGCCCGACGTTGCTTAACTTTGAATATCGTTTCCATACAGCAAACATTTTTTTTTCTGAACTGACTATGCAGTTGGCTGTTGCAGCCATTACTGCTTCACCGGGCTTTTTGGGGCGAGACTCTGAAGGAGCCTCAGCCCATATAGCCCCCAACGCTCGGGGGCGTCCCTTCGACCGGCGTGAGTCTGGAACCCGGAGGTGAGTCACCGCCAGTTCCCCGTTACGCGGGTACGGTTGCGATTGAGTGGGGGCGAGAAGTGCCCCGGCACTCTTTGATACCTCGTGTATCCTTGTGGGCGCCGACGAATCCGGGGACGTCGGCGTCGTGTTTGGAGGGAGGCCCTATTCGGGGAGGTCGTAGAGACTAATCTCGCTATCCGGACAGCGAGATCGTCATCTGGGGCCGTTAGTACGTGCCGAGGCCGCCCAACTGTAGTTTTACGACCGTGCCCGTGTCGATCGGGGGATGATACGTTGTGGATTGCACAATTAATCGATTCGGGTGATTTTGCGTACGCTCGAAAAAGCGGACTGCCAAGTTTTTGAAATATTGGGGAATCGTGGGGAGTTCGAAGTCTCTGTGTAGGTCCGCATTGCGGACGTACCAAGAGGCCCCAGAGGCCGCTCTGATATACCGGTTTTGGAGAGTCTGAATTTTGTGGAGATTGCGCTTGGATAACGCAAAGACTACGCTAGCATAAGCTAGTATGGGGCGGATGCAAGTTGTGTAAAGATTCAGCTTATTTCTAAGCGACATCTTACTGTACTTGCCTATGATGGGATAAAGACGACCGAGGACAAAAGCGGCTCGGTTTCTGACTATTTTGGTGTGAGCTTGGAAGTTCAAACGACTATCCATAGTCACACCGAGATATTTGGTCTTATTTTGCCAGAGAATGGCACGACCGAAGAGAGAGACGGGAGGTGGCCGCGAAAGGGCAGCCTACGGTAAAGAGGACGGCAAAGCTTTTGTCGGGATTCACCTCGATTCTCCATTTCCAAAACCATTCGCCTAGGGCGGTGATAGCGGGTCTCTTAGTGATTCGACTCACTTGCCTATCGATGGTATAGAGAGCAGTATCGTCCGCATAGAGGGCTAGTTGGGTACCTAGGGATGTCGTTGGTGTACAGAAAGTACAAGATGGGGGCGAGCACGGACCCTCACGGGACTCCTGCTTCTACGGGACGGGGGGAAGAGAGAGTGCCTTCAACTTTGTAGCGAAAGCTACGATTCGACAAATAGTCTTGTATGATGAGCACGAGACGATCTGGCAACTGAAAGTTGTACAGTTTAAAAATTAAACCGTTGTGCCAGACTTTGTCGAAAGCTTTCGCTACATCGAAGAAGACAGCGCCCGTGTGGCGGGTCTTACCTAATGCTGGTTGGAAGCCAGTGAGAATATGTTTATTTTCGATAGTGGGTGCGCGGCGGGTTATCCGGTTCCATTCCTGAACATTTATATTTACATAAAAATATCAAAAGTTTCAGCAAGAAAAGTGACGTCCACAAAGTAAATACTAGAAGTAAAAATAAACTATTGGTGCATGATACACGTCTACACAAAATAAGTAACTCTTTTATGGGCCAATGTATACACTTTAACAACAAAGTTCCAAATACTATCAATAAGTCAATTTAAATCTTTTATCAAACAACTTCTTTGTAAAAAGCAAACTACAATATTTCAGACTCTGTAAATGATGAAAATCTATGGGACTGAAGATGCTCAATTACAGGATGCATAGGTAAAAATTGTACGACTTAAATTTTTTATTTAAAACATTGATTGTATTTGTAGTTTTTATGATTTTTTTTAAAAAGAGTAAAAAAGCCGTATCTAGTTTTTTGCCGGATTCATCTCGGTCAACAACATAGAGAACCGGAGGGTGGGAGGGAGGCTTAAAATAATAGAATTGCGTAACTTTGACGATTCAAAAGTGTTTGTAAAATTTAATTTGAATAAAAAATAATGACTTTCACTTTGACTTTTAATCCTAAGAAACTGGTAAAAACGTACAAACTTTATTAATTGCAAAGTTTAAGTAACTAAACAATAGGAAAAATGTTTAGCGCATTTCCAAATACTCAAATTATTGAACAGAGAGTTAAAAATTAAAAGGAAAACATTGGCAAATATCTAGGAGCCCAAAGTTTTTTCTTTATATTCTGAAATATAACGAACACAAACAGTGTAATAAAACTGTAATCAATAAACTCGTGTCTTGTATTAATAGGATGCACCTAGACTATAAATTATAAGTAAAAAAATAAACGACTGTCTCGGCAACCGTAAACTGGATTAGCAAGTTAGGAGACGCATGAAGGGTGAGTCATCTTACCGTGTGCAACCCGTGCCAGGTACCAGGTCACCGGCCCAATCAATAGGCTAACAAACACAAATAGTTTTTTGCAAAAAAAGGAAATATATACGGGAAGAAACATGTTGTTTATTGAATTTCGGTATCTATTTTACTCACTATTAATATTTTTCCTTGGAATTAAATATTTTGTTATTTAAATGGATTACTTATTTAGAAAAACAAATATATGTAGTTGATTATTATTTGCCTGTAGAGTCAAATACCAAATTTGTAAAGTCGTTGATCGTAAAATAACTTTTGAACATAAAAACTCGTTACTATTTTGTTCTTGTTTGTATATTGGCATTGACAGATATAACACAGGTGAACGTCCTTTTGCATCATTTTACATAATGTGTGTTTAGTTTTTGACATTGTTTAGTAATATAATATTATCGTAAAACTTGTAACAGTTTTTTTATTACAAGACGTTTAGGTACAATAGAAAAAGTACTAAACTATAAATTGCGCAAAAACATGTTGAAATCATACGTTTACATTAGCTACATGCTTTTTACCATCACAAGCTTTTTATATTTGACCCACGTTCCGGTGTTCGATTGTGTTGGCATGACAATGCAATATAATGATGTCAAAGAGCTGGTCTGATGATGGAGCCGGACATCTGTAACGAAAAGACGCTACCCCATCGAGTTTGGTCGCTTTTCCAGAATTCTACTCTTCTGCAACATACCTACACTTCTGTAACGCGATACATCCGAAGCAAGAGGAATCAGGGAAAATACCGTAGAATCCTAGGCGCGCCAATTCAAGGTGTATCGTGGCTATATTATCTGTTTTCCTGTCTTTCTTACTCAGATGTTTTAATAACTAATTTGTACGTCCGCTGGTTCAATCCCAACAGAGCCAGAGTATACATTCATTACGTGTGGTATCACTGGTTAGGGCTTAAAAATTAAGACACTTTTTTCTGATATATTTACATTTTGCGAGTTATTGCCTTCCAAATTTAACTTTGTGTCCCCCCTCCTCTAACTTTTAAACCTTGTGATCTAAAAACCTGACAAACAACACGATGACGATTATAAATGCTACTAATGAAAATTATTTTGGACAAAATAGGTTTATAAGTTTTTGAATATCCGCGATATGGTTCCGTAGCCCTTAACTATATAAAAGGTGACAACGGGACCTTGTAACTGACTGTCTCTTACAGTCTTGTATCTTTATAATAGGCATAGGTCCCCCAATACAAGAGACTTTAAAAAACATTTTTCAAACCATTTTTGTATCAGAGATTTTTGTGAATTATGCCATAGCATGGCATCTATCTCATTATTTACTGAAGAATAATCTATTTATATCCGTGTTTTTTTGTTTTTTTAAAGTAACATAATGAAAAAAAATCGGCCAAGTGCGAGTCGGACTCGCGCACGAAGGGTTCCGTACCATTATCTATGAAAACGGCAAAAAAATCACGTTTGTTGTATGGAGGCCCCATTCAAATATTTATTTTATGATAATTTAATTATTTATTTTTAAGTGACTATATAACTTAATATTCTGTGAATATTTTAAGCGTTTAACTGTTGCCGTTATCAATATCGAGCAAAATCGAGCAAAAAAAATCACGTATGTTGTATGGGAGCCCCCTTAAATATTTAATGTATTCTGTTTTTTGGTATTTGTTGTTGTAGCGGCAACAGAAATACATTTTCTGTGAAAATTTCAACTGTGTATCATGGTTCATGAGATACAGCCTGGTGACAGACGGACGGACGGACAGCGGAGTCTTAGTAATAGGGTTCCGCTTATTACCCTCTGGGTACGGAACCTTAAAAACGAGAAAGTTTTCGAGTAGGTATAGCTCTATCGTTAGTTATGTGTTATTACGCCATACACAATACCGTATATAAGTATATATAAGTTGATCCAGGTCATGGATACCATCAGTCAGTTCCGAATGGAACGAAATAGTATATATTAACTAACCTATTATCGTCATAAGAAAAAAGTGCGAGTCGGACCCGCGCACCGAGGGTTCCGTACCTACCATCATTTACGTAATTTACAAACACAAACAAAAACAAAAAGGGTGCCGCTAAGCGGTCACCCATCCATTTACTGACCAAGACCGATGTTGCTTAGCTTTGAATATCGTTTCCAACAAATATTTGTTTTATACCACTGAGGTGGCAAACAAGCTTACAGCCCGCCTGATAGCCTATTGACGCTTGCAGCACCAGGGGCATCACTCGCGTGTTGCCGACCCTACAAAAATCTAATAACTTCTTTCTTGACGAACCCCATACTGCAGTCCTTAGAGAAAACCTTGGCAGGGAGCTCAACCCAAGCGTTTGCGGGAGGAAGTTTCTCTGAAACCGCACTGTACGCGACTATTTCGGTTCAAAAGTGTGAGAATGAATTCCTTGCCGATGGCGTACAAAGTTGCAGTGGGCATCATTTTGAACAATTCCGCAGGACGCATCCCGTAAGAACACACACAGGGAGGCAAAGTCTAGCCTCAGACATAAGAGCTCGATACGGCTAGTGAGTTTAGGATCGTCGACAGTTCTCACAGCCCGTCGTTGAACTGAGTCAGAAGGGTTAAGCTAGTAAAGTCAAAGTCAAAGTCAAAATGTTTTATTCAAATAAGGATTTTACAATCACTTTTGAATCGTCAAAGTTATGAAATATTATTTTTTGAAATCTGGTTCACAATGTTATTGATTTCTACTGAGAAGAATCCGGCAAGAAACTCGATAGTTACTCTTTCAAAAAAAACATAAAAACTAAAAATACAATCAATGTTTTAAATAAAAATTTTAAGCTGTACAATTTTATATTAATTCCATTTTAATTTGGTTTACCTATGCATCCTGTAATTGAGCATCCTCAGTCCTAAGGATTTTTATCATTAACATAGTCTGAAATATTGTAGTTTGCTTTTTTAAAAAGTACTTGTTTGATAAAAGATTTAAATTTACTTATTGACTGCTTTTGAATATTATTGGGAACTTTGTTGTAAAAGTGTATACATTTCCATGTTATGTTAGTGTCATGTAAGTGTTAGTATTTTTCTGTAATATTACGTGGTTCATAAACAAATATTTCATACCTGTTTTCAAAAGCACCAACTTCATCTAAGTACATTTTAACGGAGTTTGTACGAAATTTTTACTTATCCGACTAAAAGGCTACCCATTAAGTTGTAAAGCCTACTTAGCTGTGATAGTTTTGAATTTCGTTATATTTTTTGATAACAAAAAAAAACGTTATTTACATATGCCATTTTGTGGTGTAGGAATACCTTTGTTCGGCTCAAAGAACGAAAATGCTTATTGCACGAAAAAAAAAAAGCCCATAATTCGTCACAAGCTATTTACATGGTGAACATGGTGAAATTTGCGGAAATTCAGTGTCATATCTTGACCAACACAAACATAACCGAAAATGGCCACTCTCATAATATGTCAAATCCCTATTCAACAATACCCTACTTGATGGGGTGATTACATTTTGTTTTCAACCCCACTTTACATGTTCTGGAAGCATTGTTATTATTTTTTTACATTTTACATTTGATACATATTTTTGAGCATAGGGTTGCCATCGGTGCGGGTTCCCTCAGATTTGTCCTAGTTTTGAGGGCGTCCGGGGAGCATCCGGATGGGGTTTCATTTATAGTCCAGCTTTAAAAGTTCCTAAAAACTTGAGAAACCTTTATTTTGATAACAGAATAAAAAAAGTAAGACTGCAAACAGTTTCTTAAAAAGACTAAAGCGAATAAATTTTTTGGTTTTTCAAAATAACTTTTAATAAAAAACTGTTGACATGTCTGGGTTCTAAGCTCCAAAAACGTAAGTGCTAAATTTTAGAGATGGCACCCCTATTTGAGGGGGATGTAATTAACTACACAAGTGCCAGTCACCTTTGCAGGTTTTACTGTCTCTGAATAAGAAGGCAATAGATAAAAGGACTGATTCTATGGCAAAACTATAAGCTGAACAAGGACCTTGATTGAATGGTCTTTAGTAAGTAAAATGTGAAAATTACTGCTTAAGAAATAAATCAATGCTTTGTTATAACAATTTATTTCCGAAAAAGGCTAATGCCCCATATCTCTTGTATTTAAGCTGGTCACAACCAAACAAAAATTTGTTCTCTGACATAAATATGCACTTCATAAAGGATCCCAATGCCCAATGTGCAATGCCTATGCCTCAGAAAGCCATTAAAGAAATAGATAAATGGATGGTGCCTTTTAGACCCCTAATATTGACTGAGTAATTAAACTTAAAATAATGCACTAAAATAAAAATTATGATAAGCTACTAAAGATTAAATTATAATTTTAATATTTCTAAGTTTTGATCAGTAATTAAGGCTGATTAGTATTTATTTCCAAATTCAACAGGAAACAAAAATGGAAGCCACATGATAGGAGAGTAGGACAAATGGTGTTCAATAGTTACTCAGGCTAAACTTCCAAATCACGCCGAGTAATTATCGCCCGGTAGAGTTGAAAAATCAACCCGTTCTGGAACGAGCGTTAGACAGTTAATTTTTACACTGACAGGAGTGATTTTCTACCTTTTCTATGGCAGTGTAAAGAATTCAACTTGACAGTTGGAAAATTACTCTACCCTGGGTGTCCCAAAACCACTTTTTGAACTTCCTCGTTGCAATTTGGAACGCACCCTCAGTGGTGTGACAAAGAAAGTAAAAAAATAGAGAAAGTGAAATAATGAAAATGAAATCAGTCAGGTAGTGGAGGAATATAGTTCATCATGCCCCAGAATGGAGATGGTCTGAGGAGGCCTACGCTGACTGGCAAACAGAACGAATAACAAATATATGGTTAATCCATACAATTTTTTTGGGTGAAGAATCATTATTTTCGTTTATTTTTTCACCTGTCATCCGTTTCTTTAGCATTGATGTCAAATATCAAATTTTTATAATCACTTTTAACAAACTGTCAAGCATCAAGCATTCTTTTGAAAAATTCTTATTTTTTTGTCACTTTTGTCATTGAGAAATGAAACATTAGACCCATGTCTGGAGGAGTCTGTCAAACTTTGTCTTTACATATTAATTATTTATGGTTGTGTGTGTGTTTTTATTGTAGTGTGTGTAGTTCAACCATTAATTTTGCAACTAATATTTTTGTAAGTAACATTTCAAAGGTACATGAATGATTATATTGTATTTCTTAATTCTATGAACTTTTGAGTGTTTGTAAGATTAATGTACTAGGACTTTATAAATCACTAGGAGTAGTATGAAATATATGTATAACTGTGTGTGTGGTCATTGGAATATTATTATAAAAAATATAATATCATAATATGCCTTGCTATAATTTATATTATATATATGTGATGGGCTTAAAACTCTCAACAATTTTCAATCCGTGTCATATTCGCAGAAGATTACACTATTATTATGACTATTACATAACTTTAATGAATGTTATAATAAATACAACACAGCATTGAACTTGTTACTATTACTTTACCAACATTAACAGATGGCATAAGTTTTAGTTACTCTGACCAAAACGGCCTTTTTCTTTTCACAGAACACAAATAATTTAGAGCTAGTCTACTTGAACAAAATTATTATTTACTTAAGTGTTAGTGTTTTGCATGTCAGCACCAGCTGCAACTAGCTTTGAGAGTTTTATTTCTTAGTCATGTAAAAAATTAATATATATTAGAAATAAACACTTACTTCAACATGTTGAGATGCAATCCAAATCCTGTAGCTTTATCACTCAGACACATTTTTTTTTATAATCCATGGAATTCACATAATATATTATAAACCATAAAAATATTTAATACAGTACATTAAATTGATCAAACAAATGCCTACTAGCGTCCAAGTAACATGTCCAAACAACAAACATCATGCACAAACAAAACTAAACTGGTAAACCATTATTGTATGATATAGACAAAAAACATTATTGAAGTGTGAATAAAACGTCTCATCACCTGATCTTGAGATCAAGTGCACAAATGAAGTGGGGTTTGGACTAGGGATTTGGTTGGTGAAAATCTAGAGTAGTGGGAGATCATGATGAGTCACAGTCACCGACCTAAACATGTTTAAACCTGTCAGGATACTTGTCAGGCTCTTGGGTACTAATAAAAAAAAGCAGTCTTTTCTGATTACAGATTTTCACAGTAATAACTATTTTAATATATAAATCTTCCAAATACTATGCCGTAGTTATTTAAAACACTGCTATGCGCTAAAATAGAAAGTAAATAAATATTACTTTACCCATTTGTTTATAAACAAAGTTTGACATTTCTGTAACAATGTTGCCATAATAGAGTATATAATCACTACGTTAGAGTTATGTAGAGGTAGCGGTTCATATGGAAAACCATAAGAAACCATGGATTAAATAAATAAAATGTTTTTTTGCTTGCAATTTCTCGCAAATTTAGCAAATTTGGCAACTTCCAGCAGGATAGCAAATAGATTATTCAACAAAACAATAAGAGACAGCACGAAAGCAAATGCAATCGTAATAGCTAAAAAACAGGGTATGATTTTTCAATTGGTCAGTTGGTTTGTAACCTATTAACTGCATTACCGGTGAACACTTTATGTCTCTGTAATACTCATATTTTTTAAATTATTCATGTAAAATTTTTGTAGACTGTGTGTGTTCTTTTTAATAAATAAGTTAAATGAAATGGATCGGCAGTTAAAATTTGACATTGACAGCTGTCGTTAAACTATGAATGAAACAAAATACCATGTTATGACTTGTGGTTCTTTGTAGCAAGTTTTCTGACAAGTTATCTGCATAACAATAGTTAATAATACTGTCTTCTAAAGCGATAAGGCTGAAAACACTCGACTACAAAATTTAACTTTGTGTGTCTTTTAATTGAATACTGTGTTTTTACACTTATTTGTGGTCACTGAATACGAATTTACCGATGAAATTTTAAAATTAGCTTGGATTAAGAAATATCACAAGTATAAAACATTATGATATTCATAGAAGTTTGAATGAACTATTATTACTTAACAAAAAAACATTAATTTATTTAATTTTTGTTTTTGGTTAGTGGGCATTGTTGGCTACATAGATTTACGTTGACACGTATGAAGCCAAATTTATCGGCACTTTTTTCACAATTACTGGACGCAATGAAAATTGTACATTGAACACCGTAAGGCCGGAGGCACATTACAAGAAATTTCCGATAGAAAAATTCTAGTTCACGCCGGAAGGCACTCTGTGCATACATTTATAACAGGACAGGTTAAAGCAGTAGTGCCCTGTTATTGAATGCACCGGCTAGGTGCTCAGAAGGAGGAGAAAAGATAGAGGGAGTTCAAAGGCGAGTAAAGAAACACTTTTCAAGGGAAAGGCAGGTTATATTAGTATACTCTTTCATTATATAGTAACAGCTTTTAATGACAAAATCCTAATCACATAGGGTGATTCGTAACACTTAAATATCTAGATCACAGCTACCTAATTTACAATCATAACGGACTACCTAAATAAATAGAAAGATAGCCAAACGCAAGCCTGCCTACACAGATTTTAAGTGTAATTTTTAAAGCTTTTATTAGGGAACTAATACACTCAGATCTCTTCAGCCTAGAGCCCGATTTGATGTCTTGCTCGCTGTGGGCACCCCTCAGGTCAGTACCGCCGTAGAAAGAAGACGCGGATGGGACTGATGTTACGTGGCCTAACAGCGTGTGGTGAGTAGTGAATATGCCGCCCGTGGCAGGCACAAGGTAAGGCCGCACGTGGACGTAGCTCGCCAGTAGCTTCGGCGTAGAGCAGGTCGCCCCGTAGCCTTGGTGTGTAGCGATGTTTTAGATAGCACCACTACTGCACAGGCCGAAGTTTTGGAGTCAAGGCGACTCCGGACAGGCCGAGGATTTGGAGTTCAGTAGACTCCGGCCTCCCACAGTATAAGGACAGCAAAGCAGCTGCGGTGCGCCGTCGTTAGAAGACAAACGTGCACCAGCCCACAGAGAAGTCTTCTCGCGGACCTCAGTTACGGCGTAGAGCTCTAGTAGAGTAATATATATACGTTGTATATATAAACTAAGAACCGTACTGTCAAGGAGAAAGATAAATGGATTAGTGACTTACCAGTAACTCACAAAACACAGAACGAGAACAAATAAATATATAAAATTACCGAGGACGGTTTTCATTTATAGAAGAGAAGTGGATATGCAATTAATTTGCAGTTTAGAAGAAGATCGCACAGTTTACTATCCGTAAAAATAATTAGTAGTAGAATTTTTACAACCACGTCAAGCAGAACGTAAAGTAATCTGTTTTTGACTTACCGATGTCAAACATCTAGAGATTCTTTGATCTCTAAATTTAAATTACCACAGTGGTAATGGACCTAAGAGCGAATGTCCAGAAACTTCTATCGTTTCCTACATCATCCGGTCCTTTACCGGAGACGGACCACCGGAAACGATCGTTCCGTTACACATTTTGTACTAGACCCCGCAGACTATCGGAAATTCGTATCAGGCTGGTGGACGTACCCGTATGCTTTACACGTATTTCATGTTGCAAGATGAAGCAGAAGCTATAATGCAAAAAAAACTAAGTCTTATGTAAATGGGCACACGTCATTGGTCTAGCTATCAATTAAAACAAAAAAACTAAGCTGCACATACAATCAACACATTAAATATTTTACCAAACCAGCCATTGCGAGCCATGATCATCTATGTCTGAGGCGGATTAAATGTCGAAAGCACCTCATCGGCGTCTAAAAAATGAGCATTTATACTTGAGATTATATATCGTTAAAAAATACTCTGTACGACGAGCAGTTCGGCTTCCGCGCCGAACACTCGTGCGTCCACCAAGTCCTCCGTATCACGGATCACATTTCTAATGGCTTCCAACCAGTATTAGGTAAGCCTCGTCACACGGGCGCTGTCTTCCTCGATGTAGCGAAAGCCTTCGACAAAGTCTGGGACAACGGTTTAATTTATAAACTGTACAACTTTCAGTTGCCAGACCATCTTGTGCTCATCATACGAGACTACTTTTCGAATCGTAGCTTTCGCTATAAAGTCGAAGGCATTCTCTCTTCCCCCGGTCCCATACAAGCAGGAGTCCAGCAAGGATCTGTGCTCGCCCCTATCTCGTACCATCTGTTCAAAGTCAAAGTCAAAATGGTTTATTCAAATAAGGATTTTACAATCACTTTTGAATCGTCAAAGTTATAAAATATTATTTTTTGAACCCTCCCACCTTCCCGCCGGTTCACAATGTTGTTGATTTCTACCGAGAAGAATCCGGCAAGAAACTCGATAGTTACTCTTTTAAAAACACTTAAATAAACTAAAATACAATTAATGTTTTAAATAAAAGATTTTTAGTCGTACAATTTTATGTTATTTCCATTTTAATTTGGTTTACCTATGCATCCTGTAATTGAGCATCATCAGTCCCAAGGATTTTTATCATTTACATAGTCTGAAATATTGTAATATGCCTTTTTACAAAGTGCCTGCTTGATCAAAGATTTAAATTTACTTATTGATAGATTTTGAATTTTATTGGGAACTTTGTTGTAAAAGTGTATACATTGCCCCATAAAAGAGTTACTTATTTTGTGTAGACGTGTATCATGCACCAACAGCTTATTTTTACTTCTAGTATTTACTTTGTGAACGTCACTTTTCTTGCTGAAACTATTGACATTTTTATGTACATATAAAAGATTTTCATATATGTACTGCGACACTAAAGTTAAAATTTTTACTTCCCTAAACCTATCCCTCAGAGATATCCTAGATCCTAATTTATAAATAGCAAGAATTGCCCTTTTTTGTAACAAAAATATTGTATTTACATCAGCAGCGCTACCCAATAATAGTATACCATATGTCATTAAACTATGGAAATAGCTAAAATATACTATTTTTGCAGTGTCGACATCGGTCAATTGTCTTATTTTCTTGATCGCAAACACAGCAGAGCTAAGTTTTTTGGCTAGGTTATGAATATGAGGACCCCATTGAAGTTTGGAGTCCAGCGTTATGCCAAGAAAGACTGTTGAATTAACAAGTTCTAATTGCTCGCCATTAATATTAATACATGTCTGTCTCTGACTAACATTTGGTAATGTAAATTTAACACATTTGGTTTTTTTTTCATTAAGTAACAAATTATTAACGTTAAACCAATTTACAATTTTAGAAAGGGCATCATTTAATTCATTATAACATGTCTGTCGTCTCTTAACTTTAAAAAGCAAAGAGGTGTCATCAGCAAATAAGACAATGTCATGGTTTTTTACATTATATGGGAGATCATTAATGTAAATAAGAAATAGAAAAGGACCTAAAATTGAGCCCTGAGGGACTCCTATAGTGACTGCTGATCCCGGAGATCTTTCACCGTTGACATCTATTTTCTGTACTCTCCTACTCATATAGGATGTCAAAAGGTCGAGAGCTTTGCCTCTAATACCATAGTGATGTAGCTTCCTGATGAGATTTTCATGTTGAACACAGTCAAATGCCTTAGATAAATCACAAAACACTCCAAGGGCGTCATGCGAATCCTCCCAGGCGTTATATATATTTTTTAATAGTGCCACTCCTGCATCGGTTGTGGAACGGCCTTTCATAAAGCCAAACTGTTTACTACTAAGTAGCTCATTAATACAGAAATGGCTTAACATTTGACAAAGTATGATTTTTTTCAAAAACTTTACTGAGTATAGGTAGTATTGAAATAGGACGAAAATTATTAGGATCTGTTGAACTACCTGATTTAAAAAGAGGTATAACTTTGCTAAGTTTCATCTCATCAGGAAACACACCACTATCAACACAACTATTAAATATAATGGCTAAGGGTTGTGCTATAACATGAATAATTGAATTTATAGTTTTTACAGAAAGTCCCCAAAGGTCTGTGGTGTTTTTAATTTCTAATGTTTTAAATGTATTAATGATATCCGTAGGACTAATGTTTTTAAATACAAAGGGAACGTTATATTCAGGAACACTAGTTTTTAATAATTTTTCTGCTAAGATTGGACTTGAGTTTAGATGTTCAGTTGTTTTGAATGGGATATTCCTAAAAAACTGTTCAAAGGCAACTGCTACCTCAGAATTTGTTTTAAAACTAGCATCATCTACAATCAACTCAAAGTCCTGACAAGAATTCCTAGCTTTACCAGTTTCATTATTTATTATGTTCCATGTAGTTTTTATTTTATTTGTTGAATTTTTTACTTTATGTCTGAGGTGAATTGCTTTTGCAACAAGACAGACCTTTTTAAAGGTTTTTGAGTATTTTTTTAAATATTCCCTAAATATTTGGCTATTATTATATGTTTTTTCTTTATATAATTCATACAGTTTACGCCTACTTTTATGAATACACAAACGAAAACTCTATCTACTATCGGTTCAAATTCTATGCTTGATTTCCAAAAATGTCTTGTGGTTGGATAAAGTACTATTGACCGATATACCGATGAATTGTTTAATTTCCGTATTTGAGACCTCTTTTCCTAACTGTCTAGCATATCTTATGCTTTCGTTAACAATTAATTCTATTAGATTTGCTAGGAAAATATGTTCAAATAATTGAATAGCAGTTTTAAGAGCTTTAAGTTCATCATTCGGTTCTATTTCCTATCGTACCCGGCTTCCACTGATATTTTGGTGTTCGGCTTCTCTTTCTTGTGTTGTCACTGTGATTTTGTTGGGAAGTGGAAAGATTGGGTAAGTTATAGTCATTCGTGTTTCCAGATTCGGTAGAATCATCCGTATAAACTAAAGGGTCATCATTTGGATTTGGACGGTAGGTAGAATTAGGTTTAAGGCAACCACAGATATTGTTGCAGAGGGGTTATGGGACAAAAAAGCATAAACATAGCGCCGCAGCAGCTTTCTAAGACTTCTAAAGTCATCACTATATAAGCAGCATATAAATAATAACGTCCCCTCACCATCAAAACAAGAGGCTCCACAAATTCTTATGGCAAAAGCTAATACTTATACTTTGACAAATTGCTTTACAGGAGAAATGCACGGTGATGAAGTATTGATTTTCATTATCTTGAATAAAGGTAACTAACTATGTATATAATGATAAAACCAAAATATCTTTACAATTATAACAAAACCCATTACTGCATACTGATTCATATATGGAAAACGATGTTTTTCTACTTGTCGCATAAAGTCCCAATTATGGGATGGCATTCCCACCTATGACTGCATGGCGTCCCATATCTGCTACACACTATTTTCGTTCAAAACCTTGCGATCTTTAGACTGTTTGTACCTGATTCAACTTATTTGGATGCCCAAAGAGTTGCTTTATATGTCCAAAAAAAGAAACACCGGAAATATTTAAAGAAAGCCGCAAAAACTTAGAAGAAAAACAGACCAACTTACCCTGTAATCGAAGTTCGATTTCAAACTGATGTATTTTTTTGTTGCTAATGTTTTGGCTTTTAGTAATCAAAGGTTGCCAGCATAAAAAACTCAATCGAATTTAAATTTTTACGCATAAACTTAACTGTGCAAATATGGGGCAGGATGAAGAAAGGGGTTAAATACAAAGGGAACTTTACATTCAGCAACATTAGTTGTTTTTAATTTTTCTGCTAAAATTGGAATTGAATTAAGATGTTCAGGGTCTTTCCCTCTCAATTCCTAAATGTAAATAAGTTGTTTTTTCTAGAAAAAGATTCACTCCACAAATTGAAATAAAATGTAATAATCGAATTATACCAGTAGAAAATAAGATAAAGTTTTTAGGTGTTATCTTAGAATTAAAAGTTCTCAGGTTCCACTCATTTTAAGTACATTACAGACAAGTGTGAAAAAGGTGTCAATATCCTCAGCGCTCTCGCAGGTGTATGGTGGGGTTCACACACCTTCTGCCAAAAACTGCTGTACAATGCAATTGTATGAAGCCATCTAGATTATGGTTCCTTCCTTTTGGAACCCTGTAATAAAGCCTCCCTGGATAAGTTGGATAAAACCCATGCAAAGTGTTTGAGAATTGTTACCGGAGCTATCTCGGCTACAAACTCGAGTACAATTTTTTGAGTCGTGCCGGTGTATGTATGTTCGTCCGGGAGGATATCTGCTGTCGCCGACTTCATAGCCTTGAAGACAGGGACCTGTCGATATTGTGTTTGCGCGTAGATCATGGGGGCCACACTCGTATCTATGCGTGCTTATACAGGTCTCATAGCGGTGATACGGACGTAACTCGACTCTTCACGCACCTGAGTTTGACGACTGACAAAGTTCTAGAGCAATATCCTACAGCAGAATTAGTTACTTTGGGAGACTTTAACGCCCACCATCGTGAGTGGCTCAGTTTTCGAACCAATAACTATGCAGGGATATCTGCTCATGAATTTGCTCTGACCTATGGATTCTCTCAGCTGGTACTTTCTCCAACGAGAATACCAGATATAGAGGACCATACAAGCTCCTTACTGGACCTTCTGCTGACTACACGTCCGGATGGATACTCCGTCTCAGTGGATGCGCCTCTTGGCTCCTCGGACCACTGTCTCGTCCGGACTCAAATGTCATGCACACAACCTGATCCTTCTGGGCCAACTAATTGGCGTCGTGTGTGGCATTATAAGTCGGCAGACTGGGATGGATTGCGAGAATTTTACACATCGTACCAGTGGAGGCAGATCTGCTATAGTTCAGAAGATCCTGACGTCTGCGCAGCCGCAGTCACTGAGACAATCCTCGCTGGTATGGAATGTTTTATTCCTAACCTGCGAGTAGCTGCCGGCGTCAAAAAACGACCGTGGTTTAATAGGCCTTGCAGAGAAGCTAAAATTCTTAAGCAAACTGCGTATGAGGCTTGGACCACGGCTCGTAATAATAAGGATCCGAATATTTCTGAGTTAAAACGCAAATTAAATGCTGCCTCGAGGTTCAGTAAGAAAGCAACTGCCAGAGCAAAATTCCAATTCATCGGCAAAATAGGTGAGCGACTTGCGAGCTATCCTTCTGGGAGTTGTGCTTTCTGGTCGCTTGCTAAAGCTGCCGAGGTGAACTTCTGCCAGTCGTCATTACCACCACTGCGAAAGACCGATGGTGACTTGGCCCACAGTGCAAAAGAGAAAGCCGATCTATTGAGCAGTCTCTTTGCCTCTAACTCGAATGTGAACGACGAAGGCGCTGTACCACCTACTTTACCGTGGTGCGGTAAGACCATGCCGGAAATCTCTATAACACAGCGCGAGGTCCGGCGGGCGTTACTTTCCCTAGACGTTCATAAGTCGAGTGGACCAGACGGCATACCAGCAGTGGTGCTTAAGCAGTGTGCTCCTGAGCTATGTCCTGTACTCACGCGCCTCTTCACGCTTTCCTACCACACTAGGCAATTTCCGTCTTCATGGAAGACTGCGAATGTGCACCTGGTGCCCAAAGAGGGCGATAGATCAGATCCATCGAATTACAGGCCTATCGCTATAACCTCTCTCCTCTCAAAGGTGATGGAGCGTGTGATCAACACACAGCTTTTGAGATACCTAGAAAAACACGACCTGATCAGTGACCGTCAATATGGCTTTCGCCACGGTCGCTCAACAGGTGACCTTCTAGTGTATCTCACACACCGATGGGCACTAGCCATTGAGAGTCAGGGGGAGGCATTGGCATGTAGCCTAGACATAGCGAAGGCGTTCGATCGGGTCTGGCACCGGGGTCTTCTATCGAAGTTGCCTTCTTACGGAGTGCCCGAGGGTTTGTGCAAATGGGTGGCTAGCTTTTTGTCCGGCAGAAGCATACGAGCCGTAGTTGACGGTAGTTGCTCTGATAGCATGGACATTAATGCTGGTGTCCCGCAAGGCTCTGTGCTGTCTCCTACGCTGTTTCTACTGCACATCAATGATATGTTGGACATGAACAACATACATTGCTATGCAGATGACAGTACTGGAGACGCTTATTACACGTGCCGTGCAAGCATCCCAAGTTCCGTTGTGGAGGAAAAGCGTGAAGAACTTGTGTCTCAAATCAAGATCGGTCTGTCCAAGGTCTCTGACTGGGGGCGGGAAAACTTGGTCCGATTCAACCCTTCAAAGACACAAGTCTGCGCGTTCACCGCTAAGAAAACCCCATTCACTGTAGTCTCACAATTCCAGAACACTCCCCTCTCCATCTCCAAGAGCATTGGGATCCTTGGCGTTGACATCTCCAGCGATGTTCAGTTCCGAGATCATTTGCTAGACAAGGTAAAGCTGGCGTCCAAAAAACTTGGTGTACTCAACAGAGCGAAGCAGTACTTCACGTCGGGGCAAAGGTTGCTACTTTACAATTCGCAAGTCCGGACCCATATGGAGTACTGCTGCCATCTCTGGGCGGGTGCACCCGGATACCAGCTTGGCCCTTTTGACTCGGTTCAACGACGGGCTGTGAGAATTGTCGACGATCCCAAACTCACTTGCGGTATCGAGCCCTTAAGTCTGAGGAGAGACTTTGCCTCCCTGTGTGTGTTCTACCGCTTGTACAATGGATTGTGTTCTGAGGAATTGTTCGAAATGATGCCCACGGCTACTTTCTACCATCGCACCGCTCGCCATCGACAGGGAATTCATTCTCACACTTTGGAAGCAAAATGGTTGCGTACAGTGCGGTTTCAGAGAACCCTTGGGTTGTGGAATGAGTTATTAGATTTCTGAAGGGTCGGCAACGCGCGAGTGATGCCCCTAGTGTTGCAAGCGTCCATAGGCTACGGTGACCGCTTACCATCAGGCGGACCGTAGGCTTGTTTGCCACCTTAGTGGTATAAAAAAAAAAAGCTATGAAATCCTCTTCTTTAAATGCTTTGCGTGTAGAGTGTGTTATTCCCCCATTAGGGTTGCGAAGACAGTTTCTTTGTGTGAGATTTCTTTTTTAAACTTTCCAATCTCATCCACTCCTAGATCGTCTACGAACTTTGTGTGCGTTGGTGTCCCTAAGCTCATACCCTATATCACTATATGACATCCTCCACCCAAAAATTCCTCGCCCTGTCAACATGCAGTATCTTTTATCCTTGGTTAATACCCCCTTCATTAAATGTTTAACAAAAATCATCAAAACCTTTAATATTAAACTATAACTCTTTTGCATGCAATAATATGTCCGTCGCCACCTAATATAATCCTCTCTCACTCTTGTTTGTTTGTTTTATATGTTGCGATGTGATGATGTTAAGTTTTTCAACACGTGTCTTTTTCATCACGGATACTGGCAAAATGTTTTGGCTTTGACCGAAATGAAAGCCATTCTTCAAACAATAAATTAATAAACAACGACCATATTCGACCAAATATAACCAAATGACGTCACAACCACAGGTCCACGACATCAACCTAAAATAATCCAACTTAAACCAACTGACTACAAAAACCACTGCTCATAGCATGGTTTTTCTTTTTTTTTTTAGTTGTTTTATCTGTCGCTTTTAAATATCAGCGCGTAAATAAATACTTGAATTCTGTTGTGTTTTATATTTGTAAACTAGTTGTAAAATTGATTCCACTTTGCTTAAAAATCACAGTCAAAAGCCAGAAAACCCTTAGAACAAGTAGAAATCTATAGTTTACGAAAGTAAATAAACTTCAACTGTCATTGTCTAATTTCGACTACGGGTCCAGATGTTTAACTACATCAAAAACCAACTTAATATAACTTAATACGTGGTATTTTGTGGTCGTTTGCTGGACCGTAGTCTTACATTATAACTATAATCCAAAGATAATATAATCACTACGTTTTCTATTATCTGTGAACCTCATCAACTATAGTAGATAAGCGGCTAAAATAAACTTAAAAGCTGTTTTTTGCCTTGCTCTGAAGGCATTTTACTGGCTTTCATTGCAATTGTTCAACTCTAGGTTCAACGTAATGGAAAATCTTGAAGGTGACAATATAAACACCGAAGATATGGCTACAGAAAGAAACTCTGAAACTTCCCGATTAGTCTCACCTGCGACTACTACGCAAGCAAATTTTATAAACATGTTTAGTTATTTCTGCATTTTTATTCTATTGAGTATCATTTGTTATTGCAGTTTTGCGGATGGAGTTCAATTATTTACTTTCCATCCTATCTTTATGTCTGTCGGGGTAAGTTAAAACAAAGAAAAAAACTAGAGTCCTGTTTTTTTCCCTTGCTGACCATGGTCAGTGTATCTAAAAGCACACTTGCACCCCGCAAGGGAAAAGTCTTATTTCCTCAGCGCCCCCTTTGCTAGTGACAAAGCACTCTACTGATCTGCATCATCAAAATGGTAGGTTAATGGAACACACCCCCCTTTTGAAAAAAAAATTTGAACCGGAGAGGGGTCACAGACAAAAGTGCTCCATACAAAAGTTGCTGCTGATGATGTACTCTATTGATTCCCATCATCATAATATATATGGTTATGGGGACATCACAAATTTTTTGGACTCGGTTGCTTTGTGAAAAAAAATTTTGTTTCTTTTTCTCAGTGCCCCCTTTTGTACACCTCAACCTTTTTTTTTCCAAGAGCAATGTTTAAATGGCAATGTGTTCTATGTATAATTATCAAAAAATTGGTCCCTTATAGGGACACACACCACACAAGTTGATTTAGTATATACGGACTTTTAACTGGTTTCAAACTCACATAACTAACAGAACACAAAAAGTTGTGATTATAGGATACAAATCCAAAATGATATGTACAACATCAGGAATCCCTCAGCGATCTATTCTGGGACCATTGCTATTGGTTCTGTACATAAACGATATAGCAGTATGCTTTAAGCATTGTTTATTACAACTAAATTTGGATGACCTTTAAGTATTCTGCTCAATAAATAATATGATTGTTATAAATTTTAGAGTGATTAAGATTGACTTACAAATTAATGTAACAAAAATACTTAACTTGTCTCAACAATAAATATGTCAATCAACCTTTGAGTTACGTGAACAGTTTTATTATAACAATACTTACCATAGTTAATTAGTGGATAACATTGTTGGTTGTTCAATTAGTTAAAAACGTCTTTATGTACTATTATTTAGTATGTCATATTGTATAACGGTTTGTTATTCTGACTAAATAAAAAAAAAAAATATATATCTTGTACTTCTTATGTGATGATGATCAAGATTAAAAAGGTCTGTTTGACTATGGACTTTAAAAAAGATCTTTCTCAGATTTGCCTATACTATTCATCTGATTGCAATTAAACTTTTTGCAGACTGCTGGTAAAGTTAAGTACAAAAATTTTACAATATGTGGTGGCAAATGATTTGATTCAACTAATGAGAGTATTGGGTATAGTTAAGCCACAGTTTAATCCAGGTGTGAATTAAGTGCCTGTAGAAAGGGACATACATATTGAAGCAACTTTTGCCATATCAGCTAGTAATAAATGTGAATATTTCACATCTCTTATTTTGATTCTATTACTTAAATAATATCATAAGCAAGCATAAACTTCTCATTGTTTCAGTGGATGTTATTCATGAGTGTGGCGGTAAATGCTGTTACTCCAGGTGATGTGGCTACAGAGTGGATGCCCATCCGGTTGCGCAGTTCTCGCCATTGGATTCTGCAGATAGTCACTGGCATATTGGTTACCATTGGATTCCTAATAATACTTGCCAACAAAATAAATAAAGGAAAACCACATTTCGCTACCACACATGCGAAAGTAGGATTAGCTTCATATGTTTTGATGTTTGGTACCATGACAGGGGGCATAGGTGCATTGTATAGTTTAAAGTTGAAACGTTATCTTGCACCAATATATACAAAAGTAATTCATGCATCTGTTGGATTGATAACATATTGTTTAGGTTCCGCAGCTCTTATATTGGGATTAATTGCCAAGTGGTTAGCATATGGGGATGTACTTGGCTATATCAGTTTGGTTTTAGTGTTACTGATTATATTAGCTACTATAATGAGGCCTACATTGAAGGTATACTTTCGTATAAGGGAGAGGCTTGAAAATGTAAAATGAATTTTAGTTGTATTGTCAGTCAACATAAAGAAAGCTTAATTATACCATTCAATATCCTGTAACGCTGTGATGTCTATTAGAAAAATATATAGTTATATAATATAGTTAAAAATATATAGATATATATTCTGTGTAAGCTTGCCAAAATGATATAAGCACAATAATGCATGTTTAAAAATTAAGGTAAACTGTTATTTTTGATAATGTTATATTTTATGTTATTAAGTTTTATTTTTTAGTGATGGATTTACAAGCATTTTGTTTTTTTGAGTTTCCACCTGATTTCAAAGAGTAATGTAAGGTAGTTTAATTTAGATGTATGGATGGAGTTATGTATTTCATGATAAAACATGATCGTCAGTTTTTTTAAAAATATTTAGATTAAGTAATTTTAAATATTTATGAGATTTCCAATTTAAAAAACTGGTGTATCTGAATCCTAAAACTGAAAAAGATTTCTTAAAGTAGGTATTTTCCTCTGGTAAATTTAAAAATATACTGAATTACAAAAATAAACGTTAAGACGCCAATGTGATAGATTTGATAGAGGAAATAACTGCCTCAGACCAATAGACAGTTTTAGAATCGAGAGAAGTCAATATGTCTTAAAACTGCACGACTGTAAGACTGAATTTTGCCATGTGATCGTGGCTGATCTAATCCAGAAGTCTCGTATAGGTTTGCCGGTGGTGCCCTAACATCGTGTGAAACTGCTAAATTATACTTATGAAGTTCGCTATAGCAAGCTATACTTGTAGCTATAGTTTGTTTATGCACGGTATAGTTTTCCTCGCTGTTTCACCCACCGCGTGCAGTTCCTTCTCCGCGCTTAACTTAACTTTCCTCCTGGTTATGTAACGCACAAAGGATTTTTTTTTATCTGGCTAGACCAGCTTTTATTAGTATAGATTTTTATATTGTCCATATCAAATAAAACAAAGCTAATCATAACTTACAACTTGAGGGGTCTAAATATGGGTATGTACGGCCGGTTACACGCCAAAGTGTACCGTTGGGATTTTAAACCGTTTGAAGTTTTATCAACAATAAAACATTCATTGCGTAAATTACTGGATGTATATTAAATAGGTAGGTACCCACAGTAATTTTTTAATTATACATGTTGGCTGAAATGCCCGGGTTGGCATAGTATACTTTTAGGTGTGGCTGTTGGTACTTAAACCATTTATTTTATAATAAAAGTCGTGCAAGTACCTATTATAGATAAGATTCTATATTTCTGTGATGGATTTTATATTAAGCAAAGGCTCTTCTATAACTGAAAAGGTGAACTGAAATTGAAACTGAACATTCAAACTTTTAGATATATAAGAAAAAAATACCAAATCGTTATTGTTTTAGATCTGTTTTATTTTTATAGATGTTTTTTATTTATAGTAATCTATATATATATATTCATTAAGATATTATTGATATCTAAATGTTGTAAAAGTATATCCTTATCATATATAAATATTTAAATATGGATTTTATTTTATTTTTACGCCTACCATGATTTACAGTTCGAACTAAAAATGTAGGGGTTTGAAAGTCTTTGAAAACCATTCTGCGAACGCGACCTAACCCATGCGCGGTAAGGGACCAATAGGTGAAAACGAGACTGCGATCTGCGAAACCCCAAGATACGTGATTCGAACTGTTCTACGTATGTACCTATATACAATATGCTTTTATGACTCGAGTTTCTACATATAAGAAGTGTAATTTATAAACAATCACAAACTATATATCTCGATAGATTAAAGCAGTTTAAAGCAGTAGTGCCCTGTTACCGAATGCACCGGCTAGGTGCTCAGAAGGAGGAGAAAAGATAGAGCGAGTAAAGAAACACTTTTCAAGGGTAAGGCAGGTTATATTAGTATACTCTTTCATTATATAGTAACAGCTTTTAATGCACAATATCCTAATCACATAGGGTGATTCTTAACACTTAAATATCTAGATCACAGCTACCTAATTCACAATCATATAGGACTACCTAAATAAATAGAAAGATAGCCAAACGCAAGCCTGCCTACACAGATTTTAAGTGTAGTTTTTAAAGCTTTTATTAGGGAACTAGTACACTCAGGTCTCTTCGGCCTAGAGCCCGGTTCGATGTCTTGCTCGCTGTAGGCACCCCTCAGGTCAGCACCGCCGTAGAAAGAAGACGCGGATGGGACTGATTTCACGTGGCCTAACAGCGTGTGGTGAGTAGTGAATATGCCGCCCGTGGCAGGCACAAGGTAAGGCCGCACGTGGCTAGCACAGTGCAAGACCGCACGTGAACATAGCTCGCCAGTAGCTTCGGCGTAGAGCAAGTCGCCCCGTAACCTTCGTGTGTAGCGGTGTTCAAGATAGCACCCCTACTGCACAGGCCGAAGGTTTGGAGTCAAGGAGACTCCGGGCAGGCCGAGGATTTGGAGTTTAGTAGACTCTGGCCTTCCCCAGTAAAAGAACAGCAAAACAGCTGCCGTGCGCCGTCGTTAGACAACAAATGTGCACCCGCATACAAAGACGTCTTCTCACGGACCTCAGTTTAGGCGTAGAGCTGTAGTAAAGCAATATATATACGTAGTATATATATACTAAGAACCGTACTGTCAAGGAGAAAGAGAAATGGATTAGCGACTTACCAATAACTCAGAAAACACAGAACGAGAGAAAATAAATATACAAAATTACCGATGACGGTTTTCTTTTATAGCTAGAAGTAGATATGCAGCAATTTGTAATTTAATAATAGAATCCGTGAAAATAATTATCAACAGAATTTTTTCACGACTACGTCAAGTATCTACGTAAAGTGAACTGTTTTGACTTAGCGATGTGAAACATCTAGAGATCCTTTAATCTCTAAATTTAAATTACCACAGTGGTAATGGACCTAAGAGCGAATGCCCAGAAACTTCTATCGTTTCCTACATCATCCGGTCCTTTACCGGAGACGGACCACCGGAAACGGTCGTTCCGTTATAGTGTAGGGGACACGTGTTTCAAAAATTTTCCATGAGACCAAGTCTCGTTGAAAATTTTTCTCCTGAAGACACTTTTCTTCAATGATACGAGATGGCTGATGAGTATGTACAACTTCTGGTATCACTCACTTTCATTCAAACAAACAGCAACCTTCAAAATCCTTTCAAAGTTCGCTTTTAAATTGTCTGAAAGTCTCATCATCAACTTTTAGACCCTTACGTACGTTGGTGCTGAGCTACAATCGCCAGTCCACCAAATGAACCCAAAATATTTAACTTATAATTAGTCTCTTTGTTAAGTTTCAAAGACACTATTTAAATATCTACCGACAGTTACGAGTAGCCTCTGTATTAACAACAAGTAGAATTAGTTGTTCTAAAGTTCAAAACTTCAGATTGTAGAACTTCATATTTGACATAAGCATTATAGAGTAGTAGTATCTTATGTGAATGAAGATAAGATAGAGTCAAAATCAATTATATCGTATCGTGGCGCGGGCGTTACCGCGCGTCCTCGTTTTCAAGTCCCAAGATTGGGCGGGAGATTTGGTGTGGATCCTCAGACATTGCGCGTCATGTCCTGCTTATTTCTTCATAATTCACTATTCATGAGCCTTCGCTGCACAATTCTTAACACGCTTTCGTAAAACATTGCTAAAATATATACATCGAAAGTCACTTAATGAATTTAGAAAAATTAAACAGAAAAAAACACCACTCCTTCTTAAGATTCGCGCCAAAACTCTCGACAGTTGTCAACCTGACAGCTGACTATTGTTTACAAACAAACCAAAGGTCAAGAGCGAATCGTTTTCACTTTACGTCTGAACACTGAAATGGTCTACAACATTGTTTAGGTTTATCCATTAAACCAATAGTTTTAGAGTTTTGATGTTTGTAAGCTAGACTAACACTACATTTTGCTACAAACTTAACAACGTCAGAGTACATACCATTCCAAAAATAACGTAGGCGTATTCTTTGGTAAGTTTTTTGTATCCCGAAATGAGCACAAGTAGGAGAAGAGTGATTTTCAGAGATCACTTGTTCTCTCACTTCGTTTGGTATGACTTCTTTCCAGTCATATTCAGAGCACAAAATAGAGTTAGTGCGACAATGTTTATACAATTTGCTATCCCTTATTAGGTATTGAGGATATGTACGAGGGTTAGCTTGAATATTAGCCTTAAGAGCATTATACCAGGCATCAGTAGAAGATGTGCTGTTATAAGTGATTGCATTCACCATGTTAGCACGAGACAAGAAGTCAGGTGTCACATTGTCGGAACCCTTCGTATCAAGAGATACAAAATGTACCAAATTAGAGTTTATGCAAGAAGGCATAATTTGAAAAGCTTTCCAGAAGTCAACACCAAGTAGTAGAGACTGTTTAACTTCTGGTATAACGTAGAAAGTTAAAAGCTTTCGAATTCCATTGAATTCGACAGGTAATTCAATCGATCCGATAGAAGACATTTTTGTTCCGTTTGCTACGGAACACTGAATGTTATCGCAACGATTTACACTTAACCCATTCTCGCAGAGTACGAGATGTGAATTATTACCTAAAATAGAGATTGCGCTACCGCTATCTTACAAAACACATAAAGTAAGATTATGTACGGAGATATTTACATAAGGACGTACAAAATCATTTTCTTTAAAGAGAACCGAATCGACTTTGTACGATTTCGAAAAGATTTTTACCGTTTTAAGCCATGCCTCCCACTCGCCTTTATCAAAGAAGTTGATATGTTGAGTGAGAGATTGCATACAGGATTTCGAATTTTTGTATGTACTATCTTTAGCACCAAAATCGATTTTCTTAGGGATCAACCTTTTATTTTTTAAGTTTGAAAAACCTTTTTTTGAAAAGTGATTTGGCTTAAAATCAGTATTACAAGTAGGGTTCTCTCTTACAAGTTTTTTTGGATTTGAACCTTTAGTAAAAGTGACCTTTTTTCCACCACTTTGTGGTTTAAAATGGTTATACTTTCGAGCAGGTCTAGATACACTAATTGTCGAAGTAGGAGAACAATTAGGACAATTGATCACACGTACGTCTTTACGGGCACAGCGGAAACATACAATGCCACGAGAGTTACATTGTATCTTCGTGTGAGATTCAGAGTTACATCTAAAACATAGGTTTCTCTTGTTAGTTTTAGGAGTAGACTGTACAAGACTAACCTTGTTTTCTATAGAAGTAGAAAGAATATTATTATTAGAAGTATTAAGAGAGCTAGTGCTAGGAATAGAAGTATTCATCGCAATAGACGTTTCTAACCATTAACAAGCTTCAAACAAAGAATCAATTGAAACAACGTCCGATTGTCGCAACTGTATTGCAAAATTAGGGATTAAGTTTCTGCGCAAAATAGAAACAATCTCTGATTCTGACATTGGGGACCTAAGTTTTCTGCAAAGAGTTTGCATCTCAGTAATAAAAATTATGGCCTTTTCATTAGATTTTTGTTTTCTGGCCTCAATTTTTTTTTTAATAAATAGTCAGCATCAGGAATCTCAAAATCCTTAATAAAATCGGTTTTGAATAAATTCCAATTTATTAGTACATCTTTTTTGTTACGGAACCATTCGAGTGCTGGACCGCTCAACATTTGAAACAAAAGTGAATACAATTTGTTATCCGAAACAGACTTAAATGAAGCCATTTCAGTAACGTTTCTTAAGAATTAAATTGGAAAAGATTGACCATCGTATTTGAACTTTTTAAAATCTAGAAGAGGAGATTCAATTACAACTTTTTTTTCATTATTAGTAGGAGAAGAAATACAAGGCTTAGGATCAACATTTTCGACAATGCCCTTGCAAAAATTCCAATAACTTTGAGAAATCTTATTATCTTTGTATAGTCTGACGAAAGGTCTGAGAACTTATCTATAAGAGATTCATCCTCATCCTCGTCAATATTGATCCTAGAAAATCTAAGCATTAAGTGCTGAAAAATAGCTTCAAGATCAGCTTTAGATACATTTCCACTAGAAATTGTTAAATCAACTTTGGCTTTCCAGATTTTAAGCAATTTAGATATCTGATCGATATCTTCGGTACATTCCAATGGGCTTAGATCAGGAACAATAGTAGTAGAAGGTAGTTTTTCGTACTGATCGCGCATCAGATCGATTTTAGAAGCAGGTTCTACACCTCTGAGTAGCAACTCATACTGTAGAGCCTTTTTAGGCAGAAACCTAATTAAATCGCCTGCCATCTGGAATGCCTCTGTTACACACAGATATCAGATAGATTAGAGTTAGTAGTAGTAATCAGTTAAATACAATGAAATAATAAGCAAAAGACGTTAGTAACCTAGTATATGGTACTCGGCTTACCACCGACACGTTCTAAAGAAATTATTAACACCTTACCTAGGGTTAGATAAACAATGAATGAGTATACCGCTATGCTAAATACAATTTTATAAGAAGCTGAAAAAAATAAGGATTAGACACCCTAAAATCTCTGAACCTTGCCTTGAAAAATCTCTTTACTTTAAAGAAAGTAGAATACCTCTAAAACCCACGTAAAAGGGCGCCACTATAACAGGACAGGTTAAAGCAGTAGTGCCCTGTTACCGAATGCACCGGCTAGGTGCTCAGAAGGAGGAGAAAAGATAGAGCGAGTAAAGAAACACTTTTCAAGGGTAAGGCAGGTTATATTAGTATACTCTTTCATTATATAGTAACAGCTTTTAATGCACAATATCCTAATCACATAGGGTGATTCTTAACACTTAAATATCTAGATCACAGCTACCTAATTCACAATCATATAGGACTACCTAAATAAATAGAAAGATAGCCAAACGCAAGCCTGCCTACACAGATTTTAAGTGTATTTTTTAAAGCTTTTATTAGGGAACTAGTACACTCAGGTCTCTTCGGCCTAGAGCCCGAATTTGCTTGGGTTGTTGCGCGAGGCCCCTACAAGAGCGTGGCCCCGGGCGATTACCCTGTTCGCTACTCCTTAAGGCCCCCGCTGCCTATATGATTTTCTAAATCAGCGGTTTAAGTATTCTATTTTGATTTCGGACAAAGAAAAATTATGTTGGTTTTTCGGGGAATACCGCCAAAACTTAGTTAAGCCGTTCAATTGTTTCGTGGTGAATAAACGTATTAATCGGATTAGTATTCTTTAGTATTCTTTCACGATATAATAGCCTATTGCTTGCTATCCTCTGCCATTATATGCCCAACTGCAGGGGCACAAGCATCTCCTCGGAGAAGGAAGCTTAGGTCCATCGCGCTGGCCTAGTGCAAATTGGCGGACGTTTATCAAACTAGTGGCCACTCGACTGTCAAGAGTTTTCAAGCTGCTAATAAAGCCTCTGTATATCTAGATGTAAAGTAGTTCGTTAGCCATTTCAAAACCATTACTGGTAGGTTAAATGGTTGTAAACTAAAGTTTTTATCAGAGCCCCGTGTTTATTGCGGGTTTTTCATGTTGTTCCAAATATTATGTCCAACTGCTAGTTGTAAAAGCCATCTGCGGTCAACAACAGTAGTCAGTAGTTAAAAAAAAACAGATGAATGTACAAAAGTACGTGTAGGGCGCGCAAAAGGAATGTTTACATGTATAATGTATTCCGGACCAAACAACGGCCAACTCATAGGACAACTTTCAGAAGTGAGAGTGAGCGGCTGACTAAACCCTTTCAATCATCTGGATTATCGCTTATGTGAGTCAAAGGACGCAAATTAGTTCTCCGCTCTTATTAATAATAATAATAATAATAATTTCGTTTATTTATTCTCAAAAAGTTTTAAATAATAAATACAATATAGCATGTACACTGAATTAAAATTTTACTTTGTGAGACTCTGGAGTCCGAACTAGGTTTGCACCTGTAATTTCAGATCACCAGGCCTCTACCACCAATAGTACACAAAGTTAATAAAACTCAAATAACATATTTACAATAATAATAATACACCGATGTAGCTTAATATAACGTAAATATTTAGTTAATAAAATTTAATTTTTGAAAAGTAGGTATGAGTTGAGAATATGTTGGAGCAAATGGACGTATATGACATTGTGTGTGTGTGGGTGTGTGGGTGTAGTAATTAGTGCACGCTTCCGTTTGTGCCAAGACACTTGATATAACTCTTCCCCAAGTTCTCCATACTATGCAACATATAATAAGTTTGCACGGAACCCTCGGTGCGTGAGCCAGACTAGCATTCGGCCGGTTTTAATTTATCATAGGTAGGTAAATACAAACCGTATTCACAAACACACTACACACTACTTCCTATTCATTGGATCGGACTGGTTTCTAGGTGATTTTATTTCAAGTGTTTATTTTGCGAGTTATTAGCTAACGAAATTAAAAATCATGGTAGCGGTCCAAGACAACCAAAGAAATATGGATTAAGTTAGTAGGTATTAGGTAAATCATCATCAATTGGACCGGTATTCAAAATTTGACCCTGACAGCTGCAAAAAAAAAACCTTACTCTGAACAGCATGAGTTTCGCTAGCGTCATGCAGTAATATGGGGGCCGTCCATGAATCACGTGAGGCTCGAAAGGGGGGGAGGGGGTTGGGTAAAATCACGAAATATCACAAGGGGGGAGGGGGGGGTGTAGTAAGATATCACGTGTATTTATTTTTTCGTCAAACGCGCGAGTGATACCCCTGGTGTTGCAAGCGTCCATAGGCTACGGTGACTGCTTACCATCAGGCGGACTGTAAGCTTGTTTACCACCTTAGTGGATAAAAAAAAAAACGAACGAAGTCCCCGCGCGCCGCTAAGACCGCCGGGATCGGCTTGCCAGTCGCAAATTATACTGTTATTTTATATGTCTATACTAGGTGTATTAAGACCTATTTGCAAAATATAAGAAAGGAAAAAAAAACCTATTTAGTCTAGTCGACAAGTTGAAAATGGTACAAAATAGAGATACTGCTCTTAAAATTACGTGCGATAGCTCATTGGATCCGGAATGACGTCTAGAAAAATGTGCCAAAAGCGTGTATTAGCACATAAAAAATTGCAAAAGTTATAAACAATTAAAGATGAAAAAAAAATGGCATTTCGTTTTTTGCCAATATTTCATAAACTATTAATATTTAAGAAATTTCAAAAAAAGATTCTAAAAGAGGAGGAAATTTCCAATAAAAAACTTCTAACTCCCGGAACTCTATCTCCATTATTTATAATTTTAATTTAACGCTGAAAATAGGTCTGCGCGCGACATTTTTAGGTTGCGCGTGCAGCGTCAAAAGCGAGTACGGCACATTAATTAATTAATTTAAGGTATTTAATATTTTTTTTTTAATTTAAAAAAATTATGGTGTGTTCTGAACACTATAAATAATTCATTCCCGTTGGAAATTTTACTTAAAGTCAATTTTTCAACAAGTTAAACAATTGTTAACTAACAAAATTTTCTCGAACTACCGTCTTAATTGTAAGTGAAAAAAAATGTTTCAATAATGGTCGTAAAAAATTTTCGCTTCGTAGAGCCTTTCTTACATACATACTTAACAAGATCGTGCCATAAAAGTTAAAAAAATATTTATACTTTGTTTATAACAATTTTTTTACTTGAACAAAAACTTAAAAATCCAAGTAATGTTGTTAAAAAAATTTTTTTTTTTCTAAATCATCATATTACCGTTTTTTTATTAATACAAGATATTAATTGTTTTGCAAAAAAAAATTTTCCCGCCATTTGTTGATAAATTTTTTATAAACAAATTGATTAAATCAATATTTTTAAAATTTTTTTTTTCACAACTTTATTTACATTATAAATATTATGATTTAAAAAAAAAATTTTTTCCTTAATAACAATTTTTAATTGTTTATAATCGTTTTTTTTATATTTCTATTGTTTAAATAATTAGTTAAGAAATTTTTTTTTTTCTAAAAATCATAATTGACAGTAAATTAGTAATAACTAAAATTTTTTTGAATAATTCATTTAAAAGATCGTTTAACTATTTATAAAATCGACTAGAATGTTTATTTTCGTATCTCTAATAGTTTAAAAGTTATTTCAGTTTTTTAGTAGACAAACGAAGCAGCCGCTGCAACTTTTGTAACACGTGTTTTTTAAAAGTACAATAAAAAATTGAATTTTTTTTTTTTTTTATACTTTGTTGTATATGGTTGTTTTTGTTAATTTTAGAAGTTTTAGAAAAAAAATAAAAAAAAGTTGAAAATTTGTTTATAACAAATTGGTAAGTTAATAAACAATAGAATTGTTGATAAAAAATTTTTTTTTTTTGTTACTTTATAGAGGACTGTCAATTATGATTTTTAGAAAAAATATAATTTCTTAACTAATTATTTAAACAATAGAAATATAAAAAAAACGATTATAAACAATTAAAAATTGTTATTAAGGAAAAATTTTTTTTTAAAAATCTTAATATTTATAATGTAAATAAAGTTGTGAAAAAAATTTTTTTAAAAATATTGATTTAATCAATTTGTTTATAAAAAATTTATCAACAAATGGCGGGAAAAAATTTTTTTGCAAATCAATTAATATCTTGTATTAATAAAAAAACGGTAATATGATGATTTAGAAAAAAAAAAAATTTTTTAACAACATTTCTTGGATTTTTAAGTTTTTGTTCAAGTAAAAAAATTGTTATAAACAAAGTATAAATATTTTTTTATCTTTTATGGCACGATCTTGTTAAGTATGTATGTAAGAAAGGCTCTACGAAGCGAAAATTTTTTACGACCATTATTGAAACATTTTTTTCACTTACAATTAAGACGGTAGTTCGAGAAAATTTTGTTAGTTAACAATTGTTTAACTTGTTGAAAAATTGACTTTAAGTAAAATTTCCAACGGGAATGAATTATTTATAGTGTTCAGAACACACCATAATTTTTTTAAATTAAAAAAAAAATATTAAATACCTTAAATTAATTAATTAATGTGCCGTACTCGCTTTTGACGCTGCACGCGCAACCTAAAAATGTCGCGCGCAGACCTATTTTCAGCGTTAAATTAAAATTATAAATAATGGAGATAGAGTTCCGGGAGTTAGAAGTTTTTTATTGGAAATTTCCTCCTCTTTTAGAATCTTTTTTTGAAATTTCTTAAATATTAATAGTTTATGAAATATTGGCAAAAAACGAAATGCCATTTTTTTTTCATCTTTAATTGTTTATAACTTTTGCAATTTTTTATGTGCTAATACACGCTTTTGGCACATTTTTCTAGACGTCATTCCGGATCCAATGAGCTATCGCACGTAATTTCAAGAGCAGTATCTCTATTTTGTACCATTTTCAACTTGTCGACTAGACTATATTGTGGCTCAGAAAGAATTTAATAAGTTGTGGGCTACTGTGAAACAAAAATATATTTTTATTTATACGTTATAAAAAAGTTATTTAATTAATGTCTTAGGTTTTTTAAAAGTTTTAGCTAGTTGTTGGCGCACAGGAATATTATATTCCATTCCATTAAAAATGCTAAAAAAGTGGCCTATGTATTCCAAAGCCTCAAGAGCATGATGGAAAGACGTTTGCTACATTTCTTCTGCGTCGGTCTCTTGGAATTACCTCAACGCATGAGGTCTTTAACAAATTACTTTATGACACGTATTGCCCTAGCCTGTAGAAGGATCGTCAGCAGCTTGTGGAAAGGACGTGCCAGCGGCGTGGATTGTACTTCTGTACAAGGAAAAAGTTAAGGAACATGTAAATTCATGTCACAAGCAACCTAATCTGAACAATAATAGTCTAGAGCCGCTATAGAGTCGAAGGCACTCTCTCTTCCCCTCGTCCAATACAGGCAAGAGTCCCGCAAGGGTCTGTGCTCGCCCCTATCTTGTACATCTGTATACAAACGACATCACTAAAATGATAGGTACCCAATTATCCCTCTTCGCGGACGATACCGCATTTTGATAATTAAAATAAAAAAATTAAAGATTCTTTGTAGGTAGTAAAAAATACACGTGATTTCGGGTGGGGGTGGGGAGGTTAGTCTTAAACCTCATCACATATCACCAAGGGGGAGGGGGGGTTAAAAAATTCTAAAAAAAAAACATCACGTGATTAATGGACGACCCCATGCAAGTCCAAGGACGTACAGCTACGTACAAACCGACCGCTTAGCAAGAGGCGGGCCATATGCTTGTTTGCCCTTTCCGGGGAGAACGGTATCGCAGGGCATTATTTGTTCATGTCGCAACATGTAATATTTACTTATCTTCCTATTCCGTTTAAGAGTTTCCACGGGAATAGTTTCACCGCATGTAAAACCGTAGTGGGGCTTCGATCACGTCGCATGTAACTTGTTTGTTGGCACAGTGGTATTTACAGAAAGGGATGGAGAACAAGTCAGTTAATTAAAGGGATCCCCTAGTATAATCTTGCGCTGATTACTAAATTCTGCGCTATGGTGTATGTTACAGTTTTAATCCCTTCAAGGGGGTAACCAGTGACTGACTGAGTATACACACCTAGCGAGTGAGAGGTTTAGAGTCGCTCGCTGTACACTCCCAAATCATAATGTGAAAGACACACGTGGTGGCCGCAACACTGCTTCCGATACATTGTATGTAGACTTGAGTGTTTTATTTACTCACGAGCAACCAACTTGACTCAACTGACTGCGCACATACATCGATTTTACTAAAAGTATACATACCAACAGATAAAAAAAATATAGGTATAACATATTTGAAAGCTCAAGACCTTTAATTTAACTGATATTTTTTTGTAAATACTTACATATCATACACAAACACACCCAGGCTCAAGACAAACAAAAATGATCATATTAAGACACTAGACTTTGCCAGCGACTCCGCCCGCCCTAATTTCGGTTATCGGCGTGGAACTCCTTAACACATTAATTATTATACTAATGACGTTTGCTATAGCAAGCTGTGGCTAAAGTTCGTTTAAGCTCGGTTATAGTTATTCCCGCGGTAACTTTTGATTTTTTCGCGATAAAAAGTATCTACCTACCTACCTATGTGCTTTTTCAGGACCTAATCTATAGGTGTGCCAAAATTCATCCCGATCCGTCCAGTGGCTGAAGCTTTATAGAGTAACAAACATCCAGACATTATAACAAACTTCCACATTTATTATATTAGTAGGATAAATATTTGTCCAGTGCGGGAATCGAATCCACACCCTCTGCACAGCAGCTTGCCACACTACCAACTAGGTTGCGAGGGAGTTGTTGTTGACCTTCTTGCGGCTGAGTCATTCGAACATATCTGTAGGTCCGTTGTTTTTATGCATATACTAGCGGTCCCGGCGAACGTTGTTCCGCTGCCGATCCTCTGTAACCCGGAGAAAGTTGGTTTTTAACTAAAGTGCCCGAGTCCGGACTCGCACTTAACAGATCGAGATAAAAACTATCTTATCTTTTAAGTTGGATCAATTAACAGATAGTTACGAAGTTTGATCAAAAACGGTTCAGTAGTTTAGAACTCCATCGCGGACAAACAACGTGACACGTAATTTTTATATATATAGATATACATATTACAAACTTAATTGGACATTGGTATTTTTATCCATTATTTTATATTAAGTAATTGATGTTATTATTTTTTTTAAATAAGTAAATATGATTATTTATCAATTTTTTTGAATTAATTTTTTTAATTAAATTAAAATTAACTCCAACTTTAAATATAATACAAGTAAAAATAAAATTGCTTCGACTGCGACGCGCGCCAAGCCTCGCCTAAAAATCAGCGCTATAAGCATGCACCCGGGTATATCCGGTTCCTTAATTACCCGGGTATACTCGGTTCTGGATATTTTCGATTCTGGATAGTTCGTATACATTGAATGGAACCGGTTCCGAATGTAACGATTTGCCCCGGTTCTCTAAAAAAAGGAAAAAATAAATATGTACGCATGTAAAACGGTTCGGTTTGTCAATGCGTTTACGCAACGTTGCCAGCTCGCCAGCGACAGCCCCCGCCCTGCTCAGCTGTGTAATTCGTCGTGCGAGCGTGGCTCAATCTGTTAGTTGTAAGGCGAGAAGTATAACGTGCTTGTGTATCGGTGACTAAAAATAATTGTAAAACAATAATAGTTATCTCCAGCTATTGTATAAATTCTTTTTTATCATCTGTACTTTTCACATTGTACTCTCTTTTTGTATTACCAGCACTTATGCGTGTTATCACCTATATTATGGGAAAAGAGAGTTGTATATTTAATGAACCTATTTTACATCAGATAGAGTCCACGCGCGAGTTTGAGGCATTTTAAAGAATGTTTAAGTGCAGTCTTTATATCTATAATATTTTATATTAATAGTACACATAGTGTATTATTTAATACCTTAATTATAAAACTCAAAACTGTAAAGCAAATTAAATTCTGATATTGGGCCTAAAACTTACTATCCCGAGCTCCGAAAGTTAAAATATATTCTAAGGCAGTATCTATTTACCTAAAAATAAATCCTTGTTTTCCTTTATCACGCTATTACTTAAGAACGGCTGCACAAAAATTTATTAAGTTTTTATTATGAGAACTTTGTCCTAATATAACGTTAGGACAAGGTTCTTAAAATAACTAAAAAACCGGCCAAGTGCGAGGTAAGCTCGCGCACCGAGGGCTCCGTACAAATTTACAAAAAACGGCAAAAAAAAAACACGTTTGTTGGATGGGAGCTCCCCTTAAATATTTATCTTATTTTAATTTAATTATTTATTTTTAAATTAAATATACAACGTAATAATCTGTAAATATTTCAAGCGTTGTTAATATCGAGTAAAAAACGGCAAAAAAATCACGTTTGTTGTATGGGAGCCCCCCTCAAACATTTATTTTATTCTATTTTTAGTATTTGTTGTTATAGCGACAACAGAAATACATAATCTGTGAAAATTCCAACTATCTAGCTATCACGGTTCATGAGATACAGCCTGGTGACAGACGGACAGCGAAGTCTTAGTAATAGGATCCCGTTTTTACCCTTTGGGTACGGAACCCTAATAAAAAGGGCGAAAGCGCGAGGCGAACGGTATTATAGTGAAATTTGGTTAGTGGCTGTGCACAGGCCGGGGGAGGTAAGACGCCAGTAGAAACAAATTTCGCAGGGTCTGAGAGAAACTTTAACGAAACATCTTTCGCTAGGACCCCTAGTATATTTTATATTTTTAAGGTTAAACGTTTATTTTACAGTACCTGTGGTACTTTTGGTAGGTACTACTTGATTATTAGTTATTTCTTACACTACATTTCACTACTTTTGTAGTAATATCAAATATCCTTCGACAAATATGGAGTTTGAAAATATACAGTCCGAAGATAAATCATCGGTTTGGCGCCATTTATTTCGATCTTCGATTATACTTTGAGATTGCGCAGGGCTGGCCTCCTGTCCGAGGATATGCTGCAATGCATGCAAGAGTTCTTAAGCCGAAAAGAACAAGAACTCCAAGCGTCGGGCATCAAGACCGCAGAAGCAGCAGCGAAGGCGCCTATTTTACTGCCTCGCGCCGGCTTACCCAGTCGTCGCCCGAGAACCGACGACGATGAAGCGAGTGAACCCTCAAAGTGAAAATGCGTCAAAACAACGCAACGGTGGAAATTGACACCGAATCCCTAGCCTCAGTCTCAGAGATGAGTGCAAGAGAGAGTGACTAAAGCCCCACCGGATGCCTCAACTCTCTCAACCTCCCGGACCGTCGGCGAGAAGATGGTTACGTAAAAATTTCGCGATGAGATCCAGATCGGACACGTTTCCGCGCCGCTCGTGCAGCAGCAGACCTACAACTGATATCAGTTTTAATCGTAAAATCCTACGGCGATCGAGATATACACTAAATTGGTACTCTTGAACGTTGTTGTAGCGCTCAATCGAGATCGGAATTTGGTGGCCAATTTCGGAACTAAAATCCTATACAAATATTAAGAATCGGTACCATCGGTACTCTTGACGCCAGGATCGAAAGTGAAATTAGGTACGATGATCTGTAAAAAGAAATGTCAAAATTGTAAATCAACAAAACGATCGCTACGAAGATTTAACTTTCACTTTAATTTTTATTAGTTTCATAATTTTTCGTACACTAAAATCATCCATACTTGTAACAAAGTTTAATACAATCAACATAAAAGGCGTGTTTCACCAGTTTTAAGTTTTTGAAGTCGGTTAAATAGGAGTACACGATTACTCTTAGATATGGAAAAAGCGTTTGACAGGGTGTGGCATGAGGAGCCACTATACAAGCTGGCATCGTCAACCGCTTCACGTCGCATCGTGCAAGATACCCTCCTTCCTCCAAGACCGCCGCATAACGCTTTGTGGAAGCCGGTGTCCCACAAGGAAGTTGCTTATCTCTAGCCTGCTACGCCCGCTTTACGAACGATATCCCGGTACCTATACGCTGACGATACAGCGTTTTTAACATCGTCACTAAGCAAAAACTATGCTGTAAATAAGATGTAGCGCACCTTGGTTATACGTCGCGAAACCGCAGGCCATTATGATGGGTTGAAAGCATGAACCTACTCAGAGGCTCTGTCTTCAAGGTCGGTCATCGCCTAGCACAAGAAAGTCTCTATACTTGGGCGTTACGATTGACCGTGGACTAACAATAAAGCCACACGTGTACAACATAGCGGAAAAGGTTTAAGTAGCCACGGCTAAAATTGCGACCGCTCCTCTCGTCACGGCTCTCTCTGCGTGTTAAGACTCAATTCCTCAGGGGAAGATAAATGAAAAGATAGGTGTAGTTCGTAAATACAATTTAATTATAGTTCCCTATACGATCGCACTTTACAAAAATTAATTAATTTCAATCCCTTTTATGCCATACACAATTTTACTTCTTCGTTTCGGAAATTATTCATTTTGCCGTCTTTTCTTATTTTGACGACCGTATTACAATTTTTACTCCGGTCGACTCTATTATCGCCAAAGTTGGCAAATCGTGGTACGTCGTGATTAATCCAATGGTTTACGAAAATCTATGTCAACTCCATATATTTCCCGAATTTTCAAGATACGGAAAAGGGAATTCGATAAAGGCAAAAAGGCCCAATCCACAAAAAATCAAGGTCTTTGTAGACCTTACTAATAAAACAGAAATATGGTACCTTCTGTGTGATTTATGGGGTAACTCACAAACCGTCGACAGATAATCCAGGAAATCAAACCTCCTTATGTGTTTTTCTTTTGATCGAATCTATTCCCAAGCACAGGTTTCTTATATATGGTCCACGCCGATAAAGTTGCACCAGGTAAAATAATAAATTATCTGTATCTATTTAAAATTTCTATTTTTTATATCTTACTTTGAGAAAATCTCAACCAGACTTACTTTGAATATTTTTCCATCACTCATCTTTTTAAAAATCAGATTTAAAAGACTGTTGACGTAAATGAGTATGGCATTCCATGCCTGTATGGATATAGAATTTTACAATGATTTTAACATAACACGCAAAAGGGTAATTTAAAGCTCTACATACAGAAAATAAAATAGTTTCTCTCGCTACATGCGATCAAAGCTTGGGATCTATAAAACATATATAGGATCCCAGCTTACTTACATATGCAGCACCAGCGTGGTACCTACGCACTTGTAGCAGAGCCAACCAGAAAACGACGCCGCGCCCAAGAAAACCTCAGCCTTCGGGACATTGTCAGCGCTCCACGTATGGTGAGGAAAGCAACGATCGCGACCTCAAAATGGAAAGCCTAGACGACTTCATTCGACGACTAGCTGAGTGCATGCTTGCGAGGGCAGACGAGTCCTACTTCGCCCATATAGGGGACATGGCCCCAATGGCTGCCAGATCGTCAAACACTGCGGATTCCCCGCGACTTAATCGCAGGGTCTGCGGAACGAAACTGATGCCCAAATAAGTTGACCACAAACCAAGTAATCCTTGCCAAAATATTTGGCAACCCTAGCCGTAGCAACGGTCGGCGAAGAAACCCATCCCAAGGACACAGTTTCCCCAAATTTCTGCCCAAGCTGAGAAGAGCCAGAACGGCACCCTTAACCGTCGGTAATCAGAAGTTGACTGGTACACATGTTCGTAAATTGCATTCATGGTTTTCACGTAACCATAGATACCACACATAAGAAACCCGCTCAAGCTGTTACCTGTTCCAACAAGTACTCAGCAAGCAGTCACTGTCCAGCTTCACTTGAGCCGGTTTGCTGTATCCCCAGTATTCCAACAATTCAAAGAAGGCGGTGCCTTCATACTAAGAAACAGTCGCTACCGGTTTAAAAGAGACGTCCACTTTATTGTTTTAACCTCTCTGCAAAATCGGGACCTAATGGGTGCCGATGTGCAGCAAGAACTCAAATGTGTTCGAGTGGTGGTTATTAGTAAGTGAACAGTAAGACGTGCTTAAAAGTCATAAGTAGAGTTATAATCTTCAGTAAATCCCATGGTAAACTACTTGTGCTGAACTTAAAACCCGCGAACGCTTAGGTTGTGGAATGTGCTGAGGTTTTTTCTAAGGACTTCAGTATGGGGTTCTTCAAGAAAGAAGTTATTCGATTTTTAAAGGGTCGGCAACGCGCGAGAGATGCCCCAGGTGATGCGTCTATAAGCTGCGGTGACGGCTTATCATCAGGCAGACCGCAAGCTTGTTTCCCACATTAGTGGTATATTTTTTTTTAACTATACCACCTTTGCCAGTTCTAATGAATAAACACAAATTTAGTTTTATAAAAAAAAAGATGTTAAATCAACAAAATTTCAGTTCTGGAACGTTTAATGTTAATTAATAGAAATACAGTTACTAAGTTACCTTTTCCTAAAAAGTTTGCTTGCTGAATGAAACAATAAAAATAACAAAAAATTCCAATTATTTCTACTAATCTATGACACACTTATGTTTATTTTTACCAATATGCTAGAAAACACAAGTTATTTTTTTAGCTAAGATTTTGTATGTATAAGTTAGTTTAAATATTTATGTAGGAAGTTTAAAAAGTAAGTAAGTAACACTTTCCCGGTCTACCACCACTACACAAAGCTTTATTACAAACTAAATTCCTAAATCTGGCATTTGACTTATACTAAAATGATTATAAAAGCCGAAACTTAAGGCTCACAGAATGGTTGTAATTATAAAGTATTAACTTATTTTCAATACATTTGAGTAGGTATTTACATACTTTACACAATTTACTGTTGTCTATTTCCCAGCGTTGACCGGCTCAACTTTACCAATAAATATTTGCTGTTTGGTTTTTGTACGTTTTTAATGTATAAAACATAGTTTAAACTTACGCATTTCGCGCCAAAGACGGTTAAAACAACTCCTAATTAATATATAATTAAAAGCAGAAAAAAGACCAAACGGCTTACATAAATTACTTAATGAAGCCGACATTTAAGCAATTTGCAGTAATATTTATAAATGAAAAGAAAACTAAGAACCAGAGAAATTGTAAAACGCGAAATCGAACCACGTCCTATTATAAATATTTATGTATTTCTAAAAAAATCATGAGATAATAATATAAATTCCTAAATTAAAACCAAATAATTTTGTGTACAAATATTTCATTTTAATATGTATCCAGTTATTATGAGCCTACAGGTTTTCACAAAAATAGTAAAAATAATATTAAATAGTGAAAAAGTAGTTTGTTAATAAATATACATAATAGGCAACAATAATCAAATTGACCAAAAACAAAATAGTAATTTAACCAAAAGTACACTAAATTTAAAATGAGATCAAACTACTTTTCTTCACACCACTCATTTTCTTTGCGCACTTGATCTTCCTCTGCTGCAGTGAAGTCATTTTTGATATTAAATGTCTTGCGAATCTCTTCTGGTGTTTTTCCTTTTATCATATTTGCCACAGTTTTGCAGGTGACGTCAAGCAACCCTTTGATGTCTAAGTAATTAGCAGCTAATATCAGTTCAAACAAAGTACCTTGATCTACTTTTAAGAAATCTGCATCCCAGGATGAAATGTCATCAGTACGCTTCTCTTTGTTTTCGTCATCTTCTGGTAGTGGTGGATCATCTTTGTGGTAGGTAGCCCATTGTATTACTTTTTTAAGAATAGCAGAATTAACGTTGGGTAATGGTACCACTTCCTCTTCATCATCATCCATTCCTAAGTCTTCTAACATGGTTTTGATAGTGACGGAACATTTGGCAATGTCCACGTCGACATCAAATATTTCATTATCAGATGACTGAAGTTTTATGTTCGGCATCTGTAAAAAAATCATAACATTTTAATATTATAAATGCGAAAGTTTGTTCTTCTGTCTGTTTGTTACGTCATAAGTCACTTATAGTGGACCGATTTAGATTAAATTTGATAAGGAGATAGTTTGACTCCCGGGGAAGGACATACGATAGTTTTTACTTCGAAAAATTCAGAAGTTCCCGCGGGAATAATTATAAGCGAGCTTAAACGAACTATTTCATTAGTATATGTAAGGAGTTGACGTAAGAATCTCACACCGATAACCAAATTTAGGGCGTTTGGAGCCGCGGCCCAAATTCATTAATTACCAGCTATCCCATTAATATTATAAATGCGAAAGTTTGGATTTTTGGTTGTTTGTTACTCAATTACGCTTCAACCACTGGATATTTCGGGATGAAGCTTGGCACAGATATAGATGAGGCCCTTAACACTACAGAGCTTATTTATGTAAATTAAGAACAGATTCGGGCCTAAAATACATCCTTGTAGAATACCAAATGAGGCCTATTCTTACACACTGGGACCTTTCTTCCAGGTAGCAAGTAAATAGTTTTAACTGGTTGCCTCGTATTCCAATATTTTCAAGTTTGCGCAGCAGGATAGGGATGGACTGTGTCAAAAGCTTTGGCGAGGTAAAAAAACATTCCTACTGTATGGTTGCCTTTATCTTATTCTTGCTAAATAGTTAGTCACATGATGTACTGCATCGGAAGTTGATACTTTAGTTCTAAATCCAAACTCCGTTTTAAACCAAATCATCTCATCTCATCAAAACTAGACTTTGCCAGCAACTCCGCCCGCCCTAAATTCGGTTATCGGCGTGGAACTCCTTAATCAACTTCAATTAATTAATTAAAAGGTGCAGCAATAGTTCGTCTAACTCTGTTATAGTTATTACCGCTTTTTATAGTCTATTGAAATGTTACAATTTAAGGACCGAATATTGCATTTGTTAGAGGACGCAATTTTATTTTTTGGACATGTGAGGTGATGTGTTAATAGAAGCTTAACCTCAAGTTTGAGGGGTCGCCACCCTTGTCATCAGGCCGCCATCTTGGAAAAAGGGGCGAAAACACTTTTTTCGCGATATCTCGGAAACTATGCGTGTTACAAAAAATTCGTTACGACATAATTTGTAGCAAATTGTATTGCCTACAAATATGTTTCTATAACTTTTTGCCCTAAATTAAAAATTAAAGAAGTTATAAGCAAAAAAGTGAGAAATTTTTTATAAAAATTTTTCTTTTTTACTCTATAACTTTTTTTTATACATTTTACAAAAAAATTACCTCAGACCAATCTTGTAGATGATCTTTTGAGGAATTTTTTTTTAATTTCATTCATTTAAAATGCTGTTACAGCGCTCCAAAGTTGACCGGGACCGTCAATGCTCATGAGAATCCGGTCAAAACGAAATGTTTTACTGATTTTTGATTATTTTTTTATTGTAAATATATTCTTAAAATTTCTTTTGTTAAATTCGTAAAACTTTACTTTTTCATTCCTAACTCTTTTCCCCGCCACCTATGAGGTAGAGTCTGTAGGCACGTTTTTTTACGTGGTATTCCCAGTAAGCCTACTCCACGGACATCTTATTTATAAGGTAATCCTCGACATCATAATATTTTCAATCACTTATTAGCTAGCTACTCTAATCTACTTTTCTTCGATGGTCCGGGCTGTGGCTCAGAATCTCTAAATCAACTTCAAATGTGTAAGTTCGAGGAATGACAGGAGTTAAAATTGGAGTCATAGTTGGAAGTTCATCTTCGAATTAATTTTCTTCCATGAACTTTGACATTTCCATAATGTTGCTGCATGTTTCGCCAGAACAATGGAGGCATACTGTAGAGCATTTCAGGCCTGCTTTTCTGCAATCTTCAGGATTTTGATATCTTCTGAGCCACGACTGGACCTAGTGATATACTCGGAGACTGTGAAAACGAGCTGCATCTTGTGTTGGAGGCAGCGATGATAAATTAAATGAATTTCTAGTCACTGTCTTGGCAAATCGTTTGTATTGCAAGCCGTCTAGTGAGTCGTCTTTATTACCGCCGTATAAAGCTACGAAAAAACGTTCACCAACAAGAGTGAGCAAAGATGGATCGACTTTCTCACTCAGGAATAGCGCGGTACCACCAGCTAATTCAGGATGTAACGTTAAAAAAACCGCTTCAGACTCTACCTCATAGGTGGCGGGAAAAGAGTAAGGAATGAATAAGTAAAGTTGTACGAATTTAACAAAAATTTTTAAGAATAAAAAGTAGTCTATTGATATGCTATTCCAGGACCTAACCTATATGTATCCCGATCCGTCGAGTGGTTGAAGCGTAATTGAGTAACAAACATCCATCCAGACATACAAACTTTCACATTATAATATTAGTAGGATTTTTCTAATATTTTGGCTTAAGAAGGCAGTAAGGAAATAGGCTTATAGTTTGTCACTTGATCTTTACTGCCCGATATTAAACACAGGATTGTACCTTTTTTCAGGCACTTATGAAAAAGTCCTGAAGTTAAACATTTTTGGCATATATGTATCAGGGGTGGAACTAAAATGTGCCTAAATTGTTTAATAATTTTATTAGATAGTCCTACCCAACAGAACAGTCATCTTTTAAATTCATCATTATACTTTCTACCTCAGCTTTGTCAGTATCTAGCAACACTAGGGATGATGTGAGTGCTACACGTGAAAGGAGTACCGGTACTTGAAAGGTACTGTAACTGCGTCTATGATTTTTCTGCAAGTCCCTATGGCGGACCACACCGCACATACGATATAAGATTTCGCTTACACAGCGAAACACTTTTCACGCCACCCATTTACGTGTCCTCGCTAGTTACAGCGCGACCGTTCTAGATACTAGTGCCCGCTCCCCGAGAGCGCACTGTACTTTAAGTAAGTATAAGTACTATTGATTTAATCCCCATTGGCCACCACACGCCAAATCCTTCACCCACATTAAGAAAAAACTATTTGCGGATGTTAAATGCGAAGTGTATGCTCGTAATAAACCTAAAGATGACTCATTTTGTTTCGTGGTATATGTTTGTTTAAATTTCCAGATCTTTTTATTGTTTGATCCAGCCTTATTGGCCTAAATTGCATGTTGAATATTTTCTATTAGGTACAACATACAAAACTGTAGGTCAGTAGAATTGGTAACGCATAGTTGATGTTTCGTAAATGCTCACTGAGTTTATTTATATTTAATTAAGAGAATGTGTAAACGTTGTCTGGTTTAGGTAATCTGCCATTTAAGGTAAGTAGGGCAGCATTATTATCGGTTATTGTTGAGTTAGTTACAATAGCAAGTGAGTGAAAAGAGTGTTTTAAGCATTATATGGTCTAACCAAGAACCACTTTGATGTATAGCTAATGTATACGCAGGCATCAAGCCAGCCATGGAAGGAGCATAGATTGAGGTAGTACTGAACAGCTGCATCAGCATTTTTTTGAAGAATATTAATGTTTTTATCTCCAATTAGTAACTTTTAAAAGATGGTAAGTTCAGTCAGGTTTCATTCATTTAAAGAGTCAACAAAATTTTGTATATTTCTAAAAGAACTATTCAAAGTTAATATTGCGAACTCTGAACCAAATTTCTTTTTAACAATCGGTTACAGTCATGTTAGTGGGCTCCTCGACTGAGTAAGTCCTACTGAGGTCACAATTTCGGTACCTAAACGTGCGCTTACCAAGGTTTGCTATCCCTGACTAACGGTAGTGCTAGATTACTACGTTTTTAGACATAAGCAAGCATGGTACCTTCAACGCGTTTTAGGGCTAGTGTACAGACTTTAGATCTGCGTTTTATTTTTTATACAATGCAACTGATTAGAAACGGTAAATTCGCCCTACCATTTATCAGGTGAATGACCCTTTAACCCTGCCGCTATCAATGACGCGAGTTTAGGTAGTTTTTTAATATGCCTAAAAAGTCTCATTGTTGTCTCGCCTCTTTACGATTTACTGATGTAACTTGTAATATTTTGGAATTATAAAGTGGGTTCTTTTGCTATAATGTGCAAATGTTTGAGCTTATAGTTAACTTACACGTACATTAATACGTCTTCGCAGGAAAATGCTACTAAGCACTATGTCCGCCTTCTGAACATATTCTTTTTGGTGTTCCATTAAGGTTTTAAAACAAATATACCATAATACAAAAGACGAAAAACTAAGTATACATTCCAAGTGCTTAAGCATACTTAGTGTGAAAGCTATTTACAGAGGAGTCATTCTTAGTATTATGAAACTAACTACAATGCCTTAGCCAAATTAATACAAGAGTAGAGAAACTTAAAATGTTGACTTAAGGCAACAAAATACCAGCTGCATCACTTCACAGTCCACACCTCCACCAAAATCACGCTGCGCACGCGCCAGTAGAAATGTAAATTATGAAAACCATTTTCCAAGTAAGAACTATTGAGTTTTTTTTTTGGAAAAAAAAAAACAGAAAATTAACCAAAAATAACTATCAATTTTCAAAAACTTGAGTTTCATTTCGTGAAATATTACTCAAAGTTCAAGAAAATGGTATGTACCCTAAAACTACTATAGGCTAGAAAATCTATTATATTCTATAGGTATTTTTTTGCTTTATAAATATATTGTGGAACTTGTTGGCGGTTAGGTGTCAGTACAATTAAATATCTTTTATTGCGTGGGATATTTTTCATTTAATACACTTGTTTTAACATCAATGAAGGTTAAAGTTTTTATGCATTAAAAATATAAATCTTTAAGAATATAAAAATGAGCTTTTATTAATTTCTCAACTTTTATTAATCTTAGCTCACGGTGGTCAAGATGTTATGCCTTCACTTCTAAGCCTTTACGGATCCTTTTTTGGAACGCAGATGGGGTGCGCGTCAGGACAAATCAGCTGCGTCTGCTCCTATTCGAGCAGGATGTGGAGGTAGCTTTTTATCTGCAAAACGTATCTCACCCAGTGACAAGTGGAAGATACCGAACTTCTTCTCCTCTAGGCACGATTTCCTCGTTAATAGTTGAAGAGCTCAAAGAGGTTTAGTGGTTTTGGTGAGAAGAAGAGTCATTCACCAACAGCACTCAACAGTGACTCCAAATTCCTTTAATGCCTTAGGTGTTGAAATCTGGACGGGAAAACAGGCACTTCAAATATATGCGGTCTACAAACCTTCAAGTGCAAGAGATTCGTGACCTGATGTTACCGGCAGTTAGGGTGATCTTAGCAGGAGATTGGAACTACAAAATCACCCATGTCTCAAACAAGAGCAGAGCAACCAAAACGTAACCCTCGTAAGACGGACGTTGCAAGGTACACGACCCTTCTTCAAAATGAGGTAGACACAATCACCTTTAAAGACATGACCAACAGCACTGACAACATAGAACATAATATAAACACACTAACCACGTGTATCCAACACAGCTACCAGCAAGCCTGCACCCCTACAACACCAATCATAGGGGGAAAGTCTCACTGGTGGGGGCCAGAACTAGAGAGACTCAAACTCAATCTGAAAAGACTCTTTAATCGAGCCAAAAACACAAGAACTGAAATAGACTGGGAACGATATAAACAAGCCCAGTATCACTACAAGAAACGCATAAGATATCGCAAAGGTGAATCCTGGCGGCGGTTCTGCGACAACATCAATTCCACCAATGAAGCAGCTAGAGTGAAAAAATTTTTATCACAATCAAAAATTTAATAACAGAACTCTGGGCTCAATAAAAAAACTAGATGGTACATATGCGACCTCCGATAGCGAGATAAGCGAGGTGCTTATCGAAACACACTTTCCAGGATGTGTAGTCACTAACAACCCAAACTGGGAAAATGTGGAACACAGAGAACCAACCCCTACAGACTGGAATATAGCCAAATCCATAGTCACTGCAGACCGAGTTGTGTGGGCAATCGAAAGCTTCCAACCCTTCAAATCTGCTGGCCTGGACAACATATTTCCAGCACTCCTGAAATGGGGACAAACAACACTTGTGCCACATCTAGTTGATATATTTAGAGCTTCTATAGCTCACAACTATATACCTCGCCAGTGGAGAGAAGTCAAGGTCATATTTTTACCAAAACCAGGTAAATCTGACTACACACAAGCGAAATCTTACAGGCCAATTAGTCTGACCTCCTTCATGCTGAAGACTCTGGAGAGGCTAACAGACAGATATCTAAGGGAGGGTGCACTAACGCGCATGCCAATGCACCGCCAACAACATGCTTATAGAAAGGGTAGATCGACAGAATCAGCCTTACACGCTGTCGTAGGAACTATAGAAGCAGCCCTCTCTGATAAGCTGATGACACTAGGCGCTTTCATTGACATCGAAGGAGCGTTCGACAAAACGAAATTCAATAGCATCAGCCGCTCTCTTAGTAGATTTGGAGTCGAACAAACCATCAGTGGGTGGATTGATCAACTCCTGAAGCTAAGAGCAGTGCAATTTACAGTTAACACCACCACGAGAGGCATTGTAGCCAAAGGCTGCCCACAAGGAGGAGTACTCTCTCCTTTACTATGGAACATCGTGGTGGATGATCTGCTGAAACGTCTTAACGATAGATGCTACTACACAGTAGGTTACGCGGATGACATCACCATTCTGATTAAAGGCAACTCAGAAAATATTATCTGTACCCGCATGCAACTAGCCCTCAGAATCTTGGAAGAGTGGTGTCACCACCATGAACTGACGGTAAACCCCAACAAAACAGAATTAGTCCTTTTCACAAATAAAAGGAAAATTCAAATAACTACCATGCCAAAGCTATTTGACATTGAGCTTACCCTTTCAAGTGAAGTCAAATACCTTGGGGTAATTTTAGACAACAAACTAAATTGGAGTAAGCATCTAAGCACAAAAATAACCAGGGCATGTACAACCTTCTGGCAATGCAGAAGACTAATAGGCAAGAAATGGGGCCTTAAGCCATCCATAACCCTATGGCTCTATACAGCCATAATACGACCCATGATAACATATGGTGCAGTAGTTTGGTGGCCTCGAACTCAGTTAAGCACGGTAAAAAACAAACTACAAAGCCTGCAGCGTCTTGCCTGCCTAGCAACCACAGGCAGTATGAAAACGACTCCCACAACAGCATTAGAAGTCATCCTCAACCTCAGACCCCTTCATCTTGTTATACAACAAGAAGCTGCCGCTGCAGCCATACGACTTGAGAAAGTAGGGCTCTGGAAACGGGACGGCAGAATCACTCATGCACGGCTCAAGGAGGCGGTGGGAAACGAGCTTCCGATGATAGAGGCGACATGTGATATCATCCCAAAAACCTTTGTCTTTGACAAAAAATACCGTATCCAGCTTCATGAGGAAGAAAAAGATAGCTCCGGCATCCATGAAGTCAGGATCTACACCGATGGCTCCAAAACGGAATCAGGAACGGGCGCAGGAGTATTCTCCCATGACCTGAACATCAACATGTCAACGAGCTTGGGTGCACTCAACACCATCTTCCAAGCAGAATGTGTTGGGATTACCCGAGCTGCAACAGCGGTCTTGTCTAAAGGCATAAGTAATGCATCGATACGCATCATCTCCGACAGTGCCGCTGTGCTACAAGCTCTCAACAACAACCGCATCAACAGTGGACTAATCCTGGAGTGTCACTGTGAACTGCAAAAAATTGCATTGAAGAACCGGGTTACCCTTCAATGGATACGTGGTCATAGTGGGTCTCTAGGCAATGATGCGGCAGATGAATTGGCAAAGAGAGGATCGGGCACTAAAATAGTGGGACCTGAACCAATTGTACCGATACCATTTATCCAACTCAAAACATGGTTACGTGACAGAACCTTACAACAACACAACAAACAGTGGGCAGAACAGACAGATTGCAAACAAACCAAGAATGTTCTTACATCCGTGGACGCTAATCTGTCGCACAAACTGTTAAAACTCAGCAGGAAAAACCTACGCTACATAGTTGGCATAATAACAGGTCACTGCCCTCTAAACAGGCACTTTTTCAATATCGGCGTTACTGACAGTCCTCTATGCAGGGGCTGTATGGAAGCCGAGGAGACACCGTCTCACGTGGTTCTTCATTGCAAAAGCGTGAGCGACCAACGGACAAAGCTCCTTAAGAATCCACAAACCATGAGAGAGGCACTGAATAACATCAGATGCCTCCTTAACTTTTGGACGGAGCTGGGATGGTATGGGTAACCAATGACAGGTATTGGTTACCTACGTACAATGGCCCTATTATGAGGCTAAGTGCGGAAAACATAAGTCCAACTAACTAACTATCATGCTTAATCTATGCGTCGATTCGAACTGTGCTCCCGCGTAAAGTAATAAAAATGACGATTTGTGCAATAAAACCATGTAAACTATTAAAAAAAAAAGGATTGATAAAAAAGATTACTTACTTCAAGTTATCACACTAATCTGCTTGCTATATTGGAGTTACAAACTAAGTTTTCAAAATAGGTTCACAAAACAAACAACAAATGTTTTTATGTCTGGTGTTGCCAAGTCTGTAGAAGGTACCTCCATTTCCCAAGTTTAATGAGGCAAACCCAGAAACCACAATACATATTTTTCACCTAATGTTTATCCATAGAGATTTGAAAGAAAATGAAGAAATGTCAACAGTGATATCCAAAAATGATGACTCAACCATACATTTGTTAAAAGTAATAATGGAGTCACAAAATTTTAAAAGGTATATGTTAAATTTAAAATATCTATTCAATGTGGCCCTTCTATTCCAGACAGGATGTCTACCAGGTTCACTATTCATACTAATATTATAAATGCCACAAACTCTGTTGTTCTGTCTGTTACCTCTCTACGCTTAAACTGCTGTACCAATTGGGATGAATTTTGCCACGGAGATAGTTTGAGTCCTGAGAAAGGACATAGGCTAATTGATAATGTCAAGTTTGAGTGGTTTTTTTTTTCATTAAATGAACAGTTGCTGTTGGAATCCTACACCAATAATCGAATTTAGGGCAAGTAAAAACACAGGCTACAGCTAGAACTCAATAGTTTAACGAATAAAATCCCTAATCATTTTCTTATTGAAAGGGTCCCAACAGAGCCTGATATTGCTAAGCCTACGCTGATCTTTAAAGAGCTTGAAGAAGGCAAAAGCTTTTAACTTTCTCAGAAGATATTAAGTGTAGGCAGGTTTTGTAACTAATAATAAAAATATTAAAGCAAAAATTATAAATTTAAGAAGGCTTTTTGAAATAGATGCCATAGTTCCAGGTGATAATTAAATGACACTGTAACTTACAAAAAACTGACGAGTATGAAATTCATAATTATTAATGTTAATAGGGAAAATTGTACACATTTAAATAATGTGCCCAATATGCTGACCATGTGCAAGCAGATGTAAAATATGAATATGAATTCATATTAGCTGATTTACACACACATTAATAGGAAAATGGCTAGCATTACTCCGTTTGATGTTGTTTCGGACACGTACGTATAAGTCATCCTTGCATGGGACTAAGGTGTTATGTCGCTATACGAAAAGAGTCGTTACTACCGAGCTTATTGTAAATGAAATGTACTGTTTTCAAATTGCTGAAAATTTACGTTTCGAGGGTTAGATGTATAGCCGTAAATGGCAATACATGACCAAGATATTAAGAACTCGCTTCCATGGCGATTGTGAGAATGGAATTGAATTGAAAACTCGAACGTGCAACCATTTTGTGTCAGGTTGTTAATTTTGCCAAAATTAGCTCTCATAAAGCAAATCTTTCTTGAGTTCCGTATCTTTCTACGCAGAAGCACACCATTAGATCGAGATGATGCCTAGCTTCTGTGAAATAAATATCTACAAATTGCCAAACCACACTACAATAATAAGTCGGATTGAAATAATCTAATTATAATTTCTAAAGCAAAACTTACATCGATAAATGGAGAACTTTAGTATTTTGCGATTCTGAGGATACACAGAAAAATTGTAATAAAAAGCAAAATCTATTGTATGTTTTTTGTGTACTGCACAGATAATAGTATATAGTGTACAGTCAAGAGAATAATACTTTTTTTTTAATATGTCCAGGCTTCATCAGAAGCTCTGGAAGGCTGTTAGAAATTGAATCCATATAGCCTAGCATAGACACAGTATGACGCCAAAAATCATCAGTTCGTCGGAGCTGTAACTGAAAATTTTCACAATTTTGCTCGCCGTTACTTGCTAATTGTTTTCATTTCTTCCTCTATAAGTCTTCGATGCATAATTCTTCACAGATCTTCGTAAATTCTGCTATGATTTGCCGTCGAATCCTAATAGACTAAATTTAAAAAATATACAAGCAAAAACACGTCTCGATTTTTCAAATCCGCACGGCGCTGACAGTTCATACAATTCTACGAGTTCAGCTACCAAGAGAAATCATAGGCAGATGGGCGCATATCGCACCCCCGCCCGGTGACACCATTTTGATTGTTTACCATTCATTTTTTTAAAAGAATTTAGCATTTGTAAACTTTTTTTGATTATCAAAGGATTTGGTTTATTTGTAAACACTTAAAGGAGTTATTCCTATACGAAAAAAGTACACGGTACTTTATAAAAGTGTTGGTTTTTGGGTTGCAGACTTGATTTGTTGTGCTGGTTTTAAAAATATCTTGTTATGTAGATATTGTTATTCTACTAAGCAGTTAGCTAACACTACAACAGGAGCCAGTGACACGAAGAAAAATTGGTACCTATCAAACATATAAAAGTAAAGTTTTTAGTTGGTCGGACACACCAAAGGTTAAGAAACTTGCCCGACACTCTTCTTGGCAAAAGAAATGGACACCAGTTGCAGTATACAATGCCTACAAATTATCCAGTGAATACTTTAGGTAAATAATTTAGAATGATATATTTTTCCTAGTACTCTCTATTGCATATTATACTATGTTCCAATCCTATTTTAATCTGCTTCCAAAACCACTCTTTTAATTTCCTTGCTGCACAGTACGAATGCAGTATGGACTATAATTTATTTGACATAAACACAGATTATATAATACTATACTAGTACATAAAGTTCAAGTTAATAAACAGCATGTCTTCTTTTTGTTGACGGTATTGAGAGCTATGACATGGCATAGGCATTAAAAGAAGTGGTCACCAAATGTAAACAAACATTATGGTCGTTCACTATTTGACAGCGCATCCACTACTGTACCTCCTAAGCATGTGCAGCTAATGCGTTAAATGCGGACTGGATGTTATGTCATAGCCACTGACCTCTACTACTACCCACTGGACTGGCTTTTCTATACAACTGACAGCTAGTTTTGTGTGTCAATTTGAAGCGCCACGGCTAAAGTCTCAGGGAACTAATTTTGACGTATATTGTACATGACTGTCTTGGTAGATTGTAAGCATCATAAAAATTTGCTAAATTTAACTTAATTTGTCGGTGTTTTCGTGAGTTTACGAATTTTTTTATGTAATAATGGAATAAATACAAACACTATTAAATCCTCAAATATGAGGAAATGTGTCTTATGCAAACGGTGCTACAAAAAGAGGAATAACACGTCGTTTCACAGGTACGTGCATTTAGTGTTTGTTTTTATTAAAGTAAACCATCTGATTCAATCAGAAATTGTTATTGCAATATTAAATTAGCAGTAAAATATTAAATTTCAGTAAAATTGATATTTATTTGTGTTGTTTAGAATTTGCTAGTGATTCAAAGAGGTCATTATTTTAATATCGATTTATGAAATACATAACTTTAAAAAAACATTTTTCTAAGTAGCAAAAAGTGCTATCATATTATAACTTCGCAGGTAGGTATAAAATATGATATTAAATTATCCTATAAAAAATAAATTAGTTGTCCATTTAATGCAACTTTTATTTTTGATTGACTGGACTATTAGTATACTTAGATAGTGTATCCCACACACACATGGGCACTAGTTATTGAGAGGCTGCCGAGGTTTTCTCTAAGGACTATAGTATGGAATTCTTCAAGAAGGTAGTGATTAGATTTTTAAATAATCGGCAACGCGCGAGTAATTTTCCTGTATTTCAAATGTCAATAGGCTACAATAACCGCTTAACATCAGGTGGACCGTAAGCTTGTTTTCCACCTTGGTTATATAAAAAAAAGAAGGGGGTTGCGATCAGACCCATTCCAATCGACAGGCGGTACGTATACAAAAATTCGTTGAAGTTACAATATTCTAAACTGCCGGGTTTTAATTGATAGATTTTTATAAAAAAAAAAACGCACGATCACAATACTTCCTTTACTACATAGGAGTTCTAAACAAAAAAATATGGCCCAGGTTGGACCACGTCAAAAGATTTGATCAAATCGAAAGGTATCATCGAGAATTCTCGTCAACACAATTTTTTTAGTAAAAAAACTTAGAGCTAGTGGTAAGTGGCAACACTGTTGAATGTTCCTAAAAACCACCAAAGAGTTTTTCAGTTGTTGTTGGGTTAAAAAACTGTCTATTTCTAAAATATAATATATCGATATATCACAGATATAATGTCGACTTGCGGACATCACTAATTTTAGTTCTATAGACTTTCGTATCTGCCTACAGCGCCAAAATGGCGTTATTCAAGTAGGCACAAAAAACGTTTGACAGCAGCCAGTCCAGTGGGTAGTAGTAGAGGTCAGTGGTCATAGCGCATTAATTTTTGGTAAACAGAATTATCGAATGTGCACTTAGAGAGCAAAAAACGCATTCAATGCTTATAATGCTTGTCAACAACGCCCCTTTATAATTTATTGTTGTAGGTATGTTCGTGGTAGAAAATTTTAAATATCTAAAGTTTTTTTTTTTCACAAGAATGGATGGATCATACAAATTTCAACGTTATAATGGATCTTGCAAATTCAAAATCTTTTATATAGTTATTTGAACAACAGTTTTCTAACTAAGTTCTAATTGTGAAAGTAAGTAGAGCTGATTCTGTGTATTTAAATATTTAGCATTGGATAAATATTATTGGATATGGATTTTTGTAAGTGAATTTGTCATTGAAACTTTTCTCTTTTACTACTTTACACAAACACCCAGTGGAATGAAATAACAGAAATAAGATGCAAAATCATATAAAAAGTAATTTCAAAAGGTATTACCTTTTAAAACCAGAGTTCATGCAATTAAAAAAAAAACACATAACATAATGTAATTGAAAATACTGAATGAAATACTAAATTAAATGTTTGAACCCTGTAAACAAGCCGAGTGTAAATCATGTTAATCAGTTTTCATTGAGTTGGCCTTACTCGAGAACCAGTTGTTTATATTATTCATTATTGACTTATAATCATACATTCTTTTTCAGAACAACAGATCTAGAGCTGGAAATGTACCAGGAAAGTAACATAGAGCAGTGAAAAAATTTTGAAATGCTGTTAAAATAACAAAAGAAATAATGTATTGGAAATATAAACGGTAAAAATTTGTTTATACAATAAATAAGAAAAAAGATATAGCAGTTTTTGTTTACTTTACATCCCACTCGTACTCATAACACAAATGTAGTGTATATTCTGGTAGATTTGTGGTCGGACCACATTAACGTTTGATGCCGTTAATTATCACGTTAATAGGAACCGATAACAGATTACACTTAACTTAGTTCCCTAATTTATGATGTTAGGTGTTTACTAACATGAATGTCATCATAAATTAGCACGCAAAGTTAAGGCTTTACCTCTATTTAGTTTCTTTTAGCGCGATAATATAGGGCATGAACCCTCAACGTGGCCTGCTCACAAAGATTTATACAAGACAACTATAAAAATCATCCTTAATACATCGATAACGAACATCACTCATATCGATGACGATATATGGGTACTTCGTACATCACTAGAAGTAGCGCCATCTTGCGGTGTTTTCTCTCGAAAACTAAACTCTTGACTCTTGCCATCATAGAGTAAGTGTCCTATCTGTTGTTACAACATATACTATATAGGCCCAGAACGATAACTTAAGCATAGAAGAAGTCTTAACTCCGAAACGAAAACTTTAGGTGTATATCTGTCTCGATAATTTTAATGCGAAAATTCAACGAGTTAAAAAAGGAAAGAGTTTTGTTTACTGTTCCTACTAAAAGTAGCCGTACATACAAGTACTGTCAAGTGGTCATCTTTGGTCATCATTATGCTACCAAATCAAATAGCTCTAAAAATTACTTAACTGTATTGAGTTTTTATTGTCTATTTTTAGTCGTGTATAGTTTGTTTTAGTAGCAGATCGCCGTTTTAAATTTATAATTGTTTTCCTGTGATTAACACAAAATTTTAAATAGTGTTCTATTGGATACTTAAGTAGACATCCAAAGATATGTCTTGTGTTGTGCGGGAATGCAAATCGCATTCCTGTCGCAAGGAAAATGAAACTCAAATTATAAGCTTTCACAGATAAGAAGGCATTTTGAATATATTTCGGATTGTAATCATTAGATTGCATTGCTAAAATCCAGAAATGCAAAACGTCTTTACCTGTAGTGAATTTGTGTGATTCAAGGTCCTTCAAGCAATATATTAGCAGAATATTAATGGTTTTTTATTATTTTATTATTGACAAATCAGTTATCGACAAATTAGTTACGCAGTATAAGATTATCTTGGCACCGGCCAACTATGTGTCATACATGCATTAATGTTAGATTCTTATTTTTAAAATATTGGCATAATTTTTTTTGTCTAGTTGTCGACTTAGTAAAATTGTATAATAAAGAACAAAAAATTGTGAATATTTAAAAAACTTGTCCACTTATTTTATTTAAAATATGTTTTCATTGAAGTATTTATAAAGGTCTATCATAGTGATTTTTTTTAGATTTTTAAATAAGCGGTTTAGAAATTAGAGGAGAACCCAAATTTTTTAACTTTGAAAGCCAATAACTTGTAAAATAAACACTGTAGAGAAAAACGTTTTGAAAAATTTCAAATGCATTTTTAAAGCCCTATCTAACGATAACCCACACAATGGAGTGCGTGAAATAAATTCATTCTCGGTTCAATGTAAAGAAAGTTATCCCTAATAAATTTTTTTAAATGATTTGTATAGCGGTTCACAAACAACACCTCTCTGTAAATTTTCATTGGAATAGGAACAAAGACGATGGAATTATAAGGCTGTGACATACGGACGGATAGAAACGACTAATTTATAAGGGTTAACCTTAAAAATAAAGTTACGTAGTGTTTATATCATTTATTTTGGTTAAAATATTGAAATGAATAGTTTGTTTAAGATTTCCTGACAACATAAACACAGCAGAAAAATGGGTAGAAGCTATTTCGCGAGGTAACTGGTGTATGACGAAACATAGTCGGATATGTTCTTTACATTTTGAAGATGACTGTTTCTTCAACAAACATAGTAAATGGCGCAGACTTAAACCGGATGCCGTACCCTCTCTTCACTTATATATTTATTTAAAGTTTCTTACTCTGTGTGTAGGTGTTAATAAAATTAGGTAGGAAAAAATATTGAACGATTAAGCCAAACTTTATTAACTTCATTTTTATATTAAAGTTATATCAATAATTTTAGCAGTCAGTCACAGGAAAGTTTCAGGCAGGCATGGGCACACCAATTTTATTAATTAAACTTTGCTTAGTGTTACTTGCAGATTGAATCCAAAATTGTACCAATGGACTTTGATGATGATGTTCCCTCAGTGAGTGGTCCAGTGCTACAACAACACATAAACCGAATAAGTGATAATGACCTATCTGTGGACAGATAAGTAAAAACTTAAAACTACAACGATGTATAAATAATCTGAAAGAAGACTTAGAAAGAACTAGAAATACATCAAAACGACGCCTTCTCAAAATAAATGCAAATGAGACAAAGAGCGAGAAGATTAAGGATGAGAAATGTTGATTTGAACCAACGCCTGATGGAATTAACACTGATTGTTTTTTATAATAAAGATTTAAATTTGATTTTTCGTGTTTTAGCTTATTCAAAATATTTGGTTTCATTCAAAGAGTTAGATCAGTCATTTCCTAATAAAAATATTTTACAGACATTAATTCAACACTTGGGCATTAAATTTTCATATTTAGAGCGCAGTGTTCACCACTGCATAAATTGGTTTGGCAGCAACTACCGCACCAGCAACATTGCAAAAATATTTGAATTTAGCACCCTAAAAACACAATAAAACTTAATTTCGTAAAATCGAAGAATTTTGGAAAAAATATACCGTATTAGATTCGCCATTTTGAATCTTTAAAATTGATAAAAGATTTTAATTCAGAATCCTTAAAAACCCAATAAAACTCAGTTTTATCTGAAACAAAGATTATTGCAGAATAATGGACGCCACATTGGATTTTAGAAAACAAATAAAAGATTTGAATTTCGCTCCCTCGAAACTCCTATAGAACTTAGTTTCATCGAAATCAAAGTATGTTAAACAAATGAGGAAATAAAAAACGAATCGCTGCTGGTGTAATATTTCTGAAAAAGTAATCAGTTCTGTTCCTGAAGGGTGCAAATAGATCGAGAGGTCTATGAAGCAATTCGGTCTATTAGTTCTCGAGATATCCGATCACAAAAAAATACACACATATGTACATACAATACATATGTACACACATGTAACTTCTTATCTCGAAGAGAAGTAAAAGATTACTTTGCTTTTGATTAAATGTTTATTTGTAAATTATTGTTCAATAACTACAAGTTTCAAAATATACATATACGAGTCTATCTCAAAAGTTCATATTTAGGGAGCGGTGTTCACAACTATATAAAATTATTCTGCTTTTAATTAAATGTTTATTTTTAAATTATTGGTCAATAATTACAAGTTTCGATACATACCAGTCTATCCTAAAATATGAATGAAAACGTAAAAAAAATGCATCAGAAATCATAACAAGTTCAGAGATTGATCCGGCCAAAGTACTATAGTCGCTCAGTTGTTCATTGTGTCATCTCTCCCAGAAATTTGTCGACGTGAAGATACAAATATTATTGCGTGGATTCCTTTCCAGACAATATTTTTATGCTATCCACTAGTACTGTAGTAATTCCTGCAATAGGAAATTTTACAACTTTTTTGATGAAAGTTGGAAATATGTCGATATCGATATAATTGTTTGCCCTGGTGTGTACAATATCTCAATACCTGAATGTGGTATCCATAAGCAACAGTGTACAACCTTACTATTTTACCCTATATACCTGTCTTGTTTTGGCACATTGAATTCTACTAAGACTATAGAGTGCATCTATCTTATTTTAACTTTTTATTTTATCACTTCTTCTATGCTTTAGTTATTGTTCTGAGTATAAAGGTATCTAATTTATTTTTAGAACTCTCACTTGGGTACTCTTGGATGCAGTGTTGCCAGTCATGTAGGGCGTTCCATCTGACCAAAGAGAATATAATCACTACGTTTTAACAATACCTAACAATTAGGGCGTTCCATCAGACTACTTTTTTTGCAGAAATTGTTAGCGGTTTGCGTTTCATGCTTTTCTTTTTCATCATTGTCATTAAATAAAAATAGACATGTGCGTGAACAGGTACAATTAAGAAAAACAGACAACGAATTTTCCCAGAAATGGACCCTTGATCGATTTGTCATACCCAAAAACCCCTTTATTGTTAATATCATCAAAATCATTAAAGCCGTTACGAGAATGCGATATCAAACACGTCCCTACTGTCGGGGCACGGCATACCCTTATCATACTGACAATCATCTATTATTATAAAGAAATTATATGAATTACGGTTTAAAGTAACTTTTTTATCACTTTTCTTGTTTCCTTTAAAGTTTCTGCAACTTTTAATAGACTATAATTTTGAGAATATTTTAAAACAAATAATTAGCGTCAATTAGCACCGCTGTTTGAAACGTCACTGCGCGACCGTAGCGCTAGTAGTCCATTACTGGCCTACTTTTTTTGGCATGTTTCTTTGCGCCGATTTTTATCCATCTAGGCAGGTTAATAATCAAAGTATATCTATAGGATGCATAGTTTAGCCTCATATCGCAAATAACAAGTTTCAACCCTTTTTTTTTCTGAACTGTCAATGCAGTTGGCTGTTGCAGCCATTACTGCTTCACCGGGCTTTTTGGGGCGAGACTCTGAAGGAGCCTCAGCCTATATAGCACCTAACGCTCAAAGGCTCGGCTTAGGTTGTCGCTCTCGGGGGCGTCCCTTCGACGGCGTGAGTCACGAACAACGCCTAAACGACGCTAGCATATGCTAGTATGGGGCTGATGCAAGTGGTGTAAAGAGTTAACTTATTTCTAAGCGACAGCTTACTGTACTTGCCTTGCATGGGATATAGACGACCGAGGATAAAAGCGGCTCGGTCTCTTAGTATTTTGGTGTGATCGCGGAAGTTCAAACGCCTATCCAGGGTCACACCCAGATATTTGGTCTTGTTTTGCCAAGGAATGGCACGAACGAAGACTGAGAGGGGAGATGGCCGCGGAGGGTGGCTTTTGTCGGGATTACACTTCGATTCTCCATTTCCGCAATCATTCGCCTAGGGCGGTGATAGCGTGTTGGAGTCCCTTATTCATTCAACTCTCTTGCCTATCGGTGGTATAAATAGTGGTATCGGTGTAGGGATGTCGTTTGTGTACAGAAGGTACAAGATCGGGGCGAGTACGGATCCTTGTGGGACTCCTGATTCTATGGGACGAGGGGAAGAGAGAGTGCCTTCAATTTTATAGCGAAAGCTACGGTTCGACAAGTAGTGTCGTATGATGAGCATGAGACGGTCTGACAACTGTAAGTTGTACAGTTTATAAATTAAACCGTTGTGCCAGACTTTGTCGAAGGCTTTCGCTACATCGAATAGGCAGCGCCCGAGTGACGGGGCTTACCTAATACTGGTTGGAAGCCATTGAGAATATCTTCCGTGATGCGGAGGACTTGGTGGACGTACGAGTGTTTAGCGCGGAAGCCGAACTGCTCGTCGATTAAAATGCCTCTAGAGACTATAGCGTTCCGTAGGCGAGTGAGGAGGAGGCGTTCGTAAAGTTTACCAAGGGCCTTTAGTAAACTTATAAGGCGGTAGGAGGACGGCTCGGTACGAGCTTTGCCTGGCTTATGGATGCCTATAACAATTGTATCTTTCCATTGAGAAGGAAAATTTCTACTAGATGGCAAAGAAGGGGAAGAGTGAAGCGCTTTAGGATCGTTAGAGATACCGTCCGCGCTGGGGGCTTTACGGGGGCGAAGGTCTTTGATGACCTGTTTGACTTTGTCGACAGTGACGGGGAGCAGGGGATCTTGTGGGGGCAGAAAAGTGATCGGGATCAAAAGGCTGTGCGCTTAAGGCACATTGGGCTTGGAGGCTAGATGCAAGGCAATCCGCTTTTTCGTCGTTATCGAACGCGGAAACGTTGTTGGGACGAGTTAACGGAGGGAGAGAGTTGGCGGTGTCTGATTTCAAAGCTCTGGCTAGGTGCCAATAAGCTTGACGAGAAGGAAATATGTTCGCCATCAGATCACCGAAACGTTGGGCGCGAAGCTCAGCTACAGCGGTTCTTACACGGCGGTGTAAGTCGTGGAAGCGCGATTTGTTTTCGATCGTGGGAGCGCGATCGCGTCTGCGGCGGGTCGCGTTACGCTCAGTCATCAGCGACCTGATGTGCTGAGGCAGGATTAGGTGATGGTAATCAACCACCAGAGCGGTGTCCACAGGCTCAGAAAGACAGGCTTGGACCTGATCTAGGCAATCTCAAAGAAGAGCTTTGACGATTGCCCTTAACTGGTCCGGGGACAACCCATTGAGTAGCTCGGCCATTTTACGAGAGTGACTGAGATGTAGATGGTGAGTACCAAGTGACTCCCCGTCATTACTGACGGGGGGCAAGAGTACCCAAATGTGGCTAAACGCCCCGCAGTGCTACGGTTTCTTTGGTTTATACCCAACACCTACTCCTACGGCCGCGGTTACGTTGTCACCGTTAGGTTTCCCCCCGAGCAACGGACGTTTACGAATTCAGAAACCTTTAGGTAGATCGCAACTCTGAAATGAGCTATACGATCACACCCATGAGCCCTTTGAGCACTCGGAACTGGATTTCTTACAAACTAGACGCAATCGACACTTAAAACGAGAGAATGCGCGGAGTGGCGAGCCCCTAAAGCGGAAATAATACACTAGCGATCTACCCAAAGCCGGACTCAGGCCGGTCGAACCAGCGTCAGTCAAAGATTCAAGCGACGGTCAACACTATGCGTAGTTGTTCCGCGACTACGAGAACACGCACACACACACAAAAACACATAGTTGCGCTTCAATAAATTTCGCGTTATGGGCGGGTTGAAGAGCACGAAAGTTCACTCACAGCGGGCCGAAAAAAGATTTCCAGCATTAATTTTCAGCAAAGCACACACAACTGAGCAGCGCTCAACGCTCAGGCTGATTTTCTAAGAATTGCGGGCAATAAACCAAACAACGAAACGAGGTAGTCAGCACTGAGGCAAAACACCACACAGGAATGCGCACCGGCTGAGTCACTTGCTGAGAGCACTTGACGCTCTAGAACACGGCCGCACAACACGGGAGTCAAATCGGGAATCGTAGTACCAACCCCTAAACCGTATATATTGACCCCTAAAAAACTGATCTAAATTACAGTTTGAAGTTGGTGTCTAACTCTTTAACAGTTTATATAACACATTTCACTCGCACGACGCCAACTTTACCACCATCATGTACCAGTACACTCAGTACAGACATGGTGATTACAACTATTATAAGTTTTAAAAAATACTGAAGTTAACCAACATATTAAATTAAAACATTATTGAAATTGCTTTCTTGAGATTATATATGAGCATATTATCTATCATTTGAGGTACTGTATTGAGATATACGAGTATACCTATATTGTATACTAGCTCTCTGCGTGAACGCTATACTATAAAATTACTTTTTGCGAACGAAACCATAGCGCGATCTAATTCGACGCCATCGCCATCTAGTTAGCAAATAAATGGCTATGTGTGAGTAGAATTATTAAGAATCAAGTCAAATATGCGTCGTTAGATTACACGTTGTTATAGAATGCGTTGAAGAAATAAAGGTTCACTGCTCATTCCCCGTAGGTGATAGCGTGAAAATATGTAGCCTATATGTTGACCCGACTTCTAAATAATATTCGTGCCAAATTTGAAGTAAATTCATGCAGGGTTTTGTGAGTTTATCCCGAACATACATACAGACAAACAGACAAAAATTCTAAAAACTATATTTTTGGCTTCGGTATCGATTGTAGATCACCAACCGCGCCCCGGTCGGACTAAAGGTGCGGCCCCTTGCCGCGGGGGTCAAGTTTGCAACGGGCTTAGAGCGGCGCTCTATATTTTGCTAATTTTTCATACAAAATCTTCTGTTTCACGTGTGAGACTGTTTCAAACCTTCTGTTTCACACTCGTGGATTTAAGCTTTAAGTCTCTGTACTGAAATTAATTTCAAAGGAGCGCAATTGCTAGCGCTCCACTTTGTGATACAGTCTCCTCAATGCAATTCCATACTAAATCTAAGTTAACTGTGTGTGTACAGAATGTTTTAGTGAAATGCTATTTTAACATAAACAATAATAGAAGCATAATAATTAATTAATTTTAGTAAAACGAAAAACATATTGTTTCTTTGGTAGTTAATTATTTATGGGAGTGCGCTGCACCGAGCCGCTTCTGGTTCAGGTCAGGCGAGTCAGGGTTATTTTATTCATCCATAGTCACACGGGCGCGGTAACTCGGTGTGGTATACCCCAGACAACAAAACTCAATATGAAATTATTTTCAGTTTTTTGGCGCCGCAAGTGTAGGCTAGTTTAAGGGGGGGTTATTAAATAGAGGGAACGTACAAAACTTGCTTTATTCAAACTAAAACTAAATATCAACCATGTATTTTGCGAACTATTTTTTAACTCTTTATGTTTAAATAAATTAATAATGTTCCTTTTTTGGAAATTTTAATCGAGTATTCGACTGACCAGCCACGGTAGGGCAAACACTCCATCCTTCTTCGCCGTGCCGTTCGGGGGATAAGAACCGAAATGGTACACATAGACAAAAAACATCTCGATTAAATCATCCTTTTAACTATATTAATTCTAAAAGAAACCAACCATAAACTAACATCATCTCCAAACTATTTATTACGTATATATGTGTAGATTGAAGATACTACCTATAAACACACGTAGGCAATAATAACATACAAGTTGGCGATCTATATATTTTTTGAAATATTAAATTAATATGTACTATTTTCATGCAATGCAGCGAAACGTTTCTTCTAGCGTAGGATAAGTGTCAGGAAGAAAGTAGTCTTCTATGGCCGTGAGAATAGGGCTGTTGAAGCGCCTCAAGTTTGTGCCGCAGGATGCCGCTCCCAACAACAGCCCGAAGATGAACGAAATAACAATCATTACCAGCAAGGCACAGGCACACTTGTTTTTAAATAATTCCTTACTCAACCTTATGACGTTGCATAAAGATCTGCAATGATTAAAAAAACAGTCAGTATTACGTTCTCCCGAGGCTATCTACAGTCAAACTTGCATTGCTATTTATATCATTTTTACTTCAAAAATTCAGGGTTAAAACACAAAGTAAAAGAGCAATGCAAATCATTATTTTGATTCGAAATGTCTTCAGTTTTCTGAACGAAGAGCTTCAATAGATTGTTTGAGGCGCTTTAATCCTTTAATCAGGCGGACCGTAAGCTTGTTTGCCACCTTAGTGGTATGGAAAAAAAAAACCGCAAGATACAATTTTGCCACAGAAGCCTTATCCGAGAGCGACAACCCAATCCGAGGCTCCCCCCGCGGGGAGCCCTTGAGCGTTGGGCGCTATATGGGCTGAGGCTCCTTCAGAGTCTCGCCCCAAAAAGCCCGGTGAAGCATTGAAGCATTAATGGCTGCAACAGCCAACTGCATAGTCAGTCAGAAAAAAAAACTTTAAGACTTCTATGTTGCCACACAAACTTGCCTAATACAAAACTTGGCGTCAAAATAGCTCAGTCGCTGCATCTAGCTACCGGAGAGCGACTGAAGTTTGTAAGTGTGCGAGTTAGAACGTGCGCAGTAGTTCGTACTCTGCATAGAGTTTCTTAAAGACAACGTCACCGGTTGTGGATGCTAAAAGTTTCGTGTTGCTGAGGCTTATATTATGTGTACTTAATGAATATCGATATCGATAATGTCACCAACCTGCAGTATGTTTCATTATTATGCTCGCTAAGCAGTTTATCCGTTTCTTCTAAGAGTCTTTGTAGTTGTTTTTGGGCTAGTAGGATAACTGGACATTTCTTATGTAACATATCAGCGACTTCGCCCTCATGATCCAAGTCACAGCTACAAATGGGATGGTCTGTGACATTCCCGTCAGTCCTGGGAGAGATATCAAAAGGTTCGTTGTTGCTAGAAACTTGTATAACACTGTTTGTTGCATCTTCAGAAGCGGCACAGTTTCTCTTATAAGTTTTTCGCGAATATTGGTATATATTTTGTACTTGGAAGTCGTCAGATGACATATCCAAAATTCATACATTCCTAAAAAAACCAAACCAATTTTAAGGTTCCACACTAAACTGGTAGAAAAGAACCGTAGGATAGACGAAGTAAGGATGGTCGTATTTTTGGCTAGTTTACTTGGACCTTTACGTCATAAAAAAATGTGACTGTTAACGTCAAAAAAACTAGGAATCGCCTCGCAAAAGCATTCGCAGACTTTTTTTGGTTTCAACGAATTTCAAAACTATTATTTTTTTTTGTGCCAACGAATTTCGAAAACTAATATTTTTTAGTGCCAACGAATTTAATTTCAAAGCTTATATACCTGACTATGTTGCATTAGGTATTTCGTTAAATTATTGGGATGGCTTCGAGGGGTTAGGGCACTTTGAGTACCCTCAGGCACTATGAAGTCGGCGCCGCTTAGTCGTTATGTGTGCTCTACTTCTCTATAAGGAATTCATTCTCGATAATTATGGACTAATCCATCCCGAAGCTACCGGAGCAGAACGTTTTTTCTTGTTTTTTTAATAGATATATCCTTATTGCGACTCAGATTTTGGATAGGTATCTGACAAGAGCGCAAATTGAGCTACCTGTAGATTTGTTTTTTAAATGTGGCGTTAGATATTTCGATATCCTAATAAAAAAAGTACGTCAAATAAACTATATCTTTTAATTTTTTTTACCTTCTGCTTAGCAATAACGTGTTTAAAACTACGAATGAGCTTGTATAATGAGAAATCTTTTAAACGACTCCCTTGCAGCCTAGTTCATGTGAAAAACATTTGTGTTTGTCACGAGTCTAGGAGTATTTGTGTTTGATATGAATGTAATTAAAAAAAACAAAGCAATATATATGTATTTGTATCCGTTGTCTGGTATCGGTAACATAAGTTTTGCTTACGTAGGGCTGCCATCTCTTAAACCTGCCGCCCAGGACCAGGAGCGTTAAAACCCCGGATTTTGGAGCCTTGACCCCGGACATTTGAATATTTTTTTATTCACTTTTAGCTTGGTTTCAAAAATACATTATACTCCCTGATTGAAAAATCGGCGAGTACGAGTACGTAAAAAGTACGAGTCGGAATCGCGCACGAAGGATTCCGTGCCATTATCTATAAAAACGGCAAAAAAATCACATTTGTTGTATGGAAGCCCCCCTTAAATAGTTGTTTTATATTAATTTAAATATTTATTTTTAAAGTGACTATATAACTAAATATTCTGTGAATATTTTCAGCGTCTACCTGGTGCCGTAATCAGTATCGAGCAAAATAATCAATAATTTGTTGTATGGGAACCCCATTACATATTTATTTTATTCTGTTTTTTACTATTTGTTCTTATAGCGGCAACAGAAATACATCTTCTGTGAAAATTTCAACTGTCTAACTATCACGCTTCATGAGATACAGCCTGGTGACAGACGGACAGACGGAAGGACGGACGGACGGACAGCGAAGTTTTAGTAATAGGGTTCCGCTAATTACCCTTTGGGTACGGAACCCTAAAAAATTAGTTTTAGGACTTCTTTCGGATAAAATAGTGTGTTTAACTCGTTATAGCTAGAGGTTCGTGAGTAACAACTTCACTTTTATAAAATAATAGTATGTGGCTTCTAAGCTAATTTTTAACCTTCAATTAACAAATATTTATCATCATATCATCATCAATTACCCAGTTAGTGAAATAAAATAAAAGTTTTGATTGTTGTTTTATTTTTTTTCTAAATTCTTTAATCCTTAAAATAGAAATAAATAGAAACTTTTACCAAGGAACTATATTAGCAGTCTAGCATTTTTATTTCTTTGATTATTTATCACAGTCGTATATGTTTATTTCTTCATATTGCAATCTTACAAAATACAATTTGCTGTTTTTATTCATAGAACCATTCAAATAAATTAAATCAGTCTTTCTTTTTTATTTATTTATGTAGAATAAACCACAAAACTAACATGAGAACCCAAGCATATTAAAAATATCTACATTTTTTGTGACATCAAGTCCGGTAGACTTCCGAATTCGATCAGCTGAAGGCGCGATTGTTTATCACACAGTCAACCATCACATGTCCTTTAATTCTCCGGACTGTATTGGGCTTTCAATCGCGAAGCATTCTAGGGGTCAGATACCGTAAAAAAAACTGTCATGTAATCGTACTAAGGCTGCAACAATAGCTACAGGAGTTTTAAGCCCTTCGTCGATTGCCGGACTTAAAAACGATTTACAAAACATACTATTTATGAGCCCGGCTACTGATGCCAGCAACCATGGAAACACAAAATTATTTCCTTTGGCAATTCAATATTTTGATGTAAAAATGACGGAATCACGACGAAACTTCTTGGGACCACATCAAACCATTTCGGAAATGACTATAAATTAACTTCGCAAACATGTTTTTTTGGCTCCCTAGTGGAGTTTTATTAAAACCGGACTGCAATTAAAACCCCGCCCGGACGCTCCCCGGACGCCCTCGAAACTAGGACAAATCCGGGGAAACCCGGACGGATGGCAGCCCTATGCTTACGTCTTCACATTTTAATGCTCTGGGGTTATCATTGCGAACCAAACAATACCTATGGTTATTTTCTTTTTGTTTGGTTGACCTAATTATACCTCTCGCCACCGTGTACCTAAACACTAAAGTTTAACAAAAAATATTTTTTCTTTGTATACGGAATCATCAACGGGCAGATAAAACTCGCTGGATTGATTCGTTGACTGTTTTTTCTTTATCGTTCTCATTTTGACACAATACGATTGAAGGAAAACATGTCAGTGAAGCAAAGCATGCAGGCAAATTCTAAATTAATCTATGACCTACATATGTATTTTTTTTATGCCACTAAGGTGGAATACAAGCTTGCGGTCCGCCTAATGGTAAGCGGTCACCACAGCACGTAATGCTGCTGCCAGGGAGCTTATTGTGAACCGTCTCAATTTGTTTCATTCGGGAGTAAAATGTAGGTATGCAAGTACTTTCACGGGTGTTGAGTGATAACACCTACTTTGCATACATTTTTCTCCCTACTTCTACCTATTTCGGTCTAAAAGGTAGAGGCTATTAATGGACGGAAAGCGTATTTATATTCATGTATTGCTTTTTAGCAATACAAAGACGTTACAGACTACAGATTAATATTACGAAGAACAGCCATAATTTGAATACAGATTAAAATATTGCGTAGGTACTTAAATTACAAACTCTTAACAGAGCGCCAGTTTTCGTTCGGACATCGTAACGGCAACGGCCAACCTAAGGTCACATAAGCGTCTTACAACAGATAGTGTAAGCTTAAGCTTTCGCGCGAGTGGTACCCCTGATGTTGCAAGCGTCCATAGGCTATGGTGACCGCTTACCAGCAGGCTGGCCGTAAGCTTGTTTGCTACCTTAGTGGTATAAAAAAAAACAGCTTTAGTTTGCGGTGGCGATGCGTTCTATGTAGCCCACGCAGCCTATGCTGCTTAATAAAGATGTTTGGCTTATGCTCCTAATAATACTATCTATGGCTAACCAACACCTTGTTCATGTCCTTTGCTAAATATTATAAATGATTAATATAAATGAAATTGGTAAAAACTCTATTTAGCATTTCATGAATGTGCAACATTCGTTTTGCGCCTATGATAGATATATATATAATGGCGGTATATGATTTGGGTAGTGAATTAAGTGTTATGAAGTTTGCATGTAAAAATATAGAACAAAAAAACGAAACGGTTTCACTTTAATAGAAATATACCGACAACGATAACGAACGCGGCTTATGTATTTTTTCATCGCACTAACTCGTAAACAGTGTCATTACGTGCTAGTAAAGTGGGTGCTAAGACCTTAATTACTCGCACGGGCTTTTTCTTTGTCATTTTATTTTTCCTCAAGGCAAAGCGACAGTTTATATAATTATATGCACCACCATCTGTAGTTTAAGATATAAACTACGTGCCAAGCGAGCAATTTATAGTGCAACAAATGGTAAAATATCAAAACAACAGTCGCCATATTGAAATGGTGTGTGTGTGTGTATAACGACACTAGCGACCAAAAAGTTATAACTTTATTCAAAACTTTTTAATTCTTAAGTTCTCTAGGAATCGCTAGATGGCTACACTTATGTTCCCACTATTTTTATTTGGCGAGTTTCTTTATTTACAACTTTCAAAATAAATTAAAAATGTCTTCGTCGTCAGATATAAATGCGACACCGCCAGATATTGTTAATGGGACTCAACTGGCTAAAGAAATAAATATGAACCAGTTACCACCGAAATCTAAAGACAAGTAGGTACTTAATCGCATTAGCAAGTTTAAATACCTGAAAAAAACAAGTTTTTAGAGAATGTTCTATTAGCTTACTTTGAGAAAATTGCCGAAAATACAAACCGTCTTCCCTATGGGCAATTTATTATATGTTAAAGAGTATTCCAAAAATTACATCAATATATAAAATCAACAGCATTTTTGAGAAGAGTCAGATACCCATCTATACTCACCCATGTGAGTAAGAAATAGAAGGTACTTTCAGCCTTAGGCTTCTAAATAGCCTCTCGTTAGTAATTTTCTCCTTACCGCCCTTAAAACACAATGTACTATTTCGTATTCCAACTGCAATGTATCACTGAGCTCAGCAAATTAACGCTAGCTAAGATACTAGTAGCTATGTAGATATTTCATACAACCTACTTACTCAAATATTTCAATCAAATGGAGTTGTTTTTTATTTATTGTTGGATTAATATAAATGTATATTAATAATCAAGTACTTATATTCGCGTCACAAACACTCTTTATCGCAATTAATGATATTAAGACGCAATACATCGTCAACAAACACAATATAAGATAAAACTTATCTCGAACCCTCTCGGAAACACTCGCATGTTATTTCAGCTAATACCTAGATAAGAGAGGTCATAAATAAAAGACTAAAATAACTTTACGTACCCGTCTATATTTCTATTTAAAATGGAATAACAATATACAAAATTAATAAAAATAATTGCACTAGGAATAGCTGATTTGATTAATTCTCAATCACCGAAAGATCGATGCATCAGTTTCTTTGTGTATTCATAAACAACAAATAGGGCTGCTGTCGCCGGGATGGTCCTTACGAGGGTTGGTTTCAGCCCGTTATAAAGAGCAAGGACTCCTGAAATTAACATAAAAAGCATTAATATTGCGACATACATTAGTAGTCTTCAAGTTGGCTATATGTGTATAAAGGGTTTTCATCCTCCTACTCTAAAACCTTAAGTCACGCGTCACGGACAAGTTGTGGAATGAGCTCCCTGCTGAGGTTTTCTCTAGGAAATACAGTTAAGAAAGTGATTGCATTTTTAAACAGTCGACCATGCGCACGTGATATCTCTAATGTTCCAAGCTTCCATAGGTTACAGTGACCGCTTATAACATTACTTACGGTTAAGTATCGTGACCGTGAATAGAATCTACGTATCTAGACGTATCGCGCATAGTAAGGTCGGTCGTGTTTTTAAGTCATAATTTCTGCAATTTCTTAATTTATAAGAACTCACGTTTTCATTAGCGTTGGTACCTAAGTTATTGCACAGACTTAATGCTTAATTAATATTTGACTATTAATAAGACTTATATAATCTAAGATTCTTAACTCTATTAGTGATAATTTCGCATTGGTATAGGCAAATCTACTTTGTTTTGAGAACGAGAACCGGTCACTAAAAACAATGGTAGTTTATATATTAGCCTGTCTTTAAGAGTGACTTATTACCTATTCGTTTTATAATTTTTGCGTCATAAAAAAAGAATCTAAAAATGCTTGATAGCATGATATAACAATTAAACTATTGTGAAAGTTTAAAGTTATATTAACTTATTTTTTCTTTTTATTCTTAAAAAGCAACGACTGTAAATGGAAATTTACTGAACTTCGTAATAAATAACACCTCGCTTTGCTTAAGCAACAGGTATTCGAGCTCCAATGTGTACCTATGAGTCTTTTCCTAAAGTTCTTAAGAACATTGTTTCCTTCACACCACCGGCTTCATTCTGTAAATGAAAACATCTTAAGGCTATGGCATACCCAAGCAAAAACGTGCCGTTTCGGCCAGTGTACATAGACATACTACACTATTGAAGCGTTCAAAGAGACACAGTTCCGTGTACGATAGGCACTAGCACGTGACCGCACGTTGAAAAACTCGATTTACTCGGTTTTTTGCTGGCATAAAATTTAAATATTTATTAAGAACCATGAAATTAGCAAATTCACTTGGTCATATTAATATATATTTGATAAAATAGAAATCAAAAGAATATCACTCTTAGTTTTCCAAAAATATGAATGAAAGCCGTTGGAGACTAAACAGTTCCCACGTATGAAGGCTGGTAATAAATACTTAAAATTATTCTAATTTCAGATAAAATACATTAAAGACTAATAACTTTATTAAAGTCTGAAATTGTAAACACAAACCTTCTCTTTTGACAATTTCGTAACCTACAGTGAGAAACTTTTGGCTTTTGTTTGATATCTGCATGCGAGATTTGATGACGTCAGTGGGAAATATCACAGTCCACAGAATTAACCCTCCCACAGCTCCAGAAATCATTGTCCTAACTAATCCTATATCGTCCTTAGATTGACCTGGCTTTGCTAACAGCTCCCTTGTACCTGTGAAAAACATGCTTTCATTATGGATAATTCTCGTTAAAAGTAAACTTCGGACAGAGAAAGACTTTCAGAAATGCGCCCTGTGTTACAAGAGTCCATTGGCTACGGTAACTTCTCAGTCATCACGCGGACCGTATGCTCTTTTGTCACCTTTAGTAGTATCCTAGTTTTAGTCATCATATCAGCTAATAGGCGTTTGCTACTGAACATAGACCTCACCTAACTTTCTTTACAGCATGCGGTTCTATTCTAGTATCGCATCGAAAAGTATTTTAGGTACGCGTCCATTTGCAAAATTTTATGCAATGTAGCTTTAATCCTCCTGAGTAGGGTATAACAAATAACAAGATTTAAATTTTATTTTACTTTAATATGCGTTGTTTGACTTAATACATGATACCTACTTTAACAATAAGAATTGATCATTGAGCAAATATCTGTGATATAAAGGATGGTAGTATAATTAATTTTTTTTGTGGGAAATCAAAAAACGAAGAAAAAAGAATGTTTGTGTAGGCGTACTACGATACATCCAAGATAAGCTACTTAAAAAAATTATTTGTAGACAAAATCACAAAAAATCCCAATACATTTTCAAAATATGTTAAAACATATATTGATTGTTATTTACCTTCATACCCGCCGAAAAAGAAAAAATATCCAGGCATTTCTCTCATAATTGTTGGTACTAATCCTCTAAATAAACCTTGGATACCATACTGCCGTAATATTTGTTGAGTAAGTTGAAGGGGTGTGACTTTTATCTATAACCAACAAAATAAAGATAAAATATCAGTCGAGGCACCTCTATGTGCCTATCAAACAAGATAATAATTAAATTTTTAGGTAATAAGAATTAAGTTGTAGATACCTATATATATAATATAAAATATAAAAAGAAATTTTAGATAGGTAATTCAAATACGAGTATTATATCTATACTTACCTACTACTAAAAATATAGAGAAGAACTATGTCTGTACATTTAAAATTACTTTCAGGGCATTGGGTCAAATTTAAGCCCGAAAAATAACATAATGGATGGTAGATAGTTTATGATTGTTTCTTTGACTTCTTTTTACCTAATATTTTTTTCTTATTTATAACATAAAGTTATGTATCATCATATTATTAAATAGCCTAAACAATATTTAGACTTCCGTATAATCGATTTTTTTTTTTGTAATATATATATCCCTGATTTTCTGAGTTCCGTTAGCTTATAACTGCTGCCATCTTACCCAGATTCTAAAAAAGTTAATAAAGATAATTTATATTTGACATTAATTATTATAATTAGATTTTTTTGATATAAGAAATAATTTTCATACAACCCAATGCGTGCACAAGAAGCAATTGACTGGTTTTGTTCATGTAATATTCGTTTGTGGTCTTACATCCAAATATTTGCGTCAATTTATGAGAATATATGTATGTGTTGCACAAATCAAGCCTCTGACAGATAGAAGGATCGCCTTTGTAAATCCATTAAAGAGTAAGGTCTTGAGATGATCAATAAAAAATAAAAGATACCCAAAGAAAATGTGATCATACAGCTGTTTGAGACCCTTGAACATTGACTTCCCGCATAGCCTGTAATTGACACTTGATCAGTTCGGTGGGGCACAGTGTGAATGATGAAAAAAACGCTGCCAGGAAACCTGCCGACGCATTACCCATCGCTGAGAGCTGGTCTACACTCTAAAAAACAATTACCATAAATAATAATAAAAAGTACCTACTGCCACAATCAACTGATGATTAATTTTTAATCACCTCAGTCCCAGTTATTCTGCAGACTACTTTTTGACAATAGCCATACGCAGCAAAGAGAACTGAGTTCTCAGCAACATTGGCAACTATTGCTGGTGTTGTGCCGGCATACAAGCCTCTGAAAACTCCATCATTCCTTAGTGTTTGTTTCAGACAATCATACATTCCTCTTGTATAGAGGTGTGGGAAAGTTTGCATTTTAACCTTTACAGTATCTAGAGGTTGTCCAACATAAACCACCGCCACTCCGCCTGCAAGCCAATAAACCATATATATATATACATACTTATCATATTACACACAACTACTTTGAACTGATGAAGTCCTAGTACATCAATTTTACAATCAATTTTATAGAATTAATTAGATAAGTTTATAATTAACATGATAAATACATAGAAACAATCTTTCATATTTGCGAGTTCCTGAAGGTTGCAATCTTCTCGAAGAAAATACATCACAAAGGCTATTTATCTATGTCTATTTCATCAATATTAATTAATATTTTCACAACGTAGATGCAGTAAAAAGTAATAATATTGAAAAAACCCAAGACGGTTAAAACATACTTGAAAAAGGTTATTTCTTAAAACAATAAATGAAATGACGATTCAAAGGTGCTATTTGAAAACCTGTTTGACTAAAAAAAAATTGAGTGAGTTTAAAAAAATATATTTAAAAACCCCTGACTTAACCAGATTACGTTACGAAAGATATTAAACGTAAAAAGCTTTTTATAATAGAGTTGATCTCTCGCGCAGGCGGTCATATAAACAATGGAGTTTCAGTTTTCATAGCATTTCCTTATGTGCCTATTTGTTTCTCTAAGATATACTTAGATGTGGCAATAATAAACCAAAGAATATCCGCCGGAGCTGCCATAAAATGAACTAATTTTTTGCTGTTTTATAGTAACGTAAATATAATTATTGAAGATATTTTACGACGACAAAATGTAACGCAGAATATCTTCATTTTAGTTGAAATTTGAAATAGGGATGGCAGCACCCGACGTACAACACTTAGAGACCACATTTATTAGGGTTCCGTAGGAAACAAGGAACACTTATAGTTTCGCCATGTCCGTCTATCTGTCTGTCCGCAGCTTAGCTCAGAGACCATTAGTACTAGAAAGCTGTAATTTGGCATGGATATACAAATTAATTAGGCCGACAAAGTGGTGGAATAATTAAAAAAAAAAAATTTTTTTTAGGGTATTGCCTCTACAGGTAAAGTGAGGATGATTTTATTTTCTCATCTATCCCATAGTGTGGGAAGTCGTTGGATAGCACATTTAAAAATATTGCGGGTGTGCAAAAACCATTTTTCGATTTAGCGATGCGTTTGCGAAATATTAAGCTTTAAAGATCAAATTTTTGTTAGAGCCCAGTGCCAGTTAAATGGCTGGTCTTGGGTGTATGGAAAAAATCATGGGTATAGCATATATAATGTGGAAGTAAATAGAGTGCCTAAATTGAAATGGGAGAGAGTATCAAGAATATAGATTAAGATAACGAATGTATTTTTTGTCTTTAACGTGATACTCATTATGATATTAAGCCACCAGATCGTGTTAAGTTAAGCCTTGTAGTATTTAGTAGGAGATATAAATATCAATGAGCTCACCACGTAAATGTCAAAAGCTACCACCCTCACGTGCCGTGCTGTCAAAAGATTACGGATAGTATCTATGTCATGGCTTACTGGCAAAACCAAAAAAGAAAACATGGATTGTGACGTTGTCAATGTCACTTGATTTGTAAATAAATAAATTGTGGAAACAAATAAATAGTGCGCGAAAACAATGCCCAAACCTGATGATTTATAGTTATGCCAGCAGATAAGGCTGGCAGCAGGAAATGTATGTATGTTTTATTTTGCATGCCACGTACAGTATGAAAAACTTAGTTGCTTAATCTGTTGCCTGCAGTAGGTGCAGGTAGACCACAGTAAATATGTCCAACAATTTGATAAATTAATTATTGTTTAATAAAGTTGTTATGTACCATCTGTCGCGTTAGATTAAACGACAGAAAGAGGAATAGTTATAAGCAAGCAAGGTAGGTAATCAGCTGACTCTTAGTAAGACGTCACACGTCATCTTAAATCATTCATCAACGAGTGAAAAGTATTTATTCTTGATACTTCCTCCCATTTCAATTAAGGCACTATTTTTCCTTCCACTGTATATAATGAAATTAAAAGGAAAACTATCATAGCTAAGTAGGCTTTAACAACTTAATGAGTAATAGTCGACCAACTAATAAATGTCAGATAAGTAAAAATTTCATACAAATTCCATCAAATGGTACTTTTATGAAGTTAGTATTTGTGTAAAACAGGTATTAAATATAAATTTATGAACCATGTACCATTACAGAAAAATAAAATTATAACATTTTGAATTTGATTACTTACTAAAATATTAACAATATTTACGTTCATATATTCAGGCGTAGCGCTTGGCGCTACAGGATACAAACTTATAATCAGGTTGCTCTATCGTACAAACAGTAACACCTATCTTGCAGTGATCATAGTTTGTGTAATCTCTAAAGTATAACAACAAATAATAAAATTTACCACCTTAAATCACCGTTACAGCTTCATCTAGCTATTATAAGGCGAAACAGTAACATATTTGTTAGTTGGACACAATATTTAAAACTAAGCAATGTCGGGCTTGGTCAGTTGGATTTGATTTGATTTCAAAATATTATTATTTCAGCAACAATTTGATTTCGTGACGCATCGCTAATAATTGAAAAGCGGATATTTTTTATGTACACTGCAATTTTTTTTTTGTTTTTTGTTTTTCAACCCATAAGGCAATTTATTTAAGTGAAACAACATTTTAGCTTGTCATAATAATCTAATTATCCGGTATAGCTGAGCAAGATCTAGGAAACCAAAACTGATATATTTAGCCATTTGCGGTATCGCCTAAATACGGCTTGCACTGAGCTGTCATCATACATTCATATAATATAGCTTCTACGTGCATCGGATCGCATCGATAATTTTCATCATCGACGCAATCATGTCGTTTTATATACAGCAGTTTACACCACTTACAAGAGAGTGTTTTGCAACACAATAGATGTTGCCAGCACCATAATCGAAATTTCTAAGCAAGACTTGTCAATGCAAACGGTGTCATTATTTAGAATAATCCACCGATTAGCAGTTACTTAGCAGCAAGAAAGCGCGGGATATTAGTTTTCAGTATATTATAAGATCGACCTCAAAAAATAATCCTATATAGCAATATCTTGCTATAACAATTATTCAATTTGCTGAGCGTGTTTTCTGAAATTTTAAGACATACGTATAAGTTGAGCGAGTATTGAGATGTTTAATAGAAAACATGTTGAAAAAATAGTTATGTATTTTGTTATATGTGTGAGTATAACGTTTGTATAAGTTGAGCGAGTATTGAGATGTTTAATAGAAAACATGTTGAAAAAATAGTTATGTATTTTGTTATATGTGTGAGTATAACGTTTGTATGCTCTAGTTTATTTGATGTGCAATCAGTAGTTCCTTAGTAATATTTTCTCGAAGCTGTATACTTTGTTATTCCAAAGTTAACAAATTTATTTCCCGCCTTTAACTTTTTAACTATATGTTCTTAAAATCTAAGACAAATTGCGATAAGAAAGCTTTAAAAATCTGTATTTGCAATATTTTTTTGAACGAAATTGAGAGCCCTAACTTTATGGGTGTTAATTGTTAATAGTATGCATGCACTTAACCAGTTCTTGTTTTGAGATTAAGTTAAACATAAGAATATTCTAGCATGTTTAGTCCTATTAATCATAAGGAACCCTTCTCAGAGCCATTAAAAACCGAATGAGTCAAATAGAGTTATGACTCAAACTATTAAAAATTGAGTACTTGAGTACCAACCCAATGCCATTCAAAAACATGTGGAGTTGTTACTCCAGTGTAAACTGAAGTGAAACATACTCAATGCGGGTTTGACTAATCTAATTAAAATAACAGTGTTTCTAAAAATTACTATTATTCTGAAACAGAAAATACGAAAATAATTTTCCTGGTTTTTTCCCTTTGTAATTTTACTGCCTGGCCTTCTTAAAAATAACTGACAACACATTATTGTACTAAAAATTTAGATTTGTTAGGAGGGTTCCCTTCACCCCTTCCATCCTACTCTCCTCACCTGTAGATAGTGAGGTGTAGCCTTTAAGTAGTCAGCCTAGTTGATAGTGTGGCCAGCTGCTGAGCAGAAGGTGTGGGTTCGATTCCCGCACTGGACAAACATTTATGTAATAAACATTCTTGAGTCTGGGTGTACTTAAGTATGATATGTATGTATTCACAAAAAAAAGTACTATATATTTACTTGTATCCATTGTCTGGTATCTATAACACAAGCTGTGTTTATTTTGGGGCCAGAAGGCGCTTTGTGTAATATCCAAAATATTTATATATTATTATAATGTACTTTGGCTGGACTTAACCTCAAAAAAAACAATAGTCAAACCATAAAACTATTCCTTCCCGTAGTCACGGGCGCCCCTTTTTTATTACTCTGACCCTCGTACGGTGGCTCAAGCACTCGTTAGTTTTTACAAAGGAGATAAAAGATAGTTAATAAATAACTAATTATACGAAAACATTACCTAGGGACCCGGCGGTGAAGTCAATAATACCATTTTTTAAATTATCAGTTCCCGAAGAATGTGCCATAACTCAAAATTATTTTTTAATATACAAACAAATCACACAGCACGCACCGGATCAAAACAAGTAATTAGTAAATATTTATCTATGGTAATTATCAGGAGTTTTTTTTTCATCTATATAGCAATTAGTTTTACTGTTTGCCAGTGTCAAAGTTAAAAGTTAGGATACAGGTTTATAGGAAATCTCAAGAACGTGAATTTTTAAAACAGGATCTGGGAACCTATATTTGAATATTTCACCGCCTAATACGAGTGCTCGCCCGAAAATTTCACATGCGAATTATCAAAAAGTTTCATTCTTCAGTGGTCGAGACCACTCTTCTGTAATTCGTGTTCGTACTTTTGACAGTTGAAACGAATGTTCTCTGTGGGTTTAGTTTGTGAACTCTGTGGTTTGAGATATATGGTGGAAATGTTCTTTTGCGTGGAATCTAAAATTGAATACTGAGTAAAGAATAAAGTGTGATAAAAACATTATTGTGCATGATGGTCAACCTGCAAGAGTATATTGAATTTATATTACGTACAACATACATATTTATTGATATACACTAAATTCATCGGTTCAAGTATGCGAATTATTAGGTTACATTCGAGTTCCATTCCACGCTCGCACCAAATTCGTAGTAGAATTTTAATTCACATTCGTAAGGAATTCGAGCATATTCAGGTATAGGGTCTCAGGAGAGCAAGGGATTCAAATATACGTACGTAAAATTGTCTTAATTATCCTAATCCTAATTATCTCCACATTCACACATATCAGTATACAGTGAGCAGGTGTGCAAGTATGACCTAATCGCATTCGAATAAGTATAGTAGTAGCAATTTTCATTTTGTTCGGCTCTACGTTGCCAAAGTTCATTCTAGGAATTCTGAAGAAAAACCTTTGGCAAAGCAACCAATAATAATTATCATATCATAGCAACAAATATTATCAAAATAATATTTGTATTGCTGGAATATAGATCGTATTCTCATTCTATGTCCTTAATGTAATTTTTATGATTTAAATATATGTATGTGTCAATGTCTTCTTTTGTTGTTGACTTCTAGTACAAAAATTAACATGTTATGTTCTGATAAAGATTTTAAATAAAATATCTTAATGTCAAAGAAGTGTTTATATTGTTCTGCATAATAACAGTCGCCTAAGGTATTATATAAAAGGTATTTATTTTTACATAACATACCTAACCGATTAATTTTTTTTAACATGCTAAAATTTGTTTTATTATAGAACAAGCTACAAATTCTAATACTATAAATAGCAATGCTACTGAAGGATCCGCAGGTTTGTCAAACCCAATTTATCACAGAGTAAGTAGTGGATCAAATATAAACATAGAAAAATTACAAGAAACATGTAATTACAATTCCTGAAAATTTCAAACGAAACTTCTCTTGATTGACCATAGTTTTGGCTAACTTATCAGCTCTTTCATTACCTTTAATACAAGAATTGCTTGGAACCTAGGCAAAGATAACAGTGAGTCCTCTGTCTGTACATTTATATAAAATATTTCTGATATCAAACATGATGGGGTAATATGGTTTCATTCTAAAAGGAAACTTTTCTAATGTTTTAAAGACACTTTAAGAGTCTATAAAAATTACGGTTTTATCTAATTTCATCAATAGAAAAGCTCTAAAAAGTCCGAAATATTGTCCGGTAAAGACCGATTTTTGTGTTTATGGTGGCAATTTTAGTTTTTGAACTTTTTTGTATTGAGGATGATAGATTCCTACATCTACACATTCCGAAGAGGTGCTTTTTGAAGCATCACTGTAAATATATTAATAATTTGGCCACTCAGAATTAATATATTGTTTAAAATTATTATTTATTTCCAGGTCTGTGTATATATTCATATTGTAAATAATTTTAGGATTAGGCAATAGTGATTGGAAATCGTAACTAAATAATGACAAAGTAGTAGAACTGTGGGTTGGGGCTTGGATGTCATTATATTTTTTTAAACTTTTTATCAGACAAGGCGGTATTTTATGATTCCAATAATTGGATGATGTGATTATTTCTGAAAGGGCCTGAAGTTTAGAAAGATGATGGTTTGAAAATTGTAAAGTTTTGAATAAGAACTTGTCAGAGAGCTATTGACATCGGAATTGTAATGCAGGGTCACAGCACTACACTTGTTGATGCGTTTATTGGACTTGATTTAACTGTGCCTGATATTATCCTAAGTGGTATTTTTATTGAATATCCTCCAATTTATTCATAGCAGCTGTACTACAAGGTTCCAACAAGAAGGTCCCGTAGTCCAAAACACTTCTTATTAGAGCATAATAAAACAGCTTCAAAGAAAATGGCTGAGCACCCCACCAAACTCCTGATAAACATCTCATCATATTTATAAGCCGTTCGCATTTTGCAATGACGTAGTAACAATCTAGTACGCCGGTAAGTTTGTTGTCTAAATTGACACCTAGAAATTTATTATTGGTTTCTATAGGCAAAGGTTGGTTATTATATGTAACAGTAATAGGTGGGAGGATTCTCAATTGTGAAAAAATACCTTTTTAAACAATACTTAACAACACAAATTTTTATTATAATTTAAATTATTTAAATGCCTTTTATAATTTAAAACAATAAATTGCTTTTAGAGACGGATAATTCTAGTCCATTCAAATCTAACCAGGATTTCAAATTTGTAAGTGCAGCATTAAATTCTTTACAGGCTTTTTCTTCAGAATGATTAATGGAGTATTAAAGAAAATCATCAGCGTACTGTAATATAATAATTTTAACTCATGAAGATTCCAGGTCATGCGTATATACATTATATAAAAGTAGGCTAAGAACAGAACGTTCAGGTAATCCTTAACGAACTGTTTTAAATATTTTTCAAAGATCGCTAAGAGTTAGTCAGATAGGTCGCTCTGACATAATGTTACAAATAAAATTACTACGTTTTTGTGGTACATTTAACCACGTATTACGCACGCATTTAATTTAACTTGACTAGACTATTTCAGCAATAGAGGTGACGTGGGATGGTTGTAGACTAACTGACTGAGTTAAAGTTCTTATTAAAGCATCTCTGATATCAGCTATTGATTGTTGTGATGTGTTAATGTTATTATTGATTATACAGCCATTTTGAGGACTGGGGACATGAAACTCATTAATTAAGTTATTATGAGCTATCTGATCATAGTCCTTATTTGTTTAAGGAGGTAGCCGAGTTTTCTTAAATGTAGTTTTCTTGTATGAAGTTAAAGTGATTGGTGTGTTTGTGATACTATTGGAGATGTCACCGTAGGGATCCATATGGATAGAACATAAGCATAAGATTTTTTAATGGGGGGATACAATTAACTAGCTTCGGCATAAGATTCTTTTTTATTGTTGTTTTTATTTCTTTTTGTCTGTTTAATTCTGGACAGATTTTACTAGTTGAGTTGTGATTGCAGAAACACATGATACATGACCCACAAACCTCAGTTATTTCACAAGTGTCACCTGAGTGCTCTTGTGCACACTTGTAGCACCTTGGTTTTGAACTGCGGCTTGATCCCGTAAAATGTTTGCTAACAATTCTCGGAATCAACCCGCTGCAAAGCATGAAAGCATGAAATCTTTGCCGAATTATACAGACATTTCAAACACCTCGACATATCGCGAGTCAACATTCTTATAGTAGCTAATTATACTTTTCCAGTCTTCTGTATAATCTGCCTCACTAATTGGATGTAGTATTTGGTGCCATAGCCCCCTAACACAGTAGCTTAGAAGCAAAATCTGGCGATAAATTTTTAGGTGGTTGTTATCTCCCATTTTGAAAAATATCACAATGCAGAACAGAAGTAGATCCACGCGCCTTTGGAGTTTTACCATCATGAACAATGGAGTAAAGTGCCTATGAAATGCCATATGAAAACAACGTTTCTAAAAGCGCGGGAAACGTTGTTGTGACGGGAGTTATTTTAAACTTAGAGTTATTAAATAGTTTTATACTGAAGAAAAGATCAGTAGAGTATTACAGGGTGTATATTCCGTTATTCCTCATTATTGTATATATATTTGTATAACTTTGATTGTTAATGTAATATGTATTTGTACATAATAGAATTATTTTACAGAGGCATGAATCCTAATCACCTGATCCTTCAGAGGGCTTGGGTCTTTCTTAATTAAGCCTTCTAGTGGCTAGTTATGTAAAAACAGTGTACACAGTGTAACAGTATCATATTAGTCAGAAATGACACGGATGGTCCGGTAAGTCTTGAAAATAAAAATAAAATTTGTCCTGGTAGTAAAATCTGTAAGCATTGCAACAAAATTAAAAAGAAGGGAGAGGTATCATGGCAGTACATAATTTGGACTCCAATAAAGAATTTAATTGTTGTTGCACTAATACTTCTGTTGATCCTAAGAATGTTTCCCAAATTTTAATTCCTCAGACCTCAGAATCTCCACGTAAAATAATAAATGACTCTGACCCTATATCAGCTTCACTTCCTGTCCAAGAATCATAGCAAAGAATACCAAAATACAGATCTTGTACCTTATATGGTTCATGTGCAGAGGATTGAAAGCAATTCAAATGATGGCTCCACAATTTACTCAATAACTTTTGGTAAATTTTTAAAAAGGAATTATTTTTAAAACATTGCTGGCGGCAGCATTAAGAAAATAGGGAGTAACAGATGTATTGTGTCATTTTCAAACCACCAAGATGCTAATGCATTTATAAGCAGTAGCACCTTGACTAAAAGTAAATTAAAAGCACATATTCCTACATTTAATGTCACCCGTATCGGTTTCGTTCGTGACGTCTAGCAGACTGGACGCTTGATGATATTAAAGAGAATGTGTCATAACCAACTGGCTGCGGTGAGATATTAAAAATAAGACGCCTTATCTATAAAGTTTTAGTTGAAGGGACTCCAACTTGGAAACCATGACAAACAATAGTTATAACATTAGTTTTTATGTGTTACAATTCTTTATCCGTAGAGGTATACACTTTTCGTACAGTACAGTGTTATAAGTGTTGTAGGTATGGGCACACTAAAATGCTTTGCAGCGGGTCGATTCCGTAAAAAGATTGCTAACCTTTTTTGAAAGAAATAAGATATACATTGCGCTTTCGCGACAATCAATGAATTTTATACGTCTGTGGCGACATGAAATCATCGCTAGTACGAGTCATGACGTCACACAATCACCTTGACACTGGCCGATGCATATTGCATCGCCAGTCGTCGTCGTACCGTAAACTGGACTGGACGGCCCAGTCCAGGTAAATCATGCCTTGCCTTGCATTATGTATATTTTATAGTTTAATATAAAATATATATATTCTGAATATATATATTTTATTTATCATAAACAATCTGAGACCACATTTGCAACCTCCCCGACACGTCTTTCAAATGCGCAATGTACATCTTATTTCTATGGATTTTAAACGAAAATTGTAAAAAAATTGCAATCATTTTTCGGAAGCGAGCCGCAGGTGTTACAACCAACCAAGTTGTAACCGAGGTGTTACAAGTGTGCACAAGAGCACTCAGGTGACACTTGTAAAATAACTGAGGATTGTGGGTCATGCATCATGTGTTTCTGCAATAGTTTTTTGGACGCCGAGCGAGGCATCACTTCACGTCGGGGCAGAGGTTGCTGCTTTACAAGTCGCAAGTTCGGACCCATATGGAGTACTGCTGTCATCTCTGGGCGGGTGCACCCGGATAGCAGCTTGGTCCCTTTAACCATAGGCTACGGTGACCGCTTACCAGTAGGCAGACCGTTGGCTTGTTTGTCATCTTTGGGGTATTAAAAAAAACGAACAAAGAATAAAAGAAAATGGCGAACACATCTGACGATATTGTCGTCATTGCAAAATCGCTCATGAGTTTCAGCAGGGATTGTCACTCTTAAAGTATTTTCCCAGCATATTGGGTTCCGGATTCACCAGACGTCAATCTAATATTATCGTCAAAATATACTCTAAAAGTTTTTTAAGAGTTACACCTAACATAAAAGGGAAGACGATACGAGGATCTATTTAGGTTAGGCAGGACTTAAGAACATCTATACCTCAAAATTTAATGGTTAAAGTTTTCAATCAGTGCGTTATTAGTGTTGGTAGTGTGTGACGGCCCCAGCCAGATGACGCGACGATACAGCAGTAGAGTGCGGGATTCCGAGAAACCACAGTAATACGAGGTAACACCATAACATATCGGAGTAGCTCAGCTCCCCAGGACCCTACCATTGGGTGAGTACCCTCAGTCCTTACGTAGTCGGCACCACTGGTGGACTGCAGTGAGCTTATGATGAAATAGATAAATTATGTACGAAGTGATCACGCGATCGTGTTCTATTACGACCCAACATAATCATTCTTAGGATTAACCACTCTGTACGTGGAAGGAAGTTGTAGACGAAAAGTTGGGCTGTGCGACAATCGTCTAGTGGCGACCGTACAATGTGCTGTTACTAAAGTGATGGTGCACCAACATGACTAAACATCAAAAAACTCACAAGCTGCCGCTTGACAGGTGGAATGTTGAACAAATAGTTTGACTGCTGGACGTTAGTGTGGTAAAGGTATAAAATGCACGCGAAGAGAATACGTACATTTTTGAATGGGTAAATCATTCATACTACTTACTTACTTACTTACTACTTACCCATGCCGAAGTATTGCACTCACATAACTTACGAGTGTGGGCGCGCTTATGTGTGGAAGTAATTAAAAGTAGTCGCGTAATCTAGATCGTTTTATGAATCGTTTTCTATCTGTTAAGAGCTACGTTAATAATGCCAGTTGGTGCTGTTAGCCAATATAAGCGGTTTTTGTATATTTTTGGTTGGGATTAATAGCAATCGATTAAAAAATCTAGTATGAATTTCGTCGTCTCGAGTTTCGTGATACGCCAATACGTATTTATCACGCACATATACAATGACTTTACAATATATAGGTACTTCGTATAAAGCGTTTTCGTTCAATTTAAAAGTAGTCGCAAGACACACTTGAAATTTATTTTCACTGACATTTCCTATGTACTATGATTTTTTATAATTAATAATGGCCTCTACTACTAATACCTCCTTACTGTTATTTTTGTACTAGCATTTGGTTGCGACTTCGTGCATGTTAAATTTAGAAGTAGATCACTAAACCTGTAGACCTAGATGTGTTTGAAGGAAAAATTACTTGATACCCAAGAGGAACACTAAGGAAAATTTTTGAGAAATACCCGCATGAAGCATTTAAGGTGACGAAGTTTAGGAAATAATATTTTTTCTAACGGAAAGACCGTTAAAGGGCTGGTGGGTCATGGTACCGACTTATTTTACTGAAGGAGATTACTCGTGGAAAAAGCTAAGTGAAACAGTACGAACGAATAGTATGTAACGAATCGCTTAAAGATAGTCAAGAGGACACATGCTACTGTTTAGAGCATGATAAACTTTATTTTATTTTATTTTAGTTATGATATATATATAGAATTCTGTTGTTAAATTTGCCATTTTCTGCATCGCCCTCACTTACTATATGTAAGAAAGGATAGGTAATAATGATGTCAAGAACATAGACACTGTAGTAAAACCTAGAATTGCTTTTTGTTTTTAGTTTCTCGCTCGGACTTTTTTTCTAAGAGCGTTAAAGTAAAAGAATTGCTAAGAGGTTTATTGTTTGATTTCTGTGTGATTCCTATTAAATGGGTCTATTTTCCAACATGTTTTTATACTAATGTAAAGTATAAAAAAAAAGAGCGATCGAATTTATTTAAGGATACCATATATGATAATAAAGTGTATGAAAAACTTTACTTTTAGCACACAGTATGTCAGACAATACTTTTATTTGTAAACATCAAGGATTTAAGTACATTTTGGCTAGATAAATAAAAAATGAAAATAATTCGTGAAAAATGTAAATGTTTATTTATCTATAGTTAATAGATAAATAAACATTTATACACTCATACTTATACAAAACTTCTTCAGCGTAAAAGTCAGTGTATAAAATTATCTCTCTTGTTCTCAGTTTCATTCTCTTTCCTTACCTAAATACCGACTTTAACTCCCATAAATATTTTCCACATTTATTTATTTAAATATGTAAGTAAACATTAGATATTTGCCTCAACATCTAATTTCAAACTTCAAAGACACAGGATTTTCAATCGCCTTTTGGCACCCTCAATTAAATCTTGTTGCAAAAATCTTAGAACGATATTTGTTTATACAAAATGTATGACTTTACACGTCGGTCCTTCTGATCCATCCCGATCATAAAAATCTTAATACGTATTATTGTATACAAACCTAAAATTACAAATATTGTCACATACATTTTATAAATATTTTCATAAAAACTTTCAACCACGTGTAAGACACCTCTATTGGTACCTGTTGTTATTACTGAATGTTATTACTTATTCACATTACTTTGTTATTCTCGGTACCAAAAATATGCCCATAACATTAAAACATATATCTTAAATAATTCACAGATTCAATGAAGATGCCATTACGAGCCAAGTTAAAGTTGATTTCTAGTTAGTATATTATACATAAATCTGTAAATGTTAATTAGTTATGTTTTTATTTTCAATCACTCCTTGTTTAAATCGATTTTAAATGCTAATTAGTTAAGTTTTAATTTTACTATCTCTGCTTTGTTTATCTACAAATAACATTTGCATGCCTGAAAGAGGTAGCGTATAGTAAGGAAACATGTTTATATTTAAGATCCTCCTTAGAGGTAGATTAACAAAAAAAAGACTTGGGTCTAAAGTTTCATTTTTCGGTGGCAAAAATGACCAAAATTATGCAAACAAACGCATGACAGTTTGTTACAGATCATACTAAAATTTTGATATTTTTGACACCAATGCAAAACGAACGGATGACAGATGACAAAGTTAACGAAAATAATAACAACCCAAAACGAACGCGCCCCAAAATTTAACTTCCTTTTCTATTTGAGTTGGTTGAGCATAGAGTAAACACAAATACTTCCGTTGATTGATTGAGTGAATGAAAAGAATGAATAATCTGCGGAAAAAAATATGGTTGTTTTTCAGCTTTCATTTAGTTTTTAAAATATAATTTACTAGCACTTTTGGTATTGTAATTCTTTATAAATTAAGTATGATATTAAAGAAATATAGCGTACTGCTGTAACCATTTAATTAACCCATCGATTTGTGCCCTGTAGGTGTTACTACTGTTAAAAGTTGACCAATTGAAAAACATGAAATTTAGATATTTTCAGTGATTTATGTAAGTTATATTTCGTTACAAAAGGTGTTCGTTTTCGTTAAGAGTAGATATACGGTAAATGAAGTAAAATTATTGATATTTGACGTGTCTTTTGTTGTTTTACAAGTTTGGCCGCCATGTTTGTCCTGTAATAATTTACTCGAAATAGGGTGGCATTTCCATAACAGTAACAATAGCTGATCTATGTAAAAAATATTTACTTTGATGTTAAATGTATATCGTCTTTACGTGATATATATGTTGTTGATCAGGTGTTCAGAATGGTTGTTGGTTCAACTACAGACCCAGGAAGGCAAGTGCTCCACAAAATGCAGCCAATGGGCATGACTCCACGCGAGCTGTCAGAGTACGACGATTTGGCAACAGCTCTTATAGTGGATCCTTATCTTGGCATTACTACACACAAAATGAATGTCCGTTTTAAGCCCCTTAAAACTAACAAAGAGGAGTTAAAAAACATCATAAAGGAATTTATTCAAACACAGGATTACAATAAGGCATATACTAAGTTGACAAGTGGTGAATGGATACCAAGACACTATAATAAAAATAAACATCAACAGGGCAAATTCAGAGAACATGTTAGTATCTACTTATGTTTACATATGATTTTGTTTCATTTCATATTTATCACAACCTGTTGTTTCTTTCAGATACATCGTTACTTGAGGGTTTTTGACAAGAAAGCGGGCTTTGTCATAGAACCATGTTATAGATATTCTTTAGAAGGTCAAGTTGGAGCCAAGATTTCAACTACTAAAAAGTTTTATAAACATGAAAGAATTGATTTTTTGGTTGGTTGCATTGCTGAAATGACAGAGGATGAAGAAAAGCAATTGTTGCATCCAGGCAAAAATGACTTCTCTGTTATGTACAGTTGTAGAAAGAATTGTGCCCAGCTTTGGCTAGGGCCTGCTGCATACATTAATCATGATTGTAGAGCTAATTGTACATTTGAAGCTACAGATAGAGGAAAAGCTTTTGTTCGTGTTTTAAGAGACATTGAAGCTGGTGAAGAAGTTACTTGTTTCTATGGTGAAGACTTTTTTGGGAGTGGTAATTGTTATTGTGAGTGTGAGACATGTGAGAGACGTGGCAAAGGTGCATTTTCTGTTAAAAGTTCTTGTGATGATGAACTGTCCACAAGGTACAGGTTTAGAGAAACAGACAACCGAATAAACAGAACAAAGGCTAAGCTTAATCAGAAATCTGTGAATGGGAAAAATGCTGTAAAGTCTCAAGTGTCAGATGGTCAAGAAGCTAATATTATTTCTCCTCTGAGTATGAAAGAAATGAAACAGAAGGGTTTGACAAAATATGATGCAGAATTGTTAATAGCACAAGGCTGTATTGCAGATGTGGTAGATGGAGCTGTAAATAAGAGAAGTCGAGGTAGTCGTGAATCATCTGTATCCAGTAGAAGTGAGCGACTTAGAAAATGCACTGACAGTAGTAGACTAGCAAATGGTATCAAAACATCTCTTAGTGGTCCACATAGAAGAAAACCACCGACAAGGTGTTATAGCACTACCAGTTCTCGGAGTAGTCATGACTCACATACAGGAATAGTTTTGCGTAGCCATAAAAAACTTCTAGACGTTTGTCCGCAATCTTATAGTAAAGTAAGGAATAGTTCTAAAGCAATTTCTGAGATTATGTCTGTAAGGAATTCCAATGATAATTCAGATTCTGTTTTGGTGGATATGGTTGAAACAGATACATCAGTAGTTAAACCTGAAATTACATTGGATGTCAGAGATGAAACCAGTGATCAAACAAATTCAGTTGATAGCAAAATTGATGAGAAACACTTAGGTAATGTATGTGACACAGAAGAATCTCTACAGATATTGGAATTAAGTACCTCTATGGAAACGAAAAAAGAAGATTCTGAAAATATTGCTAAAATAATTGATCAAAATCATAGTGAAAGTCAGTGTGTAAGTGATAATGTACGTTTGAATAGTGAGGTTAATGACTCTAGAGAAAATGTTAATCCAAGTGAACCAAAAGATAGTGAATTGAACAAAAACCATATTGTAAATATATTGAATAGGTCAGAAGAATCAAAAAATGGACCACCTTGGTTGGCAGATAATTCTAACAAAAGTAGTGAGTGTCCATGTACTCCTCCACGTAGGGGTTTGAAATTAACTTTGCGGGTTAAACGAAGTCCTGTTGTGGAAGATGCTGTTGTTTGTGGAGGGGGAGCAGAGGCACCCGCTGCTGAGTATGAAGTATTAAGACTGGAAGGTGTCGATCCAGAGACGGCGCGACGAAAAAAACGGCGTCGATCAAAAGAGCGTCACAGAAAACATAGTCCTATTCGTCCACTGCCTCCTATGAAACGGCTACGATTAATTTTTGGCAATGAAAGCCATACAATTGATTTACCAACTGCTATTTCAGCGGACTGACAACCACATTTAGTGGTTATTTTCCACCGTTATTCAATTATTAGTTTAATTGTCACTGATTAGGATAATTTTTTTTAACTAGTATTTATTTTTAACAAGACAAGTTCTGATTTAAGTATTATGTGATAGACATCAGAATTGTTATTTAATGAAACCACAAATATTTATTATAAATATTTGGATAAGAATTGTTCATTACATGCATCACTATACAGACATATGAAATTGGAATTTTGTTGTTCATTCCCCTACATATACACAATTTTAAAAATATATTATCACTAAAGGTTAATTAATATTTATGTAGTTAATAATGTTTTTTTTTTTGGCCAATCTGTGGCCATTAGATATTATGAATGTTAAATGTGGCTTGTGAAATCCATGTTTCACTGATGGTATTCTGAACAACTAATATAATAGTTGGGTAAGTCCATTTCCGTAGTGAACACAAAGCAGACTCGAGGATACAATTGTGGCAATATTGGTTGCTATTTTTCCAATATGACCGCTTGCACCACTCTATTGTTGTTGCCAAACTATATCTCACATAAAATGCCTAGTTGTTAGAACTCCCTTATAATGTGGTAACCAATATTCAAGTCACCAGAGGTCAATGCTATGGTGTCTGGAACATATTTATAAAAAAAAAGAAGCTTATAGCATAAATTTTAAAACTCATTTGTAATCCTCACATTATAAGTAATATGTAAAAGTTGGTTATTGCTTAATGTCAATGGACGGAAGGGGTGGAGAAGGTCAAGGTCATACTTTTATCTTGATGGAGAGTTCCCACGGGAATAGCTTTTTCTGTGGGTAAAGGGGCATCATTTATTACGTACGGCATTTTGGTGATTTTGTAACTCCCTCTCTTCTTTGGTGAGATTTCGTGAGATTTTGCTTGAATGCCCCTCTTATTTTTAAAGCAAATATGTTAATCTTTGTTTAATATCGATGGATTAATTTAAAAAAAATATTTGCTACTTTGTCGCGTTCGCATAACCGCGATAAATATTCATATTTCAAACAAATTACGTGATATTTGCCGACAGTTTACGGAGCACTAAGGTTACCTGGTTTTTTAAAAACGCCTCACATAAGTAATAGACGTCCCTTTAAATGAGTTAAGTATGTTTTACGTTAATTAAGCACTCAGGTTAGGTCCCTGATTTTTGACTCAGTACAGCTGGAGGGAATGAAAATTTTTCGTAGGATACTTATCACTTAAGAGGGTTCCTAACGTCCACTACCGCCGCCGATTGTCATTTATGATTTCCTATCAAAACAAATGATAAAAAAACAAATTTTAAAATGGGCTATAGATACATATAACTAGCTGCAAGCCAATTTTGGAAAATCTTGTATTGTTTCTAGGACTGATATCTAATTTATGCGTGAAGGGGTAACATACAGGCAGAGAGAGTTACTTACGCAATTATAATATTAGTATGAATTACTTAATGGGTGTCTCTAGAATAACAGAAGAGACCTCTTATTTTAGCAGTGACGAAGTTGATGTTGAAATTGACTACTTTAACTTTATAATCGCAAAATATTATAAAAAAAATATGTGACGTAACTACAAATTAATGGTTTTCGAATTTTTTCCTTTACTTGAAATGGCATTGCTTCTTGCCTCATTTCTTGATTTTACGTCAACGGCAAGTAAAGTACCCTATAGGTTTTGATTCCCTTGCGAGCAAACAAAATATGCAGCATAACCGACCGTATCTTTTGATTGCGTTGACTTAGGAGTTTACTTAATTATTTCACTGTTCCAAGGGATTGCAGACCTGACTGTTTAAATAATAATTTCAGCTTGATACCCTCCATCCACGCGCTCCTTAGGAAAAAGGGTCTTGCTTGACAGACGGACAACAAAGTGATTCTATAAAGGTTCCGTAGTCAACAAGGAACCCTTATAGTTTCGCCATGTCCGTCCGTCTGTCCGCGGCTTAGCTCAGAGACTATAGGCAGACAAAGTGGTAAAATAAAATTTGGTACCTCCCCTATACGTAAAGTGGGGATGAATATTTTTTTCTCGCCTACCTCATTGTGTGGAAGGCCGTTAGATAGAGCCCGCCCCCCCCCCCCCTACTGCCAGCTAAATGGGTTCTTGGGTGTGTGAAAAAAATTATGGTAGGGTAGGTAGATCACATAATACTTTGTAATTTGTGGTGTATACAACGAAATTAAAAGAAAATAAAATATTTACGGTCTAATTCGGGCTCGCTAGGCGGTACAGACTGCATACTTAATAATCTAGTAAGTTGCTCTATTGATAAAAATCGGCTAAGTGCGAGTCGGTCTCGCGCACGAAGGGTTCCGTACCATTATCTACAAAAACGAGCAAAAAAATCACGTATGTTGTATGGGAGACCCTTTAAATATATATTTTTTTCTGTTTTTTTAGTATTTGTTGTTATAATTTCAATTGTCTAAACTATAACGGTTCATGAGATACAGCCTGGTGACAGACGGACGGACGGACGGACAGCGAAGCCTTAGTAATAGGGTTCCTAATTACCTTTCAGTTACGGAACCCTAAAAACAGTAACACACACATAATTATAAGCTACAATCTTGCAGTGATCATAGTGTGTGTGAGCTCTAAAGTATGACAACAAATAATAAAAACCGGTCAAGTGTGAGTCGGGTCCGAGCTATGTACCGTTACAGCGCTATCTAGCTATTATTTAGCAGAACAACAACACATTTGTTTGTTGGAAACGATATTTAAAGATAAGCAACGTCGGGCTTGGTCAGTAAAGCGGGTGACCGCTTAGCGGCACACTTTGTTTTTGTTGCTGTTTGTCAATTACGTAAATAGTGGAAGGTACGGAACTCTCGGCGCGCGAGTCCGACTCGCATTTGGTCGGTTTTTTTGTTTAGAGGTACGGAACCCTAAAAACGGATTACTCTTAAAGCAATGGAAAAATAAAAAATGGAATAGAAGGAATGCGATGGTATTGTCAGAATTCTTAAAATTCAACTATGTCAAACCTTTTGTATAGGTAGGGTGCGCCGCTGCCAGACTCGCAGTGTACCCTTAAGAATGTAACCACTCGTTTTAGCTTAACTGTACGTACCTATCTACCTCGTTACCGTGATCGCGCCGAGTAAACACTAAAAAGGGACCTAGAGTAGGTTCGAAACTAGCCTGAAGAATCTGACATTAACATGTTAGTAGTACCGTATAATAAATTATACTTAAAATTCATATCCTATCCTATTTCCTACTGAAGGAATATAATAGGTGCGTTCTGTTCATTGCTTCAATGTCACAATCTAGTCAAGTTAAAAAGACATAAATTCAGTACGACACACTACAAATTTTGGCTCATTCTCTTTGGTTGGATTATTGACATAAAGCGCATAATGTACATTATGTCGGTAAACAAAACGCCATTAATAATTTGTAGTTAAAGTTAAAGTTTGTTTATTTAATACCAACTCAATCACACCCGCCGAAACGAAGCACAGAAGTAAAAGAGACTGAGAAGGAGGCTTATTTTTAGTATCCCGAAAAAATTCCATGGTAACTATAACCGAATTTCAATTGAACGAACCATAGCAAACTTGTTTGGTATAATCAATGAGTTGCCTGCTGTATGAATTCCACGCTGTTAACTAAATTTAGGAGGACGGAGTCGCTGCTGGCAAAAGTTAGTTCAGAAATAAATTATTCTATCTTGGGACTACTACTAACTACGGTGTTGCCACTATTAATTCTTTAATGGAATTTCCCTGACTTTTACTGGTTATCCAGCCATTTTTGCCAAAACCCTAAAAAACAGTAAAAAAGGGGTCAGGTTTAGGAGCTTTTTTTAATCGCACAAAAGTTAAATATCCTTATTTTTACATTTTTCAGGGTTTAAACAATATCCCGGAGAAAATTCATATCATTTTAGTCGGATCTGCTCAGCGGATCCGGCAAAACATTTGCCAAAAAAAAAGGAATTTAGGTAGTATAACCCAGGTTTAAATAAGTGAATGAAACTTATGTCTTCAATATTGCGATAATATAAATTTTAATTCCTTACCATATCGGCCAGAATGTCCGATGTACTTATTTATAGCAGGAAATTACGTCACAGGTTTTTAATGTTATATATTATGCAATAGATTTGTAAAACCGCCAAGCCATACTTTTTAAAAGTTGTAAAGTAGGTTCCGGGTTAGTAAAGTCCGGGCTTAGTAGTCCAGGCTAAATAATATTTTTTAGGGCAAAAATTCGTTGCAGGACCAGACCCATTTTTCCATGTAGAAAAAAATATATATAACTCAGGAAAAATAATTAAAACAGCTGAATTTAGCCGGAAGGGGGTGCGTCGGGGGTATAAAGGGTTTTTTAGAAATACATAAAATATTTAAATTAATCGCCTAGTAAATTTTTTTTTTCATATTTACAATTTTCTAATATCAATGATAATTGTACCAATAAAAGTTAAAAACGCGTTTATAAATTAATGATTTGCTTTTTTTTTTTTATTTACTTACTGTTTTTTGCTGTGGTGGTATGTTATGACCGTGGTGAAGATTATGATTCTGATTTAAGATGAATAACAGCCAAGTAATACATTAAGTAATGAATTTAACGAAAAAATTGCTGTAGACCTTAGTTAATAATCCAAGAAGGGGAAAAAAAAGAAGAACCCTAAGATAAAAGAAAGAAGAAAATGGTCAGAAGCTTTACCACGGTCATAATATACCACCTAAGCGTTTGTTACGTATAAAATTACAGATTTAATTAGGAAAAGCTAAAAACATTAACTATAAACACGTTTTTAACTTTTAAAAATATAATATCATCAATATTAAAAAATGAAAATATGAAAAAAAAAAATGAATTTTTACTTTTTGGCGATTGATTTAAACAATTGTTTTTTTTTCTACTACAATCAATCAATATTTTATATCATTTGTTAATAAATAACTAAAATTAAAGTTGTATGATTTTATCACAATTTACGATGCATTAAACTGTTTTGACCCGGTTGTCAAAATTGAAACTACTCGTACAGAGTAACCATACAAAAATGCTGTGAGCCACTCGACACTAACGACAAAACATGGGATTAGGTAAGTTGTAAATAGTGTAAAACGCAAAAGCGTCTTTAAAGCTTAAAAAAAATATACTGGTCTCTCAATTTAGTATGTTTAATTCTTTACGTTATATTATACTAGCTTTTGCCCGCAGTGTCACCCGCTCTAAATATTTTTATCGTTGTAGGACTTCAGGCGTGAAGAGGGAAGAGACAGAGTTACTTTCGTATTTATATTAGAATGGATTTACCTACTTTGTAAGACTAAGAGGGTTTATCATTTTCATTTTAACTACCGGGTCCAATTTCTAAACTAAGTAGAAGTTAAGCACCTACAAAAATTTCATCAAAGTCGGTCCAGCCGTCAAGCAGTTTACGGGAAAAAAAATAGAGGCGGAAAGCGACTATGTTTTATACTATTTACCGAAGAGTGAGTTTCTTGCTGGCTCTTTTTGGTAGAAATCAGCATGCAGCAGATCAAACATAAAAACTACAGTCGCCATATTAAAGGGTTGTGAACTTACAACGACACTAGCGACTAAACACCGGGTCAGAAAAGTTCGTTGCACTGTAATAAATTGTTGCTGACTATTCAAATCTGTTCTTGGAAACCTACTTGAACAAAGGAATGATTGATCAGAAAACATGACTGGCACCGTTTTATTTGCTCTTTTTTACAATGAACTTTGTTTAAATAAAAAAAAATACTAACCTATTTGATGTTATTTTCCTTTGACAAAATACCAAAAAAGTTTCAAGAGCTGTTACATTTAATTTATTATTTATTTTGGGTATCTTTAATTCCAGATCTATCTATAATCTATACTTACTTTAATAATTAAGAAAAGGTTCATACAATTGGCTTCGTAATAAAGAGAAACAGAACATTTTCGTCTCTTTACAGATTGGATACAATATATTTGGTTCTTCACTTATTGGTAAACCTCACCAAAAAATAAACATTTGGCTGGTAGAAAATTTACTGTTTTTTTTTGTGTCATCAAATGTTACAAGACTTCTTTAGTTACAAGTGCTCAAAATATTAATGAAAAATTAAATTATTTAAGTCATTTTTATTAAGATCTTAAATCAATATCGACATTGTTAAGCCCATTGTCATGAAATAATGGCGGTATTTTGTGTGGCCAGGCTTACACAGTTATCATTCCTATTTTGTTTATTCAGTGACCGTACCTGAAAAAATAAACATTAATATTAGTTTATATTAAAAAGATGCAGAAAATTGCACACAACGCGGAATATTTCCGTTTTTTATAAATGTTATCCCTGCCCAATCCAAACTGGCAACTGGCAATGGGCTTTGAAGCTGGTAATTAACGACATACAGGACATATACCTATTTTAGTCTAGATACACTGCATCATCATCAAGCAGTGTTGCGGCCATGGGCTTGTTTGTTGTTGTAAAAAATCTTTATGTTTTGAATTTGTGATAAAAACAAATAGGTTATGTACTTATGCATGATATTTTTATTTAATGTGAATTTTTTTTTTTTGGTGGCTAGTTTCAAATTTTTTTTTTTTTATTATTCAGTTGTACACCACTGATATTGGTAGATTACAGAGCTCAAAAATTACTCCCACATTGTGGAGTAGGTGTTTGTCCAGCTACTGGTTACCTCTTTCTGGGGATATAAATCGTAAAGATCTAGTTTCAAATTTTTTTTTTTTATTATTCAGTTGCACACCACTGATATTGGTAGATTACAGAGCTCAAAAATTACTCCCACAAATACTCGTAAAAATAAACATAAACACATATACAATCAAATTATATATATATATATATATGTATTTTTTATAATAATAAAAAAAACCAGAAAGTGCGACTCGGTCTCGCGCACCAAGGGATCCGTAGTTCTATGTAAATACTTCAAGTCAATTACAGAAATCAGATCTCGAAGACTTATGGCCGATATTTTTAAGTAAGTTTACCCCCAAAATCGAAAAATAGGGCAAACTTAACATTGTAGTGAAAAAATGTTTTCATACAATGTCACGGTCAACTGCAAATGTAAGTTTGTCATCGATGAAAACACAAAAACTCGTGGCCCAGTCATATTCGTCTATCGGAAATAGGGCATGCACCCGGGTAAATACGGTTCTCAAATTACGCAGATATACCCGGTTCGGCACATTACGGTTTCCATACAGAAAAATAGGACATTGTCTATTAGGGAAGGTAAGAAGAAATTTACCAACGAGATGCTATTTAGAAGCCGAAGGCTTAAATGAATTGAGTTTGTAATTTCTTTACCGCCTGTGCACACACAGGATTTTCAACACATTTACGTGTAAATAAATAAAAATATAAAGTGAAAAAAAAACAGCATAACACAATTGTAATGACAGAAATAGAAGTATAGACAACGGCAGCGCTAGGTGGCACTAGATATCTAGAGAATTTATGAATTAAATAGTTTTGGCATTGGCTAAAGCTTGTAATTGCTCGCTTGGCGCGTTGTTTATATCTTAAACCACAGATGGCGCTTTTATACATAATAGAATAGACAGTATGTACGTAGAGCGCGCGCGGTGCGTTCATATGTCATTATCGCAAGGAAAAACACGCACATTAAAGGAAAGTAACATTTACAATGAAAGCCCGTGGGAGTAATTAAGATATTAGTAACCGCTTTAACTGCACGGAATGACACTGTTGAAATGAAAATGAAAAAAGACAAGAAAGTTATGATGAATTCTTTTTTCAAAAAGCCACCACAGAGAAAATTGATCTGGATAAGCCCTGAATGTTTGACCAAAAACAAGATTTGACTTTATTCTGACTTCTGACAGGCGAATATTCAGCGATGTCTCTGTGATAGAGTGTAAACTGGCAGCGATCAACGCATGGTAAAAAGCACGCTGAATATTAACCTTAAATCGTCCAACAAATGACTTTATACAGAATCCCGAACATTTTCAGCTCCAAAATTGCTTTCAGTGCCTAGCAGATTGCGAAAATGGAAAATGGATAATTTAAATGACAGGCTGGTGGAAAATGTCTAAGCGGTTGAGCTGTATTCTTAAAAGCTCGCCGCAAAATAGAACACAGGAACTTTCCGATTAGACTCTCAATCTTATGAAAGTGCAGCGCGAAATGAAATTGCAGTTTTCACCTGATAAGTCCAAATACACGCGGCTCAATAGACAAATCTCGAAAGCCATGCGACGCGATAAACGCCACTTTAACACATCACGTGTGGAAGAGGCTACAGAGCGAAATAGAGGCTGGAAGGTGTTTTCCAGAGATTTGTCTATTAGGCAACGACAGTCAGGCAACAACCGAAAATGGCAAAATCTGAAATATTGAGAGATTGAGAACTTCTATAGACAGTTGTACACCTCAAGTCGTGATCCTGTCAACATCACGCCCAAAGATCCTAGAGCCAAATTAACTCGACACTTTACCGAAGATATCCTGGACGTCAGCTTGTATGAGATTAGAATGGTTTTGAAACTGCTTTTAAGAACAATAAGGCGGTGGGCAGTGACGGAATTACGTCAGAAAGTGGTTTTAAAGTGAAGACCTTCAAGAAAAACAAGTCTTTCGGCATTAGAAAAAGTCAAACATAAAGAGGTATGTTAGTAATACTTACTTCTGGAACTCCCATTCTCTGTTGTCTAGCGGGCATACTTGTCGAGTTTTGAGCCAACGTGAGATACAATGGAAATGGAAAGCGTGCTGAAATTAAAAGAAAAACCGCACTGTGATTATCAATATAATGTCTAATTGTACCTACCTGATCTTGCAAGCAAAAACTTGTTTGTTTAAATTTATGTTTTAACATTAGGTATCTATATTCCACAACGATCAAGGCGCACAAGTGGTAGAATGTTGGAGTGCCATGTAAAAGGTTCCAGGTTCAATTCCCGGTAGGGGCAACTAATATTGTAACGTATTTGTGAACAGTTGCAATCTGGTGTGTGCCCATTACGGCGAAAGGCTCACCACCCGCGACAGACCACAATCACTATTGTAGGAACGCATACCATCAGTGAAATGTGGCTATATTTTTCTTATTACAGAATACAGTAGACAAGCCAAAATTACATGAATTTCGAAGCACTAGTTATCATAGCTTTTATCTATATACATACTACATAATAGTTCTGTACAAAATTGGCTGCATTGTTGTGATGCTAAAATAGATAAAAAGAGCCTAATTTTTTGTCATAGAAATTATGATAAAAAACTAGGCATCATTTCCGCACTTAGGTTTCTCACCTTGACACCTTGTTGAAAATTCGAAATTATTGCAGATGAATAGCCTACTTATAAGTTTTATCTATTTATTTCATTACTTTTTAATGCACATGATATAAATTATGATAACTATACAAATAGAAATTTAATGCCAAAAGGCATTCGCTGACAGTCAAGCATTGTTTATAAGAATAACATTATATAATTTAATATTGAAAATACTGATACCGAGGTCATAGCCTCGTGGCATAAGTCTATTGGAAACCATAAACGAAGTTAAGCAACATCAAACATGGTCAGTATCCAGATGGATGACCACCTGTGAGCTCCTTCTTTAGGGTTCCGTACCCAAAGGGTAAAAAACGGGCCCCTATTACTAAGACTCTGCTGTCCGTGATAGTGATAGACAGTTGAAATTTTCAGGGAAGATGTGATTCTGTTGCCGCTATAACAAAAAATACTAAAAAAAATAATAAAATAAATATTTAAGGCCAAAGAAAAGATGAGAATATTATAGAATGGCCAAAGACAATATTATAGAAGTTGCTAGAAGGGACTAGATGGAGAAGGCATAATGTAAGAAAACATGGCAAAAAATGGAGAAGGCCTTTATCCAAAGGGATCTGTAAATATTTAGTAGAGAACAAAAAAAAATATCTCACAAAGTAACATAATTTTAAGACACAAACTAATAATATGAACAAAATATATGCTTAAAATTGGAAATCATTTTAAAGAATTTTAGAAGGCCATAATAATAATATTGTGTATTTCTTTGCTAATGAATGGCAGTCATACTACTTATAAGTATATTTTTCCAGCGTCAATGTATGTCTATAATATATAAAGTGGACAAAGTACAAAATAAACACATAATTTGGTTGGGGTGTACAAAAGGGGGCAATGATTTTTCCCTTGCCCCTTTTAGTTACTCTGACCCATAATTTCTAATGCTCACTTTTTATTGATAGTGTGTCTTGAAAACAGTCACAGTAACTTAACTAATATGTAAAGAAGTCTGTAAATAGCAGTGTTACCTTAGCCTGCTAGCGAAGCTAAAGGAACATAAAACTAAACTCTGTGTTAATTTTTTTTATTTTGAGTGTGGCAGCATGTAGTGTTTCTCATAAGTCGCCTAGTATCTCTGTTACCTAAACGCGAGTTAAGTAGGTAATAAAAAAAAAAAACCTACATTACACACACCCCAGGCAACTGTGCATTCTTCACTGGTAGCTGACGCTTGATTGGCTTGACACTCAATGCATAGATCCATTATATGGTTTCGGCAGATAGCACAGTTGTCAACCACAATATCTGTTGGTAAATAAAGAAATTTGGTTGTAAAAGCAATAGGTTATGTAGTTATGTTATAAAAAATAAAAAATAATAGAAACCCCAAGCCCACAAGGCAACTGCATTCCACTGAAACAATGAAAAAATAATTCAGTTAACAAGATGAATTATCAAAAAATATTAAACTGCTAAGTCATTCAAATCAATGGTTAACCTTTTTGACTTCGAATCTTTTTTTGTCTCCTTTACTGCTGCTGGAAGAAGCCATCTCCACTTCTTCATCATCAATATCCATAGCAGAAGCCATATTTATAATAAATCTTGCTTTACCTTTTTTATTGTTCCGAAAATTTAATGAAACTACATACACAATTTATTTGTTTTTGAAAATGATAAATTTCTTATTTGTTTTCTTTATATGCGTTTTTTTATATATATTTTCATCGATTGTCTTGAAAAACTAGACAGGCTTGACAGCCTCTTGTGAGCATCGTTATAAAAAGCGCGGCCTTTTATGTGTGAAATCAATCTGTGCACATCGTTACTTTTGGTTCTTAGCTATCATAGATCACGTGACTAACCGAGTAGTCCGGTCAAATTAGACCAAAAAATAAGAGTAAAGATACCTTAATTCCCACCAAGCTGTAAATCAGTAAGATTGTTTAAAATATGATTAAAAATGAAATTTAAAAGTTCCCCATCTTTCCCCTGTATGGAAAAAAAAATATTTAAGGTCAAAGGTCAAAAAAATGAGTTTTTCGCGATTTTCACCAAAACGGTAAGTTTTATCATAAAGATACTGAAATACAAAAATTTTAGATCATAAAATTATCTACAAAAAATGTATCATTACTTTATTTTCTACGAGCCACCGTTTTTGAGATATAACTGTTACAGTTAAAACAAGTTTTTAGATAGAACGCGTTTTCTCTAGTTAGAACTAGTTTTTACTAAATGCCTTTGTTAAAACTAGAAATAACTAATGCCCAAAATTAAATATCAGTTAAAACTAGTTCTTACTGGACAAAACGCGTTTTTCCGAATTTCGGAATGTTATGTTCCTAACACGCGAGTAGCTGCCGGCGTCTAATCTTGCAGAGAAGCTAACGTTCCTAAGCAAACTGCATATGAGGCTTGGACTACGGCTCGTAATAATAAGGATCCGAATATTTCTGAGTTCAAACGCAAATTAAATGCTACCTCGAGGTTCAGTAAGAAAGCAACTGCCAGAGCAAAATTCCAATTCATCGGCAAAATAGGTAGGCGATTTGCGAGCTATCCTTCTGAGAGTCGTGCTTTCTAGTCACTTGCTAAAGCTGCCGAAGGGAACTTTTGCCAGTCGTCATTACCACCACTGCGAAAGACCGATTGTGACTTGGTTTAGCTTGTGCTAAAGAGAATACCGATCTACTGGGCAGTCTCTTTGCCTCAAACTCAAATATGAAGATGAAGGCGCTGTACCACATACTATACCGTGGTTTGGTAAGACCATGCCGGAAATCTCCATAACACAGTGGGAGGTCCGGCGGGCGTTGCTTTTTCTAGACGTTCATAAGTCGAGTGGGCCAGACGGTATACGGTCTGAGTTGTTTCCTGTACTCACGCGCCTCTTCGCGCTTTCCTACCACACTAGGCAATTTCCGTCTTCATGGAAGACTGCAAATGTGCACCCGGTGTCCAAAATGGTCCTCTCCAAGGTGATGGAGCGTGTGATCAACACATAGCTTCTAAGATACCTAAAAGAACACGACATGTTCAGTGACCGTCAATATGGCTTTCGCAACGGTCGCTCGACTGGTGAGCTTCTAGTGTATTTCATATACCACTGGGCATTGAGAGTCATTGGAAGCCATTGAGGAAGCATTGGCATGTAGAAGGCGTTCGATCCGGTCTGGCTCCGGGGTCTGCTATCGAAGTTGCCTTCTTACGGAGTGCCCGAGGGCTTGTGCAAAGGTTTTTGTCCGGCAGACGCTTACGAACCGTAGTTGACGGTAGTCGGTCTGATAGCATGAACATTAATGCTGGTGTCCCGCAAGTCTCTATGCTGTCTCCTACGCTGTTTCTACTGCATATCAATAACATGTTGGACATCAAAGACATGCATTGCTATGCAGATGACAGTACTGGAGACGCTTATTACACGGGTCGTGCAAAATATCTCGTTCCGTTGTGGAGGAAAACCGCGGAGAACTTGTGTCTCAAATCGAGACCACACTATCCAAGATCTCAGACTGGGGACGGGTAAACTTGGTCCGATTCAACCCTACAAAGACACAAGTCTGCGCGTTCACCGCTAACAAAACCCCATTCACTGTAGTCCCACAATTCCAGAACACTCCCCTCTCCATCTGCAAGAGCGTTGGAATCCTTGGTGTTGACATCTCCAGCGATGTTCAGTTACGAGATCATTTGCAAAACAAGGTGAAGTTGGCGTCCAAAAAACTAGGTGTACTCAACAGAGCGAGGCAGTACTTCACCGGCCCCATATGGAGTACTGCTGCTATCTATGGGCGGGCGCACCCGGATACCAGTTTGGCCCTTTTGACTCGGTTCAACGACGGGCTCTTAGAATTGTCGACGATCCCAAACTCACTTGCCGTATCGAACCCTTAAGTCTGAGAAGTGACTTTGCCTCCCTGTGTCTGTTCTACCGCTTGTGCAACGGGATGTGTTCTGAGGAATTGTTCGAAATTATGCCCATGGCTACTTTTTACCATCGCACTGCTTGCCATCGGCAGGGTATTCATTCTTACACTTTAGAACCGAAATGGTCGCGCACAGTGCGGTTTCAGAGAAACTTCCTCCCGCGAACGCTTGGGTTGTGGAATGAGCTCCCTGCCAAGGTTTTCTCTAAGGACTACAGTATGGGGTTCATCAAAAAAGAAGTTATTGGATTTTTGAAGGGTTGGCAACGTGCGAGTGATACTTCTGGTGTTACAAGCGTCCATAGGCTACGGTGACCGCTAACCATCAGGTGGACCGTGTACTTGTTTGCCACCTTAGTGGTATAAAAATTTTTTTTTAAGGTTTTTAGATTATTTTTTACTGTATGTTAAACAATGTTCCCTATTTAAATTTTATGATTGTGTTCTGTCGTCTTGCCTGTCGATTATTTTACTTACTTTGAATTAATATTGTCACCCTGGCAACTCCCGTATAATGTTCCCTTAAATGTTGGTTTAGTGTAAGATTATTTTTACTAATGTACATGATAAAACGTAGTGATTATATTCTCTTTGGTACATGACTCTGTGTCTTAGATATTTTTAATAAGTATTTTTAAAACTATATCTTGTTTACAATCCCATACTAATTTATCTAGTGCTAGTTTTAACTAAAGCTCGGAGTGACAACTAGTTTTATCTGAAAATCAAATATATCGTTGGTAAATTCTAGTTTTGACTAGGTATTTCTAGTTATAACAAAGGCATTTAGTAAAAAGGGAAAACGTGTTCTAACGAAAAACGGGTTTTAGCTGTAACATAACGATTCAAAAAGTAGTAAAAGTTGTAATCGTCATAATATGCATGAGTACGCCACGTATATACATTTCTATAGTTGTAATATCATCATCATCATCATATCAGCCCATTGGCGACCACTGCTGGACATAGGCCTCACTTAACTTTCTCTACAGCGTGCGACTCTGTGCCGCCTGTAACCACCGGCTCCCCGCTACCTTTACGAGGTCATCTGTCCATCTAGCGGAGGGCCGTCCCACGTTGCCCTTTCCGGTTCGTGGCCGCCACTCGAGAATCTTCATCCCCCATCGGCCATCGGTTCTTCGAGCTATGTGCCCTGCCCATTGCCACTTCAGCTTTACGATTCGGTGAGCTATGTCGGCGACTTTAGTTCTCCTACGGATTTCCTCATTCCTGATTCGATCACGTAGGGAAAATCCGAGCATAGCTCTTTCCATCGCCCGCTGAGCGATCTTGAGTTTTCGTATAAGGCCCATAGTTAGCGGCCACGTCGCAGTGCCGTAAGTCATCACATACTGGTTGAAGACTTTTGTCTTCAAGCACTGGGTATTAAGGACGAGAAAACAGTATGCAGTTTTCCGAACGCTGCCCAACCGAGTAGGATTCGGCGATTAACCTCTTTCTTGAAATTGGACCTACCTAATCTAACAGTTTGTCCCAGGTATACTTATTCGTCAACAACTTCGAGTGTAGATTTCCCAACAGTTATTGGAGCGGGTGCTACATGGCCATTCGACATGATTTTCGTCTTGTCAATGTTCATCTTGAGGCCCATTCGTTGGGAAGCTCTACTGAGGCTTTCGAGCATTATGCTAAGGTCCTCCATCGATTTTGCCATGACCACAATATCGTCGGCAAACCGAAGGTGGGTAATGTACTCGCCATCAACATTGATGCTAAAACCGTCCTAGTCCAGAAGCTTAAAGACATCTTCTAACGCATTTGTGTACAGTTTGGGAGATATGATATCTCCCTGTCTAACACCTCTCTGCAGTTGGATCGGTTTCGACTTCTGATCCTGGAGACGGACTGACATGGTGGCGTAATCGTACAAGCATTTTAGCACCTCGATACACCGATGATCAATTCGGCATCTCTGTAGAGCCTGTAGCACTGCCCATGTTTCCACCGAATCGATGGCTTTCTCATAGTCCACAAACGCTAAGCAAAGGGGCTGATTATACTAAGCTATTTTCCAGTGTCTTACCGTCCGTCTCAGGGTCGAAGACAGGGGAGTATAATCGGCCCCTTTGCGTTGCGTTTGTAGACCATGAAAAAGCCTTCGATTCTGTCGAGACGGGCGGTGTTAGACTCCCTAGCGCCACATTGACTATCGGTACATCAAAGTGCTGAAGTGTTTTCCAATTCTGCCCAATTACAAGACTAGAACTAGAAAAAGGTGTTAGACAGGTAGATGTTATTTTGTCCAAACTGTTTAAAACTGCGTTGGAAGATATATTTAAGCTTCTGACGTGGGTAGGATATGGCGTCAACATTAATGGCAAGTGCATAACATACACATAGACAAAGTGGTCATGGGAGAATCGCCGGAAGACCTAGGCACGGTGCTCAGAGACCTCACCTTAGTCTCTCAACGGGTTGGCCCTAAAGATTAATATGGATAAAACGAAAGTGATGTTCAATGTCCATGTCACACCATTACCGTTTGTTGTTGGAAACGCTACTCTCGAAGTTGTTAACGAATACACATACCTAGGGCAAGTAGTCCAGTTAGGTAGGTCCAACTTTGAAAAGGGGTTCGAGAAGCAGCGTTCGGAAAACTACGCAACATCTTTTCGTCCAAAATACCTCAGTGCCTTAAGACGAAAGTCTATAATCAATGTGTGTTGCCAGTGATGACTTATGGTACAGAAACGTGGTCAGTCACTGTTGGCCTTTTAAGTAAGCTTAAAATCACTTGTTAGCAATGCTCCGCACGATTCCGACGAAGAAAGAGAAGATTCTTTCTTACTTATAAACTTTATAATAGCTTATGTTTTTAATACTATTAAACAATTAAACTACTATTATCGACCGATACTTACTACAACCTGCAAGACTGTATTTAGTTACATATAAAGACAGTCGTCTCGCCCGTTAGACTTATTTGATAATTATATTTTTATCGAAAGTATAGGTTTTTTTTTCGCTATGCAAACTAGCACACGGTCCGGCTGATGGTAAGCGGTCACCGTAGCATATGGATGCTTGTAACACCAGGGTTACAAATATGGTTTCGAATACCTTTTCCGAAAGTTTCCCTGGTCTTCCATTACATAGCCCTGGTCGAAAGTGATGAAAAAAGGGACGTAGAACTTTTTCACATAAACATCAAAGTCAAATGAGCCAAAAAATGTGCCTGGCTGCAATTTATATTTATTTTCGTGTTTAGTTCTATGTTTACTGATTACCTGCTTCATTAAAAATATAAACGATTACCTATTATCTATTCAAATTCAATATAATTTATTTTTTAGGTTGCAGGTCCTCTAGTCAGCAGTGAAGTTATTATGGGCAGTATGAGAGAGGGATAGTACGATCATTGCCTCTTGATAGGTATTATTAGCTGCCAATAACCTTCTACTTAGAAGGTCATTGTTGGCTGCACAGTCGCAAAGCGATTATCTATTTTTCTATAGAGTTGTACATTTTGTGAAGCTATTATTGCTTCATCGTCTGACTTTCGTATCGATGGGTATGGGTCAATCCATCTAGAGAAAACAAAATAAAGGTTCAAAATACCTTAATAATTTTAGATTTATTATCGTTATAAAAACAACATCTCACACAAAATTTGTTGCAAAATAGTTAATTAGTTGCTATTGTGTAAGTTTTTTTCAAGCTAAGTGATGATTCTTTGGTTCTAATTCATCTAAGGCGATGGTGTTCCCTTTTTTGGTCTTGTAAGAATTTTTCCAAATTTCATAGAAGCAGACGGTGGCTTGAAACCTGTAGCAGACAAGAAGTGGAACTGATACGTGTGTGATGAGCGTCCAAGCCCAAACTCCGTAAAACTCCATCTGTAAATTAAATATATAATATAGGCTAGATTGTGTAAATACACAGTTCTTCTGCAATTTTTGTTGCAAAACTATAGCGTCTGAAGGATTGAAAAAAATTGTTAGGAACCAGCTTTGTCTAGGGCATTGGTCGGCAAACAGTGGCTCGGGAGTCCCGCAGGACTCTTTGACTCCTTAAGTGTGGCATATAGTACCACATGCTGGCGCGTCAGTACAGTGTAATTGCAAATTTGTGTGCAAACATCATTACGGATAACAAACCGAGAAATTAGCTTTCTAGCCTGTATCACCTTCCATCTTAATAGGTAGGAACCTATATATATATTTATTTGCAAAATGAATGAGATAACTTATTAGTCCAAAGAATAGAGCAATTACGCAGTTATACTTTTCTATATTTTTGGAACACGTGGTTTAAGAGTTGAAGGACACACAGACACATTGTTCCATTTTAGAAGCTAATAAACGTAATATAAGTTACCTTAGAATCATAAATTTTCAAAGATCTATCTAAAAATCTAGTTTGTTACAAAAATTATTGGCGGTTCACATAAGTTATCTTTCTGTATCATTTCATCATAAGCAATGCAAAGACGGCGGAATCATAAGGCTGTAGCATACGGACAGATGGACCACACGAAATTATAAGGGTAACGTTAAAGACGAACGACGTCACAAGACAATATTAAAGACAACCTTCTTTTCATACAAATGACATATCCCGTTTAAAATGAAATAGTGTCTTCTCCTTCTTCTTCCTTGCCCTTTCCCTTTTTCATTTGAGGTCGGCCCCCCACTATCTTAGGCGCCAAGGCTGTCTGAGTATTTAACTGTGTTTTAGAGTTTATCAAGTCTTGTCACTCCAACTAACTACATCGTAGCATTCTCATTTCGTGTGTGTTGCTTCTGCTCGGGACCACCTAGCACCTTTTTCATAAAACTATCATGGCAGGTCGTATTTTAGTTTTATAGTCATACTACTATCACAAACTATCCCTGAGAGAATTATCTATCTTAGCTTGGCAGCATCATCTTTGAGAGTCACGCCTACGTCGATGTTGAGATCTGCGGTTAGTGCGTTGACCCGAGGTATTTTAATTCATGCACTTTGAAATTGATAAAGAGTTCGTTGAAACCGCACTTCAGATATTCGGTTTCACATCTACTAATGTGCAGCCCATTGTTCTTTTTAGTGTTTGTGTACATTGCTGGAAGGCGGCCGTAGTCTATTCACACTTTAGGTAATAAGTACGATATCATATTACATACACCATAGAAGATGTGATTGGATATCGTTAGTTAGGTAGTCCATAGACAGATTAAATAAAAACGAGCTAAGTACTCCGACTTTGAGTACAAACCGATTGCTCAGTCCAGCCCGGCTTCTCTCTTGTGTACTGATGTGTTGGTACATATTCTGCGCAAAAATAATATATATTTTTCTGGTATTTGTTGTGCTCTCATTGCTTGCCAAATTAACTTGCGCGTTGTTCTATCGAATGCATTCTCGAGGTCTTTAACCACTAAGTGCAGGTCTTGTTGGCTCAATATTTCTCCATGACTTCCTTGGCGCAGACCCACACTGGTTATTAGTTATAGATACCTGTTGGCTGACACGGTTATTGAGTACAAGTCACCAAATTTTTAGAGTGTGTGATGTCAATTTGATACCACTGTAAGTGCCACATTCACTGGCGTCTCCTTTGTTTTTAAATAATGGGATAGGAATAACCATGACGCTATGATTATGTGATTTTTGTAGCGATAATGATTGTGATAAAAAGCTTTGTAAGCCATTCTACAGGCCCTAGCTGCTTACACAGATCAGCCGGTATATTATCAGCTCCTACTGCTTTATGATTTTTCATCTTTCCGAGTGCTCTCCGTACTTCGTCTTCGCTGATATTATATAATGGTCCTACTATCTTTAGTGTAGCCACTAAGGGTTGAGTCGGGTATTTCTAAATAAGTTAATGTTGCTAGTATTCTCTTGTCATCCTTAGTGTATTTATTAATATTGTCTTGTGACGTTGTTTGGCGAGTTTGAGTATTTCGTAGTTTTTTTCGCTGCTTTAGGTAGGGTATGAGTAGTATGTACAATATTATGAATGTTTGACGAACGGCTGAATCGATTGTTCTACATACGCATCTTAGTTTAATGTTTATTAATGTTGTATTCATACATATTCTTCAAAGCGTGTGGACCTTTTTCAAGTACCTGTAATCGTTAAATCCTTAATCACTTATAAAATTACCTGTAATGGATGGTATTCAGCGCGAGAATTCTTCACTCTGTTAAGGAGCCAGAGAGCAAAGTTTCCTACGAGGAGAAAGGTGACAAGCTGCCGACCAGGACGACGTGTGCCACCCGCGCTGCGTCTCGTCCAAGCATCAAGCACCAGCAGCGTCTGGCAGGAGCTCTCCACGACCGCGAAAAGAGGCGATATTATTCTATAAATATAAGAAATAACACTGTAGAAATCTTGATGATTTGTTATGACTATTACCTTGGAAACTATGAATGGGGATAAAAGTTGTATGTGTTAATTCTCCTGGATTTACACTGTACCAAAATTCATCGAAATCTGTTCATGTTTGATTAAACAAACATCCTAGCAGCTTTACAAACTTTACCATATTATAAAGTAGTATTTGTGGTATAGAATGCTCCAGGACCTGTTTAATTTAGTAAGTAAGTCTAACTTACAGAATACTCAAGGTCTCCTTGTAATTATTAGTTGTAATTTGTTTACTACTACCAAAGTAACTAGATATTAAAGTACGCCATTTTAGGGCGAAACTCATGAACTTTCGAGGGCCACTATGTAAAGGCAAGTATGGAAAGTGTATGTGTCACCGTCAAATTGTAAATACCGTTAGATTATAATCTATCTAGTAAGATTGTATACACAACAAAAAATAGTATAAAGTGTATGTTTTAGATTATATGAAACTTGATTCGCTCGCTCCGCATCTACGTGATCACAAGAGAAACTGAACCTAACCCACCCTAAAAGATTTATACAGTGCTATTTCTGCCTCATTTTGTTTCATAGTATACAATCTCACTAGATAGACTATAACCTAACGTTATTTACAATTTTACGGTGACATATAAAATCAAACAAAACACGAATATTGAACGTTTGAGGTAAATAAAGGTGCAAACCTTGTTGCTCGTCTTCCTTCAGGATATCGCTGTATAATGAAGCTGGCACCAATAATTTGAAACAGATAGTAAAGGTACACTCCACATTGGGTGACTAGCAACAGTGCATGTTCTAAGGGCATCGACGCTAGGGTGTATCGAAGGCTAAGCAAGCGCATACGTTGAAGACACGCCGTAGAACCCATCGTCATTAGTATAAATAGGATTGTCTCCCAAATGTTTATCTGGAAATTCGCAAGACATTGTGATTTTTTTTTAAGTTTATGTTTCGTTGTGTGTTTGCGGCTAGGGGCCGTTAAGTTTTTAGTTCTGGTCTCAATTCATTTAAATAATGCGTGATTGTTAATTAAATGCGCTTTTGCTAACAAGAAACATCTATGAAATCAAAAAATTCAATTCTTAAAATTAACAAAATGGTTTTTATTGCCAAAATTTCAATTTTGCTGAATATACAGATTGCTTATTAACTTTGTTATACTGTAGTTTATAACTACCTCATAAATAAATTGTATTAACGTTACATTTCGATGTGTTTGTACGACTTCAAGGAAGGATTATATTAGATTCTTAATTCTAACGTGGTACGTGTCCCTATAGCATATAGAACAACACGGCATGGGCTGCCACTAGTTTCCGGTGCCAATAGTATATACCGTATATGATAGATATATGTATTATAAATCACGTGTAACGTGGTATTACATAAACGCGGATTGTTATTATGGTATACCGCCACCGCATACTAAGGATTTTCAGTTGTGCTATTTGTCAACTGATGTCACTACACTTTCACTTTCCGGTGCCACTTGTATATACCGTATATGATAGAGATATGTTTTATAAGCTATACCTGTAACAGAGCTAGCTCCACATGTTTTTCATTTTGAAACAGTCCGTTAAATAACATGAGACTGACAATAGTTCCAGAAAGTACTGCAATCCCCATAAATAGTCCTTTGTGTGCATTACCACAGTCTACAGAGAAATGGGTGTTTGATTTCACTCGAGAACAGCACTGTTTCAGGTCTTTTTGAGACGGGATTGTTGTTTTCATTGATTTCTAAAAATAAAACAATGAGGATGTTTTCTTAACGGAAAACTATATACTTATATAAAATAATATACAGGTATAGCACCTAGTTGTATGTTATATTAATAATTCAAACATAGGTTTTATATACTACACTAGGGACAGTATATGTACTGTCTCCTGTGCAGTGGTGTCATTAACTACAATTCTTTTTTGTTTGAAGTGAAAACTTCTTTAGCGGCGTTGTTCACTTTTTTTTGTGATGGGTAAATAGTACATTGTTCACCAAGATTACCGACGAGGGTGTAGTTCTAAGAAGCCTTAGAACACACGAGGTGGGAATCGTCTTTCATCCCGAGTGATACATAGTGCTTTACACTACAAATGCGAGGATAATAAAATATAATTAATTAAAGTTTTAATTTACTTAACAAATATTAATTCACTTTTATAAACATAGATGACGCTGTACCGAATAATTACAAGCTATGGTTATGTTTTCTGTTGTTTATAAATAGTGAATTATTTTATTCAAAGTGAAATTGGTTCGCTTTTATAATCACAGATGGCACTGTACCAAATAAAAAGAAGCTATTTAATTGTTTCGTCAGCTTTTAAATAGAAAGTGCTTTATGAAATTTACTACCTTCCCTCTAAACGCCAAGAAAGTAATAGTCTCTGCAAACACATACTTACAACCCTATTTTTGACTAAGCATGAAGATTCTTTCAGAGCATGAGTAGTGTAAAATGTTAAACTCGCGTCAGGTCACGTGTCGTGATCGAAAATTCGTAAGATGAAACTCGCCTCAGGACACGTGACCTATATTTAGATTAGGTTATTTTTTATTTTTAGTATATGGCGATTATGAGTAGTACAGGGAGGTTGGATATAGATTTAAATTCCATGACAGATTGAGATGTCAAATATACCACGTCAAAAAAAGGTAAATAAATAAACATTATTATTTATAATAAATAAATATGTATACGAAGTGGTGGGAAGTACCTAAATAGCTAGTATGTTTTCACTTCTGCCAGCACTCTCGAAGTGCAACCCGTTTTTTTTTTCTGAACTGACAGTTCCAATAATCACAATAAATAATGAAGCGAATGGACTCATATCAAAAATACGAATATGCTCAAAGGCGTAGTAGGATTATGTGATTAAAATTGGTTTAAGAAGCAACCATGCCTAAAATTTGTCTTATAAGGTTTTTTAAGAATTTTCCAATCCTAGATTGCTTAATAGATACCTATCGATTTTAATGATAATTAAACTTAAACTTACCGTTCCAGGCACCGTACATAGGTCGTTCCATATAACCACAATGATAATTGAACACAAAAGGCTGTATTCTACACCACAAGGTCTTAAGAAAGGATTGACATTTCGTATTAGGGGCGTAATCATATCAGATACATTGCAGCTCCAACTTCTGTTTGTTGTTGAATCATCAACAGTAAAGTTTCCTGTTTCAGTAAATGTGTGGTTGTCTAGTTCATCAAAAATTATGACTTTTGCTGGTCCACTTATGTTTGCATACCGCAACAGTGCTGGACGATCGTAAGCTACTGCAAATATGTCATCTCTCGTTTCCTGTATGACGACATTCAGCCATTCACATACGTTGGTAGCTATCAGGTGCATTAGACCAAATCTATCAATTACCACACCTCTCATGGGATCAAGTATCTGAAATATACAATGCATGGAATCGTCATCATTGACGCATTTCTTGGCTGATAAAATCGTCATCGATAATCGGTAAATAATGTAGATATTCTATAGAAGCATTATAGAGTTTCGTACCCAAAGGGTGCTTAAATATTACTCCTATAACCAAAAAGGGCTCTTCAAGCGTTTTCCTAACAAATATTAAAAAACTTAAGGGGCTTCTATGCAAGAAACACGTTTTTTTTGAAATTTTGCTTTTTCGTAATAACGGTATACATAGAAGCTTTAAACTTGAAGTCATTATAGGAAGTGTAAAGTTAGTCAATTAATAATAAAATCCGGTCAAATGCGAGTTGGGCTTGCGATATTGTATTTATTTTTAGGTCTATGTCAATTAACACGTTCTAAATAACAATTTCAGCAGTTTGTAGCTTTAATACTAATTCGATATGAGACACCAGCGCAATTTGTACTGATTCGATATGATTCTTTAAAATATGTAGTATCGCGGAAAGCTAACAAAGAAGTCGGCATCTGTTATGACTGAGGTGAAAAACTCCATGTTTACAATTTTCAAGTCAAACTGTTGAACAAATATTTGTGTTAGCAAAGCGAAATATGCGTCAGATATGTAAAAAGCGTGATCTCAATATTAGACTTGTTGTTAGTTTATTAAATCTACTATCAGACAAAGCACACATACTTGAACGAATTTAGGTATTTGAAATTTTGCTGAACCATTATAGCACTTAATTAGGATATCACTTTTAGTATCTATGTAGGTATCCATTAGATTTAGATATTTACTATTTTCCTATTAATGGACACTATTTACCTAATATTTAATTCAATTCAATTGAATTCAATATATTTTATTAGATAACATAGATCTATTTTTGTTAGTAACAATTTAACTTAGAAAAAAATGAAGTTAATGTTTTAAAATATGGTTTCCTATAGGTAAGTAATACCGGATGGAAGTTTGAGACGAGTCAGGGAGCTAAAGCTTTGTAGCTACAGGAAAACAGCCACAGAACACAGTACATGAATTTTAAAGATATTTTAATTGACATTTATAGATTTTGAAAAATATACATATATACAGTCAGCAAAAAAAAAGAGAATTACAAATTTTCCATTTCCATGTCGTATCTTTCGATTTTGTATAATCTTTTGAGTTAAGGAATAGCAGCTGCCCTTGCTAACGCTCTTAAGTTTCCGCACTGTATCTTGTCTGTGCCTGTATATATCTAGGTATACAGGTTAATAAAGTTATATAATAGTTTTGTAATGTAGCTTTTTAAACTTTACGTAACCTATTACATAGACATTTTTTTTTGTGTAAAAACCAAAAACATTTCTATGTTAATGAGCCAATGAATAGAGTTGCTGTGTGACTTACGTCAGTGTATGAGAATATGAATACAGTCTGCGCGACTAAGTACAGGATCCGCAGTGCCGGCTTGATGGCCACGATGATCATCTGACAGTCTCCAGATAGGTCGAAGTACTCCGCGAACTGCAGGCACGAGTAAATGATGGAACCTACGCCGAATCCTGCCACCCCCATGTGCAGGTAGAAACTACCGTAGCGTGTACGTTTTGAATTATCTAACGGTTTGACACAGAGATTACTGACGTCAATTAAAATATAAAAAGTATATTGTTTTTAAAAGTAATCGAGTTTTTAGCCGGTACTAAATGTTGAAGTCATGATTCTACGAAAGGGTTGTTTAAAATTTACTTAGAAAGTAATATGTTTTAGTTTTAGTATCGTTCCGACTTTATGTTTACTTGGCAAACGCTCAAGAACTAAAACCAAAAAATAATTTTCGAGTAAAGTAAGAAATTTAATCAACTTAGATATAACTGAACTCTTAGATACTTAAATCTAAAAAACTTTGATATACAGAGCTTACTACACATACAAACTAATACAATATACACCTGATTCTTGAATTATACACATTACTCATGCTCACCTTTTACCCAAGATTTATAATTTTTTTTTAAATCAATAAAAATCAAAATCAAAATCTTTTTATTCAAATGGGTTACTAAGAACACTTTCGAATCGTCAAGTAAATTAACTACAACTAGCTTTACAAACTAATTACAATACTATTTTATTGCGTGAGTCCAATAGGAAATCTTTGTAATATCACAAATGAAACATAATATTATAGTGTATCAACCAATAAATACATTTATACCACTAAGGTGGCAAACAAGCTTGCGGTCCGCCTGATGGTAAGCGGTCACCGTAGCCTATTGACGCTTGTAACACTAGGGGTATCACTCACACATTGCTGACTCTTCAAAAAACCAATAACTTCTTTCTTGAAAAACCCCATACTGTAGTCCTTAGAGAAAACCTATGTATATACCTACATGTATGAACACTAACCTTTCTCCTTCGTAGCCATTCGTAGATGGTAAAACGTATAGGCCAAAAACACCATGCTGACACTGTATAAATAAATAGTGAAAATCTGAAACAAGCAATATATTTATATTAATTATTGCTAACGAATCCGAACAAATCATTTGTATCATATTTATTGTACTTACGTCAGATATGACATTGGTGTACAATTCATTTTGTATGGTACTCGTTACGGGCAGTGCTATTCCTAAAACTATTAATAATTTAGCATAAAATGCTGACAGTACTACCGTCATTGATTCACTGAAACAAAATGATAAATAGTCTCTATTAACGAAATGTTCGAAAACGGGCGAGATAATGAGAATTGTGTTGTTTATTGCATATGTTTTGTGTGTTGTGGTATTTAAAAAAAATAGAGGTTGTATCGCTTATTATTTACTTAAGTATACTTGTAAGTATGTTATTATGTGTGAAAACAATACTGAAGATGCAACAGCAAAGGAAGTTAGGGTTTATTTATAATTTATTGAACGCCTAAAATACTAACGGCCCCAGATGACGATCTCCCTATCCGGATAGCGAGATTAGTCTCAACGACCTCCCCCAATAGGGCCTCCCTCCAAACACGACGCCGACGTCCCCGGGTTCGTCGGCGCCCGAACGGATACACGAGGTATCAGAGAATGCCAGGGCGATTCTCACCCCCACTCAATCGCAACCGCACCCACGTAACGGGGAACTCTCCTCCTGGCAGTGACTCACCTTCGGGTTCGAGACTCACGCCGGTATACGGCCCTATACGGGCTGAGGCTCCTTCAGAGACTCGCCCAAAAAGTTCGGTGAAGCAGTAATGGCTGCAACAGCCAACTGCAATGTCAGTTCAGAAAAAAAATATATATATATAATCACAAACAAGAAATTTACTGCCAAGTTAAGTATAAATGTCGTTCAATTCCAGTAGATCCATTGGAGCTATTATTAATCGTAGTGTGGCTGTATAGGTTACAGGTGTGGCTGTATAGGTTACAGACTTTGCCCAATGTGACTGAATTTTTCTTTGTTTACTTTTTGGCTCTAGGACAGACATTTGTAGCATAGAGCCTTTGTAGAGGTAAGTGCCAACCTTTCTACAATGCTTTACTTTTAATTTTTACTTGCATTTTGGCCTAAATTTCAAATTTAAAATTATTTTGCAATAGGAATAACGACGCTTTTATACATACATAAATACACCCAGACTCAAGACAAACACAAATACTTATCACATAAAATGTTTATCCAGTGCGGGAATCGAACCCACATCCTCTGCACAGCAGCCGGCCACACCACCAACTAGGCTGCGAGGGAGTAAAATCAATACAAATATGCATGAAGGTATATAAGGTAGAGTGCAGGACCACAATACACTCAGTACCAGTAATTCGTAAGTATTATAAATATAAATAAATATTTTTGAACATAACACACAGCGCCGCGCTGTCTGGCCCCAAAGTAAGCAAAGCTTGTGTTATGGATACCAGACAACGGATACAAATACATATAATTACTTTTTTTTTGTACATACATAGATATCATCAAACTCCAGACCAACACAAATGATTATCACACAAAGTTTTTCCAGTGCGGGAATCGAACCCACACCCTCTGCATATCAGCTGGCTATACTACCAACTAGGCTACGAGGGAGTCAATTATGCAAGTTAACTTCGCTTGTACTATAACACTATATGCAAATATCTATTTCTGTACTATTACAAATGAAGCTGTATGTGTTAGCTAGTTAAATTAATGAGGAATTGGGTTGGTAGGAATACTAACTCGCCGTGAGCAAGTCGTCGTCGCACAGGTTTGGTCGGGATGTTGTCAGTACTGGAGTTGCCACTGCAAGGTGGCATCACCGCCAGCCGCGGCAGCGAGTGCGGTGGGTATTCACTGGAAATATCAGGTCATTGGGATTACAGTCATCAAGAATAGATATAGTGACCACAATATTAGGTTATCAATAAAAATCCCATGTATCTGATTAATAGATTGCACGATAAGTAAAAAAAAACTGGTCATGAGCGAGTCAGGGTCGCAAAATTAGGATTCTGTACTGCAACTACAAACAAGTAAGTTTATAGGCCGAAGGCCATAAACTTTCTGCCTACTTTTTTATACTATATAAATAAGCAAACAAGAAACATACTCCGTCAGAATACATAAAAAGTCAGATTAATTTTTAAAAGTCCAAGATTAACTTTGGCTCCTATAATTACTAACCTAGTTTACTCTGAAATTGGGTATGCAAATATTGTAATCTATCGTAATTGGTCTAAGGATTTCAATGTTTACTATTTTTGTAGGCAGCAATTTTTAACAAAAAAATATCAACGCAGAATTAGACAGATCAAACTAATTTGTCATTAAATTAAAAAAACTACGTAACAAACTTAAAAGAGATGTAAGATTGTACATAGAACGGAAACCCTCTATCACTCAAAGGCAAATAATTTACTGCAACAGTTGACGCTCGTAATCTCTGACCCCTTTGGGGATAACTGTTGTAAATGTATTTATAACAGAAAATTAAATTTCCAAACTAAACTACATTTAATACGAAAGGAAATGAATTGCAATTTAACTTCAGTACCTATAATTAATTTATCATGAGATGTTGTTCGTTGTTTTAATTTAACCATGTTAGAGGGAAAGCGCTCATCAAATAGGAGAGGAATTAATGAGGCTAGGCGACTCACCTTTCATCCTCAGGCTCTTCTAAGAGCGGCGCCGACTGCCGGCGAGAGCGCCAATCCTTCGCCAAGTTCTGATTGGGTTTCTCATTATTTTTTAACATCGAGTGTCCGATCGAAGCATTAATTTCCGTTTACACTCACTTCCAGTCCACGTATCGGTCGATGAAATCGTTTATTATTAGTTTCTGGACGTATTTTATATTTTTTCGTTACCGATTTTGTATATAGTTGTTACTGACTGAAGATCTATTATTCAAGTGAAGTGTTCCTGACTAAGTAATAAACATGTATGTGTGAATAATTAGTTGTGTTATTATAACTGAATAACTATGTTGATGTGACTTACATAGTAGATGTAGAGTATTGTAGAGCATACAGATAAATTTGTATGTAAAATGCATTTTACTTATTATGTCTATCTACTTTATTATCTACCTTTTGAATATATATATCTAAAGATAGGGTTGCCAGGCGTCCGGATAAAGCCGGACACAGTCAGGCTTTTTGGTTGCGTGTGCGGCCAAATTAGTCGGTGACCGGCCTGTCCGGCTTTTGTTAGGCTTTTTAAATTTGATATTTTTTTATATTTGTTAGTTTCCGCTCCTCCCGCCGGCCTGTCCTGCTTTTGTTAGGCTTTTTAAATTTGATATTTTTTTATATTTGTTAGTTTCCGCTCCTCCCGCCTGAATATTAGATTATTAATAATAAAGAAGACTGATTCATTCAATTTTATTGTTGTTTCGATAGAATTTAAGATTTAAGGTAAATTATAAAAAATAATGTCGTGTAACTAAGACTAAAAAATTAAATATGTCCGGCTTTTCGGTTTCGAGACCTGGCAACCCTATCTACATAAAATAGTTTATGAAAATATATTTTCTGTTCTATGTCTGTATATATTTTATGTAGGTGTCTTTGTAAACATACAGTATTCGTTTTTAGTGTTCCATACGTCTGAATGAAACCTTACCGTCAAAGTACAAATGAAATTCTGATAGGATCAACCGTGTGTCTGTCTGTTCGTCTGTCACAGTCCATTTGCTTTAAATCTAATGGATTCAATTGAAATTTGGTACACGTATGATCTAATGTGAGTCAAACATTGATGTGTAACGTAAATAAATGGATTTTGAATATGGGGATGACTTTAGAAGTAAAAAACAAATTAAAAAAACTTTTTCACAAAAACAACAACCGACTTCAAAAGATGCACTAAAAAGGAAAAAATTATTATTTCAAAAAATCTGACCTGGGTTAATCTGAACAGTTTTTTTTACTTAAAAAATACCCAAATCGCTTCAAGTGTGCCTATATAAATTTGAACAGTACCCTCGATTTACCCAGGATCCCATTATTATACTCTGACCTCATGACCATTGGACCACCTAAGAAGTATAACCATTCAAATAAAGAAAGTAATCGGGAAACATACATAAAAAAAAGATTACCACGAATTGAGAACCTACTCCCCTTTTTTTAAGGTCGGTTGAAAATAGTTTCGTAAATTGTACCGTGTAGGTAATATACCTAAGGTAAGTAGGTAGGTAATATAGGTTAGGGGTTGCTGTGTGATGATCAATATTTTTTGTAATTCTAAAATAAAAATAATAAGTAGGTATTTCAGAAAATAGATGATTTTTTTTTATTCCTTCCACCTTATTTCTGAAACTACTGAACCTAAAATTAAAAAATATAGGAAACAGTCTTTTACTTATAGATAACAAGAAAACCTATAATAAGTAAGTACTTATATAAAGTCTATGGTTTCAAAATAGCATGTGTACAAACTTACATTTTCTTACTATAAGTAGATAATTATTAGAATAATAAAATTATTCTAAACATTATTTCATTAGGTTCGTAACTGTATTAATATGTAAGTTGTTGTTGGGTTAAAATGTTCGTCCTTAGTTGTAATTAGAGTGCCTAGGTGTCAGTTTCAGACTTAGCGTACTAACGAGACACGGAGCTACCGTGGCTTCAATGATCGCTGGTGCACCGCATTTAAAAAAAACCGGCCAAGTACGAGTTGTACTCGCACACCGAGGGTTCCGTACCTACCACCATTTACGAAATTTACAAACACAAACAAAAAAAAGTGTGCCGCTAATCAGTTACTCGTCCAAGAACTGACCAAGCCCGACGTTGCTTAACTTTGTATATCGTTTCCAACAAACAAATGGTATACCGTTTCTCGTAATAAAAAGCTAAATGGCGCTGTACCGGTAATTAAAAATAATAATTGCTTGGGACCGTCTCACAATTGGCCGATTTTTATTATTTGTTGTTATATTTTAGAGTTCACACAATTTTTCACTGCCAGTTTGAAGTTTGTATGTCTTTCTTTTTTTATGATACAGCAAAAACAACGAAAATGTGTTTCTTGTATTGGAACCCCCCGTAAATTTTATCTTTTTATTATTGTTAGATAATTCCCCATTATAACTCATTTTCCGTAAAAAATTCAGACTACCTATTTCGGGCTAAAATATAGAGCCCTTTAATGGTCGGACAGACGGATAGACAGCGTAGTCTTAGTAATAGGGCTCCGTTGGCATCCTCTAGGTACGAAACCCTAAAAAAGGAACTAGGATTCATTATTTTGAGGGGGCTGGCTGCATATCTTTGTTTATCACAATAAGTGGTTTGCTTTTTTGTACTCTTTTCAGAGAATTCCTACGTTACTGGTTTAAAAAACACCAGAGTTCACAATTAATGTTTTACACTTACTTAAAAAAGTAAAAAAAAAACTAATAAGAACTAATGGGTATTCTTTTTAAAGTCAGTTATAACAGCTAAAATTTTTATTTTAATAAATATAAAACCCTTAATGCACTAATCTGATTCAAATTGACGCTTTCTAAGTACAAACATCTTCTTCTTGAATTTATATAAAAAGCTTTTGATTTTCTATTTAGTATGAAGTAGTGCAAATCCAACTCAAACTTGACCTGATACAGTAGATCATTTTTCCTAAGGTTATCCCTTTTCAAAATTTTAATCAAAATCGGCCAATTCCACCGAATTCTTAGGAACCGTTTAGTTAAAGTCTTGACCATGTTAAAGTTGTCCTTCTCCAAGCTTATCCTTATTCTAAATTTCATCACAACTGACTCAGCGGTCTAGCCTTGTTTCGTGTATAGCAACCTTAGTTAGTTAGTAGCACCTATCTAAAGACCATCGCCGATGAATTACAAACCCTTTACAGAAAACTCATTTTAATGAACGGAAAATGTTTATTGCAGCGCCCTCTGGCGAGTTAACACTACAACATCCCTTCAGCCGGGTAATCACAAACTCTTTACAGAAAACCTTATCTATAGAAAACCTTCTTGTTTAAACCTTTCTAATAACCATCGTCGATAAATCACAAACCCTCAACCAAAATCCGTGTTGGTCATACCGTTTTGAAGATGAATGCACATTCGTTTGCACTGTTTTGTTTACTGCAGCACCCCCTTGCGAGCTAACACCATAACACCTATCAAACAACTATCGCCGATGAATCACAAACACTCTACAAATATCCGTATCGGTCAAACCGTTTTGAGTATAAATGGCAACAAACATTTAAACGCATATATATCTGCTCCGTTCCCTCGTGGGTAAAATTAATGTCTAAAAACCTGTCGCATATAAAAAAATACAGACGAATTGTGAACCTCCTTCTTTTTTTGAAGTCGGTTAATAAAATACTGCAAATGCCTGTCATATGGTAGCTCTACTAAAAAATGCTCTAGGTCGTGATGTACGTAGGGCAATGCGTTAATTGGTACAGCACGTTACGGTACTAGAAATACGTATTTGTATGATACTAAACCGGCCAAGTGCGTGTCGTACACGCATTATGTTAGGGTTCCGTAGAATAAGAATTATTATAAATATCGGAAAAACTTGTAAACCAGTTTTGGTAATTTTTTATAGGTATTTATAAGCTTTATTTTTGTATTTTTTCAGATTGGTTAAAAAGTTAGATGTGTGCAATATGGGGTGCGTGGAAAATATTTAATTATGCGTATCAGTTTAAAGTATGGAGCAATGTTTAAAAAAATCTGAATTACATGACATGCCCCAAAAAAGGGAGTGTATTGTTTTCAGGTTTCATGTATGTATGTTTCTTTAATCTACGTTTATCTTTCGAATGCCTTGACCGATAACAAGCTTACGGTCCGCCTGAAGGTAAGCGGTCACCGTAGCCTATGGACGCTTGCAACACCAGGGGTATTACTCGCGCATTGCCGACCACAACATAAGAATTTATATACCTATCATTCCGATTGACACGTACAGCTATCTCGGTACCAAAAATCTAGCTAATTGTATGCATTGTTACGACGTGCATACAATTGGCTTGATTTTCGGATTTTTGCACTGTACCCCTCATTAAAGTTTATTCCTGTGGGAATTCTTAATTGGGATAAAAAGTATTCTACATTCTTTTAAGGACCTCCAGCCAATGATTTAAGTGTTTTATATTCAGTTATACCTGCGCCAAAATCAGGTCACCTCATTCTTTCCTTGTAACGTAAACGTCAGTCTAATCAAAACAATTTTTAGATCAGTGATAGTGTAACTTTCTATTAGTGAAAGAATGTTTAGAATCGGGTTTGTAGTAACTCAGATTACTTGCTATATGCAATCAAATTTTACCTTTTTTATAATATGAGTATAGACTTAAAACTTTAGAATTATTTACTCTACCAATTATAACATGGTAACCAATAACGTTTCAAAGTCCCACTGCTGGGCACGGACCGACTTTTAAATGCATAACTTACAATAATTTTACCCATAAAATACTTGTTATACTTTATTTTATTTATATTCTTTAAATTTTGTGCATAGTTGGGCGACGTTAGGACGTATTGTAGGCAATAACCTATCTATCTAGTAGACAAACAACACTAAAAGTTAAAATAAAAATAACAAAAAACACGACTACAGTGAGTTCACAAAAAGAATTTTGTGATTTAATACGAATTCACTTGATATTTATGGCATTCGTTGGCATTAAAAAACTGAGTGGCAGTCCACACATTTCTATAATTTTTCACGAGAATTAATATAAATATTGCAGAATTGTAGATCGGTGCTGTGACACATGGGCGGACGAAACTAAAAGGGCCATTTAAGCCATTTGGCAACGGAATCCTAAAAATTATTGCCATATGATGTACGTCATAAACCGGTAGTAGTGTTTATTTGCTGTCTCGTAACAAATAATTTATACTCTACACCCAGTACTAGTAGTTAGAAACCCAAATATTTGAGTAAATGAGCAGTTATTATACACTAGTCTTTACCCCCGGTCTTGCCTGCACGGCATTTCGACGATTTGCTGCGCTACTTTTCCTTGACGATTCTGCATAGTATTCTATATTCTTTTAAGTCTATTAGCTATTTCGAAATAAAAATCAGTTTACACCGCGTTGCTCCGTTAAAACATGAAGGATAGTCCTCAATATTGCAGAAAAAACTATTACTAGGGGGAGCACGGGCCTGGACTTGAAACTTGTAAAGCAGCAACCTCTGCTCTGAAGTTCTGCTTCGTGCATTTGTCTCATTTACACTGGTGCCTACGCCACGCAAACTTACATGGAAAGTCTAGACGTAGAGACCGGTGGAAGCTCTAACTGATCAAAACAGATCAGATACGCTTTTAAAAAAATATATTTCGAAAATTATAACATACCCTTGTAATCCGAGCGGCATTTCATGAATCTGAAGTAGTGACTGAATCCACATTAATGATCGCCTTGCTTCTTAACAGCCGCTTTAGTTTCCTTCAAATCTAAAATATGGACAGTGTTAGCTTTAATAGATATTAGTTTTGTATGATAAAAACAAGTTATAAAGATATGGCCAATTGAATGTTTAAAAGTTTGATTTTTCACATAAGGAAACATAGTGCCGTTATTACTCTTGTAATCTACGCGAATAATTGTGAACTTGCGTACATACTGCATAAAATAATGTTAGTTATGTCTCCAGAGTTTACACTCGAAACGCTGCTTGTTAGTCTGGCCCTTACGAAGTAATATACATGTATATCAATCTATGAGAAATATTTTTGTTAATACCGTTAAGTTACAAGCAAGATTACGGTCCGCCTGATGGTAAGCGGTGAACGTAGCCTATGGACGCTTGCACCAGGGGAATCTCTCGCGCGTTGCCGACCCTTCAACAGTCTAATAACTTCTTTCTGGAAGTCAAATTGTAGTCCTTAGAGAAAACTTTGGCAGGGAGCTCATTCCACAACCCAAGCGGGAAGAAGTTTCTCTGAAACCGTACGCTACCATTTCGGTTTTTCTAAAGTGTGAGAATCAATTCCCGGCTGATGGCGAGCGGTGCGATGGTAGAAAGTAGCCGTTTGAACAATTCTTAAGAACACATCCCGTTGTACAAGCGGTAGAACGCGGAAGGCAAAGTCTATCTCAGACTTAAGGGCTCGATACGGCACGTGAGTTTGGGATTGTCGACAATTCTCACAGCCCGTCGTTGAACCGAGTCAAAATGGCCATTGGATAGAGTGGTCTCGATTTGAAGAAAAGTTGTGGAGGAAAAGTTATCCACGCTTTTCCTCCGCAACGGAACAATGGAAGCAAAGATCATGGATGTTCGCACGAACCGTGAGATAGCAACTTCAATAGAAGAGCCCGGTGCCAGACCAGATCGAACGCCTCCGCTATGTCCAGGTTAACTGCTAATGCCTCCTCCTGACTTTCAATGGCTGTGTGCCCATCAGTGTGTGAAATACACTAAGAGGTCGAGCGACGTCGCGAAAGTCATACACTCTAGGTATTCTAGAAGCTGTATGTTGATCACACGCTCTATCACCTTGGAGAGAAGAAAGGTAATAGCGATAGGCCAGTAATTTGATAGATCTGATTTATCGTTGTTTTTGGGCACCAGGTGCACATTCGCAGTCTTCCATGAAGACGGAAATTTCCTAGTGTGATAGAAAAGCGTGAACATAACTCAGGAGCACACTATACTTAAGCACCGCGCTGGTAGACTGGCCCACTCGATAATTAACGTCTAGAGAAAGCAACGCCTGTCGGACCTCCCGCTGAGTTATGGAGATTTCCGGTATGGTCTTACCGCCTCACGGTATAGTAGGTGGTACAGCGCTTTCATTCTTCATTTTCCCTTCGGCAGCTTTAGCAAGCGACCAGAAAGCATGACTCCCAGATAGCTTGCAAGTCACCCACCTATTTGCCGAAGAATTGGAATTTAGTTCTGGCAGTTGCTTTCTCACTAGAGGCAGCATTTAATTACATTTTAACTCAGAATTATTCGAATCCTTATTATTACGAGCCGTGGTCCAAGCCTCATACGCAGTTTGCTAAAGAATTTTTGCTTCTCTGCAAGACCGATTAATTTTTTGACACCGGCAACTATTCGCGGGTTAGGAATAAAACATTCCATACCAGTGAGGATTAGTGACTGCGGGCGCGCAGACGTCGGGATCTTCTGAGCTAAAGCAAAACTGTCTCCCCGGCTACGATGCATAAAATTCACGCAATCCGACTTGTTATGCCAATTAGTTGGCCTAGATAGATTATGTTGTGTGCATGACACTTGAGGCCGAACGAGACAGTGGTCCGAAGAGCCAAGAGGGGCATCCACTGACACGGAATATCCGTCGAGACGTGTAATCAGCAGACGGTCCAGTAAGGAGCTTGTATGGTCCTCTATCTATATCTGGTATTCTTGTTGAAAAAAGAACCAGCTGAGAAAATCCATAGGTCAAAGCAAATTCATGAGCAGATATCCCTGCTTAGTTATTGTTTCGAGAACTGAGCCACTCACGAGTCAAGCTGCTTCCGTGTCACCGCTATGGGATCTGTAAAGGCACGCATAGATACGAGTGAGGCTGCCGTGATCTACGTACACCCAAAATATCGACAGGTCTGGAGTTAGACTCTTTTTTAGATATCAATGTTTAGTATATTTTTTCTAGTAGTATCAATTTTTGATACACTTTTTGTGTTTTATGTATATTTATGTGTGCCCTGGTGTATGTATTTATATATTTAATATTGTAAAAAAAATTATAATTTAGTAAATGCTTTTGACCTTCCAATCTTCTCCTCTTATCTAAATACTTTTAAAAGCAACTATGAATCAGTTTTAAGTTCAAAGTACGTGTGTTCACCCTGTGATGTTAAATGTAAACTTGTGTGTGTAAATCTCAATATGAATCGGATTTATATTTTGTTCCTTTACTACATACATTGTAACTAATACAATCGAAGTTTTATTAGAGTTGCTTGAGTGTGTCATGCTCTCTCAAATCTCTACAATGGTAGCATGTGCGTCGGGTCGTTACGTTCCCTAAAACATGGTTGAGCGAAGCGATAGCTGATTCATGTGTCATACTTGTGAACGGGTGCCGCCTGTGGAGGCTGGTCTGCTCTTGCAAACTTCTTTGTATTCTTAGTATTCGGTCATCGGTGAGGGATTTCAACGGCAACACCTCAATTATGGGGGAAAAATAAAAAAAACGGATAATACTTGACGTATTCAAGTAGCTTATGTCCCTTTCCGGGACTCAAAACTATCTGCATGCCAAATTTCATCTTGATCGGTACAGCGGTTTCAGCGTGAAAAGGTAACAAAAAAATTTACTTTCGCATTTATAATATTTATTATTATATTATATTCATGGATAGTATGGATAGTTTTAAGTATATGAAAGTATATGTTGGTACCATACGCTTGTGCAAAAATATAATTATGATGGCGCTAATGCCACTAGTACTATTAAATATCGGAATACTCTCAAATATCTGATTCTTACTCGATTGACGATTTTTGACGCTTTACATGGTGCGCCCCCCTAGGCTACATAAAAACAAAAAAAATATTAATTGACATGTTTGACTTTGTTTTTAGTAGCTTAATAACTTATTTTTTTATTACCTTATAAGTGTTTCGGTACATATTGTATACTCTTTAGCTAATTAACAAAGTTTTGGATTATTACTTTAAATAGGATCTTCTTGCCAGCTCTTTTTGGCAGAAATAAACATTGTTTACATTGTATTGACGATTCAAAAGTGTTCTTAGAAACCTATTTGAATAAAGTTTGATTTGATTTTATTTAGTCTATGCTTTGAGAAATATTCGAGAATGAAGCTCATAAATACTTTTTTTCGTGGTGCTCTGTTCTCAGGGCCGTTTAAACAGAAAATACTAGCCGTTCTTAGCCTCCACTCATGAACGGTGAGGCGAGTGCTAAAGTGGTTTGAAAAGCGACGAAACTTACGACCGTAGCTAAGTTTATATTAGTCTTGAGGTCCGTGACAAAGGCGGCTTGGGTGGCTCCACGTCATTAACTCAACTTACCATTTCTGGGAGTTTATTGGGAACAGTCTTAAGCTATTCGGACTCTGGAGTTGGAGAGAAAAACGTATGCAAGTACCTTCACGGATTTCGAGGTAAATCAGACTTACATACATTATTCTCTTGAATTCCAAGATATTTGAGTAGTTCGAGACTGTTCCCAATAAGCACCCTGTAGTCTAATACTAATTAAGTAGACTTTACGGACCATTTTTAGCCAATGACTGGAGTCATTGACGACTTAAATTTGCACGACGAATTTGGCCCCATAGAGCACCCAAAGCACCCTGCGAGTGGGTGGTCGTGTGGCTGTTTATTATAATTCGACTTTTTTGACTTCTACCGTTACTATATTGTCAACAGGTTTTTGTTTTTGTCTTATCTCATAAAAGACATTTATATATATATATATATTGTAAGTTATTACTTTCAAAAGTAAAAAAAAATGTGCCCCCACTTTAAATTTTTTAGTCATGTGTTTTTAAAATCTTAGAAAAATCACGATAATGGATTTTTGTAAATACTCACAACGAAAGTTATTTTGAACAAAATAGGGTTACAATTTGTTTTGATGAACCTAGAATGATTATTGTGTGAACCGTAAAACAAAAAACCGGCCAAGTGCGAGTCTGGCTCGCACACGGAGGGATCCGTGCAAACTTTGTTGTTGTATATTATTAAGAATATCTTTTATTATATGATGTTACTAAAAATTTACGGTTTTCGCAATTTTTCCTTTATCTGTGCTATAAGACGTTGCTTCGTACCAAATTTCAAGCTTCTGAGTTTACGGGAAGTACCCTGTAGGTTTTGATTCCCTTGCGAGTTTCAAAAATTTATGGCATAAACGGCTGTATTATTTGATTGCGTTGGCTAAGAAGTTTGATTTTTTTACAGCTCTAAAGGAAAGTAGACCTGAGTATTTGATATAAATTTTAGCTTGATACCTCCACGCGTTCCTGAGAAAAAGGGTCTTGACAGACGGACAACAAAGTGATCCTATAAGGGTTCCGTTTTTTCCTTTCGAGGTACGGAACCCTAAAAAACAAATGGAGTGATACCGAATTTGCAAATTACCGAACGTGCCTGTAAGGTTCTACCAGCTCCTGTACGATTTATGAAAAGCAATAAAATTATAACTTACCTACATCCTCCTGTACTCAAATTAGATTTCCCAAAAGACGCGACACTAACATTCAAAGACAATGCTTTCAAACACGACACTCTGTAATACTGTAACTTGTCTGTTCTGTCACTTGCCTGGAACAATAAATTTTATTATATCGGCGACGTTTTCAGTGCTCTCTCAAGCTTAAGTAAGATAATCAATGCTCCTTTTATTTTTAGAGAACCAGATTAAGCTAAAAAGCTCACGAAGGCCGGCTTTTTTCTAATGCCACATTATACGCTGAAATATTTTAAAAAATGTGGCTTCGAATAACTTAAATGAGTGAATCATAAGATTAAAAATACACTGTTGTCTTGTCTGTTACATTGTTGACACCTAAATAAAACATCTCAAGGATTTGGTTATTATTTATTTAGTTCACGTACCTAATTAATAATGAAGACTGAAAGGTTTAAGTTAGGTATTATTTGCAACAAGTGTTCATGGATACTGTCTCTTTTACACTAATTTAACTCTCAATTTCAGTGTTGTGTGACGTAAACGGTTTATCAGCTTATCAATGGAACTACCTAGACATCTTTTTCTGAATTTGTCGGCGTTGGATTAGTAATCTTACCGTGTGGGATCAACAAACTGCAAGGGTTTGGTCCTGTTAATAAAAAAGTTTCAAAACTACTAAGGAAATAAGGTCTTTTATTTCTGCAATACTTACTTCAAAGCTGGCGATTTTACTACTTATTTGTATAATAATATAAAATTAGCTAAGTCCAGATACAATGTATTAGAAGCAGTTATACGGAGCTGGTTGAAGATGAGCCACGAAGGACTAAAGTGGTTACAAATAAATTAAAATTTTAACAAAAAAATAAACTTACTTCAAAAAACAACTTAATAGTAAAAAATAAGGCCCTAAAGTTGAATGCCATTTTGACAGAACGTTTAACTACGAATGTTTTTTTCGCTTTGAAGTAGAATATAAAAAGAAAGTGTTAATCTAACCAGCAGGGCGATTTCCTAACTCTGACAGTAATCGTCTAACAAGTACGAGTACTATAGACACATGCGTAGGTAATGGTAAACAGTTCTTACGTACACTGCTATGTAGGTTTTTAAGCTGTTACACCTGGTAACACGGTACACCTGGTGTTAGTAGTTACCGTGGCTTATGGATAGGGGCAACTCTTGCACGTCGTCGACCCTTTAAAAATTGAATCACTCCCTTCTTAAAGAACCCCTGTAGTTCTTAGAGAAAACCTTGACAGGGATCTCATTTTACAACGTAAGCGTTTGCGGAGACCATGCATTGAGTTTCTTTTCTAAGGTGAACTCCCTGCCGATGGTGAGCTTTGCGAAAGTAGAAAGTAGCTAAGGGCATAATTTCGAGTAATTCCTAGAGACACAGGCCATTATACAAGAGGTAGGACAAATACAGGAAGGAAAACTCGCACCTTAGATACGGCTTGTGAATTTGGTATCGGCGACAATTCTTCACGTCGTTAAACCGAGTTATAAGGGCCAAGCTAGAATCCGGGTGCCCCCACTCACCCAGAGATGACAGCAGTCCTCATAAAGTAGTAACTTTTGCCCCAAAGTGAAGTACTGCTTCGCTCTGTTGAGTATATAGTTTTTTTGAACGCTAACTTCACGTTGTCTTCCAAATGATTTCGGAACTAAAAGTAACTGTAGGTTGACATGTTCTTAGAATTGTGGGGGACGTGTTCTGCAACTGTGGCATCTCAGTAAATGGGGTTTTCTTAGCGGGGAACGCGTAGACTTATGCCTTTGTTGGTTATAATTGGACTAAGTTTTCCCATTCCCAGTTGGAGACCCACACAAGTTTTATGCGGTTCTACAATGGAACGAGGGAACGTAACATCATAGACCATTGACGCTAGCATTAATGTTTATGCTATCAGAGCAACTATCGCTAATTACCGCTCGTATGCATCTTCCAGACTGAAAACTAGCCACCCTTTTGCACAAATTTGCCTGAGCACCGCTGGCACTGCCTACATACATTCATACATATTTGCAGCTGCTACAAATATATCGCGGTATGGCTATTGAGCTACTCGTAATTAAGTACTAGGAAGTACAAAAGTGCTAGAGAAATTAAATAATGATATCTATTACTAAAGTAACTCAATGCTTGGTTGGTGGTACAAAACAGCCTTAACTCGTTAGATTCAACCTTTTCTTGTTGCTAATTTAAAAAATTCGTTCGCTGTTAAATAATTAATTATTTTTATATGTGCGTGACAAATTAACATGAGTAATGCTATTTTTATATGTAAGTGTCGTATTAACATAAGTTATGCCATTTTTATATGGAGATGACGAATTAACATTGACATAGGTAAACTGATTAGGACCAATGTCGATGGTGAGAACTCCTTCGTGCGCTGGTGGACCTCCAGGAAGCAGAAATTTGTTTACACTGCAACACAGTCTGATGAGCTCTTCCACCGCTATTCAGTGACAACAAAGACTTCAGGCGCCCCATGTGAGTGCAGTGGAATCCTTAGGCGATCCTTTGCTCAGATTTCGGAATCTTAGAAAATCCACCATAATAACACATATTCTGTGTAAATATCAGCCTTATACCTAATTCAGACTAAAAGATAATAAGCCTACAAAAGGTTGGACATACAGATAGCGTAGGCTTAGTGTTAGGGCTCCGTTGGCACCATTTGGGTAGGCAACCCTAAGAACATTTATAAATTTTAATTTGTTGTGTCCGTCCAGACGTCCGTCCGTCAGGAATGTTAGAGCATTATAATCTTGCCGTCTTAGCGTCGATTCTGATAAAATATTACAGAAAGGTATATTATGTTAACAGTTTTAAAACGAAATTGAAAAATAGTACATTACTGCCCGCAAACGCAGCAAAACTGAGAGATCGTGATCGCATCACAGAGTCCGGTTATGCTGAGTTGTGGCCTTATACTGCTTTTCTCAAACATATGTGTAAAAAAACTAATTATACTGCCGACTGCATTGACAATAATAAAAATAGTTTAGTTAATTCGCCGCGTTCAAATATCGATTTCTTTTTTAAATTAATTTAATGGTGCATTCTATGTGTTGTCCTTTTGTTGTCTGAAATTTAAATAAAACTTGAAGAGTTATCTCTTTAGTCATCAATGTGAAGTTTAAAGAATTCCATTATAAATTTTCATATTTGAGCGCTCGAGCTGCCAAAGTTGAAAAGTTTTTGCGTCCTTCACCCCCTATTTTTTACGCTGCATGATCAGGAAAATAGAGCTTTATAAAAAGAAAATAGTTTGAACAAATTCAGTTTACAATTATTTCAGTTATTTAAAGATTCTCATTTTAAGGAAACTGATGGTTTAACTTTTTTTTAACTAATTGCTTGTACAACACACATTTGGCTAGTTTTATTTCATATTTGAGGATGGAAATCCTATGCGGTCTACATGTTCATAGCGCTTACTATTATTCATAGTTATATGTACCTTTAACCTGGAGTCTATCAAATTCTAGGTAATTTTTTTTTAATTCGTTAGGTTAAGATAATGAGCTGCCCAGCCAACCATCCAAACTTTTTTCGCTATCGCTAGCCGCGCTTCAACAATCAGCTCCAATATCAAGTCAGTCGCGTAGAGTTACCAATCTATGAATCTCGGTTGATGAGTCAAAACTACAGTCGCCTAATTGAAACGGTGTGAGTTAACAATGATACAGAAAAGTTTGTTAGACTTTTTTGTTGACTCGATTGAGAAGAGGTTACAGAAACTGTTGACCAAGATTTTGCAACGAGAATACTGAGCAAGAAAATAAAGGCGCAATCACAGTGTACACCTCTTGATCAATTTAAAGTAAGCTGCGAGCCTACTCAAGTGCTTGAGCCGCGACCTGAACTGCATGTCACATATATTCTTTAAGTTTAGCCATGTAATATATCCAAATGTATACCGCCAGTGCTTGCATTACTTGGTATACGATTCCATGTGTTATATAATAGCCTAAAAATATCAGATTTTTTTTATACGCAGTGCGGGTGAGAAAAGAACTTTTTAAACAAGAATATACGAAAATGTTTTTTACTTACTAGCATGCATCAGACCCTGGGGTCTCGATGGGGTAGCGTCGTTTCGCTAGAAAGTCCTATGGCCACCTTCCGGAATTATTATATTGCATTGTCATCCAATTTACGCGTGTATGCAAGTCAATGAAATTGAATACCAGGAAGTGGGTCAAATTTATATTACAGGTTAAACTAATTAAAAGCTTGTAAAATACAGGCCATACGGAATTCGTCTAGCTGCATAAGATCAAGAAGGCTGGAACATCAATAAAACAAAAATGAGGTTTTCTTTATTTATTTTGTATAACCGTATATAGAAATGAAATCACAGGTAAATTTTTCTACAGACGTTTATTTAATTTTCTATTTTTTTTACTAAATATCCTTTTTTGTCAAGCTACATTCAAATACAACGGTTTGTTCTTAAAACAGTTCTTCCATATTTCAAAGAGGCAGATAGTGGAATGGAACCGGTAGAATATTGCTAGAGGCATGGAGACGTGTGTGATGATGGTCCAGGCCCAAGGACCGTAAAATGCGAGGTGGGCTGGCCTAAACTCTGCTCGATTCTGTAAATAAGTTTAAGTTAATGAAACAACTAGGATTAGTTTAGTAATTTTATCCAAAACTAGCTCGGTTGCTGTGAAGGATAGTAGCTTTTTACTTCCATTTGTCGATAGCATGATCTTGGGTGCTGATCCTATTACCTCTGTTCCCATTATTTTCTCCAAATGCCCAAGGGAAACCGCTAGTCTCTTAATAATATGGGTATTTTTCCGCTTTTACTGCAATAAAAATAACTCCTTTATACTAACGATTATAATTTAAAGATGAAAATTCGTAGATTTTGTTTCCTGTTCTAGGTTACATCTTCGTACAAGGCGTAATAGTACTTATGTTTTTACCTAAAATTAACATGAAATACGTATAACATTATCCATTACTTTAGAGGGGTAGAGTACGTAACACTATCATCCTGTCATCATCAAATGGAAGTAAAAAACCAGTAGAGAGTATTCGCACAAATGAGCAGCCCGAACTCGGAAAGTACCTCCTTACAGAAAACCGCAGCCACAATAACGCTAACATTGAGTAGTGTTGTGTTTCCGGCGGTGAGTAAGGTTGCCAGAGCTCTTTGAGGATTAGCTGCGCGGACAGCGGAGGACGGGCAGTGCTCGTTGCAGTCATTGCTCGGTGTAGACACGGCGTGCTGGTACGGCGGTTAGGGAGACCTGATGAAACGGCTGACCGCTGGCCGCCCGCAGGTTGAACGGGTTCCCGAACCCAGGGATTACTTACTCTCCGCCCTGGGAGGCTGAACCGCCAGCCTGTGTAAAGTCTCTGAAGTATATGTCGTGCTGGAGAAGGAGACCGGGATGTGCCTGGCTACTACTCCACTGTATTATCTGCGCCGAGCTTCAGCACTTCTAGTAGCGCACCTTTAGTCCTCTTAGCTCAAATTAATTGAGTATTGGGATTCTTGGTGTTGACCTCTTCAGCGATCATCAGTTCCGAGATCATTTGCAAGAGAAGGTGAAGCTGTCGTCGGCGTGACCCGCTGATGGTCGCGTACAGTGCGGTTTCAGAGAAATTTACGCTTGGGTTGTGGAATGAGTGCCCTGACAAAATTTTCTGTAAAGACTACAGTATGAGGTTCTCCAAGTAAGAAGATATTATATTTTTGAAGGGTCGAGCGCGAGTGGTGTCCCTGGTGTTGCAAGCGTCCATAGGCTACGGTGACCGCTTACCATCAGGCGGACCGTAAGCTTGTTTGCCACCTTAGTTGTTTGAAAAAAAAATCCTTTACAACAAAACGATACAGTACCTACAGTCAAACAGACATGAGGACTGACACTTCCGTTTACATTACTTCACTGTATTGTGTAACATCTCAAGTAGGACGTTAACCAAAGGCCAGTATACAAATATTTGCAGTGGTACGTGACACTACACGGCTGATGGTGCGGAACTGGTATCAACGCAGATAAAGCGAACGTTTTCAGCGTACCTACTAACTGTCTATTGGATAAACAAACATTTGTTCATCGCGTATACCTATTTACCGAAAGACAAGGATAGTTACAGTCTTCAAATATTTAACGATACTACTTTTTAAAATATTGTAGCTCGCAGGTGGGATTGACATAAAAGTGATTGGCAGACGTCTTGAACGGAGTCAAGGAATTTACAATGAATCGGCTGAACTAAAAGATCGGCATTGCCAAGTCAAAAGATTGTAAAGTAAATAGCGCTGGGCGGGAAAAAGGAAAAACGTATTGCGTAGCCGTTATTCTGTCGATCGGCCAAGTTAATAATAATAATAATAATAAATAAGCAAGCAAAAAGCCCCAAAGTAAGCAAATCTTGTGTTATGGATACTAGACAACGGATACAAATACATATATATATTACTTATTTTTTAAATACATACTCATACATATCATACATAAATACACCCAGTCTCAAGACTCACACAAATGTTTGTCCACTAGGGAATCAAACCCACACACCAATGATGTTATCATTATAGGAGCTTCATATACCTTTTCGAGGGTGTTTATGCACCACATGGCCATATTGGCGACGAGAAGGAAGGTGACCAGCTGTCTGCCCGGCTTGTCTCGACGCTGTTCCGAAGTTGTGCTTCGTCGCCACCACGCATCAATTATAAACAGAGATTGAAGTATCGTCTGAAATGAACAGCCGAAAAATTTAAACTAGTTTCATATCGCAAATTTCAATAATACCGTAATATCATTGATTTTTTATTTCTTATTTCTTGCATGACAATCTACAAGTACAGCCAAAACAATTATTATTTATTCAGTCTGCCATCGAAGGTGTCTAGACAGAGCAATGATATGTAAGTTGCGTGGCAGGATAGTCATACATTTTGTCGCGGCGCCTTGACTGTCTCATCTTTGTCGGATTTATCAAAGGCGATAACTGACTGAATGAATTGAATTTTTTGGATTTGATACAGGCTTTTTTTCACATTATTGAATCCAATCTAACGAGCCCACAACATGGATATCTAGTTTTGTTGAGGAGTTCCTGTGCTCATATTTCGGATCCACCATCAGACCCTGGATAAATGGGTACCTCATATATTCAAGGACCTACCACATATATATGTTTAGTTTAATAATTCCTATGGCCACTATAGGTATATAGTCTATTGAAGTATAAGTAAATTATAATTGTTGAACCAAACCAACGAACCAAATTAGGACAGGGTTACGTTTTTTAAATGAGAAGTTCATATGGTCACTTTTGGGCTCTATTATCAGACCAGCTGCATAGCATCATATTGGATTGACACCTTACTTATATAAGGTGTGCTAAATTTCATATTAATAGGATTCCAAAAAGTGGTTTATCAATTTTGAACATAATAAAAGTTCTTATTAAAAAGGAGTAGGTATTATTTGTTATTAGATTACTTCCATTTTTGGATATTTACCTGGTTTAATGATAAAAATTCAGAGAAGAACCCAGTGAGACCAACGCTGTTTTGGTTGTACATTGTGTGGTGGCTGCCGATCAGACTGAACATGCAGTAAACGAACATGCCCGATTGAGCCAAGATGAGCAACGACGTGTCTAGACCCAACACAGCTGAAATCATAATAAGAATCAGTATCATCTCTTACTAATTATGGTTTTAAACAACAAAAATGATCGTCTCTAGGTATCTCTAGGTCTTGACTTGGTAATGGTTTAAATACTAAAAGGCGATGGCAGGTAAACACGTAATAAAAATAAAAAAATCAAGATAACTTTAGTGTTGCCACGATTTATTGCCCTTTGTGCAAGAATTTTGTTTTTATATTAGAAAGAGTTAAGTTTATAGGTCCAATGGAAACCTTTAGAAGTTATGGTTTAGAACGTGAAAATCGCAAAACCTTGGAGTATCAAACCACATTTTTGGAACCACTCGCGGCCATATGAATTATGGAGTAATCGAGATATACGTACGTAACAATGTTAGATGTATATATGTGTATTGTACATATATCAAAATAGAGCTTGTATTCTTCTCATTGCCAGTAAAAATAAATCGTACATGCTAAGGTAAGTATTTACGAATTCTTTATCTGTATATATAAAAGGCAAACGCTACTGACTGACTAACTGGCTGATCTATCAACGCACAGCTCTAACCACTGGACGGTTCGAATTGAAATTTAGCACATATATAGCTATTATAGGATGTAGGCATGCGCTAAGAAACGATTTTCCAAAACTCACCCTCTAAAGGGGTGAAACGGAGGTTTGTATGGAGCACTAAAATCATGAGGGAGAAACAGAGAGAAAACGTCGTGTGAGTGGGGTTTTTAGGGTTCCGTACCTCAAAACGCAAAATAGGAACCCTTATTTTTGTTTATTAGTATCACTTTTTGTCCGTCGGTCTGTCTGCCTGTCTCTCTGTCTGTCTTTCTGTCAAGAACCTTTTTCTCAGTATCACATTGAAATTCATAATAAATACTACGGTCTTTGGTCCCTTAAAGCTGTAAAATATCAAGCATCTAAATCAACTCAGAAAAAATAACGGCGGTAGAACGGCCATTTTTGTTGCATTAATTGGCATTCTCAGACAAATAAAAACCAAAGGGGTACTTCCCAGTGTCCTAGAATCATGAAATTTGACATGAAGCAAGTCCCTGTGATGTAAGATCACAGATATAGGGAAAATTATAACACATGTAAAAAAAAAAAATGTTTATCTGTAAAGATCCATTTACTTAAGAACGCGAGGAGTTATCAAGTTGAAATTCATATCAAATACAAAGTTCTACGGTCCCTTAAAGCGGAAAAAAAGAAAAAAATCTATGTCAACGCAATAAAAAACAAAGGCCATTTTTGACGCATTAATTATTCACTAATGGGGTACTCCCTGTTGACCTTGGAGATTTCATCTCATGATAGAAGAGCTATCTACAAATAATAAGTTTGTACGGAACCCTCGGCGCGCGAGGCAGCCTTGCAACTTGGCCGTTTTTTTTATAATTGAGGTGTTACCTACGCTGTTAACCAAATTTAGGGCGGGCAAAGCCGCTGCCAGAATCTAGTTTTTAAATAAACACAAATAACTAAAATTTAATATTGTGATAAAAGCTTAACGTTGATAAGAAAGCAAGCCGGGTCGGATATTATTTTAATAAAATTTACCTTGAGACTTCCTTTTGTACGGCAATATTCTCATTTGCTTCAGGGCAACTGCAGTGGCTATTAGAGTTAACGTGTAGAGGACCAACTCGATAATATTAACTTCGAAAATGGCTTCCTGTGAAATTTAGATATACAAAATCTATATTAGTGTTATGGAAACTATTGTTTGTAATCTATCTATCTATCTAATACCTTTAAACGAGCAATTCTTGTATATATGTATACATATATATTTATAATCTAAATCTCGGAAACGGCTAAAAGTATTTGCATGAAATTTAGTTTGCGGGGGCTTTTGGGGGCGATAAATCGATCTAGCTAGGTTTCATTTTTAGAAAAAGTCGTTTTGTCCGTGTTTTAAGTTTAAATTTAAATGATAAACTGAAAGATATGACTCTTCCTGACCTCTGTTGGCGAGTAGTAATACTATTTTTTTATCGACACAGCCACAATAAAGCTACTAGACAATAGATTGCGTTGTTAAAAAAAACAAGCTAAGATCGGTCTAGAGACTTTTAAGTACCTAAAACAATGTTACTATGCGAGAATGTGTGATGAAATTTAATTTTTGACTAGTGGTCGTATGAAACCTCAAGTGATAAATAAACCTATAAGATTATCAACATAAGCTGATGACTTCAATAGGATAGAGTATGTAGGATTAAAAGTATTATAACAAATTTATAATAGCATATACATCATTATTACATCATTATAACAGTATTGGACAACAGTTATATAGAATAATAAGTAAAAATAGAAGCTTAAGAAATTAAAACCCGCTTATACAACCTACATACCTGCCATTAAGTTAATACAAACAAAGCAGCGAGCAACAGCTAATAATATAGATACTAGTAAATGTATATATTAAAAATATGCCACCTATGCTCTTTTATTTGTTTTCACACACGGCACATTTAAAAAATAAATAATACAGGAAATAAAATAATACAGGACTTTATGTCCTCTAGAGGGCGCTATGTTAAACTAAGTGTGACGTTACGTTAATAACCAGCGAACTGTCATCCAGGGGACATATCAAGTCTCCTCCTCTTGGCCTCGGCGTAGTCGGGTAAAAAGAGACAAATACTGTATGAAACGTTTTGAATTTTTACTTTTGTAGGGTATGTTATGTTGGACCTACACCTACTAATATACTAACTAACTATTGCATAATCGATTTGCTGTACTAAACTATACAACTATGTATCCTACTTATATTATAAATGTACAAGTTTGTATGTCTGGATGGATGTTTGTTACTTAATCACGCTTCAACCACTGGACGGATCGGGATAAAACTTGGCAAACATATAGGTTAGGTCCTGGAATAGCATAAAGGCAACTGTTTGTCCCTAAAAATTCCTGCGGGAATAACTATAACAGAATCAAACGAACTATTGCTGCACCTGTAGCATGCTATAGCAATTCATTAGTATAAGATTTAATTAATTAATTAATTAATTGGAGTTAATTAAGGAGTTCCACGCCGATAACCGAATTTAGGGCGGGCGGAGCCGCTGGCAAAGTCTAGTATAAAATGGAAAGGCTATTTTGAAATAACTAGGCACCAGGAAGGCATAATGTGGCTGAGGATTTGAATGTCGAAAAGAGAAAAACTCTTACATTAACTGTATTGGGGCTGTGAGCAAGCACAAAAAACATGATGAGGGATATGATTGTCAGGACGATGAGTAGAATGCCAGCGAAAAGTCCACGGTGAGCGTGGGAACAATCTACAGAAAAGTGATGGAGTGCTGCGCGACTGCCATACGGAGATCCCACACCCAGCATCCCAGCTGTAACGTAAAGTGCACGAAATAAATATAACAGTAATCAAAGACTAAACAATAAATATTATCAAATCAGAATCAGAAAAAAAATTACCGAATTGCTGTAAAATCTTCTCCGGTGTTACTGAATTGTTTCTTGATTTATTTTTTGTATAGTGAAATTTTTTCTCGAAATCCTCCGGTGTACATTTGACCTGAAAATGAACATTATTTATTAGTAGGTACCGACATTAAAGACATTAATAAAATATAGTCTAGCTGACCACAACAATTTGATTCTTTATTTTTTAACATTGATTGCATTTCAGTTATATATATAAAACATTAAACTAACTGACTGACTGACCGATGTATCAACGTATAGCGCAAACTACTGGGTCTAGAGACTATATATAATAAATTAAATGGTCACCTACCTCTTTCCACATTTCGTATAAGATAACAGCACATATAAGAGAATACTCAATAGTACATGGGAAAAGAAAAGGGGAAGCATTTTGAAGAAGCGCTCCCATAATATTAGCTCTTCGGCATGGAATCTCTTCAGTCTCATTAAGAAACACATTTGAATTTGAGTGCATGGAATGTTCTAGATGATGAATCTCATGCTTGGTCTCTTCAACAATAACATACAACCATTCGCATAGGTTTGTTGCTATCATATGCATAAATCCGAATCTTTGGATCAATTTATATTTTCCAGATTCAATGTCTTTGTTGGTGAGGAAGAGAAATTGCATCTGCATTAACGTGAGCGCCATTCTTAACCCAGGAGTGAGGACTGAAAGTACTGATCGACAGCGGTCCGTCATCTCAAAATATTCGCCAAATTCCAGTCCACTGTAAACCATGGAACCGATGCCAAATGCTGTAAAAAACAATGATAAGTTTTGTAAGTTTTCATAATATAGTAAACACAAAAAAAAAAAACGTTCATTTGTCTATGTCCCACTGCTGGACATAGTCCTTTTGTAGTATACAGTAATACCCCGACTTACACTACCTCGACATACGCGAATTCGGAGTTACGCGATTTTTCAGGCTCAGACGTGTAGCGCGGAATCGACGTGTAGGTCCAAGAAAATAACGATTTTGTGTATTGTGCGATGACCTAAGATATGTACCAAGTACTAAGGCATCATAACGTAGTAGAACCGACTCTTTTGCTTCAAACTAGAAAAGAAAAACATTATTTTTGAAGTGTAAACTTAACATTATTATTATAAATTATTGACTCGTCAGACGACTTTGTTAGATTTTATGAGACCTTCTCCATCAAAATAACTTCAGATTGTGTTTATTCGGATTCAGATTCGTCATATTATCTACAATAAGTTACACATTTCGTCCTTAATTATTGTTTTATTTAGTCTCCGGTCCCAATTAAACATACTTTGTATGTCTTCATATGCAAAATTGTACCCCGACTTACGCGAATTCGACTTACACGGATTACGCTTGGTCCCACCTATCGCGTAAGTCCAGGGTATTACTGTATACATAGTGTGGTAGAATGCTACCACAGTTGGGCCTGAAAAGAAGACATGTGAAGTCCATAATCCGCACTGGGCCCGCGTGTGGCCCTAAATCACCCTCGGTGAGGGTAGGCCGTGCCCCATCGGGGACGTATGAGGCTGATAAGGAACTTATATATAAATCTGTAAATTTGTATGTTTGATAGAGGTAGCCTCAGAAAAAAAAAACTGGTTGCCTGTAAAGTCGGTATACGGGCGAAAGTTTTACGTGACAATGATTTTATGTCTGTCTCTCTCGCTCTTAGGCGGGCGCGTGCCTCTCACTCGCTCTCATTGTGAGCGCATAACGTGAGCGGAGCGTAACGCAGTTTCTTGAAGTGTCACCCGGCAAACCAATTTATAAGACGTTGTCACGTCAAAACGAGTTGGACTCCGGGAGTGCCGGCAGAAGTGAAAACCTTTACACACGATTCGCGCTTAACACTCAAATATGTCACAAGACATGTCTTTGACATTGTCAAGAAATAATAATGTTTGTTTATTTACTTTTTTGACGTAGTATATTTGACATCGCAATCTGTCATAGAATTAAAATTCCATATCCAACCTCCCTGTACTACTCATCGCGAATACTAAAAATAAAAATTATAATAGGCGTGGCATTACGGTTTCCGTCTTACGAATTTCCACGATTAGGACACGTGACCTGACGCGAGTTTATCATTTTTTACCCATACCAAAAAAAGTGCACAACGCCGCTAAAGAAGTTTTCACTTCAAAAAACCCGTTTATATACAAATAAGCTATTTCAGTACTTCATACCATAACGATAAAACTAGCCTTCGATAAATTATTTTACATTTTTAAAGAATTTAAATTATAGGTACTTACCAATAGCACCGAGTCTAAGATAGAAACTTCCATACCGCGATATAGTTTCCTTTGGTTTTGATTTTTCTCCAGTCTGATTTTTATCATTCTTTTCTCCTTTGTCCGTCTCTTCTGCTAGTTCAGTAAAATAAAAATGTATACCGTACTTATTTAGCAATTTATTAAACGAGACATGTAGAAGAAAAATTTTCCGCAACATTTAAAACAAACAGTTGAAATCGTTAGTGGAATGGAAACTAAGGAAGACAATACACTTTTTATTCGAGATTATGCAAATAAGATGTGATTTTAATTCTATAATTTGTAAGGCAAATGCGACTAATTACTAAAGTATTTTAAACGTCCTAAAAATTGTTTTTTTGATTGCTTCAAAAAAAATAAAGTGTATTTATGTAAATCTTACCATATTCATGTATAATTGTGGTGACTGCCTTCTGGCGTATTAAATTTGCATACTGGAATACTACAAATATTACGGAGACCAAATATAAGTATAAATAAAAACCCTGAAAAAAATTATTGTGTGCATATTAGTTAGGCGAGTATGTGTAATAAAAATAGTACATTGTGTGCGATACAAGGGCGGATAATAAGTTATTGAAAACAAGTTAATCGTCAACGAGATTTGCAATAACCTTAAAGGCCGTGTGTCATACGACTTTTCAATACAGATACAAGGAAAAAGATAGGTAAATAAATTGAAGAAGCAAATGAAAATTAAATCTTTTATTAACAATGGGCAGAAAAAACATTTATAATTTTTTGAATAATAATTATTATTATTTGAACTAAGGCACTTAAAGGAGATTTGTTTCTAAGGTTTTTTTTTGGTTGGCTTAGATTGATTATATTATTATTATTTCATTTAATAAGTTAATTTGCTTTAAAAATTAGTGTGGAAGAGTAGTTAAATTTTGCACTAGTGTGGATTGTGACAACCAATGCCTTTAAAGTGACACTTTTCAAACAACTGATAAAATATATGGAATACTACTTTTTTGTTTTCAAGAGCATATAGTCGTTATAGTGGAAGATATCAGTTACATTTAAATATACAAAATAGGGTTACTAAGCCAGCATCACAACATAAACCCTACAGCTAAATATCTTCAATTATCGGAACATAAATCATAACCCTTTTCTAAACGCTTTTAAGGCATTATGGTGATGCTAGTTCTGTAGCCCATTTCTGTTACAACCTGTAAGTATATATGCAATGTTTAAAGACGTCACTCAAGCAATGAAAACTTTAAAACCAGGTAGCAAAAAATTTACATGTTGCGTTGCTAAATTTACCTGATAATATGCGTCTGGAACACCGTTTGCGATTACTTCAGTCACTGGAAAAGCCAGGCCAAGTACAACTAGAAGTTTGGCGTATAATGCAGATAAAGCCTTACTCAAAGCTTCGCTGTTAACAAAAAAAATGATTTTTAATAAAATTCATTTACAATTTTTACGTATGATCATAAAATAGTATATTTTTTACCGAGTACAAAATGACGCTTTTCTTACCCGAGGAAGGAAGCTAGTTTAATAACTGGCCTTTATACTTTAATAACGTTAATAACTTGCCACGTGGAATACGAAATGAATTTTTAACTAATATAGAGTAATTTCGCGCTGGGGTCCAGAAAATTTGATTTTCGAAACTAATTTCGAGTTTGTAATGAAACTTTTTATTTAAGGTTGTAGAAAATATGTAGTTATTTGTAATATTAGTGCGTTAAGTTGGTTATTACAAACGAGTAGACTAGTGTTAACCATAGTCACGAGTTTCTAAATACATACCAACTCCGCACAAAAGTCATACAACGTCTTTCAACACATTTGCGAGAAAACAGTATAATTTATTACACTTTAATTATACTTTAAACCTTAAAGTAAACAAAGATATCAAAAAAGTACCTTAATCAATAAATATTTTTTTTAGTAGAATTTTTCTACGGTTGCTGCAGCTAATACTTTAGATTCTTTGCTTGTATCAGACTGTCGTTTCAAAAATACGTGTAACTATAGCAGGTACTTTGATAAAGCTATGTCATTGTTGGTTTTAAGAGTGCTTTTCATCATCGAATATATGACCATACTGAGGACGGCTTATACTTTACACGTTATTCATTGAAATAAGCCATTAAAACATTTTCAGAGAATCATTGAGTATTTCTTCGAGTTTTTCATGATATAAAATTATTGTGAGCCATTAAATATCGCTGTTGCGACTTTAGCGGTGAGTTGCGAAAATTAGAACTACATCTTTCGTCTCTTTTTTTCTTTTAGTATTAAAGTGAGTCAAACGTATAGATCAAAAGCGCTTCCAAGGAGGTTCGATCGAAATAAAAAAAAAAACCGTTAAGTATAAGCACGGCGACATACAACGGAGCGTGCGGTAAAACAGGTACTTATATGAAAGTATCTATTATACCGCACGTTCCGTTGTATGTTGCGTAATTTTGAACTTTCGAACAATGTATCCAAGCTTCGTAAATGCATATTTAGCAAATGTGTTGAAAAAGATATTAATTGCTGATTAGATTTTCGCCTTCAAAGAAATTTGAAAAATATAATCCATCCATCCAAATATTTTTTTTTCCTCTGTTCTAAATTTAAAGCAAATCGGTTTGTAATAGAATTCTGAGGTTACAAAGACTTGCTTATAAATTTTTATAAATACTTAATATAGTTCGCATTTATAATATTAGAATCATTTAATATCTAAATATTTTAATTACGTGTAATAACTAAAGGCCGTTAGCAATGAATGCTCGTCGGGTATTGTCAACCTGTCTCTCTATTAACAAATAAAGGGTGTGCTTTTGAATGGCGGTGACGCGAAGTAGGCGCTTCGCATTGTGTCTGATACAATGGCGGGCGGTAGCTCACTACATTACACACTATGAAGATTTTGTGTGTTCGTAATATTGAAGTAAATTTTCAAAAACAAAATGGCCACTTACGATAGCCATAGAAGAAAATTAGAAAATTAATTTCAGTGGTTATCATAAATGACTTTCGATTTTTTTGTACCTAAAATTCTATACATTTTTCATTTCAATGTATTGTAAACAGTGGATTTGTTTATCGACGTGCTGTATGGCTTGTAACCTTTACCTGCGTGCATCAAATGCCAGTTTTTTGCCAGTCGTCGTTACCACCACTGCGACAGACCGATCGTGACTTGGCCCATAGTGTTAAAGAGACAGTCGATATACTGGCCAGGAACAGAAAAAAGAAAAGAGTTTTGACAGCGGTTACTCCATCCACATATAATGTAGATTTTTGCAACATAAGGGGTATTCACGCAAATCTTAACGCAGTCCATCACCATCTCGAGACTGCGCAGCCAACCATTCTTTTTCTAACGGAGACGCAGATATCCTGCCCGGCCGACACATCATACCTTCGTTATCCCGGCTACAAACTCGAGCACAATTTTTTGAGTCGTGCCGGTGTATGTATGTTCGTCCGGGAGGATATCTGCTGTCGCCGACTTCATAGCCTTGAAGACAGGGACCTGTCGATATTGTGGGTGCGCGTAGATCATGGGGGCCACACTCGTATCTATGCGTGCCTATACAGGTCTCATAGCGGTGACACGGACGTAACTCGACTCTTCACGCACCTGAGTTTGACGACTGACAAAGTTCTAGAGCAATATCCTACAGCAGAAGTAGTTATTTTGGGAGACTTTAACGCCCACCATCGTGAGTGGCTCAGTTCTCGAACCAATAACTATGCAGGGATATCTGCTCATGAATTTGCTCTGACCTATGGATTCTCTCAGCTGGTACTTTCTCCAACGAGAATACCAGATATAGAGGACCATACAAGCTCCTTACTGGACCTTCTGCTGACTACACGTCCGGATGGATACTCCGTCTCAGTGGATGCGCCTCTTGGCTCCTCGGACCACTGTCTCATCCGGACTCGATTGTCATGCACACAACCCGATCCTTCTGGGCCAACTAATTGGCGTCGTGTGTGGCATTATAAGTCGGCAGACTGGGATGGATTGCGAGAATTTTATGCATCGTACCCGTGGAGGCAGATCTGCTATAGCTCAGAAGATCCTGACGTCTGCGCAGCCGCAGTCACTGAGACAATCCTCGCTGGTATGGAATGTTTCATTCCTAACCTGCGAGTAGCTGCCGGCGTCAAAAAACGACCGTGGTTTAATAGGCCTTGCAGAGAAGCTAAAATTCTTAAGCAAACTGCGTATGAGGCTTGGACCACGGCTCGTAATAATAAGGATCCGAATATTTCTGAGTTAAAACGCAAATTAAATGCTGCCTCGAGGTTCAGTAAGAAAGCAACTGCCAGAGCAAAATTCCAATTCATCGGCAAAATAGGTGGGCGACTTGCGAGCTATCCTTCTGGGAGTCGTGCTTTCTGGTCGCTTGCTAAAGCTGCCGAGGGGAACTTCTGCCAGTCGTCATTACCACCACTGCGAAAGACCGATGGTGACTTGGCCCACAGTGCAAAAGAGAAAGCCGATCTATTGGGCAGTCTCTTTGCCTCTAACTCGAATGTGAACGACGAAGGCGCTGTACCACCTACTTTACCGTGGTGCGGTAAGACCATGCCGGAAATCACTATAACACAGCGCGAGGTCCGGCGGGCGTTGCTTTCCCTAGACGTTCATAAGTCGAGTGGGCCAGACGGCATACCAGCAGTGGTGCTTAAGCAGTGTGCTCCTGAGTTATGTCCTGTACTCACGCGCCTCTTCACGCTTTCCTACCACACTAGGCAATTTCCGTCTTCATGGAAGACTGCAAATGTGCACCCGGTGCCCAAAAAGGGCGATAGATCAGATCCATCGAATTACAGGCCTATCGCTATAACCTCTCTCCTCTCCAAGGTGATGGAGCGTGTGATCAACACACAGCTTTTGAGATACCTAGAAAAACACGACCTGATCAGTGACCGTCAATATGGCTTCCGCCACGGTCGCTCAACTGGTGACCTTCTAGTGTATCTCACACACCGATGGGCACTAGCCATTGAGAGTCAGGGGGAGGCATTGGCATGTAGCCTAGACATAGCGAAGGCGTTCGATCGGGTCTGGCACCGGGGTCTTCTATCGAAGTTGCCTCCTTACGGAGTGCCCGAGGGTTTGTGCAAATGGGTGGCTAGCTTTTTGTCCGGCAGAAGCATACGAGCCGTAGTTGACGGTAGTTGCTCTGATAGCATGGACATTAATGCTGGTGTCCCGCAAGGCTCTGTGCTGTCTCCTACGCTGTTTCTACTGCACATCAATGATATGTTGGACATCAACAACATACATTGCTATGCAGATGACAGTACTGGAGACGCTTATTACACGGGCCGTGCAAGCATCCCACGTTCCGTTGTGGAGGAAAAGCGTGAAGAACTTGTGTCTCAAATCGAGATCGGTCTGTCCAAGGTCTCTGACTGGGGGCGGGAAAACTTGGTCCGATTCAACCCTTCAAAGACACAAGTCTGCGCGTTCACCGCTAAGAAAACCCCATTCACTGTAGTCCCACAATTCCAGAACACTCCCCTCTCCATCTCCAAGAGCATTGGGATCCTTGGCGTTGACATCTCCAGCGATGTTCAGTTCCGAGATCATTTGCTAGGCAAGGTAAAGCTGGCGTCCAAAAAACTTGGTGTACTCAACAGAGCGAAGCAGTACTTCACGTCGGGGCAAAGGTTGCTACTTTACAAGTCGCAAGTCCGGCCCCATATGGAGTACTGCTGCCATCTCTGGGCGGGTGCACCCGGATACCAGCTTGGCCCTTTTGACTCGGTTCAACGACGGGCTGTGAGAATTGTCGACGATCCCAAACTCACTTGCGGTATCGAACCCTTAAGTCTGAGGAGAGACTTTGCCTCCCTGTGTGTGTTCTACCGCTTGTACAATGGATTGTGTTCTGAGGAATTGTTCGAAATGATGCCCACGGCTACTTTCTACCATCGCACCGCTCGCCATCGACAGGGAATTCATTCTCACACTTTGGAACCAAAATGGTCGCGAACAGTGCGGTTTCAGAGAAACTTCCTCCCGCGAACCCTTGGGTTGTGGAATGAGCTCCCTGCCAAGGTTTTCTCTAAGGACTACAGTATGGGGTTCTTCAAAAAAGAAGTTATTAGATTTCTGAAGGGTCGGCAACGCGCGAGTGATGCCCCTGGTGTTGCAAGCGTCCATAGGCTACGGTGACCGCTTACCATCAGGCGGACCGTAGGCTTGTTTGCCACCTTAGTGGTATAAAAAAAAAAAAAAAAAAAAAGTCTTTTTGCCTCAAACTCGAATATGAACGATGAAGACGCTGTACCGCCTACTACACTGTGGTGCGGTAAGACCATGCCGGAAATCTCCATAACACAGCGGGAAGTCATAAGTCAAGTAAGGTCATAAGGTTCATAAGTCGAGTGGGCCAGATGGTATGCCAGCAGTGGTACTTAAGCAGTGTGCTCCTGAGTTTTGTCCTGTACTCACGCGCCTCTTCGCGCTTTTCAACTACACAAGGCCATTTCCGTCTTCATTGAAGACTGCAAATGTGCACCCGGTGCCCAAAAAGGGCGAGAGATCAGATCCATCCAATTACAGGCCTATCGCTATTACCTCTCTCCGCTCCAAGGTGATCAACACACAGCTTCTAAGATACATAGAAGAACACGACCATACAGTGACCGTCAATATGGCTTTCGTCACGATCGCTTGACTGGTGACCTTCTAGTGTATCTCACACACCGATGGGCACTAGCCATTGAGAGTCAGGGGGAGGCATTGGCATGTAGCCTGGACATAGCGAAGACGTTCGATCGGGTCTGGCACCGGGGTCTTCTATCGAAGTTGCCATCTTACGGAGTGCCTGAGGGCTTGTGCAAATGGCTAGCTTTTTGTTCGGCAGACGCATACGAACCGTAGTTGACGGTGGTTGCTCTGATAGCATGGACATTAATGCTGGTGTCCCGCAAGGCTCTGTACTGTTTCCTACGCTGTTTCTACTGCTTATCAATGACATGTTGGACATTAAAAACATGCATTGCTATGCATATGATAGTTCTGGAGACGTTTATTACACGAGTCATGCAAAAATCTCTCGTTCCGTTGTGGAGGAAAGCCGCGGAGAACTTGTATCTCAAATCGAAACCACACTGTCCAAGGTCTCTGACTGGGGACGGGTTAACTTCGTCCGATTTAACCCTATAAAGAGACAAGTCTGCGTGGTCACCGCTAAGAAAACCCCATCCATCTTCAAGAGCAATGGGATCCGTATTGAGCACTTCAGCGATGTTTAGTTCCGAGATCATTTGCAAGACAAGGTGAAGCTGGCGTCCAAAAAAACAGGTTTTCTTAACAGAGAGAGGCAGTGCTTCACGTCGCGGCAGAGATTGCTGCTTTACAAGTCGCAAGTTGGGCCCCATATGGAGTACTGCTGCCATCTTTGGGTGGGTGCACCCGGATACCAGCTTGGCCCTTTTGACTCGGTTCGACGACGGGCTGTGAGAATTGTCGACGATCCCAAACTCACTTGCCGTATCGAACCCTTAAGACTAAGGAGAGCCTCCCTGTGTGTGTTCTACCGCTTGTACAATTAGATGTGTTCTGAGGAATTGTTCGAAATGATGCCCACGGCTTCTTTCTACAACCGCTCCGCTCGCCATCGGCAGGGGATTCATTCTCACACTTTAGAACCTAAATGGTCTCGTACAGTGCGGTTTCAGAGAAACTTCCTCCCGCGAAGGGAAGGCTCTAAGGACTACAGTATGGGGTTCTTCAAGAAAGAATTTATTGCATATTTGAAGGGTCGGCAACGCGTAAGTGATGCCCCTGGTGTTGCAAGCGTCCATAGGCCACGGTGACCGCTTACTATCAGGCGGTCCGTGTGATTGTTTGCCACCTTAGTGAGTTAATTTTTTTTATTATGATTCATAAGAAAGAAACAAACAAAGCGCCAAGTGTGCATCTTCTGATTATTGTCATGAATTTGATATCTGCACAGGAAAGATGAGGATGGGTAGAAATTTATTGAAATAGTTGTCAGAGAGTTTTGTGAAGGATTGGAAGCTACAAATTACACAGTTTATTTCGACAAATGTTTCAACAGTAATATGTGCAAATTGTTTCACGGGAAAAGAAAAAAATTGCTAACGGTGGTACCGATACTGATACCACCACATAAAAGCTGTCAAGGAATTGCGCCGTGGCAAATATGATTATGTTGACAGTGACTATCAGTGGTGAAGGACTAAATTGAAATGACGGATACACGAAATTTTTATATATAGAATGAAAACGCTGCGGAAATTATCAGACCATAAGCTCTGGAATAAATGTAGTTCATAATCTAATGTGGGTAATTAAATTTTCAGTCCACTTATTGTTTTTAAATATTAAATTCATTAAAAAATCACGTCATTCCTAAAACACAGTTTTTAAAAATTGTTTCTTGTTCTTAGTTTACATCTTATAATATTTCAAAATTCTAGATGCAATAGTCTCAGGTTTGGCTTTGATGAATTAAGACTCTTATTGGATATAAATATTTAAGTAACGCTAAAGTTCATGTTCTTTTAATTTGAAATATAAGTATACTTGGTGTAGCTATGCGTTGGACAGACACACAAACGGAAACCTGACAGCTACAAAGCTAAAACGGGCTTCCACGAGGATGTTGTCGTACACATTATTCCATCTCTTTGATCCAAGCTGCTTTCAGTGAGCTTTAATCAATCTATATGACACAGTTCCAACTTATAACTTTTCTCGCAACATTGCCAGCGTGGAATTAAAATAAAATACATTTTGGAAATAGCTTAGAACAATTATTTGCAAGGTTCTATCTGCTAATAAAAGTCTTATCACAATCGGTTTAGCAGTTTTAAATATTAGCCCGGATATATAATACAGACAGGCATAATATGGTTATTTGTTACGAGCAAATTACTATACGAACTAAAAAAGACAGCTATTTCAAAATCTGAATGAGACTGACAGACTAATTTTTTTTCATACCGCTAAGGTGGCAAACAAGCCTACGGCTGGCGTGATGTTAAGCGGTTACCATAGCCTATGGATGCCTGCAACACCAAAACCCTTCCACGCACGTTGCCGTCCCTATAAAAACTTATAAAATCTTTTTTAAGAACCCCATACTACTATATCGTGCTGTCCAATATGTACGACATTATCCCTTCTTCCTACACTAAAATTCAAATTACTATTATTTTGGACCTACGTCATTTGTATTAAGAACCTACTGCAAAAACTTTGTAAAAATATTAAGTTCTTATTAAAAACATCTAATTTAGCTTATTTAATAAAATAAATAACCAATTTCGGCCTCATGGTAGGGTAGGGTAGGACGTTCGTAATTTTCTTCGGAAGTTAAATTTAGATAAGATTTTTGTAATATGATTTTGTATTAGTTAAGGTAAATGGTCCGGATTGCGGTCACAGCATGTCAGTTAGCTGGAAGACGTTGCCCGTGTCGTCAGCAGGTGGCGCTGCTGGCCTTTGTGTGAGCTCGACTTGATTTATGTTCCGTGATACATTCAGATTAAAGATTTGCTAGCGTACTTTGTTATATAACTATGTAACACGGCGAACGTTGTTACCCTAAACGTACTATTGAAGAAAGGATCAGAGATTAGATAAACCTAAACCTTCCCCTTAAAACAATCTATTCATTAAGGCCATCCCTGCCCACCCGCACCGCCAACGCCAGTGGATCCACTAGCACCGCTATTGGTTATTTTTTATTTACTGTTCGTAGAAAGCGTTATTTAAAAATTATATTGAACGAAATAGAAACTAGGTATAAGCTATTTTTAAAACGTTTTGTGTTGTTTCTATAATATTTCTCCAAGTTGTATATCAGCTAAAAGTTGGCACTTTTAGCAAATATGCTATATACAACTTGGACATTCATTCTAGAAACATTACAAATCGTTCTGAAAATAGCTTATGACTAGTTTTATTTTTCGTTCAATAAAATTTGTGAAACAAGATTTCTACGAACAGTAAATAAATATATCCAATGGTGGCGCTCGTAGACCCCAGGAATGGCCAAAAACACTTTTAAAGCCAAGTAACGTGGCTTTTGAGTGGGTTTGAGCCCTTAGAAAACGAACATTAATTTAGTCTTCTGAGCAGATCTAAAGATATCCTTGCCAAAAATGTAATTTAGGTAACACGGGCTCGTAATGAAAACTAGTCCAGTGTTCACGGAGAAAATGGTGCACGGGAAGTTGTATAGTCATCACACTAATTTAATTTCATATAGCATAGTAGCTGTACGAAACATATTAAAATACATATAAGTAACACATACCTCTAATTCAATAAAACATTAAGCCAGATTCAATCTATTACTCGGTGACGATTTCTGGTAGTAAATTAAGGTGTAAATAACTTACTGTCCCAATATTTCAGCTGCAGACGGTGGAGTTTCGTGGGTGGTGGAAGCTACGGAGGCTCTGGAGTTCGGAGACAGCTCTGACAGGAAGCGGCGCTGAGTGGCAGCGCACAGAGCTAGGGCTTGTGACGGCCTTCTAAACGCAGCTATGATAGCTGATGGCCTTCTAAAAATATAATAAACAATTTTAAAATTTTATAATAATGTAGACTTGAATCTATATGTAAAAATGGATGTGATATTTGAGATCAATAAACTAATCATCATGAAAGTTGGTGAATCTAAGTGTTATTAATGGAGCTGGTTTTTATGCCGTTTTTGTTGTAACTCGTCACTAGATGGCACTGCAGCTCCTTAGAGATAGGAGACTTAGGCCATAGTCCACCGCACTGGCCCATTGTGAATTGGCAGTCGATGTAATTTTAGTGGATGTCACAATTTTATGAGTAATATAAATAAGGCATCTAAATTAGCTATCTTAATTAAAACAGCCATTGATAAGTAAAAGGTGAGTTTAATGGTTATTTTGGCAACTAAATTAGCGTTCTTATTGACATCAGCAATTGATGAGTAAAAGGTGAAAGGTGAATTTTATCGTAATTTTATTCGGAAACTAAACAATAATGAACGGTACTTGCCTCGTGTTTAAGTTAGCAGCAAGCTTTGTTTCAATGTCGTTGGACATTCTGCGGCTGCTGGGCTGTGAGTGGGGGTTGTGCATCAGAGGTTCCGCTGCGGGGCCCAACATGGCCTGCGTCCTTTCGCGGAGCCTCTGTATATCTGAGTACGATGATTCATCGCTATGGAAAGTTTTTATTGTTAATTATTAACTAATTTTGAAAAAAAGAGGTTACTAAGTTGACCTCCTCACTAATATGGTATAACAATTTACTACATATGTTTATAAATATGTATTTACATAATGCGAAATATTCTTGTAAAGTATGTTACAAGATTTGAATTTTTATTTAATGGCGGTTAATAAATGACCTTAACAGATAAAGCTTATTTTCACCTTGGGCCTTGTAATCGAGAAAATTATCATAAAATCGGCCAAGTGCGAGTCCGACTCGGGCATAAAGGGTTTCGTACCTTTATCTGTAAAAACGGCAAAAAAATCACATTTATTGTATGGGAGCCCCCCTTAAATATTTGTTTCATTTTAATTTAATAATTTATTTTTAAAGTAAATATATAACTAAATATTCTGTGAATACTTCAAGCGTTTACCTTTTGCCGTTATCAATATCAAGTAAAAACGAGCAAATAAATTTACGTACTGTCTTACTATCACGGTTTATGAGATACAGCCTGGTGACAGACGGACGGACGTCCCGTTTATTACCCTTTGGGTAAGGAACCCTTAAAACCTATATAAGATTGTCTTAAAACAAATGCATCTACAACGTGTCACTGATTAGTGCGAATTTTGGGCTGGAGGCATCATTGGACCATATCTGCTTCAAATACGAGGCTGGTCAAATTTTACTGGTGCTCGATATCCGACATTATATTTGGAAAACGGTGCTGATTGCAAAATTAATGCATCTTTTAACTATTTTATTTTATGTTTTTATTTTATTGTGTGATTGTTTGTATTTCCAAATAAGGAGAAAAACAAAATGATAACCTAGTTTTTTTTTTACTGATTTAGATGATATTGATATGGACATGTAGTTTTAAACAAGATGGTGATAGTTAAAGCTTAATATTTCGCAAACGCATCGCTCAATCAAAAAATAGTTTTGGCACATATACATTATTTTCAAATGAGCTATCCAACGACACTCCACACTATGGGATAGACGAGAAAAAATATTCATCCCAACTTTACGTGTAGGGGAGGTAAACTAAAAATTATTTTTCTTTTACCTCCTTTCTAGTACTTATGGTCTCTGAGTAAAGCCGCGGACAGACAGACGTTGACTACGGAACCCTAGAAAATGAAATTTGTGATCACAAACTTACATTTACAAAGAATTGAACGGTGACGTATTGATGTATGGTAGAACAAATTTTTAAGCTACTAAGTTAAGTTTGTTCAAGTCCTGTTTACTGTGTAAGTATTTCCTTACAAGTTGTACCGAAAATGAAGTTGTTAAATAAATAAAAAAAAAATGCGCGAATCGAGTCAAACTCAATCTTGTCCGATTTCTGCTTTTAGTCTTTTACGCTGAAGCATTCGAAGTGTAACGTTTTACTCGTATTTTCGAAATGTACAAAATGGAAGCTTTAAGCGACATTTCCGGCGGAAGTATAGTGGATTCTCTTCGAAGATCAGAGCTTTGAAGTTGAACGTATGCACATATATTTCTGTGCGATTGCAGTTTTAACGACCTTGTAAATATTGGAGATACGGTACGTTCAAATTTGTTTTTTGTTTTCATAATTTTTATTAAAGCGGAGCTTATTGATCCAATTTTTAAAAAGAAAAATCAATTGTTAACAACCCAGTAACCCATAGAGAGCATCACAAAAAAGCCACACGCTTTGATATTTTTTTTCATTAATATTAAATGCTTGGGTTATTTTTTTTAACTTTCATTGATTATGAATCTACGTTGTGAAAAGTGGTCACACAATATTTAGAAAAATAATTATTTTATATTGTAATTTAATACAGCTTTATTTATTCCTTTAAAAAAAAAAAGACTCAAAACTGTCACTGGACAATAAGCTCTTAATCTACAAGGCCGTTATAAAACCAGTCTGGACCTATGGGATCCAGTTATGGGGTGCCTGTTGCGATTCCAACATAAACAAAATCCAAAGAGCACAGAATTACATATTAAAGTAAATTAGCAATGCTCCCTGGTTCATCAGAAACAGTGAAGTACATGAATACTTGAACATGCCAAAAGTAAAAGACGAAATTAAGGCATCCGCTAGTAAATACAGAACAAGACTCATTAACCATCCTAACCAGTTGGCTGTGCAACTCACATTGCCTGACTGTGTGAATCGCTTGAAACGGCGCAGAACCTTGCATCTTGGAGGAGCTGACTAAGCCAATATATTAATATGGAAGATGTTCCTATTGGGGAATATCTCCTCATGTATAATCCCATTCCACACATTTGCTCATAGTCGGAAGGATTGATCGCATAATAATAATTAAAAAAAAAAAAAAAAATGCAAAAAAAAATATGAAAACTGTCCTTGATCACATTATAATATGAAATATTCGCCTCTCTTACAATTTTATAAAGATAAATACCAAGATCGTTTTTTTATGATTTGTTTGAAACTAGACGGGTTTCAGCACCTCATTGTGATTCTTTAAATGGTACTTATTCCCTAAGTTTACAATTTTTTTGTTATAAATAAAGCTAATTAGCACAATTAACCACCTCGTCTATTGATATGTCATTGGAGAAAAAAATATGAAAAGCGAATTTTTTATCTAATAATTTATTGTTTTATCTTCAAAAACCAGTAACTTGTAACTTATATTTCGATGTCATGAATTTGGTATAAAAAAAAAATACATTTCGTTAACTATTTTTATTTTTGGTGCAACCTGTATAGATATGACAAACACGACATAGCGGGATTCCGACGGAGCCACGAGCCTGGGTTTGAAAATATTTATGACGTTTGATAAACTGCTTTGTATATATCGATACTAAGGCATTAAATATACCTACATTATTATTGTTATTATATATAATGGCATTATTCTTATTTTCTGATAAAATAATACGATATTTTGCGCATACAATGTTGCTTTTTTATGTTTCATATCTTTTGAGTATATGCTAAATAATAATGCGAAAGCAACCACAGATTAGAAAACCTAGCGCGAGACGGCCTTCTATCTGGGAGGTTATTGCGTATAGTCTCGAGCGCTTCAGAATCAGAAATTCGAGAGAAAAAGTATGTAAGTAGGTCTTGCCTCTCGAAAACCGTGAAGGTAGGTAGCTGACCTCACGAATTCATAAGTCTCGCGTATTTAAGACTGTTTACAATAAGTTTCCAGGTGGACAAGTGAAGCTGCAGTAAACTAGTAGAAGCGGGCAGGTAGCAACCGGCCGTTGTGAAGACTTAGGGGAGGCTTAGGTCGAACAGTAAACGTTTTCTGGCTGAGACGATACGAAAGCTGAAGTAAGTTCAATGCAATTAATGTCTTAGACATTCTATGTAAGCAAGTGTAAGCGAATCAAGAGTGCTAGGATCGTAAAAAGTTGAAGTATTTTGTGTCTGCATACCCCTTTGGGAGACAGGCGTGATGTTATGTACCTACATACGTATTATACTACAGTGTAACTACACGCACCTGCCCGGAATTTTAATAAAACGCTTAAGTATTTTTTTCTATATACATATATTTAGTAGTAGACAAGGTCATTGATTTCTTACTCTGATATAAAATTCAAGCATTAATCTAAGTAGCAATCTAGTTGAAAAGAAATTTAAAGTTGTAGATACCTAACCGACTACAGATAAAAAGCAAGTTATTTCTACACAAGAAAGGCAATATAAAAGAAAGTTTAATTAAATGCTTAGTATCTCGCTCTATTTATGTATCTCGCTCTATTTATGTCTACCGGCTGCAGTTCTGACACATCCATTTCTCATGACTGAAAAAAGCTAGCATTCTATTTCATATGTAGCTGTATTATTTTATATTGTCATTATGATTTTTTTAATAATATTGAAAATAGATATATTTCATATCGTATAGTTTGTGGTCTGTTTTGATTTATCTTATTTATGGTCTATGTTATGTTATCAGATTCAACTTTTAATTTAAGTCTGTGTTAAATTTATTTGTTTTTTTTTATAAAAACAGTGTACCTAGGTTTGCGAGTTAAGATGCAAGAGTACCTACCATCTAATTATTTATAAATATCTAGTATATTTGGATAAGTTGTCTGTGAGTTTAAATTTACTATTGTTTAAATAATGTCCTAGACAATATTTTTTTAAATGATTTTAGTGAATATAAAGGGAAAAAAAATATTTTTGTTATATGCAAGGCTGCGAAGTTGTTATTAAGTGCGTGTGCCTATATTGAAAACTGAGCAAGCGAAGGAGTTTTATATTGAACCCATAAACATAGCGAGTGGTTTAAAAATGGAATCCAGAGCAAAGCGAGGGATTGAAATATATGAAATCTAAATAATTTTGCAGCCGAGAAAATATACAGTTTTTAATCTAATTAGTGAGGAAAACAACAACAAGAAAAACAATTTAAACATAAGTAATAAACTAATTAACTAGAAAATAGTCGTACCTCATACGAAATGAAATATTATATAAAAAAAAAATAGAATCTATACTTGTTTTGTTTTTGATAGATTACTTTTATTGAGTGCGACAAATATATTAGTCTCTAAAAAGTTTATGCACTTCTGAATGTCTGCAACCTGCATGCTGTCAACAAAGTTTACACTCTGTTTTCCTTAAATTGTAAAAATACAACAGAAATAAAAATAATTAACAGTTCAATTTCTATTTTAAGAATTTTAAATAGGCAGGGTTAAATTCATAACGCACCTAAAAAAACTTTTTTCGAAATCATCTTCTATTTTCTTATGATTTTGGTTTGTTTTGTAATGAACTTCAAGGAAATTAAAAAAAAAAGTAATTCCTGTAGCGAAGATATAAATTTTAAACCAGTAGAAATACTGGTTTTAAATTACTAAATAAGTACATAAAATCTATGCTCTCTATGCGCACATTCGATCGTTCTGTTCACCAAAATGAATGTGCTATGACGTCACTTCCAGTCCGTATTCAACGCATTGGCTGCACATGCTCGGGAGCAAGAGTAGTGGATGCGCTGTCAAATAGTGAACGGCCATATTGTTTGTTTACATTTGGTGAGTTGATTTCGATGCCTATGGGATGTCATAGCTCAAAAACGCAGCTGGTATCATCACACTCAATCGAACTATCCACCACCAATAATAGTTACTTAATGTTTCATTTCGTAAGTAGGAATAATGCTATGAACTATTAAATGCTAATAATTCAATTTAAATTGTTTTTCATTTTCTTTGCTGTAGTGAGATAAAATTTGTGTGTTTCGCACGGCTACAAAATTATTATTTAGGTCTTGTGCCTGAAAAATTATATCGACTACAACGCTAATATGACATGTAAGTAGCTGGATGTACTGTCGATACATCTGCTTTAGGGGCCCTATTTTTTAGTGTTCTAGTGGATTTGTAGTCGGATTAATGTTTTGGTTAAAAAAAAATGGTTTAACACAACCTTTTCAGTGTACCTAGTTTTGCGTACAGACTTATAAGCTAAAAGTCGGTTGTTTGTAGTCTGGGAGGAATACCTACAGATATTTTTTATAAATATTTTTCTTGAATGTAATACACATGTTGCAGTACAGTTTAAGAGGCTATACTACTTAATTTTTTTTTAGCCAAGTTTTCTCCAGATCCGCTTAGCAGATCCGACTGAAATTTAATGACTGTGTTCTTCGAGATATGGTTCAAACCCTGAAAACGTGAAAACACGATTAATTAATTTTAATTCCATAGAAAACAAAAAACCCTAAAGAGACCCCTTTTTACAGTATTTTTTCTAATTTCTCTATAAGTTTAAACTTTGCGAAAGCATTGTCGGTCTTACTTCAAACGGTAATTCATATCAGATTTTTGGCCATAAGTAATAATTTTTACCTTTTTAGTGCATCTTTTTGAATCCGGTTGTTTTTTTGTTTTTTTTTCACGCACACTAAAAACATCCACTCTTGTAACAAAATTTTATACAATCATTAACATAATAGGTGCAGTTCAAAATTAACATCAATTTTTTTTTCTTCAAAAGTTTAAGTTTTAAATCCACTGCATTGATATAGGACCCCCTCAATTTTTTAGTACGTACTTTTTAGAATAAATGAGAATTCTTGAAATCGGTTTATAATTGACGTAGCAATTGGTGGACATACATAAAAAAAAATAACCGTCGAACATAGAACCTCCTCTTTTTAAGGGTTCCGTACCCAAAGGGTAATTAGCGGAACCCAATTACTAAGACTTTGCTGTCCGTCCGTCTGTCACCAGGCTGTATCCTATGAACCGTCACAGTTGAAATTTTCACAGAAGATGTATTTCTGTTGCCGCTATAACAGCAAATACTAAAAAACAGTATATAACAAATGTGATTTTTTTTGCTCGATTTTGCTCGATATTGATAACGGCAAAAGCTAGACGCTTAAGATATTCACAGAATATTTGGTTACATAGTCACTTTAAAAATAAATAATTAAATTAAAACTAAAAAAAAAATGGGGGGCTTCCATACAACAAACGTGATTTTTTGCTGTTTTTATAGATAATGGTACGGAGGCCTCCGTGCGCGAGTCCAACTCGCACTTGGCCGATTTTTTTATTTGAAGTCGAAGTCGGTTAAAAATGTTAGTTACCTGTCATTGTCATTTTCCTCGTGCACAGTATCCATGTCGGTGACAGTGACCGTCGGACGCGGATCGCTCGTCTCACACACGGGGCCTCTTCTACCTTGACTCATCTACAAACAAAGCCAATGTACTTACTTTATGACATTTTATACCTCTGTTTACTTGCTTCGAAGGTTCCATTTAAAGGTTTCGTATTTAATGACGGGCTCTTACGCTTAGGACAACTTATGATGCGATTTTGGTTAAGTTTAGGATTATGAATGATCTAACTGGTTGTCATGTGACAGCAGTTGTTAAGCCAAGTCATAGGCTTCAAGGGCGGCTTCTAACCAATGAAAGTTGTGTGGCATAAGGAACCCACGTGTCAAATTTTAAGTTTCTAAGCGGTTTTAGTTGTGTGTTGATATGTAATTGAATTAATCTGTTTTTTTTCTTCTTTTATATGTATTCTAGCTGAGCCGGCGAACGTTGTTTCATTTATTTAAAACAACTGCCGCACCAACCTATTGTGAAAGGGTTGTACTAATTCAGAGACCTTCCCCGGAGTGTGCATAACAACTTACAATTTTTTTTTATACCACTTAGTTAGCAAACAAGCCTACGGTCCGCCTGATGGTAAGCGGTCACCGTAGCCTATGGACGCTTGCAACACCAGGGGCATCATTTGCGCGTTGCGGACCCCTCAGAAATCTATTTTTTTTTCCCAATTCGCATTTGACTCTTTTTTTCTTTCTCAGAAAACTTCCCTGGCGTGTTCATAACAACTTACGAAAATTTCATTACAATCGGTTTACCCTTATTGCGCGAGTCCGACTTTAACTTGACCCTTCTGAAAAATCTTTTCTTATCGGATACCTTCGTTATACAAAGAGGACACACTCCAACTTTCAGGTCTCTACGATCAGCGGTTTAGGCTGTGCATTGATCCATCAGTCAATCATTCAGGACAAAGCATTTTATAACAAACGTAAAAAACCGCAGCTTTATTTTACATTGAAGTTTATGTAAATATTAACTTTAATGTAAAATATAATGCTGAATTAATTTTCTATGTTACAATTTTTATATAGCCTCCACTTGGAGCCTTACTTTTTATTTAAATCAAATATTACATGACTTTTAATTACTTAACTTTGAACCTTACTCAGAGATATCGTAATGTAACTAGAATCCACCAACCTATCTATAAGAATTCTGCAATACTTTTTCCTGGAATATTTTCTCATTTCCCTTATATTCAGCACGATTCTGGAACTCTTCTGCTTATTAAATCTTCGCGGAACCTTAAATTAGTTCCATATAAATATTGTAATTTCCACTTTAACAAGACACTTTTTCCTTAAATCTTCGCTTCGCGTCTTTCATGTATAGACTGCAAAATTGTACTGCGGTATAGCAATTTAAGGTATATTGTCAGGTATTCTAGGGATTAGGTACGTAGTGAGCCGTTAATCCACTAATATCTGTTTATCTACATCGCGTACTTGACTTCATTTTAGATGTTTAATTTGATGTTTTCAAGATTGTAGCCATCAGTATTATCTTATAAGGACGCGTGCGACAAAAGATATGCGACGTATTCTTAGTAAATTGAAACGGCGGCGTGTTGTAGTGCTAATAGAAGTAAACATGAAAATAGATTTAAAAAGCAAATATTGAATAAAAATACAGGTTTTTTCATACGAGTGATTTTGCATAAGTGTCTGTCAAACTTGTTAATTTTGTAACATTTGAAAGTCATTATAGTGAGTATTAAAAATACCTGTACTTAGTCGTTTACCTATTCTTATTTGTAAAACTGATAACAGTCAAAAAGAGAAATATTTTTAAAATAATGTGTCTTGTTTTACAATGATGTCTTTATTTATTTTTCCGATTCCAATAAAGGAGGTTATCAATTTAATCCGTATGTAATATTGTTGGAATTGCAGAATATTCATGTACCTACCAATATTTTTCTATGTTGGCTTCCAAACAGATGGCCAAATTTCTTAAATGTATGTTTGTATTCAAATGTTATTATTTTTGTATTAAAATAGGAAAATAGGTACCGTTTAATTAAGGCAACAGTGCAAGTTTCATTAAAATCTGTTTAGTAATTTTCAAGGTACGTACTACTTAGTTTGCACCAATCACTAGAAAAACACGTCGTCGGTTTAACGCATTTGTTTAAGAGCGCAATTCTAAGTAGTAGTTATTGTATGTCATCTTCGCCAATCGCGAGTCGATTTTATACCACTTAGGTGGCAAATAAGCATAGGGCCCGTCTGATATTAAGCGGTCACAATATACTATGGACGTTTGGACAACTACATTCAGGAGCATTAATCGCGCATTAGCGACTGTTTAAAACTGGAATAACTCACTTTTCAAAGATATACTTTTTAATAAGGGTACCTATGAGTATGTCCAAGTACTAATTAAAAAAAAAAAGTTACACCACCTTCGAAAACACACTAAAAAGTGAGAAATAACCCTCCACAGACCATTGAGCTTAGTGTTTGTCTCCTTGAAATTAAATGCACAAAAAAATAAAAAATATACCGCTTTCAAAAACCTACTAAAAAGTAAACAAATAAACCGTCATGGAACGTGATTATTTCTGAAGTATATAAAAGTATGTATTATTCAAACTACCTATATATAGGTTATTTTATCTCTAATGAAAGCAACTCAATACACTCATATAAACTATCAACTGAAAAATAGGTAATGAGACATTGTTTTGTTCCTGCTTTGCTAGATGTGTGTCAAAAATTAATAAAATAAACAAAGGCATTAAATTCAGTTCGACAAAAAAAAATATAAAGTTACTCACAAAATAAATTTGTCTTCATGTTTATTCGGCGAAGTACAATTTACGTATGTGACTGAAAAATGTTCTTAAGTCATGTATAGTCACGTGTATCGTAACTTACCTATTATGTAGAAATAATTTACTTGGTTATTGTTAAACATTGCTGGCTTGAATGAAAACAAGATCTTACTTATGAAAGAACACCGTTAAATCAGATTTGTTTAGGAATAATGGGCACGCCAGTAAAAATGAGTGGTTTGCTAATGTGCTGTTTAAGTGTACAGCGACCTTCGTGAAATAATTCAGTACCTATTGCTCTTAAATACACATATTCTATATATACAGCGACCTTTGTGAAATAATTCAGTACCTATTGCTCTTAAATATACATATTCTATATATACAGCGATCTTTGTGAAATAATTCAGTACCTATTGCTCTTAGATACACATATTCTATATATACAGCGACCTTTGTGAAATAATTCAGTACCTATTGCTCTTAGATACACATATTCTATATATACAGCGACCTTTGTGAAATAATTCAGTACCTATTGCTCTTAAATACACATATTCTATATATACAGCGACCTTTGTGAAATAATTCAGTACCTATTGCTCTTAAATACATATAATAATATATAGGTACAGGTGCCGGAGTATCTGATTAGTTTGTTTGAAGTGCCTAAAAGAAAAAAAAATGAGTACATCATACAAGTTTTTATTAGATTTTTTTTACATATGTTCATATAATACAAAGTGCATTGAAAAGAGTATTATATGAACATATGTGTTTATGAATAAGGCAAAAACTCATTAAAACTTATATGTTTTATATATATTTCTATATTATATATATTTAAGAGCAATTGGTATGAATTATTTTACGACAATATTAAGTATATAGTATGTACCTAATATTGTTAATAGTTTAAATTAATAATAAATTATGTGTTTTAAGTTTTAATTGTATCTTCAATCTAATCAATAAACTGTTCAACATGTTAAGATTTGTGTAAATAAAAATATGTATACAAGAGATAGTAGGTATAAGTGTTAGGTTTTATGAAAGAGCCAAATTACCGTTTATTTGTCTTGCGTCGCGAGCTCGCTGTCTCGGGCGGTCCTCTCTAAGGTTGTTAGGCTGTTGAATAAGTTTCTGAATTAAGAGAACTGAAAGTTTTCTCATCTCGAGATTACAGCAAAGTGTTTACCGTTTGGCTGTAGGTGCGGCCGGTCGTTCTCCGCCGCGCTGTCAACCCCCAGCGCTTAGTGATGTACCAATACACGTTTGTCGATATTTAAGTTTTTAAAACTTTAATTTACGGTAAGAAGTAGTAGTAGTATATTTTTTTTTGTAGAAGCGTGTCTAAATTGTAAGCAGATAAGAAACCGATAATTGCAGCGAAGTAGTAAAATATCTATAAATTTAACTTTAATATATATAGATTTTGTTATTTTTTATAATAATTTACTGTGTTTATTGTTAGTGTTTTATGGCTGGCAAAAAAAACGCTTATATCTTAACAAAACGATTACAAAAAGATTCTTAGGCAGTCTTGACTTGAGATAGATTTAAATATTTAATTTTGTATTATGTTTGGTTTGGTAACGCTCTTTTCTAAAAGCCTATTACTTAAAATAAACTACTAATTACTGTCGTCATTATAAAAAAACCTATTGTAACATCTGAATGTTGTAAATAATAAGTGTCTAGTACTACTTCTACGCAGTAATAGTTAAGTAACACACTCGTAGACATCAACTCTTGCGGTACATGTATCATTTATAAGTGCTTATAATACAATTGTATAACTACACATTGCATCATAAATTTGTTGAATATATTATCGAGAAATTTCCTAAAAACTGCGATGTCTATTTGATAGATTTATTTACGTTGTGTATATTGTCAAACTTCTAAAAAAGATTGACATGTGCCGTCTGTACAAAAAAAGGGCCATGACGCCCATGACATGTCTTTTAAAAATGTCATTTTTGACTGATTCGTACAAAAATGGTAAAACCGGTCGAATGCGAGTCGAATAATAAAGCTCGGCTCAAAATAGAAAATAATAACAAATATTCTGTAAAAATTTTAGGCTTTAACCTACTTCAGTCTAAAAGGATCCCTTATTGTGAGAATTCGTTTCGCCCGTTTGTGTAAAGTCTGGCTGTTTTTGGCAAAAATTACAAATGGTTTTGATTTAAAATTAGGTATAGCTGTAAAATATGTAAATATACTTATATCAATGAATATGTAAACATCCTGTTTCCTTTCTTTATTTATTTTTTTATCATTCCTTTTTTTATCAAAAATTGAGTCTTAATGAAAGAAATTTAGTGGCGAAAAGCTCAAAGTGAGGGTTACTACGGCAAGTAGCATCTTATTAAACATTAAACAGCTTTTTAGTAATAAGAAATAAAAATAAATCCTATTAAGTATGGAATGGTGTGCACGCATGCTAATTTTTTTTTAGGGATACTTTAAGAACACTATATTTGGTCTAAGTTATTTAGAGACACTCCATTAACTTGAAATATTAAATCAACGAACGTAAATATACATGAATAATAAATAAATAAGTATTGAATATTTTATTTTTCTTTAGTCCCGTCTTTATTATTATTCTTCGATATCTGGTATGCAACCCTAAAGCTGAGATTCAGTGTGTATTTTCATAAAATATTTGCGTGAATGTTCCACACCTGATGCCGCACGATGTCGCTGCACTCTATACTTTTTGAGATTTTCATAAATAAATAGTTAAAATAAATATTTTACTATATAAAAATATTCTATTTTAATATTGTTTAATTGAATATTGTAGGAATGATTGATAAATAAATCAAAAGCGTCTTGAACAAAAATACAATAGAGATCCGTAGGCGTTTAAGCCCTGAAATTTGTTGTTTGTTACGTTAGAAATGTCAGGTATTTAACCTCATAATACTTATACTAATTAATAATTTTAACGAGGTTGCTGGAAATAACTTCTGATTTTAGATTTAAAAAGGCAGACACAAAAGTAGCTTTCAATAGGAGTTGTAACTTATCTAGAATATCTATGAGGTTGTAAGTGAAACTTGCTGTTGATTATTTAAGAGCTTTCTAATGATACTTTACACAATGGGGTATGCGAGAATATCACCCGCTCATCAGTATATACAAGGGAAGGTATCTTGGTTCTCAAAGTGACAGCTCTGTTATGATACAGGACAGGGAAATTCCGTTACCGTTATTCACTGATCAATGCCGGTTTAGTTTCATAATTTAATATTACATTAATTGTTTTATAATGACATTTATAAGGGCTGAAACACATAAACGCGCCATTGAGCGCTGCCTTGCGGCATTGCGAAATAAAGCGTTTCGTTGCCGTACTGTAGGGCAAGAATAAATTATTAAACCACATCCAGGATGACACGTGTTGTTTACAAGCGTTTTATAAACAAACTGCAATGTTTATCACCAAGTATGACGTCATAACGCTGGAATAATTTATTGTAGTTTGTTAAATTCTGAAATACAACAAGAATTAATAAGTTATAAGCATAATTTTTATTTTAACAATTTTTAAAATTGGCATTGGTTGTTTTTACTATAATCATATTACTTTTACTATATAAACTTAAGGTTAATAATTAAAAAACATGAGTAACTCCACCAGTGAGGTAAAATACCTAAGTTTTTCATATATTTTTTATTACTGTTCTAATTATAAAAAGGAAAGTAAAACTAGTAGGTATCTATTTAAGGACATTGCTCTAATAAATAAAACTTCACCTGTATTTTATTTGCAGTGTAAATGTTATTTTTAAATCTTATAACATTTCTGATAATATTGAGAAAATTAATATAGATAAAATATGCATAGCGTACCTACCTACTTAAGTATTAATCAAATCCAAAAGATATTTTTTTATTTTTACGTTATAAAATAGTTATTCAATTAATCTCTTAGGTTTCATCTTTTAGGTTTTAAATAGTTTTAGCTAGTCGTTGACGCACAGGAATATTCCATTCCATTAAAGAATGCTAAAAAAGCATCACGTGATTTAATTCGATTTTGCAGTCGTCCAGTGGCATATGTTTTCCAAAGCCTCAAAAGCATGATGGCAAGACGTTTGCTGCGTTTCTTCTGCGTCGGTCTCTTGGAACTACCCCAACAAGCAAAAAATGGCTTTATGACCTGTATGCTGGACGTGCTAGCGGTGTGGATTGTACTTCTGTACAAAAAAGAAAGTTAAGGAACATGTAAATTCATGTCGCAAGCAATCTAATCCGAGCAATAATATTCTAGAAATGCACAATGTTCGTCCTTTACGCATCCTCACGCGACGTTCGATCGGTAGATCCAGAGAGATTCTCTGCTTAGAGCGCGAAAATGATGATGCTGATTGGCTTGATGAAACCGACGTTGTTCTTCAACAAAGCACAGTGCCAAAAACTGAATTACACCATCCTGTTGTTACTGTCGAAGAAAATCTTGCTAATCCGTGGTCCGAGGACATTAAATATGTTCATGTACTAGTACAATATATGTTTTTCGCATGATTACACTATTCCTTTTATATTTTTTTTATGCCAGTCAAAAACAACCTGCAACCTTTTTGTCTAGACATTTTGATCATGGTTCTTATTTTTCGAGACTAAAATTATATTATATTTTATACCTGTATTTAAAGATAATATTCTTAAAAATTTTAAGATTTTTGTAGGTACTAAAAAATACACGTGATTTTTTTTAGTCTTAAACCGCACCACGTATCACCAAGGGGGAGGGGGGGTTAAAAATGCTAAAAAAACATCACGTGATTAATGGACGGCCCCTTATCAATACTTAATTAAAATATTTAAAATAAGTATACTTGTGCCATTCATAAGTAATATAATTAAACACTGCGGGTAATTATTGTTTTTCTTGTATCTTGTATATATTTTCCTCGCTGTAGTGAGATGAAAAATTGTGTATTCCGCACGGCTGGATTTTTTTTGGTTCCGTGCTCAGGAATTAATTTTTGAACCACTCGCCTCGCCAGCAGGTTCAATCTTTGATTTCTTCGCTTGCTCGGTATTCAATAAAGGTACTCACGCCGAAAAGCATATTTTACGCTAACACGCTCTTAACTTAAACAAACCCTATTTTTACCCAGCAGCGGCCAAGCACAAAAGGAGGGTTATGTGTTTGACCTGTATGTATGTCCGGCTCTATGTTCCTTGCTAACTACTAAACAGCTAAACCGATTTTAATAAATTATACGTGATTAGATTCGACTTAACCACTATGACACTCTTCATAGGCTATATTAAAATTACTGGAAATCACAATGGCGGATTTTGGGCGCCAAATTGCTAGGCATGAAAAATCTTTTCGTTTCAAAACCTTTCGAGTTTTTTTCTCAATTTTTGCTTATATCACCTTTTAAAATTCATTATTCTGATACCCCAAAATAATGAAAACTAAAGTGTTATTAACGGATCACTTATATATAAAGTAGTAAGGACGAACCGCATTTCAGACGATTTGTTTTTATTATGAGGTAGGGTGGGTGATTAACGCCCGCTGTCTAATAACGACCAGATAACAGAAAACGTACTAAAAATGATGCGACTCAGACACATTCCACGCACACATGGAATAAACCAATTAGAAAGCGTAGCGCGAGCGGCGGCTCGCTGGCGCCGCCATTGTGGCCAGTCAGGTGCAGTATTCCGGCAAGATCAGTCACGTACTACGCTTTTATAATAAGTGCTGCGTCGTAAAATTGTAAGTTTTGCTGGTTTTTGTTCGTTTTGTCTATATTTTTTGGTTACATTTAGTAAAAGATTAACTCATTATGCTATTGCTTGAATATTTTGTGTTTTTATCTATCATTTTTTTTCCAAAAATGTGTCATTTGTGTGTTGTGTGACAATAACGCCCGCCTGGGTAATAACGACCGGCAAATTGACGGTTGGGCGCTATTAGTCTGCATGGGCGTTATAAGCATTTTTACGATAGGTTTGTTATTCTACGTTGACTAAGATAGCTAATTTTTTTCGCTACTAAATGTGTCTTATAGTAGGATTTTTAAAGGAGGTAATACGAATCTCCTTTATTTGACAAATTTTTTGTCATAACGTAATCTACAATTGCTAAATTAATGAATGTTTTATGCTATGCTATTTGTATTTTCATTATTAACTAAGTATTATTTTATTTCTCTTTAGGGTATCAAAAAATGTCTTCTCGTTAAAAACGAGGGGAGTCTTGGTCAGAAGATGATTTAAAAGCTGCTTTGAGAGCTGTGCAAAAAAATAAATTAAGTCAGCGAGCCATAGCTCTCAAGTACAACATTCCCTGACGAACTTTGAGAGATCATGCAAAAACAGGCCAAGATATCAAACGTTTTATGCGAAAACCAGTCTTAACAAACACTCAGGAAAACGATTAATGTTTGAGAATCAAGAGGTTTGCAAAAATTGAAGTTCCATTGACGCCAAAGTTTATTAGAAAACAAGCTTATTTGTTTTGTGAGAGATTTGACATCAGACACAATTTCAACACAACAAAAAAAATTCCGGGTGCTGATTGGTTAAGACAAATTTTTGAAGCGAAACCCATCTATCACTAAGCGTAAGCCACAAATAATGAATCCAGCACGTGCTATGAAACTGAACAAACCAATTGTTCAGCAACATTTCCAGGGTGAAAATAAATTATATGACCAATTGGACATTCTCCGTCATCCTGAAAGATTATATAATATGGATGAGAAGGGTTGCCGAATTTCAGTTCACAACCAGCATACAGTACTTGCAGAGAAAGGAAGTAAAAGAGTTCATCTGATTGCACCCGAACATGCAGAAAATGTAACGATCGCAATGTGCGTCAATGTCATAGGCACAGCGATTCCTCCTATGCTCCTGTTTAAAGGACAAAGACAAAGACCCGATCTTTTAGAAAACTTACCTGCCGGAACGTTAGTTAGAATGGCACCAAAAGGGTTATGACCGCCGATTTATTTGTGGAATTTATCGAACACTTAGCCAAATACAAGGTACCGGGAAAATGTTTACTCATTTTTGATGGTGCTAAGTGCCATTTGTCAATTGAATCACTGGAAGAGGCAGATAAAAATAACATCGTGATGTACTGTCTCCCTTCAAATACAACGCACGAGCTGCAACCACTGGATAAGGCGGTCAACAAATCTTACGAACATCACTGGGATGAAAAAGTTCTAAAGTCTTTATATGTTAGTGCCGATAGAGCACTCACAAAAGCTACGTTCAATATAATATTTACTCGAATGTGGCCGAAGTGTATGACTGGCAGTTTCAAGTTGCTGGGGATTTTCAAGACCTATACAGGACGATTCCGGCTCTGATTATACTCTTTCTAATTTGGATTTGTTCCTTACTGAGCCTGTTTTAAAACAAACCAGATATTTTGCTAAAAATATATATAGTTATACATCAGACGAATCGTCAATAGACGAAAATCAGTGTCCAATCAAAAAAGGAGAAGCAACTCCAAAAAAACAAATGATCATTCCCAATCAAAATGAAACTCTCTACTCAGACGATAACGACATTCCATTGGCCAGTCTACAGCGAAGGAATGACTCACAATTTCAACAACTTCTACCAACGCCTAACTATGCAGTGACTAAATCTAAAAAGCCCCGTAAAAAAGCAATAAACTATAAAGGGCAAATTATCACTAAAGATTTATTCAATAACAAAACTGAAATAGATAGAAAAGAGAACAAACATGACAAGACCTTGAACAAAAATAAAAAAGAGCAAATTAAGTTCCAAAGAAATAAAAAACCACAACGAAACATGCCGTAAGGAGAAAGAGGAAGAAATAAAAGAAAAAAAGAAAGTGATCAAAAGTAAGAACAAGAATTATAAGAACATGAAAAAGGGTGACAAAGAAGATTGGTACTGTTAAGCTTGTTGCGAAGTGAAACAGTTGGGTATGAGACAATGCGTAGTGTGTAAAAGATGGTACCATGAGGAATGCGTAGGCCTCTCTAAATGTGATATAGAGGTTACTTGCCCAAATTGCTTAATTTAAGTATTAATTAGATATTTGGCTCAAATATATAATATAACATAATAAATATAAAACAGACAGACAGGTAATAATAATAAACCCTAATAATAATTGTTTGTCAATAAGCATTTGTTGTAATAATTGTTGAGAAAATGTTATGCGCTTGTGCTAACGGAATAGTAGGCCAAAAAATTATGTCAATAATTCATATTTTTTTGTTAATATCTACTTCCATCGGGCGTTAATTCCCGTTGTTAGTTTAATTGCGCCCAAAGAACATTTAAGATTATCTGAAATCAACCCTAAAAACAGATAAAACGTTAAGTGCTCGTGATATGTTATAAGATAATTTTTGAAAAGTTCCTAAGATGTAATCAAATACAAATATATCATGTGATGTTAGATGTATTGTTAAGTTAGTCAAAGACTGTCTTAAATGTTGATTATTTTTGTTTATTTTAATATGAGAATAAGGCGAAATGAGTTTTCGGTTATAAGATATTTTTTGTTCTCGTTTTTACATTTAAAGCTAAAATTACAAACCGGGCGTTAATAGACCCATCGTTTTTAATAACGCCCAAAATAGGGTTTTTAAAAAGCTTGATAAATATGAGTCATATTAAGGAAAATTCTTTCTATGTTGTTATTTTTTTATTCAAAAATAAATGTTTCCATTGCTTACAACACTGTTTTATTCATATTCAAGTAAATGCCAAAATTATCTCAAAGTAAAGTTAGGTGGGCGTTAAACACCCACAGTACCTGTTTCTCTTTTGTTGAATTTTAAAAAAAAAAAGTCTTGCGCGCAAGCGGATGAAGTAGGCTTTTCCACACAAATTTAATCAGATTTTAAACGACAAAGTGACCCTTTCCGAGCCAGTGAGATGAAAAGTTATTTTTCTATGCTTTTTAGCATAAAATATTGAAATAAGTAACTGTTATTTTTCTTATTTCTATTTTGTTATATTTATTACATTTACGAAATGTATAATTTAGGGTACACGTTTTCTAAGAATCAAAATGCTGTTAAACCAAACCACCTTACAATATTTTTTGATTGGCAATCTCTGAGGATATTTAATAATGAAAAACTAAACCTACATATGAACATGTAAAAATAAGGATCTTATCTTATATTTTCCATGGAACATAAAAAATCAAAACCTTTTTTAGCCTTCATACTAAACATTAAATCCTTTTATCATAGGAAAATAATAGTAAAATTATAACCTTAATGCAAAGATATATAGATATGCATATCATATATACATTTTAGGGTTCATTGTTTATCCTAAAATGGTAACATATACAAGCTTCAAACCTAAAAGTGTAAGTCGGTGTCGTGCATTTTGTGGTGTTACGGAACCCTCGCCCGGTGCGCGACTTTGACTTGCACTTGGCCGGTTTCTTCTAATCATCAATCATTCTAAATGTACTACAGCTACCATCAGTGAAAAAATAACACACATATTAATAAACTTTATGTATATACTATATGTAATAAGTTTCGGAATATTTATGTTTTTACTACCGGGCTTAGGCCTCCATTCAAATTGTCATACTTTAGAACCGAAATGGTCGCGTACAGTGCGGTTTCAGAGAAACTTCCTCCCACGAACGCTTGGGTTGTGGAATGAGTTCCCTACCAAGGTTTTCTCTAAGGACTACAGTATGTGGTTCTTCAAAAATGAAGTTATTGGATTTTTGAAGGGCCGGCAATATACGACTGATACCCCTGGTGTTGCAAGCGTCCATCGGCCACGGTGTCCGCTTACCATCAGGCGGATCGTAGGCTTGTTTGCCACCTTAGTGATATAAAAAAATAAATAAAGGATTATCTGATTAATGAAGAGAAAAGCGTGATTATTAAAGAAATATACTAAGTATATACATAACATACATGGAAGTAAACGAAAAATAAAAGTAATACTTACGTCTGTAGAAATATAATATTTAAGATAAGTAAGTATGAACCGTAGCAGGTAGATTCGAACACGAAGCACTAGTCGCACTTGTTAGCGGTTTCAGTCGTGATCTGGCTTAATTTGCGTCTGTTATTGTACGAACAAACAAACTACGGAATACATATATTTTATACGTTCTAAATATTTGTCACAACAATGTCCACTAAATTCTGTTAATAAGTGAAATACGAGTTTTGTTATTAGTATGTACGTAGTCAATGGTAAGTACCTACGTCAGTACGTGTTTTGGACAATGGACGGCTTCAAAAGACAAAATTTCGTCTAATGTCTCAATAAGCCGACTGAATTAAAAGGCTTTAGGTACTACCTAAATTTTATATTTTTTGGCAAATGTTTCTCTGGACCCGCTGAACACATCAAACATATCTATACTAATATATAAAGCTGAAGAGTATGTTTGTTTGAACGCGCTATTCTCTGGAACTACTGGTCGGATTTAAAAAAATCTTTCAGTGTTGGATAGCCCGTTTATCGAGGAAGGCTATAGGCTTTATAACATCACGCTTACACTAATAGGAGCGGAGCACTAATGAAAAATGTTCTATATTATATAAATGTAATCCTTTTGAGAGCTTCCGCTGCGTGCGCTGCGTAAACGGTTAGAGTTTCGCAAAAATCATGTATGACAGAATTGTTCCCCTATAAAAGGTCTTAAAAAGAGTCCGCGACAGCATATGTCTATATTTTAAGGTTGGCACACTATAACCTTTTTTATGCTAACCATAATTTTAATGCATTTTTTGTGAAGGTGTTTTTATAAACATGATATTCATTTTTATCCAAATAAATACGTCATTCATCACAAGCATTTAATTTAAAACAAAATTGCCCTGTTCATCATTCGATTTCAATGAATATCTTAGGAGATATCGCAGTTTTAAAATAACGTGGCAGCAAAATAATTATCAAGTATTGCGCGCGCATTTATTATGTGCGAGGCTAGTGGGCAGTCATGAGGGGGAAGGGCGGTACGTATTTAAAAATATTTAACCTTCTGTGTTTTTTTTATAATTGAGGAGTTGCCGTAAGAATCTTATGCCGATAACCAAATTTAGGGCGGGCGAAGCCGCTGGCATAAGCTAGTATTTAATAACTGTGTTCGGGATATGGTTCAAGCCCTAAAAATCGTGAAGTTATGATTAATGAACTTTTGTTCGATAGAAAAAATTAAAAATCCTAAACTGATCCCTTATCACTGTTTTTTGTAAAGTTTTGGCAAACAAATCTTCAAAGTTCTAAGTGCTATTAGTTCACAACTTTATAGCCGTGGTAGTGATTTAGACCCTGAAGCATTTTCTGATAACATTGATGTGTAATAAAATATTCTCTTAAAAGGCGGTACTAAGTACATGACAGAAAACTTGAGTAAAAACAGGATGACGCTGTGTAACTGAGCGTGCGTGAGTCTTCGTCTTTTTTTATACCACTAAGGTGGTAAACAAGCTTACGGGCTTAAAAGAGCGTGAGAAAATGACACTTATTAACTATTAACTATAATTATAAATACAAATTACTTTTGCCACACGGAATGAGAATTTTCAAAAGTACTACGAATGTATGTAGGTACACACATACTTACATACCTACTATTCATACTACAAAAGTTTTTTGCTGTAGTTAATATGGCCTTAGCCGTTGTACGCCCCACTGTATGGGCAGGCCACTCCTTGGCCTTGGAAATAAGGCCATTGACTTCGCTTAACGACTGCTTTGTCTTGAAACTGGGTGTTTTCTATGTATAATATGTATGTATATACGAGAAAAGTATATATATATATATGTATTTATTTCAGTTCTTTGGTATCTATAGTAAAAGCTTTGCTTAGTTTGCGACCAGATGGCGATGTGTAAAAAGTCCAAAATTTTAAAAAATAAAATAGAAATATGTTGTTTATGCTTACAGTAATTCTCAAAGGTTATCGCTGTAAAACTACAGCTTAAGCATAGGTAGGAAGGGAAAATTCTTTTGTCTCCTGTTATCATCTAATACCTTTAAACAAGCAATTCTTGTATATATGTATATATAGGTTTCATTTTTAGAAAACGTCGTTTTAGCCGTGTTCTCAGGCAATGATAAACTGAAAAATATGACTCTTCCTGACATCTGTTGGCGAGTAGTAATACTATTATTTTTACCGACGCAGCAACACTATAGCTACTTGACAATAGATGGCGTTGTTCAAAAAAAACGAGCAAAGCGTTTTTGTTTTGATTAACGTGTGTTTCTTTACAGACATCTTATATGAACCGTTAAATTTGTGACGGAATTAAAAAAAATAGTTAATTGTCAACCAAGAGTTGAAATGGGCCTTTCAAATTATTAAATTAGAATTAAAAACTTGATCGATTTCGAATACAAGGAAAGTACAATTGTAGTTTTATTTTCCTGCCTGCTTGCCACTTCATAAAAGACGTTTACATATTTAAAAACTTCGAAACTTCTGGCAACAGATTTTAGATTACTGTATTTGCCTAGTCTTTTACCGAATCTTGTGTCAACATTTAAGAATAGCTTGAACTGAATACTGAATAGCTTTCAGTAAAATATCTTAGTTTAATAAATAAGAACAAAACTGTTTGAAATTAAAAACAATTATATGTAACGAGTCGAAATCGCGTAAATATTATATTAGGTATAAATACCTTTTTTGTTTCCCGACGTTTTGACCGACTTACACGTCATTGTGGTCACGGTATTTTGAGCTCATAGAGTTAGAAAGCCGACAAATTACTCCTCTACTAAAAAAGTCATTTTTAACAGGAGCCACCTATTTATCAGCTACGATTCCGCAGGCTTATTTATACGTAGACAGACAGTCAAAAAAAAAAACGCGTATATTGGCCTAAAATCCATACTCATATTATAAATACGAAAGGGAATTTATTTGTACTTTACGTCAAAATGGAGCCAATTGAACTGAAATATTGCTTTTAGTTGAAGAGACGGACAAGGACATAGGCTACTTTATATCCCGGAAAATTCAAAAGTTCCTGTATATATAACTATAACCGAATTCCACTTAGACGAACTATAGCATCAGCTATAGCTTGCTATAGAAAACTTTCTTTCTATAACCATGGAGTTGCCGGAAAAAATCCTATGCTGATGGGTATCAGCATAGGATTTTAACGCGTTCGAAGCTGCTGGTAAAAACTAGTTTATAATAATTTTGTGTTTGCATTTTGCCAAGGTCTTTAAAAAGGTTCTCTAAGAAGGGAGTAATTAGATTTTTAAAGAGTCGGCAACGCGCCAGTGATGGTCCCTGCTGTTGTATACATCCATATAGGCTACAGTGATCGCCTAACATCTGCGGGGTTGTAAGCTAGTTTTCTACCTCGGTTAAATTAAAAAAAAGCAAATTGTCTATAGTAATACTACTCACCTTGTTACGAAGTGTTTTGTTCTCAACCTTTTGTAGGCGTTTTAAAACTTCGAGATCATAACTTTGAATTTATTGTTCTTCACTTATTTATCACTTAACCTAGTCGTGATAAACCGCCTTTGAGACGGTCACCATCTTTACTCCTTCCACTCCCCACTGAATTTGGCAACCACTTCACATAAAAATATCGGTATTTGCTATAAATGCGCTAATTGTGCGATCAATTTATATTGCACGATTTCAAAACTTAGATACATTAATGTAAGTAGTCAAGTACCTAAAGATTCACTTGTATTATGGTATAAATATATAGTCAAATAGCGTTTTATAAGTTACATAAATATATGCAAGTTATATATAAACTATTTTAGATTATAAAGCTTGTTATTAGTTTATATAAAAGTTGGTACGTAACGACCCATAAATAAAATCCCGTTCGTAGACGACTAAAGAAAAATAACTTGTTTCTAGGGAGATATGAAAGGGGTATATTATTCTGTCCCTGGACGTTCAATATTCCACTTTTTTATCTAAAATAGGTCATTTATATTTACTAATGGCTATATATATATATATATATATATATATATATAAAATACCCACCTAATTTATTCAGTTTCACTGTGTCAAAGGCAGTATACGGTACAGTGCGGTTTCAGAGAAACCTCCACGCGAACGCTTAGGTCGTGGAATAAGCTCTCCCTGCTAATTTTTTAACTAAGAACAATAATATGGGATTCTTCAGGAAGAAGTGATTAGATTTTTGAAGGGTTGGCAACGCGCGAGCGCCCAGGTGTTGCTAGTGTCCATAGGCTGCGGTGACCGCTTACTATCAGGCTGTAAGCTTCTTTGCCACCATAATGGTATAAAAAAAAGAGCGATAGGCTCAACACTGGTCACGCAGGACTAAAGTAGTTGGAGAAAAGAGGCTGCCTCAAATTTATGATGTGCCACAGCCAGCCACTGGTTAACCCTTTGGGGAATTAAAACGTTATACAATATGGTGCTTACTCTGATGTTCTCTTTAAAACTGGTAGCTAATTATTATGAAAATGCAAAATACGCAGTGACAGCGTTAAACAAAGGTTTGTGCTTCCATTTATCGTCCAGCAATAATACTATGGGATAAAGATATTTACCAACCTTGGTTCCAACATATTTTTTTTTTTACCTCTAAGGTGGCAAACAAGCTTACGGTCTGATGGTAACGGTCACCGCCAGCTTAATAATAACTGCCATAGAAAAAACCTTGGCATGGAGCTCATTTCACAACCCAAGCGTTCGCGGAAGGAAGTCTCTCTGAAACCGCACTGTACGCGACTATTTCGGTTCTAAAGTGTGAGAATGAATTCCCTGCCGATGGCGAGCGGTGCGATGGTAGAAAGTGGCCGTGGGCATTATTTCGAACAATTCCTCAAAACACATCCCATTGTACAAAAGGTACCACGCGGGACGCAAAGTCTATGCAGACTTATGAGTTCGATACGGCAAGTGAGTTTGGGATCGTCGGCAATTCTTGCAGCCCGTCGTTGAACCGAGTCAAAACGACCAAGCTGGTATCCAGGTGCACCAGCCCAGAGATAGCAGCAGTACTCTATATGGGGCCGAACTTGCGACTTGTAAACCTTTGCCCCGACGTGAAGTACTGCTTCGCTTTGTTACACCAAGTGTTTTGGACGCCAGCTTTACCTAGTCTTGCAAATGATCTCGGAACTGAACAACGCTGGAGTTGTCAACACCAAGGATCCCAATGCTCTTGGAGATGCAGAGGGGAGTGTTCTGGAATTAATATTCCTATTTATTTTATACCAATTATGAGTGACTCGTGTAGCACTATACACTGCAAACACTTAACAAGATAAAATTATTTGGCTAAGCTGATAGAAAACCATGTAGAGCATTCACCAAAGCCTGAAATTTTAATGCGCCGATTCAAAATAACTTGCGTGCAACTTTTTGCGATTGTTTCCATTTACCTCCACCTCTATCTCTTTGGTTATGAAATGATCTAAAAACCATCTCCGATGGATCAAAAACATATAAAAATAATCTGGAGGTAAATGGATACATTCGTATGCACCCACAAACGTTTGTTTAGGGTTATAAACGGTTATAAGGAAAGCACAAAATAGAATGTTGAAGGCGACTTACACCGCTTCGCGCTGTATGCTAGCCAGCGTCTGCCGGTTCGGCTATGCAATAATATAAAACATAGGTAAAATTAAAATTAGAAGTTGGCCAAAGCAGCGCAGCCTCTGGCCGTGGATTAGCCTTTGGGTAAATACGCCAAGTTAGTCTCAACTTGTGTAATGATTTCTTTGATCGTCTTTAAAATTCTGCTCCGAATTTATTGTCTTAAGTGCGGTAGATTATCATTAACTTCAAGTTTGTAACGCATAAAGTCAAATAAAAGGAAAAATGTCAAGACTGCGCCACAAATTGTCTTAATTGTAAAGAGGTTAATGAATCAATTAAGAGATCCCTTTTTTGCGGCCATCCGAGCGCGCAGAGTAAATATTTTCACAGCGTAAAAGAGTCGCTAATACCGCGTGAAATCATGTTTCGCAAAATTAACTTGATTTTTATTCTCCTTTGAACGTTCAAAGTTGACGGAGATAATTCGATTTATTGTCTCTCTTATAGCGAGACGCCATGGTAATGCTATTTGTAAGGTCTACGGTTTGTTGTTGCTTTAAAAACTGAGTGCAGGAGCGTACCGGTATGCCTAAGTGATTCGATACATGTTCAATATGTTTCATTAGGGAACACCGTCTACGCTCGGTTATTCAATCACGGGGAAGCGCTCTCACTGTATTTAGTATGCTACTTTATAAGGGCGGCCTTTGTGCCTGCACAGTTCGTAATGCACTTTGCTGGTCCATATATTTTATTACAAAAATTGGCTTTTAGAGTTTGTATTGCTGGGAAATAGAATTGTATAAATACTAGTCGATCTGAGACCTCGCGATTTTCTATTTTACCTATGATTACAAACTTAAAGTTTTTTAGCACGGTATAAATAGGATAAATCAAATGGACTTTTTTAAACAACGCTGCCTCTGATGGGAGTTGTATATTTTTGCCCTAAAACAATTATTTAAAAAATATTTCCAAAAAATGACTTAAAATAATTTTGCTCACTCTTCATTAACTTGTAAAAACATATCACATAACATGTTTTGTCAAGAGCTCACGACTCACACATGACCATGCAGAGGTCCCAGACGTAAGTATTTACTTCTCAGTTGCTTACAAGTTTTTAGGATCCGGTACCATGATTATTTATTCTATCTTTGTACATAAACACACAACTACTAGGAACCTATGAACTCCTAGTACATCAATCGTACCTATACACGAATCTCACAAAGGGAATTTGTGTATTTGTAAGATTGATGTACTAGGCATTCATAAGTTCCTAGTAATTGTGCGTACTGATGTTTGTAAAGAGTGTATTTTTCGTTGTCAGGATTTTAGACAGCCAGAATTGTACCTCAGTAACTCTGTGGAAACTTTGGGTCGCAGGTTCAAGTACTGGCTCGAGTTTAATCTTTTCTCTGCATCTTTGCTATAAAAATATGTATCTGAATAAGTACATGGTACTTACGACTAAAACACTTTGGATGGCAAATAAAAATTTGGTAGATCTTTCTACAGCAGGGGATCACTAATCCATTTGATAAACTCAATCTTTCAAGAAGTAAAACGGACAATCAAAGTATGTACGGAAAAATTATGTATGTTTGCGGTAAAATATACAAGATTTTTATTGATTGACGCCTTTGTTTAGCTAGTTCGTTAGCTGTTTTGTAGAATCTATGGAAGTTAAATCTAAAAGCACGCTTATTTTAGGAGTTGAATATGTTGGGAGTTTCATAAAAAAATAAATTCAAATGCTTTATTTCTTAAGGAAACATAATAAACTTCTACGCACAAGTTTTTATGTTCTTAAAAGATAACTAAAAAGTTAAAAGAAAACTTATTTTAATTAGAAACAAGCCTTTTTCTACATTTTACACATTAGACTGAAATTGCAAACCACCTTTTAAGGCTTTGAAAGGCTTTATCATCAGACCCTGGATATCTATTAAGACCAGAGTACTTATCGCTACAAATCCAATAAGCCCAAACTCGATGGAGTTGCGTTGTTTTGTTACAGAGTTCCTGTTGTCACCGTTCGGCTTTTTAATCAGACACTGAATATCATCCAGGACCATAGTATTGGTCGAGACAAATAAAACAAGTTCAAACTTGATTGGGTTGCGTCGTTTCGTAACAGAGTTCCTATGGCCACCTTCCGGCTCCATCATCAGACCTTTTTATGACTTCACAGCATTGTCATCCGATTTCCATTTTTAAGTTTCAGCTCAATTGAACAGCAGGAAGTGGGTCATATTTAACTTGCAAGATTTGATTACACACACCCTCAAACACCGGGAGAAGTGAAGCTAACATTCTAGATTGTTTTTTTTTTGCAGAGAAGAGAAGAAACGCCGATTATCTTCGTCTCTTTCATGTAGTCAATTTTGAGAGACTATTGCAAAGTCCATAGGGCATATTACAGAACTCGACGTATACGGTTACTATCGTTTTGTGAACAAGAAGAAACGACGAAAAAAAACTCTACAGCAGTCGCTCTTTGCAATTGTAATTAGTATTACAATTATAAATTAATTTTAATAACGATGATAAAAAAATTAATATTTTTTGTTCCAGTTAATTTGTCCCGTTTACGCGATAAAAAATAATGAAATAAAAATAAATAAATAATCAATAGTTAAATAATAAAAAAATATTTAATCCTGCACATTTTAATCACCAAGGTAGTCTTTAGTCGTGTAATAAGATTTTTTGACAAGTTCCTGTTTTACAAAAATTTTAACTTGTTTTTCACAAGAATTGCATAAATAGCCATTTACATCATACGTATGCCGATTGTAGGGGATAAAAGTATCAGTGGGCTGATTAGCGAACAGACAATCAAAGTTACCCACGGTAGAAGACATCAACATTCGACGGTTATGACCACAGTCATGTCATAATAGTCTTTCTGCATCAATGGTCATAATAATAACCCTATGTAACCTTTGAAAGCGATGTACGTCACTGACCTCTACTACTACCCACTGGACTGGCTGCTGTCAAACGTTTTTTGTGCCTACTTGAATAACGCCATTTTGGCGCTGTAGGCAGATACGGAAGTCCATAGAACTAAAATTAGTGATGTCCGCAAGTCGACATTATATCTGTGATATATCGATATATTATGTTTTAGAAATAGACAACAACAAAAAAACTCTTTGGCGGTTTTCGGAACATATAACAGTGTCGCCACTTACCACTAGCTCTTTCTTTGTTGGCAAGAATTCTCGTTGATGACCTGGACCATATTTTTTTAATTATATGAAGTGAAGGAAATATTGTGATCGTGCGGAAAAATCGGATTTTTCATAAAAATCTATCATTAAAACCTGGCGCTTTAGATAATTGTAACTTCAATGAATACGTTTCTATACGTACCGCCTTTCGATTGGAATGGTTCTGATCGCAGCACGCCATTTCCACATCATAGAAATATGGTCCCAGTTTGACCATGTCAGCCTCCTAGCAAGAGAAATTGTTAGAACTGCTTTATGGTATAAAGCAGCCTAGTTCTAAATTCGTAGAAACGTTAACAGATTCAATAATTTCAGTAGTAGACTGTGTCAAATTAAAACTAGCATATCCCATATAGAAACAGTTTATTCAGAATTTAGAGGGACAGTTCTTTGTCGCCGAAGAGTATAGCTGAGTTTGGTAAGCCGACCGTGCACCTCCAGGACCACTGTAGAGACAGTCAGATGTTCACTTCCAGCATGTAGGTCTAGATTGCCATCGCCGATTTACCCCTTTAATGACCACGAGAAGGGCCATTCCACGGATGACAAGGTATGTTAATCCAATATAATACAGCAGAATCCTGTAACAAAAGATTTCGAAAATCATAGTTGTGCCTTGAATCCAGTGATGGATAACAGTGATGTCAAGCTTTATGATATAAAACCACCTCATAAGTGGCTTGAATTCCACGATAAGTTTGTCTCGGTAGTTCATGATAACCCGCGTTTAAGAAAAACTATATTGAAATCTGTTTATCGATACATTTTGAAGCTACGATGCCACAGGCACACAAAGCAAGACAGACAGACAAAGGCTTCAAATGTATCAACATCCTGCTTTCTGAGTCGAAGGTATGCCAGTATCGAAAGATAAGACTGACTGCGTTTTACAATATTCTAAATATTACAATTTCCATGTCCATATTGGCCAGCTTTCTAAATATCGATATTAAAATTATGACCCCTTTGAATCACTAGCAAATTCTGAACAACACAAATAAATATCAATTTTGTCGAAATTCAATATTGTACTGCTAATATAGTATTGTAACAACAATTTCTGATTGAATCAAATGGTTTACATATAAATTTTATATCAATTTTGAATAAAAACAACACTAAATGCACGTACCTGTGAAACGACGTGTTACTCCCCTTTTTGTAGCAACGTTTGCAAAAGACATATTTCCTCATATTTGTACCTCGATATTACACAAATAAATTCAAAAAACTCACTAAAACACCGAGAAATGAAGTTGAATTCAGCAAAGTTTTATGATTATTTCAATATCCAAGGCTTTCGCGGTGGCATTTCAAATTGACACACATAACTAGCTGTCATTTGTACAGAAAAGCCAGTCCAGTGGGTAGTAGAAGAGGTTAGTGGACAAAGAACAATACAATGAAAACCCCCATGTATGTATTAGTTCATCTTTCAACTTTAATTAGCATTTAGACGGAAGACTATAGAATTAAAGTTATACAAAACCATAGCAAGTAATGAAACGATTATGACGCCATCTGTTGTGAACTTTATAGACATAGAAAACCAGCATGTTGATAACTGATGATTAATGATGATTTGTTGAACTTGATATTAAATAGAAATAATATCAAGGTATACATAGCAATATATTGTGTTAAAAGGCATCCACTTAAATATTCTCCGCTCTCTCCCACATAGCCGCATACTCTGTATTTTTGTCATAGCTCGAGCTAGGGCTCAGTTAAGTAATTTGAATACACATGAAATTTTTGTACAGTATGTCAATTTGCCATGTCTGTCGGAGGACCGATGGCCGATGGAGCTGACGTGTTCTATTATGGAGACCGCCTATGGGATGGGGTAGCTGGATACGGAAGGCAGAGGACCGGGAGAATTGGCGCGCCATAGAAGAGACTTATGTCCAACAGTGGACCAGTATAAACTGATACTATGATGATGATGTGACAATTTGCCCACATTAGTTTGTCGATACCTTTTTCTTCTCATAATACTATACGAAATGTGGGTTCTTCAGTTATACGTGGTTATCTATATGCTAAGTTCTGCTGATACCTTTATTCCCTACAAATGACATACGTACATAAATAAAGCTAAGTCAATAAATAGTCAAGTAAAATAAATATATAAACATCTACATGTAGTATTACAACATATTATATATATTAATAAACTTAATTATATATATATATATTAACATATATTTGCTAAGATACATACAGTAAATTTATGGAACAATATTGCTGTGATATGATTTGATTTGATTTGTGAAAATATCAATAGATTGAGCTTTTTTATGGATAAAGGCAATTTATTCCACAATTTGTACCGTGCATGTATTTGCATAAAAAATTGTAACGTGGGTTGGTAATTTAAGTAGGAGATGACTAGAAGATGTGGATTAGAAATGCCAAAAAATTGAAATCGCTCCTTTCGGTATGCAGGAGTTGACGGATTGAACAAAATGCTGTACATGAAGACATAGAATATGAATATTCCGACGAATGAAAATTGAAGGCTACTTGGGCTGTTGTCGAAAATTGGACATGATCATATTTACGAAGTCCAAATATGAAACGTATACACAAGTTTTGAAGACGCTGAAGTTTATTTAATTGGCCCTCTGAGAGGATTGTATCTCTGAGATATAATAGCAGGCGTTAGCATAATCGAGAATAGGATGAAAAAATGACTGCGCAAGTGCAATTTTGGTAGAAGTAGGAAGAAAATTACGTCAGCGTTGTAATAAACTTACAGATGCGTATAATTTTCGGCTTAATTCTTGCAGGTGTGGTGCCCAAGTAAAGGTAAAATAAAATTCAGATTCTATTGTAAAAAACGGACACATTGGCTTTTAATCGATTAATACATATTTTTAAGCCTTGTGGGGGATCAGATTAAGTTTGTGTCTATTTCGTCTATTACAATTTATTATGAATATCGCAATAGTTTTTAAAACGATCAATATTTCAATGGTTAGTCTGACAACTGCACTGAAAAAAAGGATAACAAAACTGGTTTAGCTATTCGAAATTTACTTAGTAATAACCAAACTTTTATTATAATTAAACAACTGATTTATTTGCTGCACATAACTCAACACTTTATCTACTATTAGCAATTAAGTTAAGCAGTCACCCAGTTATATTACCAGTAGATAAAATTTGTGTTATTGTTAGCTAATCTTTTTTCCAGTTTAACCGAAAGGAACAGTTTTCTGTTTCAACTGTTTACGAACAGAACTTTAACAAAATACCAGAGTGGCAGTTCAGACTTTACAATTTTATTTTATTTTAATCGGTTTGAACCGAGAAGCGCGTCATACAAAAACAATCGCGACATCAGTAATTTTTCCTTCCGCCATCGCTGAACGCTGAACGCTTCCGTCGCGTCGCTGAAGGAGCTGCTGTTCGAACGTTGTCGGTCCTTCGTCACCGGAAATGGTAATTACCGCCTAATCTCGCTGGAAGCGTAGGGCGGGCGGCCCGACACACCCGGATATGAACTTCCGTTATGAACAATTTACCTGGTGAAATTGCATGATGTTACATCGCGTATTCAACCTCCACCAGCGATGCAGTAGCTGCATTCAATGCTGATGCTTTATTGCTTCCACTGAATACGAATAGGTTGAAGCCATTCACGACGACAAGGATATTACTTTTTTATTAAATTGAAGTGGCGAAATTTACTGCTACACTTTTCCATTAGGCGGCGTAGTTATTTTTTTGTTGTTAAAAAGTCTGTAATTTCAATTGATTTACCTCAGAATATATTCTTTGTGAGGATGAATACATGAGAGAAGATGTCTAATTTTGTTCATTTTCGTTAGAATATAAGGAAATGATTTATTTTGGCACAGATTTTGTAAAAGATTAAAAGTAAATTATGTATTCGGTTTCCATGAAATAAATAAACAAAAAGTAACATAAAGTTTTTTTTTAATTTATTAGCTTGGTTTTACAAACAACGATATTATTTTAGCTAAGATAAATTTTCATAATTTTGAGAAACGGAAATTGATCAATTCGGGAATATTATAATGAAAATAAATGCGAAAGTTAAAAAAGTTACTTCCATTTTATTTTAAAATACCCAGATAATATTTTTCCTGCAATAACAACACCATGTCTAATTCTGACTTATTTCTAACTTATTTCTCACTGTTTCCATGAATCCATGTCTTTCCTGTTTAGTTTTTTCAAATGTAATTAGAAATTTTCATAGCGTTTTTAAGTAAAAAACGTTAAAGTGGCAAAGTTTTATTTTAGATTAGATGAATAAAAATTAGTAAATCAATTTAAATATGACATAAAAGACATCATCAGAAAATGTTTTGCATATTCTATCAATGCATGACAAATCATGTAGGTACCTAACAATCACTTACAAACAGCAGTTATACCTTCAGCCACGGCAACACGGATGTCCTTGTAGAAGTCATCAGCAGTCTTGCCACCCATCATGTCTCACTCGAAACAGGTATGGGGTCGATTCCGCCAGGCATCAAAATCTTCCCTGTAGCATCAATAGTGGTGGGTGGTGGTTACCGGGAATAATGAGGTTTCGACCAACTTGCATGTAAAATAAAGTATTTTTATTTGCCTAATAGAAAAAAGAAAAACTTTGTATTGAAAAGTGTTTGAATATTTTCTATGAATCGACTGTTTCCAGTTTTTCTTTGTTTTTTCAAAAAGAGTTCTTGTATAGAACTTGCGGAACTTTTGTATGAAACAAAATTGGTAGCTGGCAAATTACAAATGAAAAAATATTATTGTTGCCAGCTATATCAATTTACTTTAAACGTTCGTTCAAAATGTTCAATGTCCTTTAGAAACAAAAATCTATATTAAGTCTTTACTGTTTACCGCACTTTTTAGGGTTACGTAGGCAAACCAGGAACTCTTATAATTTCGCTATGTACCTATATATGTCCGATCATACGTCTGTGTGTCCAGCTATTTTAGACACAGACTGCAGTAACGCTGAAATTTAGTAGAAAAATATGCATCAAATTAAAAAAAAAAGTAATAAAACAATATACCTACCAAACCTCTGTATAAATTATGTTGCAACACTTGTGCTAGATTCTAGATAAACTAGATATCATTATTATCTACTCATCTTGTTTCGACAATTGGGAATTAAAAAGATTTAGTTTTTGATTGACCTGGGCCTTAGCTCATGATCACCGAGTTTAAAGAGGTTGCAAAGGCAAAATTTGTGAACCGTCATATATTTTGGTAATAGAATTAAAAACCAACATTAAGTGAACCATATATGGAACTGAGTTTTTCAACAAAGTCCGTATATCGTCAAAAATTTAATTAAAAATAATTATATTTAAGTTTTATAAGAAACTTTATCTTTCAGTTGCATATTTTACTTTGCGGGTATTAGCTTTTTCAGGTAATTTTCACTTGATGTAGCTACTAGTTTGAATTTCTTTCATTATTTTTTTTCCTAACATCACTATAAAATGAGTAGCCACACAGTCCAAACTTCTGGATGTAGAGACTTGAAATTTCCCAAAGGTTACTGTTAAAACATAGGCTAGCACTAAGATTAGAGTTTGTAAAATTCTTAACCTGAGGACGTAAGATGGGTTAAAAGTATGTATCGAGATCGGTCATTTTTTAAGTCAAATGTATAAAACTGGTATGTAACATGAAACATAAAGTTGAAAATGAAGATTGACGTGTTTGGCAAAATCATCTCTTAGAGGGCAAAATAGGAAATAAATATTTGTATTAGAATTCCGATACTTTTGTAGGTAAAAATTCACGCGGGCAAAGTCGCAGGAATAAGCTAGTCTTAAATTACCTACTTAATAATTTTTATTCAACAGGTGTATGACACGAACTTCGGCAGTTTTTCTTGAAGCATATTTATCTACACCCATGTCGTTCATGCAGTGTAATGGGTCAAGATACCATATTCTTATTACCTACATTAAGCCACCCAATATCATACTAACTACTATGACATTTGCATCAGTGTATTAATGATGCATTGAATTTCATATGAACTCATATGGATATTTTATGTTTTTTTTTAATATCTGTTTTATCTGTATTTTTTACAATACCACCATGTTGCCTAGTCATAAGTAATTAATTTTGTTTGTAGATTTATCAAAATAAATTATCCCGTCTTATTTGTAGTAATCATTGATCTTGTATTATACGTAGGTATGTATTAAAAAAAACAAACAAGATATAGCGTGCTTGCCAGTATAGGACTACTTTTCTGCCATTGTTAGTCTGTTTTCGTTTGTGGGATATTTCTATAAGTAGAGGGGATTCGTTGGTTCTGGCGCACTTCCCCCCTACCTCAACCCCTCGCCTAAAAAAAAGCTCACCAATTTTTCTGCTTTGTACGACTCGCGCTTGACCACTCCCAAATCATCGTTGGTTCTGGCTCACTACCCTCCAACCCCAACCCCTCGCTCAAAACTTTTCTGCCCCGCACGACTCGCGCTTGACCACTCTCAAAACATCGTTGGTTCTGGCTCACTACCCTCCAACCCCAACCCCCCGCCTAAAAACTTTTCTGCCCCGCACCGCGCTTGACCACTCTCAAAACCACCCCTGTGTCTGGGGTGTGGCGACTCACGCAACCAACCCCTGTGTCTGGGGCTATGTCGACTCACGCTTGACCAAAACTACTGCGTGACGTCACAGTGGCTCCTGTGTATAACTTGTCTCTAGTTTTGTTATGTAATTACATCATTATCGTAAGGGGTATCATGTTTTTCCCCGTTCATAATAAAGTTATTCCTATTTAATTACAATGATGTTGGTGGTGACATTCCAAAAACTAGTCCCCCGAGGGTGTATCTCAAGGTTTTAGGGGTGTGTCCACTCACGCTTTACAAAAACAACCTGGAGACGTGTCGGTTCACGCTTGATATGACTTGACATGTTATACCTACAGAAAATCTTCAATTCAAGTCGGTCGAAGTTTAAAGAGAAAAGCTGATAATAGTGTTAAAGATTTACAACTAGCATTGACGTCATCATGATGTGTCAAATATGTGATTTACAGGTTAAGCAAAGATTCTATGCTCAGCACTTACGATCTAAGAAACACAAATAGAAATGTCTTATTCTTAATCATAATTTACTTTATGTGTCTGTTATATCACTCGTGAAGTATTTATAGCATCAATTGAAGAATCAATACTATTTTATTATTCATGCAGATTTTGATCAGGAAACAAAAGATTTAAAAATTCTTTTGAATTTTTTAATTTGACTATTAGGAATTGGATAAAAAATGGTGAATTAGAAAATTATTCAGAACCTTTAAGTGATGACATTAAAAATAAAATGTGTAATGACACATAGTGATTTAGAAAAAAAAAGAAAATGTAGACCTTAAAAAAAAAAAAAAAAACAGTTTTTAGAAATGCATGTTAATAAGTTTAATCCCTTACGGGGATCTTCGTATATTCGTAAAATATCCTGCAAATACACATTCCGATAGGGTATCATCATACTTGAGGCATTAAAATAAACTAACGTTTAATAATATTCAGTTCCCAATCAAATTATCTGATATACCCAAGGTAGAAAAACAAAATGACATTAGCATTAATATGTTTGAATTAGAGTTTAACAAAGAAAAAAAAACTTTACAAAATGTTCTAATTAATTACAAATTAACTTATTATTTTTAAACAACGGTTGAAATGGTCATTATTGTATTTATCACGCTTGGTAAATAAACAAATAACAAATTGAAATGACACTATTCATATCTGGGCCGGTTGCCGTAACTATTTTTAATCTAAAGTTAATTTAATTAATCACCAGAAACATGAATGTGCTCAAATTTTTACTGAATAACTAGGAATTCATAAAAAAGAAAAATATTGGTTTAATAGGGAAACAAATAATGATGAAATCTATTTTGATAAATTTCAAAGAATATTAAAATTACATTTTATAATATATGCAGACTTTGTAGCTCATTTAAAACCCTCCTATTGTCACCTATTGTGTCCCTGATCCATCGAAGTCATATACGTAAACAATACATGAACATGTAGTTTGTTCTTATGGATAATATATAAAATGTTCATATGATGATAAACTGTCTATATACAGAACCTACTCAGAGCCTAATTGTACAAAAATGTTTATGGAAAGCATTAACAAAGATATTAGCAATATACATAGGATAAATTGTTTTCAAAAATGTCCACTTTCTTTAACTAATGAAGAGAAGGAATCTATAAGAAAATCGCAATTATGTTATATTAGGTGATGAAATCACAGTAGACTATGACTGGAATACTAGTAATTTTAGAGGTGTTAGTCACGAATTATTTAGTAGCACAAAGTATCGTGTTCCATTTTTCATTCCTATTCTATTTCACAATCTAAACAATTATGATGCTCATTTTATTGTTCATGCTTTGAATTTTAAAGATTGAGAAATAAAAATAATTCCGCAAAATAAGTAAAAATATAATTCATTCTCATGTAAACCTAATATGTCGTATAGTTCATTTGCGGTTTTTAGATTATTTTTAATTTATGATCTACTAGAGTTTAGATATATAGAATATTATATAAAGACCAATTTGCAGAATTAAGAAATCAATTACAAACGAATTTTAATAAACTTATTAGGAAAGGTGTTTTTCTTCATGAATTTGTTATGTCAGCTCAATTTAAATGTAAAAATATGTTGGAATATTCCAATCTATATTTAAGAACTTATGTAATGCTACTCACTGATATTTCTGATAACTTTAGAATTTGTTATATCTAATGTGATATAATTGTTATTATTTAGTTCTCCAAATAAATCTCTTTTTTTTTGTCTCACTTTTTTGAAATCTTTAGATTCGGCAATTACTTCAAGCAATTATAAGTCTACAACAAGTTTTATTAATTTTTGAGAATTCTGTAGGACTCTCGAAATACTTGTTACGATTTTGTATATTGGAAATATAAAAATTTTGATGTATAACTTTCATTATTATACCATGCACAAAAAAATAAGATAATAGTGTCAAGTTATAATACCCTGATACGGGTAGCTTCGTTTAATATGTATTTACAGATAATTTTTATAATGATGTAAAATCTGACTTAGATTTTTTTTTCGATACTTCAGACTATCCTAATGATAACATTTATGGTTACTTTATAATTAAACTTTCATAAAACGAAACTTGCGTATTACAATGGTGAAGTATTTCGAGAGTCTACAGACTTACCAAAGAATGTATTATTTATAAAAATCTTTTTCAGTCACTTTTAGCTGTAGTTCTTACTTGTGTATTTAAATCTATATATATTTCAACTAAGGACTATGCTTAAACTGTAAAACTCTATGAACCCTAATTAACTTCATAGTAAGTTGTAAACATTGTTTGAGATTTCTATAGTAAATTATATTTTAGTTTTATTATAAAACTTTGATACTAATTTCTTATCTTTACTGTAATCGTTTACAATGTTTTTCAGGGCATAAAGGTAAATCTGAATTAAGATCATGTAAATGTTCAGGGTACTTAAGGTTACAGGTTAATTTTAAAATAGAGCTCATTTTCCGTGGTAAAAATATATTATAGATAGGTGTACAGCTTAGTGTAAAAAGAAGAAAATAAATAATAACAATTATATCACATTAGATATAACAAATTCTAAAGTTATCAGAAATATCAGTGAGTAGCATTACATAAGTTCTTAAATATAGATTGGAATATTCCAACATATTTTTACATTTAAATTGAGCTGACATAACAAATTCATGAAGAAAAACACCTTTCCTAATAAGTTTATTAAAATTCGTTTGTAATTGATTTCTTAATTCTGCAAATTGGTCTTTATATAATATTCTATATATCTAAACTCTAGTAGATCATAAATTAAAAATAATCTAAAAACCGCAAATGAACTATACGACATATTAGGTTTACATGAGAATGAATTATATTTTTACTTATTTTGCGGAATTATTTTTATTTCTCAATCTTTAAAGTAATTGCCGAATCTAAAGTTTTCAAGAAAAGTGTGACAAAAAAAGAGATTTATTTGGAGAACTAAAAGTCTACAACAATTTTTTTTTAATTTTTTGTGTAAAATAGTATGTTTCACACTTCGAATTCTGCACGTGAACTATTTACATTTGTGATACATAGACACGACTTATAATTCTCCAAATAAATATCTTTTTTTCACAAATACACGTTTTTCAACATTTTCCATATTTTACCAAAGAATGTATTATTTATAAAAATCTTTTTCAGTCACTTTTAGCTGTAGTTCTTACTTGTGTATTTAAATCTATATATATTTCAACTAAGGACTATGCTTAAACTGTAAAACTCTATGAACCCTAATTAACTTCATAGTAAGTTGTAAACATTGTTTGAGATTTCTATAGTAAATTATATTTTAGTTTTATTATAAAACTTTGATACTAATTTCTTATCTTTACTGTAATCGTTTACAATGTTTTTCAGGGCATAAAGGTAAATCTGAATTAAGATCATGTAAATGTTCAGGGTACTTAAGGTTACAGGTTAATTTTAAAATAGAGCTCATTTTCCGTGGCAAAAATATATTATAGATAGGTGTACAGCTTAGTGTAAAAAGAAGAAAATAAATAATTACAATTATATTACATTAGATATAAAAATTCTAAAGTTATCAGAAATATCAGTGAGTAGCATTACATAAGTTCTTAAATATAGATTGGAATATTCCAACATATTTTTACATTTAAATTAGGCTGACATCGTTTTGAGCATGTTTATAATTATAATTTGATACACTGGTATTAAAGAGTTAAAGAAAGCGTCTTGATTTGGAAGAGATGTAATTTTTAAGGACTCATAAGAATTAACAAATTCATGAAGAAAAACACCTTTCCTAATAAGTTTATTAAAATTCGTTTGTAATTGATTTCTTAATTCTGCAAATTGGTCTTTATATAATATTCTATATATCTAAACTCTAGTAGATCATAAATTAAAAATAATCTAAAAACCGCAAATGAACTATACGACATATTAGGTTTACATGAGAATGAATTATATTTTTACTTATTTTGCGGAATTATTTTTATTTCTCAATCTTTAAAATTCAAAGCATGAACAATAAAATGAGCATCATAATTGTTTAGATTGTGAAATAGAATAGGAATGAAAAATGGAACACGATACTTTGTGCTACTAAATAATTCGTGACTAACACCTCTAAAATTACTAGTATTCCAGTCATAGTCTACTGTGATTTCATCACCTAATATAACATAATTGCGATTTTCTTATAGATTCCTTCTCTTCATTAGTTAAAGAAAGTGGACATTTTTGAAAACAATTTATCCTATGTATATTGCTAATATCTTTGTTAATGCTTTCCATAAACATTTTTGTACAATTAGGCTCTGAGTAGGTTCTGTATATAGACAGTTTATCATCATATGAACATTTTATATATTATCCATAAGAACAAACTACATGTTCATGTATTGTTTACGTATATGACTTCGATGGATCAGGGACACAATAGGTGACAATAGGAGGGTTTTAAATGAGCTACAAAGTCTGCATATATTATAAAATGTAATTTTAATATTCTTTGAAATTTATCAAAATAGATTTCATCATTATTTGTTTCCCTATTAAACCAATATTTTTCTTTTTTATGAATTCCTAGTTATTCAGTAAAAATTTGAGCACATTCATGTTTCTGGTGATTAATTAAATTAACTTTAGATTAAAAATAGTTACGGCAACCGGCCCAGATATGAATAGTGTCATTTCAATTTGTTATTTGTTTATTTACCAAGCGTGATAAATACAATAATGACCATTTCAACCGTTGTTTAAAAATAATAAGTTAATTTGTAATTAATTAGAACATTTTGTAAAGTTTTTTTTTCTTTGTTAAACTCTAATTCAAACATATTAATGCTAATGTCATTTTGTTTTTCTACCTTGGGTATATCAGATAATTTGATTGGGAACTGAATATTATTAAACGTTAGTTTATTTTAATGCCTCAAGTATGATGATACCCTATCGGAATGTGTATTTGCAGGATATTTTACGAATATACGAAGATCCCCGTAAGGGATTAAACTTATTAACATGCATTTCTAAAAACTGTTTTTTTTTTTTTTTTAAGGTCTACATTTTCTTTTTTTTTCTAAATCACTATGTGTCATTACACATTTTATTTTTAATGTCATCACTTAAAGGTTCTGAATAATTTTCTAATTCACCATTTTTTATCCAATTCCTAATAGTCAAATTTAAAAATTCAAAAGAATTTTTAAATCTTTTGTTTCCTGATCAAAATCTGCATGAATAATAAAATAGTATTGATTCTTCAATTGATGCTATAAATACTTCACGAGTGATATAACAGACACATAAAGTAAATTATGATTAAGAATAAGACATTTCTATTTGTGTTTCTTAGATCGTAAGTGCTGAGCATAGAATCTTTGCTTAACCTGTAAATCACATATTTGACACATCATGATGACGTCAATGCTAGTTGTAAATCTTTAACACTATTATCAGCTTTTCTCTTTAAACTTCGACCGACTTGAATTGAAGATTTTCTGTAGGTATAACATGTCAAGTCATATCAAGCGTGAACCGACACGTCTCCAGGTTGTTTTTGTAAAGCGTGAGTGGACACACCCCTAAAACCTTGAGATACACCCTCGGGGGACTAGTTTTTGGAATGTCACCACCAACATCATTGTAATTAAATAGGAATAACTATATTATGAACGGGGAAAAACATGATAACCCATTACGATAATGATGTAATTACATAACAAAACTAGAGACAAGTTATACACAGGAGCCACTGTGACGTCACGCAGTAGTTTTGGTCAAGCGTGAGTCGACATAGCCCCAGACACAGGGGTTGGTTGCGTGAGTCGCCACACCCCAGACACAGGGGTGGTTTTGAGAGTGGTCAAGCGCGGTGCGGGGCAGAAAAGTTTTTAGGCGGGGGGTTGGGGTTGGAGGGTAGTGAGCCAGAACCAACGATGTTTTGGGAGTGGTCAAGCGCGAGTCGTACAAAGCAGAAAAATTGGTGAGCTTTTTTTTAGGCGAGGGGTTGAGGTTGGGGGGAAGTGCGCCAGAACCAACGAATCCCCTCTACTTCTTTATAAGCAACGAACATTACCAGAATAAGCAATAATAATTCATTTTCACTCTTTTAAAGACTACATACTTAAAGTTGCGAGGCAGAAGTTGTGTAAGCAAATGTACATAATAAGGTAGAAGTTGTGTAAGCAAATGTACATAATAATTGTGTAATTATTTACCTACATTAGGTAGTTAGGTAGTGGTAGTAGTAAACCTATACTCAATACCCTCCATTATACGTCAATTGCATAGCTGCACACATGCATCTAATATAGCAAAGAAATTAGAGTGATTCAATGTAGGTACTGTACAAATACTACATAAAAGAGACAAAAATCACTTTTAAGTTAATAATATAGTTCTGCTCAGTGGATGGAGTCTGAAGTGCCGTTCTTTGCTTTATCATCTTATTGTAGTATCGCAGTCGGTCTTCGCTATGCCATGATTCCATTACATCGGAGTTTGATTGAAATATTGCTTGATCAAATAATATTACTTCTGGAAACGCATAGCTTGTCTCAAGCTAAGCAAAGCTTGTAGGTGTTATGAAAACCAGACAACGGATACAAATACTTATGTACTTTTGTTTTGTAAATACATACATAATCATACATAAATACACCCAGACTCAAGACAAATACAAATGCTTAGCACATGTTTGTCCAGTGCGAAAATGGAACCCACACCCTCTGCACAGCAGCCGGCCACACTACCAACTAAGCTGCGAGGGAGTCAGTTGGCGCTTGTGCATATGCATAAATATACCTAGGTAGTTTTTATGCATATGCAGAAGTTGGTCCATGGGTTGGCCTAGCTCTTCTAGCTGCAAGAAATGGTTTTATTGCCCGATTGTGTCTGTGGGTTACGAGAGGGCCGGTCTTTTCTTGCTCAGAGGAACAGTATTACTATTCAGTGAAGAAATGCAGTATTCTTGGCACTTGGCCACATGGTCAATCTATTCATTAATTTGATTGTAGGTTTTGTTAATATTTAATGTTTTAATATATATTGATATTGACGTAACTAGCAAGTTATAACATTGATATATTTAAAGAAATGCGCTAATAGCTTACTATATATCATATCAGCCTACAGAGTCCACTGCTAGAGATAGGCCGCACCTAATTTTTTCCACAGCGTGCGGTTCTGTGCCGCCTGTCAACGGCTTCCTGCAACCTCCACAAGGCTATCTATTCATTTGGTTTGCATGGGGCCATCCCACCCAGCCACCGGTTATTTGAGCTATATGCCCTGCGCGCTGCCACTGGGTGAGCCCTGATGCTATTTGATTATGATCTCTTCATTTCTGATTCTATCACTAGAGAAACTCCAAGCCATCTCCATCGCCCGCTGAGCGATCGTAAGCTGTTACGTTTACGTGCCGTAAGTCATCACTGAAAACACACATTGGTAAAAGACATACGGCAAAAAAAAGTTCGAGGTTTACCGAAGGCGCCCAACCGAGTTGGATTTGGTGATCAACCTCTTTCTTAAAATCGTACTTATCTAACTGGACAATTTGTCCCAGGTATATGTTTTGTGGTTTGTGACAGTGTGTATTGTCGAGTGTGAGGAGGCGTTATATAATGTCGATACTAATGCAAGGATTTATAGTCCTAATAAATATAGAATAGTATAACTTTTTATCTGAATTCTTGATTCAATGATAATAATTTTGATAAGGCAGTCATGGATGATATGATAGATGGACTGCACAGGTGCCCCGCAGTCACATGCAAGCGTGTCACGCAAGCTGCATAAACATTTCCGTAAGTCTGTGCCTAGTACGTAACCAGTTCAACTGACACAGGAAAAGAATTTTTTTATAATTTTGAAGGACCATTTAAATTGTCTTCATAGGTGTGAACGAGGTATGTTCAAATTCAATTCAAAATTTATTTGTTTAACATAGGTATAAAAAATGGTACAATTTGTTTGTGTCTCTATGTTCTGCCATACACTTGGCGTACAAATATTTATCATGCAATATTAATATCATATAATTATTTAACATCATAAATTAGTCATTGGATCATTTAGGTAGTCGTCAACGGAGTAATACGCTTTACTGCATAAAATTTTCTTTGCTTCTCTTTTAAATAGATTCAGGCTTGGCATTTGCCTTAAAGATTAAGGTAAGTTATATAATATTCTCGGTGCCATACCAGTTATAATTTTTTAATACAAGAGCGGTTTTTGACAGTTAACCCCTTAATTTGTCATTGTTTCGTTTACCCCGTATATTAGAGAATAAATTAGGATTACATTTAACAAGTGTGGCTACTTCATAAATGTACAGAGCTGTAAATGTGAGTAAAAATTCCCTAAAAAACTACTACTCCATACTTTACTTGTCTAGAACTTGATATGTATTTAAGTTCATGTTTAGTTTTTCGACAGATTTTACTTATTTGTGTTACTTGATGTCTTTCATTTAAATATGACTCAATCCGTTTGTTTACGTTTCCATTTACACCATACCTGTTTAATTTATTTATTAATATATTGTGGTCTACGTGGTCAAATGCCTTAGTCATGTCCATGTATAGAGCTATTAAAGGTACTTTATTGTCCACATTAATAATAAATTATGCATAAATTCATAAATGGCCATATTTTTTTTTTCTGAAACCCTTCTGTTCTTCACATAATAAATTGTTTCTTTCAAAATAGGAATAAATTATATATATATTTTTCTAATAGTTTGGCTATAATAGGAATCATGGCTAAGGGTCAATAGCTATCCATAACTTCTATATCACCATTTTTTAAGAGTGGAATGATTACTGATGAACTTTAATTTCTCAGGAAACGTACCCGATTCAATGCACAGATTAACTATATGGCTTATAATTGGTGCAATGATTTCACATACATTTTTTAAAACTTTAGTTGTAATTTCATTATATCCAGTGCATTTAGTATTTTTTAAATTTCTTATTATGTTTACTATGTCATACGGTGTCGCAGGAAGCATAAATAATGACTTCATGACGTTACTACTATTGTTTGTACTAATATTTGAGGTTGTTTGGATTTCTTTAATGTTTAACATTATTGTCATGAATAACGTCAGAATTAATATAAGTTAAGTCAATCTGGTCATTTTCAGTATTAAAATTAGCCTTGGCTATGTCAGTATAGTATTTATTAAATGTGTCTGCAATCGCCATAGGGTCATCAATATATATATCGTCAACTTTTAATCGTGGTAAGTTATTCTTTGGGTCATTCAATTATGATTAATTAATAATGTTCCATGTTGCTTTAGATTTATTATGAGCTGTTTTAATGTAATGATCATTTTTTGCTTTTTTAGTTAGACTTATAACTTTTTTTAGGCGTTTGACGTACAATCTAAATTTACGCTTATTTTTTTCACTGCGTGTGAATCTATATTGCCAGAGCAGTTCAGCGTTTGCAGCATAATCTGATTCCTTTCGTAATCCATGGTGGCTTCCTTGTTGTCGATATTTTTCTTTAAACAGTCGGAAAACATAGATTATAGAAAAGACTAAATATGTTATGAAATTTATCGAAAGCGAGATTAGGATCTATAGTTTCATATACATCATTAAATGTTAAGGCCCTTTACTATTTTTACATTTTTCTATGTTCTCTTTGCTATAATCACGTCTTTGAACATACCAGTGCTTTAGAGTACAGGTTTTTTTCCCGGGACACTGTATCAATTGTGCTGTATGATCCGAAATAGCTAGTTCCAGAACTTCACAGTTGCTTTCTCTTATGTTATCTAAGCATGTGCCACTTTTAATGCGTGTTGGTTGCTTTATTCCCAATTTTAAATAAAAAGCTAGTAATACCTTATCAAATCTAACTGATAAGTTGTTCGTTTTTAGAATATCTATGTTGAAGTCACCGCAGATAATAATCTTTTTGTTTTTATTTTGTGTAAGGTCCTGTAAAATTTCGGTTATTCTTTTGAAAAATATATTTGTTATGTCATTGCTATATTTTGGTGCTCGATATATGCATAGTATTGCTATGTTATGATAAGTAAGTTCAATAGCACAGATTCCAAAAACTTAGGCATACTACATTTTTGAACTTCAACTAATACTTTGTAAGTATGCGTTTTTTTTACTAAAATGCATGCTCCGCCGCGTCTATTGTGTCTTGAGAAGTTTGCAGCTAAGTTATAGTTGGGAATTGACAATTGGAGGACATCTTTTGAGATCATGTTATGTTCCGTGATACATAAAATATCAATAAGTTTATCATGGTCTCTCAATTCATTTATGTGGACTGATAATATATCTGAATTATTTATGAGACCATAATTGTTTTGGTGCAACACATATCTAATACCTTTAAACCAGCAATTCTTGTATATATAATCTGAATCTCGAAAACGGCTCGACAATTTCATGAAATTTAGTATGCAGGTAGTTTTGGGGACGATAAATCGATATAGCTAAGTTTCATTTTTAGAAAACGTCGTTTTATCTGTGTTTTCAGGCAGTGATAAACTGAAAAATTTGACTCTTCCTGATATCTTTTGGCGAGTAGTAATAAGCAACACTAAAGCTATTTGACAATGGATGGCGTTTTTAGGCAACGCTTGAGCTACTTGACAATAGATGGCGTAGTTAAAAAAACTGAGCGAAGCTCGGTCCCCACGTACTATATAGTTATTCACGAAAAAGCCGTTCATTTGAAATCGAATTAGGAGAAGATGTACCAGTTGGGTAATCATGATTCATAGTCTCTGTTATATTTCCGTTATTTTCTTGTTTTTCCATATTCAAGTCTTCACAGTCAGTTTGAGTACTTTTATTTTTTGTAAGGATTTTGTTTGCCATGCTATAAGATTTACTTTTGTTTGATACAGCATATATTTGATATTTTAATTTATAATCGATATTTAATATTGTTATTAGTAATTATCTGCATAAATTTATAGTGAACCCAATGCCCACCGGGATAAAGTTGCCATAGCCCATATAAACGCATGTTGTATTTTCGTAGTGGTTGCAAATGTTTCGTAAGTTATAGTTTAAAATATTCTCTTGTAACGATTTGTTATAAGGAATTTCGGAGACAATCACGTTTGTATTTGTTACTGATTTCAGCCAACTAATCACATTTAATTTGAGTTGGTATGGATTTACTTCATTGCCCCTCCAATAACTATGACATATTCATCCTTGTTCATACTTAATATTAGACTTTTTTCAGATTGTAGCAAGGTACTAAATTGTGCACCAGGTTTCCATATACATTTTACCTGATATTCCGAACCTAATAGGCCCTGTTATGTTCTTTGTACTCGTCTTCCTTGTTGGTCGGCAATCACAATAATTTTTTTCTTGAAATATATTTTAGATACTTCCGTATAGTTTCGTTCAATATTATTTGACTTAATTTTAAAGGAGTATTAGTTTGATTTTGTTGTTTTTTTTTTAAAGTGGAGTAGCTTCTTCTATATGTATTAATTCTGTTGTAGTGTCATTAAAATACATGTGTATCCTTCGGTCTGGCGTAACATCATTCTGAAGACTTGCATTAGCTTCTTCTATAAGTATTTCTATGTTTTTTTATTTCAGGCATTTTAATGCTTTCAGTAGGTCTTTTTTTGATAATAGTGGAAGTGGACTTTCAGTTTGATCAAATTTCCCAAGTGTTTTGTAAAGTTCTATCACTTTGTAACATTTTTTAAGCTCTTTTTTTAGTTCAAATATTTCAGAGCATAAATTCTCCACTTCCAAATGTGCAGACTCTAATTCGCTAGACAGTATTGCAACTTCATTATTTGATTCCCAAGTCACTGGCATCCAACGACCTATTTGGTAAATTGGTAATAGTAGTATCGTAGAATGTTGAGAACGACAGGTCGTACAGGGAAGTTGATTTTCTAGGTTTTCTGAACGTTATATAGTCATTATCCATGTTGTAGTAAATTTAGATATTTTGGTGCTTTGTTAATCTGTGTAAGTATAATGTGAAATCACAATTCAGAGTTTCCTATATTTTCGTACTACAAAAAGTGATATCGCCTTAGCGGGTATCGAACTTACGGTCACCGGGTCGAAGTCAAAGTCAAAGTCAAAGTTCGAAATTTGTCGTAAGTTATGATACAAATGGGTTTCTTTCTGCGTATAGCAGTCACAGTATAGTGATAACAGAAATTCAACCACTTCATCAAAATAACATCTCCTACCTTCAACTATTTGATTTATCTTCAACTTTAAAAAATATGAAGACGTTTACTTTTGCATTAAATAACAACTTTCGATTGAATTTTACATTAGTTATTAAATATTTGTTATGCTCCTTGTGTTTATAATGTTTATTCAAACAGAAAGATAAGTGGATATTACTTAGATGTATGTGCACTTTATAACTTTGGTACTAGTGAGTTTCCTCTTAATAGTTTAGCAGTTAATTTTTAGTATATTGAGATAATAATGTCACTTTTACACGCACTTTGAATGTTTTTATTTGTGATTAATGTATTCTGAGAATTATTAACATTATTAAATACACGACCACTATTATGTTGGTACTGGTACATAGTACTGCAGCGATTATAACGATACATCAGAATTATCACCCTCGCGTTTTGTAATATTTCGATATCTATTGTATATTACAATGCTGTTGACGCTACACAGACACACACACATGCGTTAGTAACTTCGGATGTTCTTTAACCTAGAAAGGGCGGTTGTTAAGCTAATCTTAATTAGTACAATTATATTATTTTGTTGTAAATCAGCTACTTAAATTCTATGTTCAAAGAATTACTAACACAAAATTTATAAACAATAAATAATATTTCTAAAAAAAAACAAAAAGGGAACGTATGAATGTCAAATAAAACTCCTTTTAGAACGATCTGGCTTCATAGACAGGATACCAGGGTTACCAGATCTACGCTAATGGTAACGTAACGGCACAGAATTCCAGACACTCATCGAAAATAGTTGACGAAAAAAAAAGGTGCTGCTCTCCGGGAGTGCCGGCAGAAGTGTAAACGTGAATATTAACTATTTAGTTTTTCTATACTAGCTATTTACTTCTTATCACTTCGTATACATATTTATTTATTATAAATAATAATGTTGGTTTATTTACTTTTTTGATGTAGTATATTTGACATCTCAATCTGTCAGAAATAAACACCCATATCCAACCTCCCTGTACCTACTACTCATAATCGCCATATAAAAATAAAAACTAGGTCACGTGTCCTGACGCGAGTTCCATCTTACGAATATTCGATCAGGTCAGGTGTCCTGACGCGAGTTTATCATTTTTGACCCATCACAAAAAAGTGCAAGGCGCCACTAAAGAAGTTTTCACTTCAATGAAAACTAGTTCCGTCTTACGAATTTTCAATCAGGTCACGTGTCCTGACGTGAGTTCTGTCTTACGAATTTTTGATCAGGTCAGGTGTCCTGACGCGAGTTTAACATTTTTTACCCATCACAAATATAATATAGCATAGCTAAAGAAGTTTTCACTTCAAAACTCAGCTGTTCACACACGTTCTTCATAGAACGCAAGGAGCATTACAATAATGCATGCAAAATTATCAACAGTTATATCTATTTTGCGAGAGTGTGTAAGTGTTCATATAAGACGATGTATGACGATGAACTTATCACACTCACAAATCAAAATAAAAATAAGAATTAATTGTATATATTTAAGTGCTTTTATTTTATTTTATTTGTACAACTAACATAATTTAACACATTATACACCACGATCTGAAATAAACATTTAATCATTTACATCGCACCTGTGTGAGGGAACCCTAATAGTATCAAAATGATTGTTTCATCTGTGATACCGCACCGCCCCGGCAAATGTGCCGGCAACATGTACCATCTGAACAAGTTGATGCGCGATCGATTCAATGTCACAGTGATAGGGGGGCAAAGGTTGCACAAAAAAAGTTGGGAGTGATTGACTGTCCAAAAATAATGTATGGAATTATATTAAAGTGGTCTGCTAGGTCTGTGACGAAGACAGTATTTAGTTTTCAAACATCAAAGCATGGGCTGACGAAGCTTGTGCCGACATACTTGAATGCTGAGAAAACTATGACTAATTTATAGTGTCTGGTACTAGGTGCCGCTTTTCGTTATTAAAAAATTGTATATCAAGTTTGATTGATATTTTTTGTGACAAACCATTTAGGAATAAAGTTTTTGTGAATTTATTTTAGTTAATAACATTGTTAACTTTTATTATCTAATTTGTTAAATTGACATATTCTGAAACAGTTTTTAGTTTATGTCCATTAAACCTTAAGTGTCCGTTGTGACAAACCATTTAGGAATAAATTTTAGTGTATTTATTTTAGTTTATAAGATTGTTAACTTTTATAATCTATTTTGTTAAATTGACATATTCTGAAACAGTTTTTTATTTATGCCCATTAAACCTTTATTTCTAAATAAATGTTTGTGAATTTATTTTAGTTTAGAACATTGTTAACTTTTATAATCTATTTTCTTAAATTGACATATTCTATAACAGTTTTTTATTTATGACCATTAAACCTTAAGTGTCCGTTGTGACAAACTAACGTACTAGAGAAAACCGCTTCTGTGGTTACTTATTCGTATAGTAAAAAAATCGGCCAAGTGCGAGTCGGACTTGCGCATGAAGGGATAAATCACGTTTGTTGTATGGGAGCCCCACTTAAATATTTGTTTTATTTTAATATGATTAATTATTTTTAAAGTGAATATATAACTAAATATTCTGTGAATATTTCAAGCGTCTACCTGTTGCTGTTATCAATATCGAGCAAAAACGAGCAAAAAATCAAATTTGTTGTATGGGAGTTCATGAGATACCGCCTGTTGACAGACGTATGGACGGACAGACGGACAGCAGAGTCGTAGTAATAGTGTCCTTTTTTTCCCCTTTTGGGTACGGAACCCTAAAAAGGGATTTGAAGAATCTTGGACGTAATTTGATAGCGTCTCATCCAATTGTGAAAATAATAGCTCAATGATTTAAGGTTATATTTTGGTCACCGTGTGCAACCAATTCCAGTGTTATATACATTGTTGCGGTCATCTAACTGGAGCAGTTTCGTATATGTACAAATGAACCACGCAACGGCTCGACGGAGGCTAATGATGCCCATTCATTCCGATCTGCATTGATCTGGAGCCATTACCACGAGCCTTTGTCGCCTGTCAACTGTTATTGAATGCATCACGATTCATTGTCATCTCGAGTACTATTGGATATCATGAGATGGATTATTGAATCTTGTAGAGTACTTACATACATACTAGTAGTACTTATAGTACTTATACTTACACACAAAAACACACACACACACACATGTATGTATATAGAAACTGGAAGACCGAACTTTGCTCGTTTTTTTAACAACGCCATCTATTGACTAGTAGCTTTGTGTTGCTTAACAATGCCATCTATTGTCAAGTAGCTTTAGTGTTGCTGTGTTGGTAAAAATAAAAGTATTACTACTCGCCAATAGATGTCAGAAAGAGTCATATTTTCAGTTTATCATTGCCTGAAAATACGGATAAAACGACGTTTTCTAAAAATGAAACCTAGCTAGACCGATTTATCGCCCCCGAAACCCGCCGCACATGAAATTTCATGAAAATCGTTGGAGCCATTTTCGAGATTCAGATTAATTGCTCGTTTAAAGGCATTAGATACATATACGTATACATTCTTTCCGAATTGCTCTGCTATATGAAGCAGGTGAAACTGCAGGGTACAGCTAGTTAGTGAGTTAGCTAGTAGATCTATAGCTAAAGCTATGTAAATAAATACGTATCGACGCATAAACGGGAAGACGCTGTAACCATTAAAATCAAAGCTTTTCGTTAGAGCCCAAAACTTTTGAGATTTTATAAAAAAATCATATGAAATTATTTTTAGAACTTCAGCTCCCCATTTCGAAACTTAGATTTCTTTTATAAATTATTTCTAAAATGTATGTTAAATAACTAGTTTCCATTTTTTGTGGGTTACAGCAATTGTACTTACTTTTTCATATCGATTAAACGGAGTGACTGATATACATAAAGTAATGACCACTCCAAATTATGATATTAGTATCGTCGAAAGCGCTAAAATTCTTTTATTGTAAGAATTTATAAATATTAACATAGTAAAAATGGTATTATATTAATATTTATTTATTTATTTATTATAACTGTTTAATCTTGTTGCTTACAGTTGTACCTATCGCAACAGGATAAAATATTATTACAATTGCTTATCTAAGTTTATTATAGGTTTATATACTGGTTTTATAATTAATATTTTATATTATTATACATAGAAAAAAGTTATTACAAGTACTAAATTATTATTAATGGGTTAGAATGTCGATTAAAATGGTTATTTATTTATTAATATTAATCAGCTGTAAACATCGTCAAAGTTCGATAGTAGTAGCAGGAGTCAGGGATTCTAAATAGGTGCCAGCTGTAGCGGTAAACAGGGTCCAAAGCATGAGAACAGATCGAGCTCCATGTCGGTTTGGAGAATAGCATTGAGCTGTTTAAGTGCTCTGAGGAGATGTACTCTGTGAGCGGCGCCTCTGAGAGGATGTTGGTGCGCGCTCTCGAAATTGCGAACAGTTTGCGTTGTGTCCGCGCACGTATGTTCTGATCTGGAACATGTAGCGATATCTGTGCCAGTAGTGGTGAGTTACTGGTTTGGCCACAGATTAGTCTTAAGACGTATGTTAGTAGTGATAGGTCGCGTCTTGTTTCTAATGAACGGTATCCTACCATGCCCAGTACAAACGATGTGGGGAAGAGGTAGGGGTAATAGCCATAATTTTTTTATATAAAAATCTTACAAAAGATTTTTGCACTTTTTCTACCTTTAATTTATATAGGTTTTCGCTTGGTCTCCAGACTGCGGCATTGGTTTCAATTTTGCTACGCACATACGCGTTGTACGGTACGCTTATAGCTTCGCGGGTGTCGAACGGTTTTGCTTGGCGTAGCACAAAGCCTGAGCTCTTTCTGGTTGAGGTGTTTAGCTTTATCATGTTCGGATGAAAAGTTAGTTGTTGGTCAAACTATGTTCCCTAGTCCTTCATTTCTGCAGTCCGTTTCAGGATGACGTCGCCAATAACGGCACATTTGGATACGTTTAGGGTTAATTTGTTTTTTTAGCTCCATTCTTTATCGCATTGATGTCGTTTTGTAGTAATAAACAGTCATTGCCAGAGCTAATGGGCATCGCTAGTTTGACGTCGTCTGCGTACATATGGCACACCGAATTTTATAAAAATAGTGGAAGATCGTTGATTAGAATCAGAAATAGCAAAGGGCCCAAGCTACTTCCATGCCCTATACCAGAAGTTACTTGGTACTGGTATGATTCCGCGTCGTCATACTGAACATACTGTGCCCTATTTGCTAAGTAATCTGAAAAGAACTCCAGCAGTGACCTTGAGAATCCAGCGGCGGCTAGTTTGTACTGAAGTATGTCATTATCGACTTGGTCAAACGCCTTTTGGTAGTCAAAGTAACCTAGGTCGACTTGCCTTTTTTAGGTCCATTTGTGTCGATAGTAATGTTACCATTTGTAACTGGTTGGACTACGTGGATCGACCGGGAAGCAATCCATGCTGAGCGTCAGAGAATCAACCATTAACTTGGCGAGAGATTAAGTCGTAAAAAATTGATTCAAATGTTTTTGCAAATGCCGATACTACTCTTACTGCTCTGTAGTTAGATGTACATGTTTTTGGACCGGTTTTGTGGATTGAAAAAACTTTAGATACCTTCCAAGCTGCTGGGTATGCTCTTTGTTTAAGGCACATATTAAAAATATGAGCTATTGGGCTCGCAAAAATCTCAATACAGTAATTGACTATGAATTGTGGTATTCCGTCTGGTCCTTGGGTAATTTTCGGCGGCAGACGTTTTACTGCCTTACGGACGTCAGTGGGGTATATGTGCTCGATCGTGACGTGAGAGCTGGAGCTGTTGCATGGCACTTTTCACGTCGAGGTCCGGAAAACGGGGTAGGGATACATTTTTAAAGAAATTCGCAAACTCAGCTGCAACGGCTTGGGAGTCGGGCAAGTCAAAGTCGGCTGGTTCACAGGTAGTTCGGTTTCTTTTTATTACAGACCAAAATGATTTCGGGTCGTTTCGAATTCTGTTTTCGATGTTTTTGCAGTATATTAGAAAGTTTTCGTGTATTTTTTTTCTTAGTCAACTTTCTGTAATACGAGAATACACCATAGTAAAGTTGCGAGTTTTCACTTTTATAGAGTTTGTGATATTTGTTTTTTAGCATAATTATTTTAATAATTTCACTATTATACCAATCTGGATACGACATGGTGATTGCTTTCGATTTGATTTATATGATATGGTATCGTTAAATTGTTTATAAATAATGTTACAGAGATGCTCAACTGCGTCGTCAATGTTTTCTATTTCGAATAGGGTTGCCCAGTTGACGTCGCGCAATTGAGCATTCAATAAAGGAAAATTGGCTTTTCTAAAGTTTCTTTGACGGTTTTTGGTAGGTTCATTAGGATAAATTTGTAAATATATGTCGTTTTTATGCAATGTTGTAGATAAAAAGTCAAAGTAAAAAGTAATGTCAAGAGGATAATGGTGAATTTCGGGGCTTACTTATCCGTCCTCACACTCTGGGATGTTGTGAGTTGTGATCACTAAATCGAGTACTCTACCGCGGAGGTTGGTTACTTTGTTGTGCTGCACTAAATTGTGCGTTGTTATGAACAGATCGATATCGTCGCGTACTGTCTGGGATGTTGAATATAGGTTAAAGTCACCGATTGCTACGACGGGCAGTTTATACATATCAATTATTAATTCTAGATATTGAAGTATAGAATAATATTTACTATCAGGAGTATTAGGTGGTAAGTGGATCGCGCAACATATAAACTGCTTACGTTCCGCAGTGTTAATACCACAGGCTATCTCGTCATGTGGTAAGCGGTGCACGTCTAGTCTGCGCAGTGAGTAGGGATGACGGCCAAGAAGCTTATAAACAACACTGGAGTTTGCACTGCAAAATAAGATTGAAGACAGGAAAAAATTACTTTGAATGACGTCATGGAAGTCTTGCATCTCTGTCGTTAAGGGGCGCGTTCGTTTTGGGATTAAAAGTTCCCACGATTGATACTTTTAATTCACACACTAATAACTAATACTAGAAATTCAGATTAAAGGGTGTTGACACGTGGCCTCAACATGGCATCAAGGTGTTTGATCAGTTCTTGCACCAGGATGGTCTATTGGAAACAGCAAAAATCCGTAGTTAATTTTAGTTGTTCGAAAATCATAAGACATAAACGTTAGTGCTCCGCAAGGCTCTATGCTATCACCGACACTGTTCTACTTCATATCAATATGTTGTCCATCGACGATATAAAATGGTTTAAGTCGTGCATTGAAGGTACCGGTATTAAAGAAAGCCTTGGAAAACTTGTACCAAAAATCAAGACCGCTCATCTCGAAGTTTGACCTGACAGACCACAGAAAAAAGGCCAATTCAACCATATTAAGACACAACTCTGAACTCTGAACTTACAATAAAGAATATTAATTCTTAATAAAGAAGAAGAGGTTCTACAATTCCAGATATTATTTAGAGATTTGGACTCAAAAGAACGAAACAGTTCAGTACTGCAACTGAGAAATTGTTTAAAATAATATCAATGGCTACTTTCTACCTTTACACCACTCGCTTTTGGTAGGAAAATTGATCCTCACACCGTAGAACTTAAATGCAGTTTCAGAGAAACTTCTTCCCGCAAATGCTTCAGTTGTAGAATAAGCTTCCGGTCAAGGTTTTCATTAGGGACTACAGTATGGGGGTTATAAGAAAGAAGTGATTGGATTTGTCTTTTTAGAAATGACCCAGGTGTTGCAAGCGTCCATAAACTATAAGCGTTTTATTTGCAACTTCGTACTCAAAGCGGTATTAAATTCTCGCATATAAACCTATTTACTATCATTCTTCCAAAATTGATAAAATAACAAGGAAATCAGTAAAATATGATAATTCGAAGTAAATAACTTATTCCTCTTGAAAAGTAGTAACTTAAGTCGCAAATAAGAAATGTTTATTACGACATACCAAGTTACTCCACATTATCATGAACAATATTCACCATTAAGCTAAAATCAAAATGGTTTGACTAAAATGAAATCGAGTAAAATGATTTGGATATTCGACAAAAGAGAACGAATGGACAGCGAATTATAGTCAATACATACTCCAAATGGACTGCGCTCGTTTCATTTCGATATTTTTTGTGACACAATAGACCGGACTAAGGCGCGTTCACTCACCTGTCAAATGAAAAAAGAACTTGGAAATAAAACGTAGTGACTAAATTCTCTTTACTTGGAAAGTCAATTGCTGAAAGGCCTACTTTAAAAACTACAATTGTTTTAATAATGTTTTAAGGTTCCGTAAGTCCGAATAAAAAATAAAAAAAAAATTTGACGAAAAATAAAACTAATCATAAGCTATTTTAGAAAGCTTTGTAATGTTTTTAGAATATAAAATCGGCCAAGTGCAAGTCGGACTCGCTCACGAAGGGTTCCGTACCATTATTTATAAAAAAGGCAAAAAAATCACGTTTTTTGTATGGGAGCCCCACTAAAATAATTATTTTATTTTTATATATTTATAAATAAATTTAAAATATATATATATATATATATATATTTATAAATAAATTAAATATATATATATATATATATATATATATATATATATATATATATATTTATAAATAAATTTAAAAAATATATATAATATAATCTTTGCTCAATTAACTATAAACTTTATTTATTTATTTATTGATATGCATTTTTAAACAGTTAATGAAAAAGGATTTTTTGGGGTGTTAGAAAATATTTTTTAAAGTCTAATCTACAAGAAACTTTGTATTAATGCTGTATAATATAAATTACAAACACTTACCTACTTAACTATTAAGGGGGTAAAATTTGTGATAAATTTTGTATGGGAAAGTATATTTTTTTGCAAAACATTTGCTTAAAATTTGCATTGATGCTCTTTAACAGGACAAATGAAATCTATTTTTTCTTATTTTTAAAATTTCAAATACTGAAAATTAAATAAACCTGTTTTGCTTATTTTTAATGGGATTGGAAAATATTATTCTTAATGTGAAATTTTCTCTAAACTTGGTATCAATGCTTTCCAACACTAAAATAACTACCAACATTAATATTCTCAAACACATTTAATTAAAACACGCATTTTCCAAATTCAGCCTGCACTGCACGGGTTTAAAGTATAATTTTGTATGGAAAACAATATTGCTTTGATCAAGTTTGCTTAAAACTTAGCATTGATGTTATTAACACAATTAACACATTATGACATACATATTTCAGGTAAGCAAGTTTGTCTGAGATAAAATATTTTAATGTCTAATTACTTCAAAATTAGTTAATTAAGGTAATTTTATATGGGATTGGAAAATATAATTTTTACAGTAAATTTTTGGTATCAATGCTTCCCCACACAAAACACAAAAATATGTAAATCACGCATTCCGGCGTTTTCTTAAAAATTTAGCCAATTTTTTTGTAGTGAAATTTTATATTCATATAAATGTTCCACAAAAAGCATGTGTATATAAGCATGTATTTCTGGGACTTTTGAAATTAAACCCTTGTATGGATGTTTGTAAGGAAAACGAAATAGTTTCCTTAAAACTCAGTATTAATGCTCTAACACACTAAATAAAAATTTTGCAAAATTTAACCAGTTAGGGGAGATAGGGATGAGAAAGTTTGAACAGGATTTAATAATTATATAGTCAATTTAATAGAAACTTGGTATATATGCTTCTTAACACAACTAACAAACAACGTGTTTCGAGGTTTCAGAAAACTTAACCCAAAGGGGAAAATAGGAAATGGAAATTTATGTACGGGAATTAATATTTTTAGAGTCAAATTCACTGGAAACTGTCCTTTAACAGAATAAAAGAAGTAGTATTTCGTGGTTTTTAAAAATTGATTCTCTTAAGTGAAGAATGCGTGTGGCAACATTTCAACAGGATATAACATTTTTATGCATAAATTAATTTAGAGTTCAGAATGAAACTCTCAAAACTATAAATCAAATACGTATTTAAATTTTTCTAAATTCCTCCCTACGAGAAGAAGGAAAGGAAGGTGTTTTTAAAATTCAACCCATTAGGAGAGGATTGTAGTGCAAAATTTGTAGATAATATAATATTTCTATTACCAATTTATTAAAATGAGGTATATATACTTTTCCACACAATTAGTAAACAACGTGATTTGGGTTTTCAGAAAACTTAACCCCTTACAGCAGAAAAGGGGATGGCAAATTTATACGCAGGAATTTAACATGGAAAATAATATTTTTATTGTCAAATTTACTTGCAAATGTTCTTCAACACATGAAAAAAACATGTATTTCAGGGCTTTTAAAAAAGGGTTCACCTATGAAGAAAGAGCGTCGCAAAATTTGTTCAGGAAATAATAGTATTTCTGAATTGTGAGAAAGGGGGAAAGTAAGTTTGTTTTGTTATTATTTTTTTTGTGTTTAAATTTCGTATACAACCTCGGTAAACATGTTCTTTCAACACAATTAATGAAGTTAGTGTTTCTAAATAAAAATTCAACCTCAAAGAGGAGAAATAGGATGGCAAAATTCACCTCTAAGAGCATGCTAAATTTTGTATTGATTCTCTTGTACTCATATTACTTAGAAATTATATTCCGAGAAGGGGTTAATGTTATTGTGGGCACTTTAAGATTCAAACTAAGGAGTTGAAGGGTTGTAAACTTTACAGTGTGTTGATTAAAGAACTGTGCAAATCTTATAGTCTATGCGAACGAAGCCGCGGGCAAAAAGCTAGTACTATATAAACACCAAATTGAGTTTGTTTGTTTGTTTGTCCTTCCTTCACGTCACAACAGAGCATTCAATTAAGCTTTACTTTCGCACGGGGATAGTTGAAGAGACGAAGAAAGACGGAGGCTACCCCCTATCCCGTACAAAATAAAAATTCCAACAACGATAACCGAATGCCACGTGGGCAGCAATAGCTACATGAATAGCTTGCAATGGCAAACGTTCCTACTATAATTTAGGCGTACCCGTAGAAATCCGATGCCCACAATCGAATTTAACGCAGCTGGCAACAGCTCGTTAATTATATAAATAAATACATAAAAACACACATACACTTACATATAACACAGACACATATACCTATATCAAGAATTAATAGAAATAAACGAAAATTAACTTACATAGGTACTAATTTAGTGTTAATAACCGGCTGTAATCCATCTATCGTCATTATCCATAGACATATAAAAACTAACATCATTCTTACAAGATTTTATACATGCCCTACAAATAATATTTTTACTCTACAATTAATATTTTTCATAGAAGTCATACCTAATAAGCAATCGTCTATGGTTAGTGGGAGTTTTACAAAATATGTTAGATTTCCTACTTGACAAATGTCAGATTTATTCTTTATTCTACAGGGCATAAACATTAAATTGAATATTTTTTTGTTTTGTTTCGTATTAAGGTAAGTTTGTCTACCATATCCTTGAAAATCGTATTCTTTTTTTTTTTTTTTTTTTTTTTTTTTTTTTTTTTTTTTTTTTTTTTTTTTTTTTTTTTTTTTTTTTTTTTTAATACCACTAAGGTGGCAAACAAGCTTACGGCCCGCCTGATGGTAAGCGGTCACCGTAGCCTATGGACGCTTGCAACACCAGGGGTATCACTTGCGCGTTGCCGACCCTTCAGAAATCTAATAACTTCTTTCTTAAAGAACTCCATACCGTAGTCCTTGCAGAAAACCTTGGCAGGGAGCTCATTCCACAACTTAAGCGTTCGTGGGAGGAAGTTTCTCTGAAACCGCACTGTACGCGACCATTTAGGTTCTAAAGTGTGAGAATGAATTGCGAGCGGTGCGATGGTAGAAAGTAGCCGTGGGCATCATTTCGAACAATTCCTCAGAACACAACCCATTGTACAAGCGGTAGAACACACACAGTGAGGCAAAGTCTCTCCTCAGACTTAAGGGCTCGATACCGCAAGTGAGTTTGGAATCGTCGACAATTCTCACAGCCCGTCGTTGAACCGTAGAAAGCGTATTTCAAACATGTAGGTACTTCTGTGTCACTAGTCATACACTATAATAATAATATCTGCTTAAAGTGTATTCTAAGATCGCAAAACGACTATTCGTCTGCAAAATTCACGTGTGTTAGTTTTTATCGAATTAATTTTAAATAAAATCAAATCAAACAATATCTATTCAAATAGGTTCCTAAGAACACTTTTGAATCGTCAATACAATATAAACAATATTAATTTCTGCCAAAAACAGCTGGCAAGAAGTTCTATTTAAAGTTATAATACAATACTTTGATAATAAGCTAAAGAGTATACAATATGTACCGAAACACTTATGAGGTAATAAAAATAAGTTAGTAAGCTATTAAAAACAAAGTCAAACATATCAATTATTATTTTATTTTTTTATGTAGCATTTAATGTATGAAATCAATAAAGACTTTAGTTGATTCATAATTGATGGCATTTCATGATTATATTTGCTAATTGCGATGATGATAAATAGCATTATATGATTGACGCATTTCAATCAACAAAATTTTTATAGTTATAAATATTTAATGCAGTGATGTTGTATGGGAAAATTATGATTCGGATTTACCTTAATGTAGATGCTACCAGAAGAAATTAAGGAGGATAATTTTCCAAAAGTACATTTATAAAGACAAAAAACAAAGTTTGAACGTTTTCATAGCATAGTTTTCGAAGCAGTAGATGTCGTCCTGCTGAGACGTGTCGATAGTCGAAGAGTGCCGCACATTTTGCAGGTTTCGTCGACAACGAACCTTTCTCTAAAACGGTTTCATTGTCACGAAACCCGAATCATGTGAGGTTTTTTTTCTCATAATCCTTGTTGCATCGTTTTGTACCTGGACAGCGTTCATCAATTCGTCATTTAGTTTCGTTAACAGCAATGTCTTCTGCTTTTCACCGAGTTTACAGGTGGATGGATGTCGAGGGTACACGATAAACATCAGTATCGAAGATTAACAGCTAGGCTAGGTAGATAGGCCTTTTGATTTTTTTTAAATATAAATATACAATTTTTTCAGCTATAAAATCTAAAAAAGTCAGTGTAATATATGCACAAGTAACATTATGCTTGTATCGTTATATAGCCAATCATATTTTTTTTTAATAGTAGAAATTAAATATAGATACATTTAAGGTCAGTCTATTATACAATTATCATAGTTTTAACACTAAATTATTTTTGTATTGTCAAACAATCATTAATTATATTATATCGTGCTTTAGTTTAAAAAATTACATGACAAAAAGCCTTTTGATTCAAGTTTGTTTAGTAATTTAAATGTGAAAATAGAATAACCTATAGAAAATAAATCTAACATATATACATTTTAGTTTTATAAAACGAGTAAAATAGTTTTAACACTAAATTATTTTAGTATGTTTAAACAATCATCAATTACAATATAACATCGTACTTCAGTTGAGAAAGTTAAGTCGCTATCAGCAATTTTGTTATCCAACATACTGTACAACAAAAAACACTTCGACAAGCATTTGGAAGTAATACGAAACAGAGGCAAAAACTTAGTACAAATTGACATCTCCCTTCACATGAAAAAGTTTTGATTCGTATTGTTTGGGAACAATGACTTATAATAACTGCGTAGAACATTTTATTTGTTATTCTTCAAATATTGTTCAGCGACATCTGTGTATGCCAAGTTTATATAAAACAGTAGATAATAAATATATAATTGATAAAGCAAAAATTTGAAAATAAAATCATGTGTTATTAAATATTTTAAAATTCTCGAGATACTCCAGAAATCCTGGTCGAGAATTCTTGTGCCTCAAGAAATAATAAAGGTCGATAAACCATAAACTCTCATACGGTTTAAACTTAAGAATGGTTATTGGCGTCTATTGTCCTCTTAATTACTATTTATATGTTTATTTTACATCCTAAGCCATTCAGCCTTTCCACGATTGAGCAACAAATATCTAAAAATCTTTTTCTCTTTTTTATTAGTAGAATATAAGGAACACCCCATACTATAAATTAAGTTATAGGCTGTTTTAGTATCTTATAATGCGTACTTAATCTCGTAATAGTCGTACGTTATCAGATTTTTTGTATAAAGAAACGTAACAGACAGACAAATCACTTATTCGCACTGATCTGCCGTATTCTATTTGCCTGTAATAATCGCGATGACAATCTCATATTACATAAAAGATTTGCCCTCTTTTCAATCGAAATACGATTTGCTCCCTTCAGAGTTATTACCGGGTAGGTAGTCTCGATTTTTTTCCGTATTCAAGAACGTCGTTTCTACGAGAAATTTTTGAATGTATTCGAATGAATAAGACATTTTGGCGTTGCAAAGAATGCATAATGTAGGCAAGGCTTGGTAGACAGGGGAGGGAGGTTTTTAACAAAATGTTGGCTAATAATGAAGACACACAGGAGAGTCAAATAAACCTTTAGAATTTTTTTACAAACATTTATAATTCAAAATAATAGTTAGTGACCATAAATTGAGGTGATTTCATTTGTGTACGTAAAATTGTATGTTAGGAATTAGACATTTAATTCCTTAATCTGTTTAAGCGTACAACGTATACATATAATCAAATCATACATTTAACAATTTCCTAATATACGCAGAACGCCATGATCCCTATTTAACAAGGCTTAACTCTCAGTAAATCAACATATCTAGTCAATTAACTTAACACACAATTGGATTATTACTAAAATTATTAATTAACAGAATTACCTATCTATCCTCAAACCAAACAACTGTAACATTGCCATTGTACACATCCAACATTATGTTGACTGCTGAAAACTAGGCCTATGGGTTTCCCAGCCTGCTGTACAATAACGCGTGACAGTTCAGGAAGATAACATTGTAGCAAGGAAATTCGGGAGCTGTCGCTTGTTGCATTAGCCTGGGAAATAAGTTTGTTCATTATGAGAACAAACAATACGGTAGGCTCGACGGCGTCAAAGGAAACGTGCGCCAACGCCGCGACAATAGCGGTCTTATCGCGCCGGAACGCGTCGAGTACGCCGCCCGCCCATCCTTTACCCCACCTACCTCCCCCTTCAACACGGTATACACACTTGACGTATGGGCACTGAATAAATGGAAAAACTTTTGCGCCGCCATCATGAGAGAGTGAACAATTATTGGTCAAGTGTTGGATTGCTCAAATGAGCGTTAATCTTGTGTGGAGTGATGTCGAGAAAGACAAACAATTTGTTTCAGTTGTTTCGACCTACTTTTAGTTTCTTTTCAACTATTTTCATGCCAATGTGGATTTGTTTGTTTTAAGTAGGTTACATTTATAGCCCAAGCTGTAGGGGGTTTTGTCCTATAAAAGGAGTATAAAAGGGTTTGATCGATTTTGCTTAGGCAAAAGAATCTCATGAAAAATTTAAGTTTTTGACCTCGAGTGTGGGGACCTTCAGCTCCCATCTTAGTTTGAAGGTGCCAAATTCCTTTTTTTTTAATTTGTGACATAAAAGATCTCTTTATGAAAAATGTGTATGAGAAGTATAGCGAAAAAGAAATTTCTAACATTTTCTTTGTATCTACTTTTATTCTGTGTACTTTATAGGTGAAAGTAACAATGGACAGAACTTTAAAGACAAAAAGGTGAAGGAATATCGACACCAGTGAAGTGATAATTCTAATTGCCAAGTCTTAACCTATAAGGTATGCGCTAAGTGCACAATGGAAATGTAAGATCATTTTTTAATCAAAATTTTGTAAATACAATTGGATTTCGGCAGCCAGTTTCTTCCCTTTCTTTAATTTTTACCTGGGCATAAAGAAGTTTATTACTTTTAAATATTAACTTTTTTGAGTTTTGAATTGGTGATAAAAAAATTATTTTGTCTTTGGACAGAACCTTTATAAGTTGGTCAGATGTTTGGCTTGGTACCCATAGTATAATAAGCTTGCTTATTTCGGTACCAGATGGCGCTATGAGAGATGTCCAATGCATATTTTATTTATACTATGACATTTTAATTAACATTTACCTCCGTCGAAACTTTATACAATAATGATAAGTTTTTAAATGTGGCGTACATTTCCATTACTAATTTAAAAATAATAAAACGGGATTAATAATAAAACGTCGGGTAAAAGGTATTTTGCCAAACAACGACACGTTTAATCCCGTTTATTTTTTTAATTTATACAATAAACTTGTTAATACGGGTTTAGTGACATTTTTATGAACACTCCGTGCACGAAACTACGATATTTAACGATGAAACTAGCACTGTATCTACCGGTATTTTTATTTCTGAGGGCTTAATATTGAAAGTAAATATAAACAAATATTTTTATATTTATGGAAGACACGGTCAAAAGATATGACTGAGGTCAGGAGTTGAACCTGCAACCCTGAGATTTGAAGAATCTTTTGAGGTACTTTGCTAATTAAATTTATAATTCACAACTAGGAGTCTTTACAAAGATAGATTATTTCTATGTATTTTTTTTGTAAAAAATGTGTGTTTATAAGATTTAGGTTAAAGCCACGCATAGGTTACCTAGACTTAGTATATTTAAATACGGAAAGTAAACTGAATATATTTGTATTAAGCCAGCGCAAACAAGAACAGAAAAATTGTAGATTATTAGACGTAGATGCGGCACAAGTAACGACATATTCATATTTAAATATCACATTGCGTTTCGTTGCACATACGTCTGCGACTGCATATGTAAGTTAACTCGTGTGTTCTCTGCATTAGCTGCAAGAACTGTACTCTACCACACAGCATAAATAATGTAGATTTCTTTACCTGTAATAAATTTATAATATTTAATTATTAATAAGCCTTGTAATTTTAAAATGATAATTAATGATCAGCAATTGTATTGTTACTACATATACATATAAGTATGTATAATAATCACGCTTATATATATGTATTCTGATATATATATTAGCATTGGCTATTCTACTATAATATTTTATTATATTTTTTTGATATTTATTATTATTAAATTATTTATATATGTATACTTATGGTTAAACTTTTTTAGATGTTTAGAACAATTCGTGATACCCAATTCTTATATCAGTTTGGCGGCGTAGATACATTTGTTTGGCGGCTTTGCTGAATCGGCGACATAAGAACACCTATAACGTATTGTATTCTATTTTTTGTGTAGATTATTGTGACTAAAAAGTTTTGTTTTCTGTGGATTGTTATGGTATTTTTGTATTATTTGTTATTATGGTGTTGCTATTTGCCTAATAAATCATTAACCTTAAACTTACTTACTTAATAAATGGTTTATTATGTTATACTTTTTCTTTAAAGTATTTTTAAGCTGTACTTAAAACGATGATTAAGGTTTTTATTCACCGAATGAGCGTTGAAATATTGATTTTCGATCTCCTTTATTTATTAAGTTAAGTTATATATTTAAGTAAAAGTATTAAAAAATTTGTAAGTATAACTATACCTTACTTAATGTAGTATACCATAACTGATAATATATAATTTTCACCTCTCCAGCACCGAAGGGGTGGTTTGCTGTTCATAAACAGTGAGCAAAATCGATTTTTGCTGCGAGCGTGAGAATATTACCTATTTTTTCGCACTGGCAGAGGTGAAAAGTTGTTTGTTTCACACGGGAGCAAATTAGTTTAGGTCTCGTGCCTTTAAATCCCTCGTTGTACTCAGTTGTCTATAATTCTAGACTACTTCGCTAGCTTGGGATGTCAATTTAGCACTATTCCCAAAATACAACTTTTCCCACTTGTTGAACAAATAACTATTATCTAAAATGATAGGATTTTTACATATTCTGAGGTAAAAATATACCGCTTACAATGTTGTCTATTGAAAATAGGAAATAGGCGTTAGAGTAGACGGGCGGAGATGAAAATAAATTTACTTTCTGGGGAAAAAAATTGTTCTCACAAATTTAATTTCATGCAAAGGGCGCGGTGGTAAGCCATGTTTATCTAATATAAACTTCTAGTAAATAAGATTACTTAATACTGTGATTTTAGATTACATGGCTTTAAGCAAAATATGAATTAAATTTTTATTTGCTGTAATCAGTATGTATTCAGTATAATGATGATTCATTCTCTGCCTATTGTGACACTTTTGCTGGCGTTCCACAAGGTGGCGTGTTGTCACCACTACTCTTTGCAATTTTAATTAATCGAATTACATCTTACATATCTTCTCCCTACCATCTCTATGCAGACGATCCTTATTATTATTACTTTCATAGTGGCAAAGAAACAAAAAATGTATGCATACATTGTTTTATTTATTTATATTTATAGCTGTATTTTGACTGTTTTCATCCTTACGTCCCTACTGTTGGACCACAGCATATTTTGTGATATTGTCTCCACACGTAGACCCAATGCGGATTGTGGACTTTTTTTTGCTACTTATTGTCTACTTAGTATTTGTACTACTAAGTTCTAATCCTACAATTACAAACAGTAGCTTCTTTCGTATTTTTTATATTTTTCTAAAAGGCATTTTAACACTTTCAATGATAACGTTACTACCTCATAATAGACTGACTGTAAATATAATGATTGCGTTTATTCATAATTATAAGTTTATATATTTTTGGTTACTGTATCAAATCTGAAAGGCAACCATAATGTAAATCTTCACGGGTTTTATTCCCAGAAGTGGCTGGATACATACTCACATCATAATGTCCTACGCAACATCTATGACTGCAACACTGCTTCTGATGCAGCACATCTGGACTAAGATAGATGGTTTTATATATGTCCCATACGACATTAATTATGATCCTTAAGGTACCAAGTGGTAAAATAAAAGACTAAGACAGAATAATAAAACGCCCATTGGCAGTTCCTTTGCTACGTAGGTACCGATTTAAGAGGACGAGTGTACTACAGCAAAAAAGTAAAAAAAAATAATAAAACCTTTTTAAGAAGAGAAGTTTATTATTACAGCAACTTATCTACTGTACTTCAGAGAAAAGCATGTTTTAACAGTGAACGAGACCATTCAGGAAGTTTATTAACAATACCAGAGTTTCTCGACCGCACACTGAACATAGCTTTTCACAGACTTACAATCTAAACAAGTTACAAAATATAACAAAGACCCAAAGGCTCCTCCCTCTTAAATCTTCCAAGTCAAATACAAAGGAACAAAAATGGTGCCTGCAATTTTGTATGACATCAACATCTCGATCCAGCGCCGCTCGAGGGAACTAAACCGAATTTATGGTTTGAAAATTAAACTCAAATTGGATATCGTCGAGTAATTTTTAAGCATTTGCATTTAGTGATTAATTACGCTGCGAGAAATTTCATGGTAATTCAATAGAGCGATGAGGAAAATTTCTCGTTATTTTCCTATTCCGTCTCAAAACATCTACGGAGCAATTTAAATTTAAAGGCACGGTTCGCACTTTTTTAGTATTAGGCTAAAATTAAAAAAAAAAAAAAAAAACAGTAAGTCTTTTGGATTATTTGAACGCTTTTCTGCCATAAGAGTTTTTCATAGAAACCTTTTGAGAACATATGCAATTTTATGTTTTGCTTATTTGTAACAAAGCATACTGCACAAGTGTGAATAGAAATTCCTTAGTCAAGATTATGTTTAAATTATCTACTGTAAAGTTAAATTAAAATATGTTTAAATTATCTACAGTAATGTTAAATCAAACGAATACGAACTCGAGAATTCTGTAAAATGTATCACAACGTAACAAAAAGTTTTAGAGGTTTTATACCTACATGAAAAAAAACCTAAAGTAGTTATTAAACCACTAAATAAATAATTCTACTCTCTACTTGAGAAGAAATAATTCTAAGCTATATATTGTGTAAAAAGGTACTGTAGATATCGGTTCACTCAGTACCCTTTTTATTTAAATCGCTTCTTTAAACTATAGGCAAAACCCTCGAACTGCACTTGAAATAATAAAACTGAAAAACTCCGAAGGAAACGGAGCTCCCAAAAATGTAGAAAGAAAAACGATAATACATTTGAGAGTACCTACTTTATGTGTTGACACTTTTATCACCCTCTTTTTTTAAAAAAGAGAATCGATGAAAGACTGTTTACCTTCTAAGGGTGTTGTTTTTTCAAAGAAATTCCTACAAGTTCCACGCGCTATTAATTTACAACTTTAGTAGAGAATGGTCGTGATAGTTAAAAAAAACCTTAAAAAAGCACTGAAGTATAATTAATTTATCTCTATATTTTTGTAGTACAATAAATACACCAGTGATTTTAGATGTAGCGTTAGGTATAACCGACACACGCTTAGTTACCTACATATCTTATTTTTACTCAAGGTTACTGATCAGTAAAACTGGCTCTTGACCATAAACGTATTTATATAATAGTGAAAAACTACTATATCTGGTTCCAGACCCAATGTCAATGTTTTATAATGGTTTTCGAAAGTTGTTCACACTATATTTTTTAGCTTTCATGTTCTATTTATATTAGTCATTGTACCTGCTTCAGACTTTAATATTTCTGCTATCTCGTAAGTGTTTGTTTCAAAATAATTGATGACTCAACTTTAATCAAAGATTATTATTTGTATTAAGAAAACAGTGTCTCGGAACGTGGTCAAAATATGCAAATAGAATTAGTCTGAGATACGAACAAATAGAAACAGGGACCGTTAAAAAGGGTAGGTAATGTACATACAAAACCATCGCAGAAATAAAGTGTGAAAATCAAATATTTATATTATCATTTAGAAATAAAATAAAGATGGTATTGTGTTTTCCTTTTTTATTACAGAAGCTGTAGTAAGTGTGCAAAATTGATTTGCCATAATCTTTGAAGTTTTGTGAATTAAAATTTGTTTTGATTTTGATAAAATGGCGAGCTCCTAAATTTTTGTTTTGAAATCAAAATGCAAAGTAAGATTTAGGAAACTTCGGAGATTATGGCGAAATTCATTTTGTATGAAAACAATCTGTGGTGTTTACACTTAACAATCCTATATTAAAAAAATAAGTTTTTGAAGAAATGTTGATGTTTGTTACTTTAATAGTATCATGCATCATGGTAGAATAAGATCTATTATCAACTTATAGGAAATTTTTGGATATTTATTTATTATTATATAGTTTCACAGGTTTATATGTTGGTACATCATCATTATAAATAAATATATTATAGCAAAGATGCAGTCAAAAGATTAGCTTCGAGCTTGGACTAGAACCTGCAACCCTAAGTGCGCTTCCACACTGCGGTTTTCTGAGGACTAAATTTTTACCCACGTTTTAGCATTCCGCGCTGCGCTTCCGCACTGCTGAAATTTAGAAGTGGATATTTTACTATTCTCGACATGGATTTCCGACAGAAAGCTTGTGCCGTCCCACTGATCCTTTGTAATTTACAAATCGATAATGGGTGCATCCTTTTAGAAACCAACGATATATAAAAGGTTTCTTTTATAAAATTAACAGTAATCTTAGAGAATTTCCGGACATATTTTTTAATTATTTTAGAATGTCAATCGATTCATTTGATGAACTCCTATGTGTAATAGGCCCATATAATACACACAAAGGCTGTCACTGGCGAGAAACGCGTGCAGAAAACCGCAGTGCGATCACTTTGATATAATTCCATACCCCACATTTCAGACGCGGTTTTGAAACCGCGCAAGGAAATGTGGCTAGTCGCGTTTTTAAATTCGGCGGCGGAAGAAAACCGGCACTGTGAACGCTTTTATTGTGTTTTATACACCACATTTTTTGCAGAATAAAAACCACAGTGCGGAAGCACACTTAGTGCTCTACCATTAAGCTATCAAGCTACAATTCTGGCTAGATAAAATCTAGACTACATTCTTGCCCCGAAAATACGCTCGTTACAAACGCCACAAGCACAACTTCTAGGGACTTATAAAGTCCCAGTACCTTAATAGCTCAATGCTAGTGCACTACGACGGAATCTCAGGGTTGTAGCTTCAAGTCCTGGCTCGAGTTATATCTTTTGATCTTTGCTATAAAAATATAATTATATTGATGTTGTAGCCATAGTTATGGCCTTAATGATATGTGACTCCAAGCTTCTTAAACGAAGAAAAATTATTTCTATGTATATGTATTTAGTTTTTTAATTGTCGGTGGTGGCCTAAGGGTTTTAATTTCACTTCACGTCCTAAGTGGCGGATGTTCGAACCCCGTGGTCGGCGAGTACCAATGAGTATTTTCATAATTTCTCAAGTACACTGATTTATTTATTCACACCACTGGCTTTTTGGTGAAGGAAAACATTGCGAGGAAACCTGCATACGCCAAGAAAAAAAAAACCATATGTGAAGTCCACAATCCGCACTGAGTTTGCGTGTGGACTATGCCCCAAATCACCCTCGCTTATGAGGATAGGCCATGCCCCAACAGTGGGGACGTATGAAGGCTGACAAGCATGTGCTTTTATCTCGCATTTCTTAATTGTATGAAGATTTGTAAGATTCTTGTACTAAAATTATATAAGTTCCTTGTCGTTGGGAATATAGGTAGGTTTACCACGAGCGTAACTAAAGGTCATAGTGCCTTCCATTAGCTTAATTTGTTCAAGTCTCATATTCACACGCCAATTCTTATTTCTTAATTATTTTCCCTCTGGTAAACCAGTTAGATTAATTTTCAATAACTAATTAACTTTCATGTTGAGTCGCCAGTAATATGTATAAAAATTAATTCTAAAAAGTAGGTATTTCACGTAAAATAAAAAACAAACTTATTTCACTTGAACACCATCATCATCACATCCACAAATACCTTATAATACGGATATTTCATATTGATAACAGATCGATATATCTTTGTGTTAGTTGACGTAATAATTAGGGGTTTCTTCGATATCAACGAAATAAAAATGATTTCTTAAAATAAGTCTGTTTAAATATAAGTATATCAATTTTCTACTCTACTTTTCAGCCCCCTCTATAAAAGAAGGCGCTTCTAGACACAACTTAAAAAAAAATATAATAATAAAAATTATAATTAATGTTTAAAGTAAAAGAAGTTGTTTAAAATCAAATTCAAATTCAAAATCAAATTAAAAAAAAATTTTGATCATTTTGACAGTTTTGAAATGTTATATTTAATGAACTTTTGTTTATAAGAAATTGATCAAAATTCATTACGACCCGCTTCGGGAGCGGGGGCAAACACGCACTTTGCTCCCACCTAATGGCGAACCAATCAAATCAAATTCAAATAGATGGAATGAAAACAAAGTTATTACTTAAATGCGCCTGAAATTTTTCGAGTTAGAAAGAGTATATTAGTTTTATTTTGTTTTCACCCGAATGTGGCGGTTTTTAACATAATTAATTTAATTTACGGTCATCAAATCCTTTTTGACCCGTAGGTACATACATATAGGCACTTCTATAAACAAATATGACACATTTAATAATAATATATAAACAGACACTTTTGCATACATCTTCACACACTCTGTGGTTAGCAGTATCAATTGCTGTTCTAATTGTTTCCGGACCTTTACCGTTGGAACACTTCAAAGATACCTTTGAGCTTTAAACTTTGTTGCCCAAGGTGCATTGCTATTACCGTGCGGAACGCTTTAATTTAGTTTTAATGCAGGACTGTGCACAAGAAACCTTGCAATCTGTCTCATCGTTCGTTGACTTAAGTGGTCGTCTGTGGCGACCGTTTCCCAAGTTTCAAAGTAGGTTTCCTTCCACGTCCCACGAGGTATGAAAGTTTGCAACGAAATGCCGTCTAGCCGCGGATGCCACAACAACTGCCAAACTTGGCACCACTTTAATTAGTATTTGCTCTCCTTTTACTGGACTTATTATTAAGTGGTTTCATGGTTTTTGAGTTTTATTTGTGGAATGATATCTAAGCATCCTAACCTAGCATAATTTTCAGATCTTTCAGAATTATCAGATCAGAATTATGCTTATACGTGATTTTTATTTGCAAGTGGTTATAATGTTAATTGATAAGGAATTTTATTATTGAAATGTACGGTTTCAATACTTTTTCTTGCAAATGTTTGAAACATATTCAAAAAAACATCAATGATAATGATATAGTTGTGTTAATTTTTTTTTAACGTTCACTGGGCGAACTTATGAACATTAGACCCTAATGTTGCTGACCCCTTAAAAATCTAATCACTCCTGTCTTGAAAATCTTATATATGATAGTATTTACTATGATATACTTATATATACTTAAACTTATATATATATAACTATATGTTGTAGTCCTTAGGGAATACCTTTACAGCGCTTAGTTCACAATCTATGCGTTAAAAGTTTATTAAAGTTTAAAATCTATGGCAAAGTTGTAAGTATCATTTCAAACAATTCTTCGGAACACACCCCATTACACAAGGTAAGGCAATGTAGAACACATACAGGGAGGCAAAGTTTCAATACCGCTTAAATAGAATCAAAAGGGAAAAGCTATTCAGGTGTTTAGGCTGCTATTTGGGTTTCCAACTCCGTTTGACATAGCTGAATAAGCTGGATATACATAAGCAAATGAAACTTGAATAAAAATTAAGTTTCCTTCTATTTTGCCCTATTTTATTGTTTGTAGCAGATCATATAAATATATTTAACTCCAATAGTGTATACAGAGAGAAAAACTTTTCATAAAAGAAAAGATCCTTATCACGAAGTAGATTATCCTTACAAACATAATAGCTAATAATATACTTATTACAAAAGCCGGAAATACGTTCCAAGTATATTAACTTTAGCGCCGACTACTACCTATTTGGTATTTCCCTGTAAAGCCTTTCTCAATAGACGGGGCGTCGGGGTAATAAGCTCAGCGATGGGCTATTACGAGTCTGCGATAGAAATTCGTATCGCCGAGGAGCCTACACAGGATCAGTATCGGTACAGAACAACTTTTATAGAACATTCACTAGATTGGAATGGGAGGGCTACAATTGCAACCGATTAGAGCTGGTGCACCGCAAATTATAACTATTGTTCGAGGCTATTGTCCATTCGTATCCAGTTCCTAACTGATATTTTTGAAATGAGAAAAGAAATTTCACTAAGCGTCTGGTATTCTTCCAATATGAGTATGTTATGATTTCGTAATTGTAATTTTTGTTATGTTTGGTAATTTTAATCAATAAATAACTTGTTGAGTAAGCTTGAATGAGTATATTATAACTAAATCTCGTCCTAACGAACCCTGGTTTCTTTTCTGAAACCTCTCTTTGAGCACTCAGTTAAAGTGACCTTAGGGGTTTCTCCCATACATCTAAGTGTTTTAATCATACCGAAATATGTTTAATCTTTTAAATTTAATTTAATTACATTTTTTTATTAATTTAATTTCTTTTTGTCAAGAAAAAAGAAGACGTATGTGAAGTCCACAATCCGCACTGGGCCCGTGTGTGGACTATGGCCCAAATCAACCTCGCTTATGAGGGTAGGCTGTGCCCCAACAGTGGGGACGTATGAAGGCTGGCGAGAGAGAGAGAGAGAGAGAGATGTTTAATCTCGGAAATTCCTGTAGGAATAAGTAAAACCTAAGAATTCCGCAAATTAACAGTGGAACTACCGGTAGCACCGCTAGTTGCCTTAGTATAACAATAACAAAAAAAAATTGGTCTAAAAATAAGCGCCCATATCTGGAAAGTACAATACAGAAGAAAATATGAAATTATATACAAATTTGAAGTCATTTATTGTTATACCACTTAGTAAATGAAAACGGAAAATAAAATAAAACTTACAGTACCTTTTTTTTCTACAATAAATTTTTATAAGAAATAGTTGAAACTTCAAGCTAAAACTGAATCTAACAAGAGATTAAAAGTACCCTTCTTAACAATGCCTAAGCTTGTTTAATGGTACTTTGTTATTTCAGGTTGAATCTGCTACAAAACACTTAACTTTGAGTGCGTATCTTGATCGACGGACCTCTTTTTATTGTAGTGCATATACTAAGATGTGTAAAAAGTGGTATAAAAACCGCCCTAGTGCAAGTTGGACCGAGGGTTCCTTACTAATGGTGGTATCATTTACGCAATTTACAAACAGAAACCAAAAAAAAAAGTGTGCCGCTAAGCGGTCACCCATCCAAGTACTGACCAAGCCGGACGTTGCTTAACTTTGCTAATATCGTTTCAAACAAACATATGTGTTACAGTTTCTCTCAATATTAAGCTAGATGGCGCTGTAACGTTATTATTTGTTGTTATACTTTAGAGCTTACACACAATATAGCTGCAAGATTGAAGCTAGTATGTGTTACTGTTTTTACGATGAAACACCTATGTTATTAAATCCGGGTCTTCTGGTCGTGTTTCGCCGTAACATTACACGAAAACATGTACACGAAACATTCCATATTCTTTACTAGTCTATGAAATAGTCGTTTATGTAAGTGACTAGTTATTTTTGCTGGCAAGAGTAATAAAATATTGTCGATAAAATAAACCGCATGAACAAAAATCGGTCGAGTTGAACTAATATACCGACAACGTCACTTGGTATTTTTTTGTTGTATACCAAAACCTTCTCCAGATACTTTTCTGAAAACCGCATCAAAATCGGTTCAGCCAAACGCGAGATAATTCGGACAAACGTACATTCATACATACAAACATACGGGTCAAACTGGAATCTCCTTTTTTGTGAAGACGGTTAATAAAAAGAAAAACATAATAGAATGAAAATAAATAAAACAGAAAATAAATTACATTTAGGAACTATGCAAACTTTTACATTATAGCTATTAAATTATTTGGAGTAGGATTATATTTTAAACAGAGAATAGAAGAAACACTTTTAAAATATTAGGTGGATTGTCTTATATGTAACAAACAAATTTTGATAGTTAAATCATTGAGTAGGTATTAATTAAGGTAATAACATTTACATATCATCAAAACATTGAGTTGCGTTTAGCTATAAACAATATTTACTCCTCACAGGATTTGTAGGCTCAATAGTTTTGCATTTAATTAAATTATACAATGCATTTTAGCTAGCTAGCTAATGCATTTTAATTAACTTAATGTTGAAGTAATTAATGTATGCCTTTACTGATTTGTGCTAGTTTTTTAATAATAGTTATATTACTATTAATTTATAAGTTTATTTTATATAATTCTTTCGCTATTTGTATGTGCAAAAATAAACGAATACGTGTTTATATAAGTAAATGGCTATCTGGCCAGTTCTACATCCACAAACCCGAATATTATTAGACTTCCTTCAACAACGTGTCGACTTTTTGGTGATTCACGTGGTATTCCTCTATTCAATTAAAAAAATCAAAAACGAATTTGTAAACGTTTCATTATTTCCAATCTATACTGCGATCTAAATATAATATGTATAGACAAAGGATACTTTTGTAGTCCAGTCTTTGGGGACAAACTCTACAAAACGTGGAGTATAAATGTTTTAATGGGTATGGGTTCCTCATAAAAATGCTAGCCGCCATCTGGATTTGACCGTTTGATGATGCCAAATTTTTTTGGACCACACTCGACTTCAAACACACCGAATGATAAAACGTTGCGGCTTGTGCTTTGTTTGCCACACAGTCACAGATTAAGAATTTTGTAGCAACGTACGGAAATTGAACCCAGGTCCAATTTTCCAGCCCTCTCACTACCACTGCGCCACTATCCTCGTAGAAAGTTACGCCAAATCATAAAAAAAACTCAGGTGCTGTATACCAATAAATTCACCGACCCAGTTAGATTACGGAGCTAATTAATTTAAAAAATTAGGTCACCCAATCAAATCAGCATAATGAATGAAGCAAGAAAGTGAGTAAGTACGCCGCCAGGACCTACTTTCAGTAAATAAGCTTGTTTAGATTGTTATGATGTCGCCAAATTTAATTGAATAAGGCTCGCTTTAACGACAGAGCAACTTAAACCCACAGCGTTAATCTTCAACGTGAAATCAATTGCCAAAAATTGTATTTGCCCACAGACAATAGCTTGTCGACTTAGGACCTTGTGATCAGTAGTTAGGTTCATATTTTCAGTGTCGAGTCGCTCGGAAGGAGAATCATATCAAAGTAAATTATTTCCTCCTATGTCGTGGTTTACAAAAGTATATATCCACCGTGCAGAGCGTGTAGCGATTTTAAGGTTTCTGCTCTAAGCTAAAGGTTTACTTTACAATGGCTTAAAATGAGGTAATTTGTATTGGAGAAATTTATGGAACGGTGTTATAACAGTCACCACAAGGGCTAGCTCCGTTGCCGCAGCGCTGCATCCTATGTCATGGTGCGGAAAAGACCTGGCTGCCCCTTTATTGCTTGCTTCAAATTAATGCCTTGACTTTACAAGTACGGACTTTATACATCGTGGCCACATTTATCGGGTTTTATTAAGAAAATATTTTATAAAAGATAAAAAGAAATGTTGCTAAATTTCAAAGATAAAAATAGTAGTCAAAATGATCTAGGGTATTATTAAGAGAAGTGGCTGTATAGTGCATGCCAATCTGCAAAAATGTTTTATTTATAAGTTAAATTGGCAAGACTTGAAGTGAGTGTGGGAAAAAATGGTATTTATTTTATTATTTTCTATGCTAACAAAACTTATATTCCGAAACAACTAAGTCGGCTCCGTGGCTCAGTGTGTAATGGGTTAATGACCCGACTGCTATAAATCAAGGGGCTTGGGTTCGATTCCCGCACATGAAAAACGTTTATGTGATGAACGTTTGTGTTTGTTTTGAGACTGGGTGTTTTCTATGTATAATATGTATGTATTTATATATATGTATTTGTATCCGTTGTTTGTATCCATAGCACAAGCTTTGCTTAGTTTGGGACCAGACGGCGCTGAGTGTAATTTCTAAAAAATAATTATTTATTATTATTATTTATATATTTTCGGCTATCTAGATTTGCTAACATTGTTCTTCTTCACCTTTTGAGAAATTCATAAAAATCGTCTTATAGGTTCGATTTCCGGCTCGGTATATGTAATTTTTTCTTTAGTTTTTTAAGATAGCAAGGTAAATTCATACCATCTGGTGGCGAAGTAAGATAATGACCTTTACAATAAAAATTTATAGCGTAACTAAACACATTTCATTGACTGCATCAGTGGCTTTACTGCCTGCAGATTCGAGGTCGTGGGTTCGATTCTCGCACAAGACAAACTATTTGGTATGACCATTTGTGTTTGCATGTTGTAATTAATTATATAAATGTAAAAAAAGCTCGATATATTTGTGATTTGTTTTATTGCGCAGCTATTAGTTGACTTATATATCCGCCATGTTGTATTTAATAAGTATAACGTCACATAGTCCATGTCACTCTGACCATAATAAAAAATCGCTTGAAACCTCGATCTTTAAAAGGCACTACGGTGGAACATACGTAAATATAAACGTACTATCATAGACTGCTAAAATCACAACCCTTCCTTTTTGATTTGCCGTAGTCGGGTAAAAAAGACTTAGGACTGTTAACTGTGGTCGAGACGATAGAAGCTTAAGCATTCTTGATGTATATTTATGTATCGGTTGGTCATATCGGGATGAGGAGTAGGTACTTGTGACGTACCGGGGGATGGGGTGCATGTAATTTTCAGATTAGTTTGTTCAGTGAATGAGCCAGGCGGGCGGCCGTCGCAAATATGTGGACAATATACGCCCTTACACAGCCTAGCTACGTGCTCGATAGATTAAATTGTTTTTTTTAGATATAGGACGCATAAAACAAATGTTGTGTACAAGAAATTTGTACTCTTAAATATAGTTGATCATTTCTCATGCAAAATTGTTTTCCTTTTTAACAAAGAGTTACCGTTCTTAAATGTACATTAGAATATACATAGCACCACGGTACATAATATACAGTAAGTTCAACAAAAAATAAATCAAAAAAAACCCAGATGTTTATTATCAATTTCGATCGCAATAAATAAAATCGTATTTTATTCTTGAGCGAGAGATATCTTTGCTCTATAAATCATTTTTATTGTGCCGTCGAAAGTACCCCGAGAGTTCGGGGTGATGGCCGACTTCGACGCTAAATTGGGATAACTTCTCTAACAGTGTATACAAAATTAACAACAATTTTAATACTTGTAAACTTTAAAAATATATTTTTTCAAAAAAAACTTTATTGCCTTGTATACGGTGTAGTTTTTAAGACTTAAATATTGAAAAAAAAAAATTATATTAATATAAAAAAAAAAATATTTATTTATTCTATTTGAAGATCTTGCTGTTTTATGAGCAACACAAATGCCGACTTGCAACTTGGTAAAACTGTAGAACTAAGTTAAAAAAATTCAAGTAATCACAGACCAGACTATTGAATTTTCACAACCTACAATTTGGATGAATTTCTTATCTAACTAATTTTTACAATGTATAAAATTACGTCTACCACTAAAATAATATACTCTACTATACTCATTACTTATATGTACTATAAACACTATCTTAACCTGCAAGCTATTAATAAAATTGACAGGAGGAAAATGTGCACAAGACGTGGCCCTTTATTATTTCGCATAATTAATTCTCTTTATCTTAAACTCTGCTACAAAGTTAATAATATAATAACTTAAAGGTATTTCAAGTCTAAGTAATTGTTTATTAAACATTTTAAAATACAGGCAAACCTACTATCTAAAACCGAAAACAAGCCAAGCAAATCTAAACCTTACAAGTTATTTGTAGGTTTTCAATGTGAATACACAAAGCAATTTTCTGCAGAAGGTTAAAATAGAAGCATGTAGTAACCGTGCGTTTGGTACATTAGGTCCGTTCAATTAAAAACAGTTACTGTGGACTTAAAGAACATCCATGTAGCTGAAGCAGTGGGAGAGCTTGCTGGAAACAAAGCTTTGAAATTATTTCCGGTAGTTGGGCCACGCTGTCCGCCACGCCTCATTTCATACCTCTCCTATACAATGCACATGAATGCGGATGTCTTTACAAATTCTACAATGTACTCATTGCGCCATAAAACACGCTGTTATTGTAATACATTGTTATTTTTCAATACGGAAAAATAAATAATATAAATTATTTTATATTATATAGGCAATAAAAGTACAGTTATAGCCAAAGTCCATATAGAATTAAAAAAAAAATATTTAATTACTTTGACGATTCAACAGTGTTTGTAAGACCTGATTTAAAAAAATATTACTGACTTTACAAAAATAGCATGCCGATCACAGTGTTACTCACACTCTTACAAAAATAACAAAAGTCGTTGCTCTTGTAGGTATTGCACTAGCTGAATAATATGCACAATTGCAGGTGGCTGACTGCGATGTATAAATAATAACAGGCTCATCTATCATTAATTAAAAGATACTGTTTTTTTTTTCATCCTACTATCCCGTAATAAAAATAACAGTATAGTAAGATTTATTTTTCTGTATTTTAGAGTAGAACAAGTCACTGGATAGAAACTGGTCTGGATTTTAGCAAGAAGATATTTTTAAATATAGAACGCACTTATCAGTGCATTACATTGGCGTTTTATAGGGTTAACTAATGACAGGAACAGGTTTATGTCTACGACACAGTTTGTTGATATTTTCAAAACTCTTTTGTAATTCTTCGGTGCGGACCTTATTTTTATCGTTGTTTGGGAAACAATTAAAGCATTTAAATCATGGTAGTAATATTATCTTATTTATACAATTCATAAAAGTACTTTGTTATATAATTTTGTATTCTAATCCTTGTAAACAATATAACAAAAAGCCCTCAATGTGGATCAATTTAGAAAATAGAACCCCTTATTCTTAGCAACAGGGTCTAAAGAACGCTCTAAAGTAAAGATGGTCTTACAAAGTGAAATAATGTATGTATTTATGAGTGTACATTTGGATTGAAAATAATTAGTTGAATATTTGAGACCAGTTTTGTGGAGTTTTATTGATTTAAGATTATGACTCGATTTTCATTGCTATAGCACATTTTTTCTGGCTGAATATTATTAGAAGAAAATAGTAATTACCCAAAAAATATGTCTTTTTTACCACTAAGGTGTCACCGCAGCCCATGGATGCTTGCAACACCTGGGGCATCACAAGTGCGTTGCAGACCCTTCTAAAATCGAATAACGTCTTTTTAAAGAATCCCATACTGTAGTCCTTAGAGAACACCTTGGCAGGGCTCATTCCACATCCTATGCGTACGCGAGAGGAAGTTTAAAAACGCACTTAGAGATAGATTGGTCTCGATTTAAGTCACAAGTTCTCGGCGCTTTTCCTCTATAACGGAACGGGGAATGTTGCATGGCCCGTGTAATAAGCGTCTCCAGTACTGTCATCTGCATGGCACTGTTTGTTATTGATGGACAACTATCTAGAATAGCTAGCTAATATATATATATATATATATATATATGAAGAAAACAGTACAAAGCCTTGCTGTGACCCCAGCATTAATGCCCATGCAATCATAGCAACTACCGTCAACTACGGATCGCATGCGTGTGTGTCTGCCCGCCAAAAACTAGCTACCCATTTGCACAAACCCTTGGGCACTCCGTAATATGTTAAATTTGGCAGAAGGCACCGGTGCCAGACCCCATTCGCTATGTCTAGGCTACATGCTTATACCTCCCCCTGACTCTCAATGGCTATTTCCCATCGGTGTGCGAGATAGACTAGAAGGTCACCAGTCGAGCGACCGTGGTGAAAACCATATTGACGGTCGCTGACTAGGTCGTGTTTTTCTAGGTATCTTAGAAGCTGTGTGTTGATATCACGTTCCATCACCTTGGAGAGGAGAGAGGTAATAGCGATAGGCCTATAATTCGATGTGTCTGATCAATTAATTTTTTTGGGCACCGGATGCACATTCGCAGTCTCCCTAGAAGACGGAAATTGCCCAGTGTAGTAGGAAAGCGCAAAGAGACGCGTGAATTCTGGACATAACTTGCGAGCATACTGTTGTAGTACCACTGCTGGGAAACCGCCTGGCCCACTCGACTTATGAACGTCTAGCTAAAAAAAGCAACGGTCGCCGGACCTCTTGCTGTGTTATGGAGATCTCCGGTATAGTCTTACCGCACCACTGTATAGTAGGCGATACAGTGCCTTAGTTGTTCATATTCAAGTTTGGGCAAAGGGTCTGCCCAGTAGATCGGCTTTCTCTTTAGCACTATGGGCCAAGTCACCATCGATTTTTCGCAGTGGTAGTAACGACGACTGGCAAATGTTCCCTTTGTCAGCTGTAGCAGGCGACCAGAAAGCAGGACTCCTAGAGGGACAGCTCGCATGTCGCCCACCCATTTTGCCGGTAAATTAGAATTTAGCTCTGGCAGTTGCTTTTGTTACTGAACCTCGAGGCAGCATTTTTCTCTTCATACTCAATTATCTCCTAATGCTACATGAACAACGTGTCTTTTTACATCTTGTTGCGTCACATTAATATTTTTAATTGTTCAGCTAGTCTATAAATTGCACCATAATCAAGCCTGTAATGAATTTATATGAAGATAGAAGTTTTCAGTAAATCGAAATGATAAAAATATACAATGTATGGCTGAAATCGATCGACCCATTGGGAAAATAGATGATTATCTTGCTGAAAACCGCTAAATGGATTTCTACCAAACATATTTAGCTTTTGTGTTGCTTAACAACGCCATCTATTGTCGAGTAGCTTTAGTGTTGCTGTGTCGGTAAAAATAATAGTACTACTACTCGCCAATAGATGTCAGGAAGAGTCATATTTTTCAATCTAACATTTCCTGAAAACACGAATAAAACGACGTTTTCTAACAATGAAACCTAGCTAGATCGATTCATCGCCCCCGAAACCCCCAGCATACTAAATTTCATGAAAATCGTTGGAGCCGTTTCCGAGATTCAGATTATCCTACAAATATTATAAATGTGAAAGTTTGTATGTCTGGAAGGATTTTTTTAACTCAATCACGCTTCAACCACTGGACGGATCGGTATAAAACTTGACACACATATAGGTTAGGTCCTAGAATAGCATATAGGCTAATTTTTATCCCTAAATTTTCAAAAGTTCCTGCGGTTAGTTTAACGAACTATTGCTGCACCTATAGCATGCCATAGCAATTCATTGCTTTAACTAATTAATTAATTAATTGGAGTTAATTAAGGAGTTCCACGCCGATAACCGAATTAGCCGGCAAAGTCTAGTATATCTATATACATACATATATACAAGAATTGCTCGTTTAAAGGTATTAAATTGGTTAAATTATTCTGCTAGGTAATTTAATGGGCTTGTGATGATATAAATCTACCAATAAAAATGTACAGTAGTTGGTTAATTTAAAAATGTTTGGGTCGAAACGTCGAGAGTGTCATAGAGTATTTTTTTTTTTTTTAAGTATATTGTTCTTCGTTTACACCACCGGCTTTTTAGTAAAAGAAAACATCGTGTGTAAACCTGAATACGTTATAGACGTTAACTCCACAATACGCACTGAGCCCGCGTAATTGAACACGGCCTCTCCCTAGAAGACGGAATATATAGATATTGCAGTAAAAAATTTCTTTATTGATAAATATAGCAAAATTATTGCAAAAATTACATAAATATTTAATAATAAGGTATGCTTTTATCCAAATATATTATGCTATATTATGTGCTAGGTACTTAAGACAAAATAAAACTATTGAGGTCTTTTGTTAACAACATAGTCTGAAAAACTAGATACTGCAACTACGTGCTTTCGTACAATAGCATAACCAAGTAAAATTACTACCATCCATAAAATATGCAATAATAAGGGCCATTTCAATAAGCGTGCTTCGACGTAAAACAGATATAAAGCGAGGTTATTTGGTTTCGCAGGCTATAAACCGGTATACTTGGTGGACAATGAAAACTGCATCCGCCGTTGTAACTTCAGCGCTTACAGGGAATTTCAAGGAGGCGGTTAAAAGGATGTCTGGAAAATTGTACGGAATCATTTCTGGTACGTGTGGATTAGCCATATAAGGCACAGAAGGTTCTCTCTTCGTTTTCTAAGGAGAATTAGGTGTTATTTTACAAGAGAGCTTATAGTTGGTAATTTGTTTAAAATTCTTCGAGGTTCTTCAGTTCTGGTTCCGTTTCTTAGTTTTTTTTAACCGACTTCAAATAAATGAGATTATCAATTGGACCCGTATGTATGTACCTAATATTGTTAGAATTGCATTATCTATTTTAATAATATAAAGGCGAAAGTGTCTCTGTTTGTTACTTTATTACGACTAAACTGCTGTACTGATTTAAATGAAATTTGGCAAGGTGACAGCTTCCTCCTCATTAGCTTCTACTACTTTTTCACTGTTGGAGCTAGGCCTGCCCACACCGAAGGAGATTTCAGCCATAGTCCACACCACGGGCGTTGTGCCGTTTGTGGACTTCACACAATTTTTTTTGACGTGTGCTTGGAGCTTATTGGGAACAGTTTCGAGTACGCCAGACTCTGGCGTTCGAGTGAAAAATGTATGCAAGTACTTTCACGGGTCTAGAGGAGTAAGACCTGCTTGCATACATTTTTTAATCGAATTTTAGTCTCGCATACTCGAGATTATTCCCATTTATTGCCTAGGTTTCCTCACGATGTTTTTTTCACATTCATTTAAGTATCACCAATCATGTAAGTTTAGTTGTCCATTTTGAACTGTCATTTTTAGGGCTCCGTTGTCAACAAGGACCCCTTATAGTTTCGCCATGTCCGTCATTCCATCTGTCCGTCTGTCTGACTGACCGCAGCTTAGATCAGAGTCCATTAGTATAGTAATTAGGCCCACAAAGTGGTAAAATAAAGTGTAATTTTTTTTCTATCGTCTACCCCATAGTGTGATGTGTCGTTGAATAGAGCTCGTATAATAATATTTCGATTTAACGATGCTTTTGCGAAATATTAAGCTTTAAAGTACAAATTTTTGTTAGAGCCCACACCTTAATGAGTAATAATCGACCATCTTAAAAAATGTAGTCGGAAAAGTAAAAATTGGACTAGGCTGCGGGCGGCGTTTAGCGGTACAGGGAGCCAATCGCGATCGAATTGATCACGAATGCCTAATAAAGTACCGATTCGAAATTTTCTCGAAAGATAATGAAGATAAGCTATCTTAGATTTCAATGATGTCGAATCCGACATTTCTCGAAGGCAAACCGGTCGAACTGCTTCGAGTGGGCCGGATCGTTCGAAACTACATCTCGTATTTAAATCATGACAAATTTTGTTTAAAATGATTGAGTTCTAAAGATTAATTCTACTCTTAGTGTAAGCTATATGTTATAATATTTAAAGGAAATGTCTAAAATGTAGGTTATAGTAATAAAAAGGCGAAAAGAGACGCTATTCCTACAATAATGCATTATTAGTCTTTCCTTAAAGTTTTGATTGGTCAATTTTCACATTTATTGACGTCACCCATCACAATAATATCCTTCTTTTTCTATTGATTTCCATCATAACAAACACTAGGTAACACCCCAAACACTGGAAAAAAGTGTTTTAGATCCGGCGCCGCCATCATTAAAGCTGCGTAATTTTTTATGACTAGGTGTTTATTTCATATGAGTAAAATTTATTAACACAAAAATTCAAAGTTACTGTACAAATTTTTTTTAATGTCCAAATACGTTCAAAGCTTATAGCGATTACTCAGAATAAATTTACTTTACAAACTAAGTAATACTTTTTTTTCCTTTTTAATAATGATTAAACACACATAAAATGATGCTTCATACCTTTTGTAGTCACCAAAATCTTTTTTAATATATTGGAAGAGGGTTGGCGTTTTTAAAAACCCTCTAAACCTAGGAAACGAAACGTACCTTGCAGCGTTATCTGTTCATAATGGCAAAATTTCGCTGCTTCGAAGGATATAAGCAAACGAGAAAATGGTGTCGACGTTCGAAATTATATAATAGAGATAATGTCTTCTAGATAGTCTTAAACTCTAATTTGAAATTATTTCGGATGAAGTGAGAAATAGGTCCCTGGTTACAAACTTAATAATCTAGTTGCTCTATCGTTAAAACAGTTACACGTACAAACTTCAATCTTGTAGTGATCATAGCGTGTGTGAGCTCTAAAGTATAATTATTAATAATAAAAACCGGCCAAGTGTGAGACGGGTCCAAGCCATTTACAATCTGAAGTCAACGTTATAACGCTATCTAGCTATTATCAAGCGAAACAGTAACACATTTGTTAGTTGGAAACGATATTCATAGTTAAGCAACGTCCGCTAAACGGCACACTTTTCATTTTTGTTTGTGATTGTAAATTACGTAAATGGTACCTACGTACTGAGCCCTCGGTGCGCGAGTCCGACTCGTACTTGGCTGGTTTTGTATTATACATTTGCAAAGACAGCGTCAGAAACCTAGAGCTAAATAATATAAGTCATTGAAGTCAAATCTCGCTTTAGTCACCGTATACGAAACTTACTGACCTGAATTAAACCCAAAAAAAACCCGCCAAAACCCTATGGCAGTTTTGAATGAAAAATACTATTAACGATGGTTCAGCTAACTCATTACCTGTGTAAAAATTTTATAAGATGATTTTTACATCGGTACATAAAGAATTTACATCGCATAGGCAGCAATAGAATCGTTTAAATCTACCAGTGTCAGAATGCAAACTACGGTCGAGTATTGAGCCGAGCATTCAGGCCTGTCTCTTATATTGAATGACTATTGTGATTGGCCACGTACCAGTGGCTGCGTGGCTGCACAGAACTTCGACGTGAATAGGCAGCTGTGTCACAGGGTGTGGCAACGCCGCCAATGTGCCAGTCTTATCTAAGGTAATGACATGCATGTACAATTGAACATTGTACAGTGAATGAGAGAATGTGGCTCATTTCACAGTATTGAAATCGTATTCACACATTTTCAGCTAAATATATGTGTGGTTTATTTTATCAATTATCGCCTTATATACATGGTAAAACCCGAAATGGTTAATTATACATGAAGTGACTTAGGTGTCTGTCTGTCTGTGAGCTTTTTGTCTCTGCAACTTTAAATACTATTGACTTGAAATTTGGCACATTTGTAGTACTTGAACGTATCTAAGTTAAAAAAGAAAGATAATTTTTTTTTGGTAATTGGAACTGTAGTCAAATCTTTCTTACTTTCAATGATATAATTTTGTATTTATATATATACATATTAACATTTTGAATAAGTATAATTTCCTATGAAGAAAAAGATAAATTTTTACATCTTATATCATTAAAAAAAACACATAGGTATTTGTTTCAATAAACTGCCAAAGGAGCATATCTTTCAAAGCCTAACTAGAACTGTCCTTAGGGATAATAATTACAGAGCCGGGAGCGTCGGTCGGCCTCAGTTACATTTTATAAAGTCTGCAGACATAATAACGATTATGAACCGTCGTGGTCTGAGCGAACGGCTTACCAGACCGCTTAACTTTGTAAGTCTGCCACAATTACTGCCTCGATCGCTTAATAAGAGACCTGACCCCCTAGGCAACTGTGCATTTCGTAGCCAACGTAGACATGTTATTGCATAACTATCTGTTGTCTGGTCTCAAATACATCAGGGTCGCTCATAGAGCTTTATAGATAATACTATGCTGGGTGTTTCTTCGCGTAATCAATTCAAAAATTACTTAGTGACCGACTAAACTGCAAGCTACAATAGCAATAGGTAAGTCTCATTGCTAATCGAACCCATTAGTAATGGGGAAGAAATGTGGTCAAGTGGCAACCACGAATCGGAACAGATAGCCTGGGACGGCCTCTGCTTAGAGCCGCAAGATACTGGTGGACGCGAGCGTCTATGGCCTGTAGTTCAGTTCATGTTCAGCAGTGAACGTCTTTCGGCATTTGCATATAAACTTATCTAATGGTAAGTTTACATGCAAAATATCTTCTTTATTTGTTCGGGTAAAGACGTTTCTATGATCGCTATCGCCGATGTGTACACTTGTCTAGGGGGTTTGTGCAAAACTTACGTTAGTTTACCTCTGTTCCATATGAACTTTACCGTACGCCCCGTATGTGTTGCTTTAATCCTTCCAATAAAAGTAATCGTGCGTGGCAACATTGGAATTGGTTTTAATAAAAAAATATTGCTATTGTTCGATTTTACAACTGCATTTTATCGAATTTACTGTACTATTTGTTTAAGTTAATTAAAATTGGGCTCGTTGTAATGAAGTTGTATCTGATCTGCATTTTGTCTCCAATACATAAAACAAGTACTTGATTATATTTTTTATTTACTTTTTGGTTATATGGCGAGATAATAGCATATTAATTTAATTTGACAACAACACTATATTTTAAAAAATGCAAAATGTCAAGAGCATTCATCACTATGGTTTACGTTTTTAGGATTCAAAACAATGTCAAATAGCAAAACAATATTTCATTGATTATGATGGAGTTTTACAAATGTCTCTTATGTGAACAGCTATACATATATCTCATATATAAAGGTATGTATTTCATATATATAGGTGTATATCTCTTATATGCAGTAAAGATAAAAAAATTGAGGGACTTTTATACATAAAACTCAGAGATAAATAAAAATGTTCGCGAACTCCTTGGTATATTCTGTTTTCGCGTAGTTCTTTAAATGAAAACGATTTAGAGGCTTTTAAGTAGTTAAAAGTAAACTTGTTTTTAAAATTACAATATAAGACCTTAAAAACACTTTGAATTAAAGTAATTTGGATTGAAATCTGTTAACAAATTGCTGATATTAGCAATAATTCTCATACAACGAAACCTTATGTTAATGCGCATATATAAAAAACGCACTTAGCCCTTTTTTTCATAATTACAAATTTTATTAGATTTTTATAAATATTAACGAACTCTTAAAACTAAAAGTTACAATTGACTTTACGTTTGATAAAAATATTGGATACGAACAACTTTGATTGCTTTAATATCATACGATGTTTTTGAAGCGCTGGAACTTATTAAAAGTAAATAGGAATTCTTGAGATCCAGAAAATAGTCTTATATAAAATACACATCTAATCTGTATTGATTCAGCGATCAAGTCGCAAAGTATGCTGCAACAAACTTTTCTGACCGGTGTATGGTCGCTAGTGTATTGTAAGTTTACACCATTTTATATGGCAACTGTATAGTTTTGATTTATGATCACCGAGTCAGAAAAGTTTGTTGCACTGTACATATAATTAATAATGATGGTAACCTCATAATGTTACCCTTTTTTTGAAAAAGATGTAGTTAATAAAAATATTTAAAGTTTTCTGCTACAAAAGTTTATTTTCAACATGTTCACAAGTCCCATAATTTAATTTTATACGTACTGTATTTTATGTGTACTTCGAATATTTAAGCATTGTTTAGTTTTTTTTATTTAATCCATAAAGAAACATTCAATTGGCAGGTGAAAGAACACTTGACTCTAGCATTAGTACTTTAAAGATTAATATTGCGCATACAGATCCCTGAATCTAAAAATGGTTTTCACCCACCCGCAATATTTCTATAAAATAAAACGAACTATCCAACGACATCCCGAATCATTTCCACTTTACCTGTAGGAGGACGACTTTTTATACAGGATTTTATTTTACCACTTTGTAGTGATGGTTAATATGTATACCAATACCACATTAGAGCTTTCTGTACAAGAAAGCTAGAAAAGTCTCTGAGCTTATAAATGGACGGACATACCAAAACTATAAATGTTCTGTGTTGACTACGGAACCCTAAAAACGGTCAGAGAGCACGACGCTCAATGGAGGTATAAGCAGGCTACAAACAAACAAAATAACTACCAGATTAACAGTTGTATAAATAATATATATACACATTGTGACATTATAAACTTATGATGTTGTTATAATAAATTGTCAGACAGTAAAATACTTTGTATGAAAATTCCTTATTAAATATAATTCTCAACTGCAGTTATTTGCTTGCAACTTTTTATTTCATTACGGGAGCACTATGAAAGCTTGAATAAAAGTGAATAATAAAACTAGATAAATGTTCAGTGGGTGAAAATAAAAATGTAGAAGAGTTTGTGGACAGTGGGCACTAGTGGGCACTCGAGTAGCTCTGTTGTGCACTGTTTCATTACTAGATAGATGGTTGATGAGTGAAAAGCTTGGTTCGCTTTGTTCTTGCATCAACGTTTGAAACTATAAAACTTTGCCCTTTGTATATTTGTATTAGGTTCTTTGTTGTTTGTTAATAATCTTTACTAATAACTATGTTACTAATGTAATGATAATATAAAAACTGTACAGTGAAGTACAAAAGTACTTAGTTTTTTTTTGTAACTTATTATCTGCCTATCTGCCGGGGCGCAGTGGTAGAATGATACTGGCCAGACCGCGTACTAAATTAAAAAAAAACAATATTTCATGCTAAACTGCAAGTCATTATCGCACCGTGGGCCCAGAACCTTTTTATTGAAGGTAGTAGAAAAATATGTTTAACTGTTTCATCCAGTTTAGGTTATTTTCGGAACTGATGAGTGTTTATATCCATTTTATCTCTTTGCATCTGTATCACTTTTAATTTATTTGTAATTTTTTGATGATCATTTATATTAGGTATGTATATGTAATATGTATTTTAGTATTAAGATGTATTTGTATAATTACATTTACTTGTCAAATCTTATTTCTTATGTTTCCGTTGCATGAACGTTAGCCCGACTACTATTGGTTCCAAGTACTCAAATATTGACTGGAAGGGATCTCTCATAAGGATAATCCGCTCTTATGTTTTCGTGAACTAACTAGTTTTTTTATACAATAAAATATTTACACAAACAAAAACGACAATGTAGATCTTAAGATTAATGTAGTACCTATGTGATAAGTAACATGATTTCGTCTTATAAATCATAGACGAAGAATAATATTCAAGAAAACCCGAACGAATGTGTCTGAAATAGGGAAAATATTAATGGATAACGGAGTACAAGCATGACAAGGTATTCTGATTCACTCACTGCTCTGATATCATTATGTCGTCAGATTGAAATGGGATCTAAAAGTATCAATGACGCAGTTCTGTATGGCTTTTGTATATTTTTATTTACAATAATTCGTATTTTACCTGAATACAGTCATTGTAAATACTACAGCACAGCTTATTATTATTTATGGTTTATCGAGTTAGCAGTCTGTTTATACATATGTATGTAGGTATGTATAAACTTTTCTGATCCGACGCGGTGGTCAAAAATGAAAATTATAGTCGACATATTGAAATGATGTAAACTTACAACGACACTAGCTACCGAGGTCTGAAAACTTTGTTGCACTGTATGATGTATGTATGTATGGATGTTTAATCATAGTTTAGATAGTGTAGAAATATAATATATATATAAATATATATATGTTAAACGCAAACCTAACTGTAGTGTAAATCTTTTTTTCTTCTGTTAAACGTTTACGTGGCTTAATCAACAGCTTAAGTAAGTTACCTTATAATTTTAACTTTAAATAGAAGAATATGAATAATATAATGGCTTTATCGATTTCCTAAGCAAATCAAACATAGTGTGACATAAGACTTTTTTTTAATCTAAACAACGAGTATGAAAATGCTAAACCATGGCGGAGAACCATGTCATACGGAAAAACAAACTGGCTTCTTCTGGTTTATATGTTATATATATTATATAATCTCTTTACCAGTCTCATACGTCCCCACTGCTTGGGCACGGCCTAGCCTCACCGAGGGTGATTTGGACCATAGTCCACACGGAGGCCCTGTGCGGATTGTGGACGTTACATACGTCTTTTTTAGATTTCCGTACCAAAAGGGTACAAAACGGGACCCTATTACTAAGACTTCGCTGTCCTTCCGTCTGTCCGTCTGTCACCAGGCTGTATATCATGAACCTTGATAGTTAGACAGTTGAAATTTTCACAGATGATGTATTTTTGTTGCCGCTGTAATAACAAATACTAAAAAGCAGAATAAAATAAATATTTAAAGGGGCTCCGATATAACAAACGTGATTTTTTGCTCGTTTTCGATATCAATAAAATAATACGGCAACAGGTAAATGCTTGAAATATTGACAGAAAATTTATATTCTTATATATTATTCATTTTAAAATAAAAATATAAATGAAATTAAAACAAAGATTTAAGGGGGCTGCCATACAACAAACGTGATTTTCTTGCCGTTTTTATAGATCGGATCTCTTCGTGCGCGAGTCCGGCTCGCACTTGGCCGGTTTTATTTAAATTATGCAAGTTTCCCCAAAACGTTTTCCTTCACTGAAAAGCCAGTGGTGTAAATAATCGATGTACTTCAGAAATTTAGAAAAAGACTCAGTAGTACACGCCGGTCTCCGAACCTCCACCCTTCAAAACGCAACGCCCCTAGGCTACCACCGATTACATGCCATAGATGCAGGTAAATTAGGCTACCCTTATAAAAATCTTGTTTAATCTTTAAATCAGTGTGGTTGCAAATAACAGAATAAATATTAATTTACAAAAATATAAAAATAAAAATATAAAAAAATATTGTGTTCACAAAAAACGAATGATTGGGATACAGGAAATGTAATCATAAATACTTATGTTGAATGAGAGATGTGTCACAGGACATATGTTTATAGATGACTCGGCACACATTCGGCTCCCGGCCAAATTAAAACCCTTTGAAGATTAATATTCAGTCTAAATTGAATAGGTATCAGCATACAGTATTTTATCATATAAAAGGTGACTTGCGATTAATATTCTGTGTCTCTATGTTTTTAAAAGTAGGTTGCTAGTACCTGTACTATTGAAACTTCTGTTTTGAAAGCTCATTGGCATAGTGCTACTTATAATTAACGTCAAATTAGGATTTGAATTAAAATGTGAGAAAGAGATGACTTGAAGTTTCCATACTAGACTCTTTACTCAAGCCGCATATCTTTCTCAATGTTTGCTACTACATTTTCTTTTATTCGTCATATTTGTTTTCAGCGTGGGATTACTATGACAACTTCTTCATTATAGCAAGAAAGTTGTCTATAGCAAGTTTTATCTGTAGATCTAGTTCGTCCACGTGGAATAATTCGATCACAGTTATTTCTTTGAGAACTTTTGAATTTTCCAGAATAAAAAATAGCCTACGTTCTTCTTTATCGCTTCAACTAACCCTGGGCGAAGCAGCACAGTCAGATGCTCTGTTGCAACCTGAAGAAAGAACAAGCAAACAAACTTATAATATTGGTATGGATTTAGGGTCAAGCATTTCCACAGCATTTATTCTACTTCCATGCCTTATTTTCCATACCGAACATTGACTTCAGTCCGTTAAGTGTTGGTTCCATACCATTATTGTATAACAGGCTCAGTTGGCGAGTCATAAATACTTGTAATAATTATATTTGTTTTATTTAATTTGCTCGGTGTTAATTTTTGAGGAAAACTTAGATTTATTTTTGATACGTAGAAAAGACCGACAACAAATGCACCAGATATTTAAAGCTATCTATCATTCAATGAAAGATTATTTTTTGAAACGATAAAAGTAACGTTAAGTTTAAGGTGAAAATGAACTTTGGGAACGCAATTTTGTTGAGTGAAAGTCAAACTTTAAATTACTTTGGATGAGTCGCCGTTTATTATAAACACGCGTCAGCGATCGTTTCTTAAATTGACAAAAACTTTCAAAGTAACATAGATTTAGATTCAAGAAGTTCCGTAATAAGAGCGTTTTAATTTTAGTCTTATACATTTATACTTTTAGTTGGTTGTTAGTTAGTTTATAAATAATTAAAAAATATGTTTGTGGTAAATTTTAAAATGTGAGATTTTATTTACTTTACTGTTAACCTTGACAGACAGACTTCTATGACAGAATTAACATAGCTAACTGGTATCACCAAAGAAATTAAATTTTATTTTTTAAAGCATTCGCCTTCGAGAGGTCGTAGTTGCTTACGTTTGTATCTAATACCTTTAAACAAGCAATTCTTGTATATTATTATTTTTATAATCTGAATCTCGGAAACGGCTCCAACAATTTTCATGAAATTTAGTGTGCAGGGGGTTTTGGGGGGCGATAAATCGATTATTTTTTTAGAAAACATCGTTTTATCCGTGTTCTCGGGCAATGATAAACTGAAAAATATGACTCTACCTGACATCTATTGGCGAGTAGTAATACTATTATTTTTACCGAAACAGCAACGATAAAGCTACTTGACAATAGAAGGCGTTGTAAAAAAAAAACAAAAAAAGAGGGAAGCGTGGTCCTCCAGGTACTGAACATTAACAATTAATCTGTCTTGGACACGCAAGGTTAAATTATGTAGTTAGTACAAACTTAAATATACAGGTAACTACTTACCTAAGACCAAGTTAATCCCTAGTGGAAGTATACCACAGTTACCAACCATAATAAAAAAAACGAGCCAATTGCGCACAGCGGTAATATTCAAACTCTTTTTTGGTTGGTTGGTTTCGGAGCTTCGAACTTGCGACAGTAAAAAACTTCTTTAGGCGCGCTGAGCACTTTTTGGCCGGGACTAAAGTTTCAAACTCGCGACCCGTGACGGGAAGTAGCAAAAAGTACGGTTGAAGATTTTTTATTTCTCAAAAGAATTACAACAAAATTCACTTATCGAGAAAAATATTAAAATTAATTTAGTATGCAAAATATTTTGCCACTAAGCGTAGCACAAATTATATGTGAGATTAACACTAACACTGTAAAACTTTGTAATTATTAGGTTCTTATTTTACTCACATTACTTACTTGTACACTACAAAATAGGTCTAAGAGAAATTAAATGTACTATATCTTGTAAAATATAGCTAAGAGTTCTGTGACATCTGTCAAAGTAACAGGCCTAGTGCTGGGACGGCGCTGATAATTGGTCATTAATATCGATTATTGTTTCTATTACCTTATATCTTTTAATATATTTTTTAATTTAAAAATAAAATAACCTCTCCTTCCCGTATCCCTCTTTCCCGGTTTGTCCTTTCCGCTTTAAATTAACTTATTCAGAAACCTTCGCAGCGCCCGTGGGCACAAAAACTCACCAAAGATTCAACGCAATCGAACGGATACAAAAAACAAGGCAACATGGATGTTTATATACCTATTATTACCTATACACATAGACAATAAAGCGTAAATCCAATATTTATATTTCTAAATTAACTATTTTTTTTGATTGATTTTATTTGCAAAATCGATAGCTAAGACTTTATGGTTCAGAACGTCTCTCTTTTGGTGCACGCAACAATAAAGTATGAATTGCCAAGCATACATACTAACCGTCTCAAATTACGAAACTTGATGATTGATGACTCGATGACTCGATGACAGTTGTCTCAGTGCTCATCCTATATTTTAAGAACTAGGGGTAGGTGTGTGCAAATGAGTACTGTAGTAGTGAAGGAAAGATGCTGCTTGGTGCAGTGTTTACTAAGGCCTATACAGTCAAATTAGATACATTTTTATGTTAAAAACATTAGTTGGTACAGTTTTGAATTTTGGTTTACGTGTTCATTTAGACCTTCAGTTGAACATACTAAAAGTCCCCAACGCTTGCTGATGCGCTCGCGCCGCCATCTTGAAAAAATGGCACATGTTTTTTGCCTATATCTTGGCAATCATTGCTGATACGGAAAAAATGTGAAAACGATAGCTTATTAAATATACTACAAAAAAGTTGGTACATATTATTATTTTATTTCTAGTATTTTAGCTGTAATAATCCCCGTTAAAAAGGGAAATTATTTATTTTCTTGCTGCCGATATACCGTTTGTTTTCTTTTTATTCCGAAATTGTCAAAATATTTTTTTAGACTTATTCCGTGAAGCTACCAAGAAAGAGAGACAGATGAGAGGGTTAGAAAGAGAGAAAAAGGGAAGGGGAGGGAAGAGGCAAATGCATTATGTTACATGAGGTGCATGGCTGGATCGGAACCTGTTTTGGGGCCAAGCGGTGGGTATAAGTGCCACCAAATAGCCACGACCGTCTTTCAATACCGAAAAGCCATAACCAGCCATTAGCTGATCATCATCTCGCCTAATGCCTCACTTCCCATAAAGAATTAGGCAACTTATTTCGATTTACGCGACTTTGTATGAAAATGTATATAGTTAGCAAGCACCGTTTATACTACTGCAATACTACCAATGGCAATGTTCTCTGCAGGCTGATTGACATACTCAAATCTAACATTATAGGTCTAATGACAGCCAGTCTCTTAACCTTCAATGATAGCCATAGGCTGGAAATACTTGACATAGCGCTTTTACAGAACGAAGCCTAAGTATCTGTATCTTGCTAGACGGATTTTGTTTTGACCTTCTTCCCGTTTTTATGTCCCTCTGACTTCTAACAGACAAAGGCCCTGCAAAAAGGCTGGTAACTAGGACATATTCAAGAAAGCCCTTAAATACTTATCAGCTTACAGCAAGTAGATCGCATTTTCTTCTTAATTAGATATCGAGACAAATTAAATTTACAGGGTTATTGAATCTCTTACCAGTCACCAACTGTTATCAGCAAGTGCTTTAAACAAGCTGTTACCGGTGCCCGAGGACATAGAGTTATACTAATTAGAAAGCCTAACGCTGCACGACGACAACGTAACAATTGTCCCCCTGCCGAGGACTTGACTTCTTCTACAAATGTGTCAAACAGGTTACAGGTGTACTTTGTCAAAAAGTCACGAAAACCTGATGGAAGGGATCTAGCCCAGCCTCCAGGCTAACTGGAGCTAAAAAAATATTGAAGTCGACACCCTGAGCACCATGCCTCCCTTCTAACGTCTTAATTAATCCCTGCGTTTGACGACGACTAAAAGGCAAACTGCTTAGAAAAAATCTTAAAATTCTTAATGCTTGCCTAGCACTAAACCAGCAGTTACCAATCATATCCACGAGATAGACAGTGAGGTCAAAGAAGATGCCCTCTTCCGCCGCTTGCCTCTCTACCTCCTGCGATTGTAGACGAATTTCTGCAGGCTATCAAAATTAAGGTTACCCCAAATTATTATATTAATAAGTATATTTATCGGGGCGACTACTTTTTTTGCGGCGTTGTTAGGGTATAAACGTCCTGAGCCCTCGTTATATAGATCGTTTCGTTTACTATATGCTTTGAGTGAACTTTATAAACGGTTACTAATACAACGGTCACGTAATTTCAAAGACACTATAGACCTCTTCACAAGTTCACAGTGTTCGCAGTGTGCACAGTACGAACAGTGTGTTTGCAATGTACCTCACATTTAAGTGAGTTAATTGGTGGTCTATAGTAAGAACAAGAAATTTTTCTTTACTCATTTTATTTATTACTTGACCATTAATAGTAAGGCTATTGTTTTAATCAATAATTTTGTTTTTAGCTGCAATGTGTGAAAACTCTTTTAGGCGCGTTGAGCACTTTTTGGCCGGGGCAAAAGGTTTGAACTCGCAACTTTAGCGAGAAGTGTAAAATTTTTTAGGTGCGTTGAACAGTTTTTAGCTGTACAAAAGCTTTAAACTACTTCCTTAGGCGCGTTGAGAACTTTTTGGCCAGTACAAAAACTTCGAACTCGCAACTCGTTACGGGAAGTAGCTAGAAGTGAAAACTTCTTTAGGCGCGTTGAGCACTTTTTGGCCGGGGTAAAAACTTTGATGTCAGAGAAAACTTCAGTAGAAATAATCAGTCGTAGTCCAGCAGTTTAAAGAAACTGATTATCTTGCTAACTCGAGTTTGATCCTTATGCTATTCCGTTCTTTAGTACGTATCTGAGTTTAGTTTTGAATTTACTACATTATGGGACCTTGGAAGAATACCCTTTTAAATAAAAAAAATATTTTGCAAATCCGTCTATATATTACAGAGTTATGCCTGAACATACATAAAAAAAATATAAACATTCGAACTGAGAACCTCCTCCTTTTTTGAAGTCGGTTAAAAAGGGAATCCGCTGTGAATCCATCTTATGATCTCCAACGGAAAAGAATTTATATGGCATTAGGTCGATAGGTGGATTTGCGTTGCCAGACTACCCGTATTTCCCGAGAAACTTACCGTATATCCTACAATATTTTTTACAATATTAAAATGACTCCGTATTTACTACTCTGTGATATTACGCTGGTATAGTAACGCCTCGATTACTGTGTTAAAGGAATCAATTTACTTGTAGAATTACGAAAAGATTTTTTTTTATACCACTAAGGTGGCAAGCAAGCTTAGTGGTCACCGTAGCCTATGGAATATCTAAGATCAGCCGAAAAATATATGTTTTCAAAAATCAATCGTTTGTTGTGTATAAAGTTAGGTATTGAATATCGGTTCAGTTATATATTTTTTGCTATTTTATTTTCATATAAAATTGAAAGATATTTTATTAATTAGTTTTGATAAGTAAGTGGAAAATAGTATTTTTAGTTTATAAGAATAATTGTAAATTTAACAGAATTTGTGTCTTATACTATCTTTGATCTATCTGATGATGAAGTCGAAAGGTGTATACAGGAACTTTCCGATCTTAGATGACATCTGTTATATTTGCTATTATATATTACTCAAAAGTAAAAAATAAATAAACGTTTTTTTAATACGCACTTGTTTCTAATTGAAATAAGTTTTTCAACTTTTTAGTTCGTTTTTAACAATGTAAAAGCTTGTTTTGAGCAAAATACATCTTTTTATAAGATAAAATACAAGTTATATTCATATTTTTTCTAATATTGTTTTCCCTAATTTCATAAATTTTATTAAGATAAAAATTATTTTGAATTTTGTTACGACTTAAAAGCATGTTTAATATAGCAAAAGAAAGAGTAAATTAATAAAATTACAATTAAATGATGGAAAATGACTTAGGCCGTTTTGCTTGTAATCTCGACGATAATTGTATCAAGTTTGAACAGTTGTTGCAAAGAAAAAAGCTGAAATGTGTGGTTGGGCACTAAAAGCATTCTGAGGGTTTTATTTTTATTTATTTTATTTTATAGGAAAACAGATATAAAAAAAATATGGAATTAAAAAAAGTCTACTATTTTCACATTTCTTAAAAGTACTGAGATGTATGGCAAATGAATTAATATTATGATTAAATTATAATGCTTACTCTAGTTTTATGTTTTCAAATATTCATGATAGTTTAAGTTAATATCTTAAAATAAAAAAAAAAATTAAGACTACTAAAAATACTTTATGTTAAATGCTTAAAATATTATAAGAAGTTTAAAGGTTATTGGTTCTTCTTTTGGTAAGTAAAAGTTTGAAAATAAGTCTTTTAAATATTTTTATAAAAAAAACGTACTATCATAATAAGTTCTTATTAAGTTTTTTAGTGCGTCGTCGCATAATATATTAATATACCGCTAAAACATTTATAACACACTTACTAAACACATTTTTTTCTTAAAATATTATCGGAATACGAAACGAATATCTAATAAGCGTATTTAGAACCAAATAACCGTCGTCGTAGTTATAAACAATAATAGCTGTAATAAAAACGCACCTTTGCCTATAAATAACCAGTTTTACAATAAAAACATTTTTAATTTCACCCTAAAAACATTAACATAGTTTACAGCAAGTCTTAAACACAACTTTAGCGCGAAATTACTTTTTAATCTAATAAAAAATGTTGACTTACCTTCGAAATGAGCAGCACGCGACGTAGCGGGTTAAGGGTTGGTAAAACGCGACTTTACCAACCAACCCTACGACTACAACTGATTTTCCATCGCGAAAACTTCCCTGGAGCGCGTCAACGCGTCATAACTCACCCTTTGCTTCAGCCGACCAATCAGCCAAAGCCGGTTCAGCCGAAGCTTGCCGACGTCGACCGAAGCTTACCGAGTGCTAGTGGTGGCGATTGGATCTTTTAATCTGAAACGTAAATGCAGACAAAAAGAAAATGAGTGGAGGCTTTAAGCTTCCGTCCCGGGATGTAGGACACAGCGCGAATGGGCCGTGCAACAGGTAGGAGTAGAAGCGTTTGTAATCAACGACTTTGATTGAAACGTGTACTTTATTAGCTCGATTACTGACTTTTTTATATACTAGTAATAAAAGTTTGTATGTCGGTACACATTTGTGATTGAGCGTTAACAGTTGAATGAGGTTTTAAGGTGTATTTACATTAAGAGTAAATGCGAAAGTTTTGATGGATGGATGGATGTTTGTTACTCAATCACGCCAGAACGGCGGAACAGATCTAGATGAAAGTTGGCACAAAGATAGATTTATAGCCTGCAATAGCAAATAGGCTACTTTTTATTCCGGAAAATTCAAAAAATTCTGTGGGAGTAACTATAAACGAATTTCACTTAAACGGACTATGGTTACAGCGATAGCTTGCTATAGAAAAGCCGAAGGCATCTTACAACGAGATCCCAATGTAGGGCGAGCGGAGCCTCTGGCAAAAGCTAATAAAAGTACGTCTACTCTACAGTTATAAAGATTAATTAATATACTTCGTATGTCGAGTTAGTAGGTAGTTAAAACTTTAAGCTCTCACATCTTATAAATAAATGCAGTGATTAATTTGGATAAAACAAAGACCAAATTAAGTCTAAAAAAGCTTAACTAATATAACCAGTGGAATGAGTTTCAGTTAGTTTTTTACGTGGTACAAGCGCGCATAAACAAACAGCCGGTCAGACAAACAGACAAAAAAAAATCTGGTTCTCTGTTTTTTTAACTGTTGCAAAAACTATCAATGTACTCTATAATAGTCTCTATAACAGTATTATTATATGTGAGTATAGATAGATTTACATAAAACTTTGAACATTCAACAAATATTGATGAGTAACTCAGTGCAATAATTTATGGAAAAAAAAAATCATATTATTTGTAGAAATTATATTGAATATAAAATTTCGTTACAACTTAGTGATATAAATTACAATTGACCTACTTGTACGTGTTGCCTGTTTTACAATTCTAATTATGTATTTTGTAACGGCTAAAAGTAACTACTTTACATTGTAAATTTATTCTGGGACATTTCGGTTAGGGTCCTACTGAAAAACGAAAGGTAAAAGTATATGGGATTTGTGTCAAATCATGAAGTATAGAAAGGTGACGATACTAATAGAAATAGTAGCTGTCGTCGTTTCAGCCGTAAGCCGTCCACTGCTGAAGTAGGCCTCCTCCATATGTCTTTACAACGGCAAGTCCTGACCGCCCGCGCCCATCGGCTACCTTTGGCTCTGTCTAGGTCGTCTGTCCCCTTGGTAGGTAGGTCCCCTATGATGTATTTTATATATGTATATACATACACATTTATATATACATATAGAGGTGTAAACACATCTTCTAAAGCAGCTGTTAAGAGTTCTAAAGAAATAACGTGTAACTGTCCTACATCGCGGCTCTGTAAAACAAACACTGGAGTACTTCGATGTACCGATAGTCAATGTTGCACTGCTCAAGAGACACAGCCCAGGGTCTTGATGGAATCGTATTTTTCATAGTCCAAGAACGCTACGAAAAGATGCCGATTATACTCCTCTGTCTTCTGTATAATCTGACGGAGCGTATGTACGCGTTCCATAGTACAAGCCTTTTCAAAGCTTGTTTGGGAAGGTGAAATTTGTCAAACCGATTTCCCTTAATTATTTACCCTTACTAAAAATCTAACTAAGTCTACCACTGCGCCACTCGGTCCTCTATAATATAGGAATAGGATAATATATACTGGGTGGCGCATTAATAATGACACAGTTTCATTTGGCTATTATTTTTTTTAATGCAATAATTTTTCTGAAATGTAGACCAGTAGAATTATTATTATTAGGTTTTAAATATAATGGCCTCCAGCGTCAATGCAAATTTGAGCCTTTTTCAAGCATTTTCCATCACGCGTCTCAAAAATTTCTGTGTTTTATTCTGAATTTCATTACAATTATTAGTTTTCTAGGGTTGCTACAGTACGAGCTTTACGGATTATTCACGTAAATCCTTTGTGCCCTATTGTCCTTTTAATTAAATTTGTTTACAAGTACGTGTTACGTTTGCCACATTAGGTAACTTAATTCTTGACCAGAACGCGACGCTTTGCTTGTAATCTAAGTTGTAACTAAATCTTGGGGCGTCTCACATATCCCCTTTAAGCCGGGCTTTTGCTGTTTGAATACTCCTAGATTTCCTACAAATTAGTATGCACGTTCCATTCGGGCCAAAAGTCCCAATAGACATAATGGGGCTATTCTGTACATTGTTGTAATTTAATTTTTGAAATTTATGTAGGTGGGAAAGGCAGGAATTAAGCAGTGTGCTCTTTTTATTGTTATTAGTTGGTAACGAAGCCTTATTACAAAGCTTACGCCTGTCTGCCGGTCTGTCCGTCCTATAAACGGCTTTTTCTCTTAGAAAGAAGTAGGTGGAAGCCTAAAATTTTCACAGAATATGTTTTACTATAGTGGATTTTCGAACAAGTAATAAAAAATAAAAAGTTAAGGAGGGTTTCCATTCAAAAAACATGTTTTGTTGTTTTTGCTTTATAGTAAAAAGGTAATACATACAAGCTTCAAATTAAACACGATTACTGTGGAACCTTTATAGTAAAACAACAATTAGGTAATAAAAAACCGGTGAAGTGCGAGTCAAGCTCGTGCATTCTGGATAAGTACGGAGAGTCTAGCTCGCACTGGGCCGGTTCTTTTTTTTTTGAGATATATAGGTATGTGACACAGTTGTGACTATTGTCTGTGAAAAGACTATGAAATCTATGGGAATGTATGCAGAGCAAACAAGATCAAGTCAAAATCAATTAGGTCTGAAATTTCTACAAATGCCTGTAATCGACTCCTGTAGCACAAATGCATTGTCATTTTGAATCCTAAATTGGTGTTCTGCATGTGAATTGGAATTATAGCTTTGCAATCTGGAACGCAGGTGTGACAGCCATTCCAGTTTAGTAGGATAAATGAGTAGATGTTATATAAGTCAGGCGAGTTTCAGATAAAGTTCTGAGCTTATCGCTGAACTGAAACCGAAACTACGAGTATTTAAGTTAGTTACAACACAGGTTGGTAAGTCTTTGGTTTTGCTTAGAATTATAATGCAATAACAATGAAATACATGTGTACATGTGTACACAATAAAATAGGTATGAAATTTAGAAAAGGATACTAATTTTTATCCTCATTTTATGTTTTTCTGGGAGCTTATAAAATGTAACCTTATAAAAAATTTATTACGCAATAATCTTGTTAACTATAAACTATTTTTGACAATTTTTACATAGCTAGAAAGGACTAGCTTTTGCCCGCGGTTTCACCTTGCCTTGAATTCGGTTATCGATGTAAGCTTTCAAGGCAACGGCAACTCCTAAATTTTAGAAAAAAAAACCGACCCACACTTGACGTTTTTAAGAAGCCTATTATCTTGCCAAATTAGAAAATGAAACAACATTAATTGGTAGAGTTTTGAACTTTGTTGTACATATTCATAAAGACCTCCCATTGTACATACTAAAAGTCCCCATCGATAACAGTTGCGCTCGCGCCGCCATTTTGGAAAAAAGGTTTTAGTTTTAGTTTTTCCCCTTTTTTAGTTTTTTGCTTATATCTCCGCAATAATTATTAATACGATAAAATTGTGTTCACAAAAACTGTAACTTATTAAATTTCCTATAAAAAGCTAAGACATATTATTTGTGTATCTCTAATACTTTAGCTGTAATCCAACATTGATTTTTTTTTTGTTTTATTTTTCCGCTATCGATATAAAGTTTTGGTTATGTTTACTCCTAAAATATTCACATATATCTTCAAAAACTTATTCCATGACACTATCCAGTGATAGAAAGACCAACAGAGATGATGATAAAGAGAGAGAGAGAGAGAGAGAAGGGAAAGATAATTCAGGGGCAGATGCATTATGCGACATGATGTGTTTAGCAGGGCGGAGTCCGCATGGTAAGTAAGTATAGCGAATAAGCTAGACCGACCAGCCATCAACCGATCATCATCGCGTCTGATTCCGATAAAACCACCTATCCTGGGTAAAATGAACTCGATAGACTCATAAACATAAGAATAAATAAAAATAAGAGAGGTAGGGCACTGCAAGTACTCGCTCGAATAAGCCACCCGAACAACTAAGCAGGGCATAGCGAGTACTTGCTCGAATGAGCGGCCCGAACTGGGGAAGTACCTCCACCTTACAGAAAACCGCGGCCATAATAACACTAACATTGAGTAGTGTTGTGTTCCTGGCGGTGAGTAAGGTTGCCAGAGCTCTTTGAGGATTCGCTGCACGGACAGCGGAGGACCGGCGGTACTTGTTGCTGTCATACTCGGCATAGACGCGGCGTGCTGGTTCGGCGGTCAGGGAGACCTGATGAAACGGCTGACCGCTGGCCGCCCGCAGGTTGAACGGGATCCCGAACCCAGGGATCACTTAATCTCCGCCCTGGGAGGCTGATTCGCCAGCCTGTGTAAAGTATCTGAAGTGGTAGTCGTGCCGGAGAAGGAGACCGGAGTGGACCCGGCTACTACAACAGAGGGGGATCAGGGGCCCTTCCGCCCGCCGTGCCAGCAACCGTATCATCTGTGGCGAGCTTCGGCAGTCTTAGAACCGCACCCTTTGCCCTCTATGCTGTCTGTGCAGTGAATCCTCATCCTTAGTCTTAGTAACTTTTTTTTTTATATATTATGGCCAGAAGACAGAAAAAGAAAAGAGTTTGCACAGCGGCTACTCCATCCACATATAATGTGGATTTTTGCAACATCAGGGGTATTCACGCAAATCTTAACGCAGTCCACCACCATCTCGAAACTGCGCAGCCGACCATTCTTTTTCTAACGGAGACGCAGATATCCTGCCCGGCCTTCATTATCCCGGCTACAAACTCGAACACAATTTTATGAGTCGTGCCGGTGTATGTATGTTCGTCCGGGAGGATATCTGCTGTCGCCGCCTTCATAGCCTTGAAGACAGGGACCTGTCGATATTGTGGGTGCGCGTAGATTACGGCGGCCACACTCGTATCTATGCGTGCCTATACAGGTCTCATAGCGGTGACACGGACGTAACTCGACTCTTCACGCACCTGAGTTTGACGACTGACAAAGTTCTAGAGCAATATCCCACAGCAGAACTAGTTATTTTGGGAGACTTTAACGCCCACCATCGCGAGTGGCTCAGTTCTCGAACCAATAACTATGCTGGGATATCTGCTCATGAATTTGCTCTGACCTATGGATTCTCTCAGCTGGTACTTTCTCCAACGAGAATACCAGATATAGAGGAACATACGAGCTCCTTACTGGACCTTCTGCTGACTACTCGTCCGGACGGGTACTCCGTCTCAGTGGATGCGCCTCTTGGCTCCTCGGACCACTGTCTCGTTCGGACTCAAGTGTTATGCACACAACCTGATCCTTCTGGGCCAACTAACTGGCGTCGTGTGTGGCACTATAAGTCGGCAGACTGGGATGGATTGCGTGAATTTTACGCATCGTACCCGTGGAGGCAGATCTGCTTTAACTCAGAAGATCCTGACGTCTGCGCAGCCGCAGTCACTGAGACAATCCTTGCTGGTATGGAATGCTATATTCCTAACCCGCGAGTAGCTGCCGGCGTCAAAAAACGACCGTGGTTTAATAGGTCTTGCAGAAAAGCTAAAATTCTTAAGCAAAATGCATATGAGGCTTGGACCACGGCTCGTTATAATAAGGATCTGAATATTTCTGAGTTAAAACGCAAATTAAATGCTGCCTCGAGGTTCAGTAAGAAAGCAACTGCCAGAGCAAAATTCCAATTCATCGGCAAAATAGGTGGGCGACTTGCGAGCTATCCTTCTGGGAGTCGTGCTTTCTGGTCGCTTGCCAAAGCTGCCGAAGGGAACTTCTGCCAGTCGTCGTTACCACCACTGCGAAAGACCGATGGTGACTTGGCCCATAGTGCTAAAGAGAAAGCCGATCTACTGGGCAGTCTCTTTGCCTCGAACTCGAATATGAACGATGAAGGCGCTGTACCACCTACTATACCGTGGTGCGGTAAGTCCATGCCGGAAATCTCCATAACGCAGCGGGAGGTCAGGCGGGCGTTGCTTTCTCTAGACGTTCATAAGTCGAGTGGGCCAGACGGTATACCAGCAGTGGTGCTTAAGCAGTGTGCTCCTGAGTTATGTCCTGTACTCACGCGCCTCTTCGCGCTTTCCTACCACACTAGGCAATTTCCGTCTACATGGAAGACTGCGAATGTGCACCCGGTGCCCAAAAAGGGCGATAGATCAGATCCATCGAATTACAGGCCTATCGCTATTACCTCTCTCCTCTCTAAGGTGATGGAGCGTGTGATCAACACACAGCTTCTAAGATACCTAGAAGTACACGATCTGGTCAGTGACCGTCAATATGGCTTTCGCCACGGTCGCTCGACTGGTGACCTTCTAGTGTATCTCACACACCGATGGGCACTAGCCATTGAGAGTCAGGGGGAGGCATTGGCATGTAGCCTGGACATAGCGAAGGCGTTCGATCGGGTCTGGCACCGCGGTCTTCTATCGAAGTTGCCATCTTACGGAGTGCCCGAGGGTTTGTGCAAATGGGTGGCTAGCTTTTTGTCCGGCAGACGCATACGAACTGTAGTTGACGGTAGTTGCTCTGATAGCATGGACATTAATGCTGGTGTCCCGCAAGGCTCTGTGCTGTCTCCTACGCTGTTTCTACTGCATATCAATGACATGTTGGACATCAACAACATACATTGCTATGCAGATGACAGTACTGGAGACACTTTTTACACGGGTCGTGCAAACATCCCTCGTTCCGTTGTGGAGGAAAACCGCGGAGAACTTGTGTCTCAAATCGAGACCACACTGTCCCAGGTCTCTGACTGGGGACGGGTAAACTTGGTCCGATTCAACCTTACAAAGACACAAGTGTGCGCGTTCACCGCTAAGAAAACTCCATTCACTGTGGTCCCACAATTCCAGAACACTCCCCTCTCCATCTCCAAGAGCATTGGGATCCTTGGTGTCGACATCTCCAGCGATGTTCAGTTCCGAGATCATTTACAAGATAAGGTAAAGCTGGCGTCCAAAAAACTTGGTGTACTCAACAGAGCGAAGCAGTACTTCACGTCGGGGCAAAGGTTGTTACTTTACAAGTCGCAAGTTCGGCCCCATATGGAGTACTGCTGCCATCTCTGGGCAGGTGCACCCGGATACCAGCTTGACCCTTTTGACTCGGTTCAACGACGGGCTGTGAGAATTGTCGACGATCCCAAACTCACTTGCGGTATCGAGCCCTTAAGTCTGAGGAGAGACTTTGCCTCACTGTGTGTGTTCTACCGCTTGTACAATGGGTTGTGTTCTGAGGAATTGTTCGAAATGATGCCCACGGCTACTTTCTACCATCGCACCGCTCGCCATCGGCAGGGAATTCATTCTCACACTTTAGAACCTAAATGGTCGCGTACAGTGCGGTTTCAGAGAAACTTCCTCCCGCGAACGCTTAAGTTGTGGAATGAGCTCCCTGCCAAGGTTTTCTGCAAGGACTACAGTATGGAGTTCTTCAAGAAAGAAGTTATTAGATTTCTGAAGGGTCGGCAACGCGCAAGTGATACCCCTGGTGTTGCAAGCGTCCATAGGCTACGGTGACCGCTTACCATCAGGCGGGCCGTAAGCTTGTTTGCCACCTTAGTGGTATAAAAAAAAAAAAAAAAAAAAAAATAAACAAACTTAATTTTAACATTATGACTGCTACTAACTACGCCGTTAATGATAACCATAGGCTGGATACACTCAACATAGCGTTTCTACAGAACATAAACCTAAGTTTGCGCTGTGTACTGGATGAACTTTGCTCTTACAACCTCTGGGTATTATGCTCTTAGGTCGCAGGCCTACGAAGCCACTGCGACAGACTGTGATAAACTGGGACAAATTCAAGAAAGGTCTTAAAACAATCAGCTTACCACAGCTAGGTCTCATTCCTGCTCCCATTAGATCTCTAATATTCATGTGGTCATAGAATCTGACACCCAACAGTCACTCGCAAGCTACTATTAGCAAGTGCATAAAATAAAAACCAGTTAAGAGCGATCTAAGTGTATGTGGAACAGCTTATAAATATAACAGCTAAAAACCGTTGTAAAGTATTTATTGAACGCTGTCGCCACGTCTAAAAATGGCGGTCCTATTTGTATATTTATACCTGCTCCGTGAAATCTGTGATGCAGTGCCCCTGTGCTGTTGCCCAAAAGTGACTTTGGTAAAGTGGTCTATACTTAGTGTCTATGAAATAACGTAACCGTGGTGGTAGTAACCGTGAACTAAATTATCTATATGACGAGGGCTGAGGACATTTTTACCCTAACTACGTCGCAAAAAAATGTAGTTCGACATCGCCCCGTTAATAATACTTATTAATAAATAATCAGGGATAAACTTAATTTTAATAGTATGCAGAACTTCGTCTACAATGACAGGAGGTAGAGAGGTAAGCGGCGGGAGAGCGCATCTACTTTTGACCTCATTGTCTACCTTGCGGTCATGACTGGTGTCTACTGGTTTAGAGCTAAGGCAGCATTACGACTCTAAGTTTTTTCTAAGCAGTCTGTTTGCCTTTAAGTCGTCGTCACAGGAATTAGTTTAGTCTTGTTATTAATTATCTTTAGAAGGAATGTATGGCGCTCAGGGTGTCGACTTCAACTCCAGTTATCCTGGAGGCCAGGCTACATCCCTTCCATCGCGTTTTCGTAACTGCTTTTTGTACGCCTGTAGCCTTCATGACACTTTTGTAGAAGGAGTCTAGTCTTCGGCAGAGGGATAATTGTTACGTTGTCGTCGTGCGCCGTTGGGCTATCTTATTAGTAACTCTATGTCCTGTGAACGCTTGTTAAGAGCACTCGCTGATGGTAGTTGAACTTACTGACTGGTAAGAGATTTAATGCCACGTCAATTTGTCGTGAGATCTAATAAGAGAGGATGCGATCTAGTTGCTTTTAGCTAATAAGTTTTCAAGGGGTTTCTTTAATACGCCTTTATCGGATAGGAGTCAGAGGGACATATAATAACGGGAAGAAATTCAAATCTTGATCCGTCTACCTAGATGCAGAAACCTACGTTAGGCTTACGTTCTGTGAAAGCGCTACGTCAAGTATTTTCAGCCAATGACTATTTACTTCTATTAAGAAGTTATTGGAATAGGTCCGAAAATCGAAATCGAAAATTTTGTGTTTTTTTTACGTTTCAAGACTTGGAGAATCATTTGCAATCATTTTTAGAGTGATGTCTGTCTCTGTGTGTGTGTGTGTGTGTGTGTGTGTGTGTGTGTGTGTGTGTGTGTGTGTGTGTGTGTGTGTGTGTGTGTGTGTGCGTATGTATGTATGTATGTAGACATATTTTGGCTTTCGATTCCTCAATAACTACTGGACCGAATCGTTCTGATGATACATCAATCGATACGCCACGTCATGACTTAGATCTGAAAGAAGTCTGAAGTAAATCGGTCCAGCGGTTCGTTTTTTATCCGTAAAAAACTGACTTTTTTATGCACGCAACATAAATTTCATGTATAATTTCATGTATCGAGGGGTTGTAAAGGGTTGTCGAGGGTGCTGATTTAAATTTTTTTATCACTTTTTTAAAATTCAAAATGGCGGACCCAATATGAAGTATTTTTTTTTTTTGTAAAAGTTTTTTCTCAAGAGAAGTTGCATGTACAGTACTTGCTGCCGAACCAAATTTTTTTAGTATTGCAGTGCTATAAACGGTGCTTGGTAACGTTTACATACAAAATCGCGTTAATCAGAATAAGTTGCCTAAGTTTTTATGGGAAGTGAGGCATACCTACGAGACAATGATCAGCTGATGGCTGGTCATGGCTTTTCGGTTTTTTTGTGGTACTTATACCCATCAAGTGGCCCCAAAACACATTCCGACCCAGCCATACACATCATGTCACATTTGCCTCTTTCCTCCCTTTTCTTTGTCTCTCTTTCTCGCCCTTTTATCTCTCTTTCTCTTTCTCTTTGGGTAGTTTCGCGAAATAAAACTTAAAAATATATTCGAACCATATTGGAGCAAACATAAAACAAACGGTATATCGACAGCAAAAGAATAAATAAATTTCCTCTTTAACGTCGGATTACAGCTAAAACACTAGAGATATAACAATCATACGTATGAGCTTCTTTATAGGATATTTAACAATCTATAATTTTTACTTACACATTTTTTCACTATCAGCAATAATTGCCGAGATATAAGCAAAAAAGTAAAAAAGGGTATCTATTTTCCAAGATGGTGGCGCGAGCGCAACAGCTATCGATGGGGACTTTTAGTATGTTCAACGGGAGGTCTTAATGGACAACTACACAAAAATTCAAAACTCTACCAATTAATGTTTTTTTAGCCTAAAAATGTATCTAATTTGACTGGACTATATGTCCTTTCTCTGGACTCAAACTATCTCCATGCCAAATTTTATCTTAATCGGTACTGCGGCTTAAGCGTGAAGAGGTAACAGATAGACAGACAGACATACAGAGACAGAGTTACTTTCGCATTATACATTCGCATAATATTAGTATTGATTAACCAATAGATTGGTCTTTTTGATTTCAGTTTAAATTTGAACTTGATTGATTGGCTATCAAATAGCCCTAAACATATTTAATGTCAAATGTTATCTGAACTACATTGCTTTGACTTGTCATTTTGTCTACGCGTTTAGTTGATGATTTTCAATACAAAACCAAATATTTTGGCTGAAATGGTTTTATTGTTATAAATGCGTATATATTGCTAAATGCAGGTTAAATTAAGGTGACATAATACTTACCTATATTCCATTTATTCAATGTAGTATTATAATATAAAGGAACTTCAAAATATTGAGTAAGTACAGAATGGACCTTCAACGCAGTTCAATTTATAAGGGGTAACTTGGGATACGCTCATTTTGTGAAATACAGAACTAGAGTAAATAGTTCCGGGGCGGCGCGTTGGCCAAATTATGTAAATATGTTTTCAAATATTTGTACAAATAAATATCTCCGCAACGGAACACGAAGTGACAAATATTTGCATGCTATTCGATGCATCGAGGAAAGTTTATCGACCATCGCTTCGAATATGATGTAAAATATTATTTGAAAATATTTTACCAAATAAATGTATGTATTTACATTTTATAAGTTTATTGTTGCTATTTCTAACCAGCTAGAAAAACAGTTTCAATTGTTTACTTTAGATGCTTAGAAAGTTTTGGTTCTAATTTATAGAACTGGAAAAAAAATCTAACTGTGAAACAGGTATCAAAATGTTTTGTTTACTTAACAAGAACGACCGACTAATATCCAGCTACATCTCAATTTTTTTTTTATTAAGTTGTATAGAAAAGTCCTCGGCCAAGAAATTCTAAAGAAAGCAGTAGTGTGTGAAAGTGACTAATAACATATGTATCTACTTAATAATAAACGCTTTTACAAGGTAAAATAAAGGTAATTTAAAAATTTGTCCCTGCGGTGTCTCTGGCGTTGTTTGTAATATTATTCAAGAGTGCGACCAGGCCGCGTCGCTGCCGCCGCGCCGTGCCGCCGCCACCCTGTCTCGTAGAGCTACGACGGAATCGGCGTAGAGGGCGTAGTGCTACGCATATTACGACCTGCTAAGACTAATATACCTTGTTGATATTATAAATAAATATATATTTTATTTTTATTTTCTTTATAAGGGCATACAAACGATTACTTTTTACATAATAGTTACAGTTATATGATATAAATAATAAACCACAGATATAATAATCAGTGTAAATAAACGGAACATCAAGGCATTTTTTTTATAATTTAACATTCATTCTAAGTATTTATGACTTTAATTTTAAATTTGATTTTATGTTGTTCAAAAAGTGATTTTTTTTCTTTTTAACAATGAGATGAGAGTTTTATTTTATTATATACAAACATATGTTATAAAGAGAAATAGAATATAAAAAAGACAGGTTTTCAATTAACTATCATTATTACTTTGCAATAATACTTTTGTATACGTATTGTAAGTATATCAATGTCATAAAATAATGTCTCAGGCGTCTCAGGGGAGCCCGTTCGCCCGCACATACGTTCGTGTACCACGAACAGCAAACGGCTTATAAGGACGGACCTCACGCAGAGGACAAGTGCGAGTTGGAACACTGTAACTTAAGCCTATTTATGAGTGTACAGTCAAAATTGTTTTAGAGTTAGGTAGCCCAGCAATGTTCGAAGGGACTCAAGATCCATAAGATTATATTTTTTAGTAACTTTGCATAAGACAGATATATTCCATAATATTTTTAATGTACGCGGATTTTGTTTTTGTATTTTTGTATAATATCATATTTAAATAGTATTGTAATAAAAAAGTTATAGCCAATGTGTATTATAACCAAAGAAGGGTTTGCTGTATAATGTTTTAAAAATAATACTGAATATAACTAAACTAAATTATATTATTTAACTAACAATTAAACTTCTCTAATAACTTAATTTGACCCACAACTCCGATTATATTTACATTTTGATAAATCCGTTTTTTGCAGCGTTTTACTTTGTATCTCCACTTTTCTTTATTGTCGTGTAATTATACTACTATAAGTATTTATGCATCATATTTTGATGTCAACAATATTTTTCCAAAATTCGCTAATCACATTAAAATCGGATTTGTTATTGTTGCGTGGTGACAAAAAAAATAAGGCTTTGGCCTCAGGAAAGCTCACTTAGCCTTGTTAAGTTAGTCTACATAAAGTATCCAAGCGACTATTAATAACAATGTAATGTTTAGATTTTTGTTGAATTGAATAAAATTAACAGGAGCTGTTTAAATATTTTAATCGCAATTTCTCGTAAACAGTGTCATTACCTCGCAGGCAAAGCCCATACGTATGTTTAATAGCTGTCTGTTCAAAATATGAACTACGCGCACACTACAAGCGAGCAATTACAAGTTTCAGGTTCAGCCAAAATTGATTTAATTCATAAATTTTCTAGATATTTAACGCCATCTGGCGGTGGCGTTGTTATCAATACTTCTATTTCCACACACACTGCCGTAAGTAAGCAAAGCTAGTGTTATGGGTACCAGACAACGGATACAAATACATAAATATTACTTTTTTTCATGTAAATACATACATATCATACATAAATACACCCAGACAAAATACGAACACAAATGTTTATATTATGACATAAATGTTTGTCCAGTGCGGGAATCGAACCCACACCCTCTGCACAGCAGTTGGCCACACTACCAACTAGGCTACTATTAAAATGTCCACGTCTAAAAATATTTAAGTCTATGGTAACATCCTGCGGCGGGTGCGGAAAGGGGCGCAAAGTAGACTCGATTGGAAACCCTATTCCATATTTATTATGGGCCTATTTTTTTTCAGATTTATTGACGTATCTGACGCGATACACTCAATTTGCTTGTTTTGTGCTTTATTTTAAGATTGTGTAACAAGTAGGTAATAAAGGACCTTCTATGCAGGCGCGGAAATTCATTCAGGACAATATTTTGTAATTTATTATAATTTGATGGTATATATCAACAAAAAATATGTTTGTACTTAAATTTCATATTGATCTTTCTGTAATCAGTATGTATTTATTTTCGTAGTGATCAACTTCATCAGAATGTACGTAATATACAGCTTATGGAATATGTATAATGCCAGGGTGGTTAATATACACTGCTTTAGAAGCAATGTTGTGGCGATGGACTCACCATATATCGAAGGACTAAAGTCGTTGGTTAAAAGTGGCTGTCTCCCACATTATGATGTGGGTGTGTAATGTGTATCCAGCTTGGGAATTGAAACCATGAAGATATACATACATACGTAGTACGTCAAGGTTATTTAAAATCACCCCAAATAAATTGTATCTACCATTATTTTAAGAATAAAAATGGCTGTAGAATTTCTTAGACGTGTTTCGGTTTTGCGAAAACACTTAATGTGGGGTCGAAAGTCTATCAACAAGCGTGCAGCATGACTTGAAGGCGGCGTGGCGCTCAAGCCTCGTTTCATAGTGCTAAAACAGATGCTGGAAAAAATCGTCTATTTATTCAGTGGTTTTCTGAAAGTGTATTGTGCAGTAGTGCTAATCCCTTACAGCTTCATTATTATCTATTATAGTCCATACGTCTTTTTCTTGCACATTTCTTGCGACCAAGGAACTTCGTGCAGTGATCGCAACTTCTGTCTTTTGGCAAGTCTTCACTTTTCTAGGGAGTACTTAACTTTTTTTTGCCCCTCTTAGTTTTTTTCTCTTCTTATTTCACTTCCTACGATATTAATCAAATTTTTTCCCCTTCTGAGCGGCCGCTCAGATCTACCAAAAATTACAGCCTGGAGCCAAATATTCGGTGAGTTACAATAATAATTATAAGAAAAGTGTTCTTTTTTTACGTTTCATAAAAAAACAACCACTAATGCGTTGTTGTACCTCGCTTGTAACACAAAATATAGTAGCAATTTAAAATATCTCATTTTTCCCTTTGGAAGGAACTGCTGTAACTCCTAGGCACAGGAAGTTAATTCCATAGCTAAAGAGTAAAAAAGCGCATTTAAATCTGTACTGTCATTAACCATTTAGATTTTAAGTTGAAAGGGTGGACTTCCTGACGACACTGATGGAGCAATGCAATTGTAAAAAGAAGATATACGCCTTTCTCTAAACGATTTCTCGAAACACAACCTTTTATACAAACAAGAACACAGACAGGGTTGACGAGGCAAATCTGACAATTATTTCTTATTATAAAATATATAAAACGTAAGGTATAATGCCAAAAAAAATTAAAATAACTGAGCGAAACGTTTTGCCCATATTGTACTTAAAACGTTAAATATATAGCTTAACTGCAATCATGCTACAAAATTCTAATAACCTTGCATGTTCCCTGTATTCAAGTCACTTAATCCCAGGGTCCTGGATAACAATGATATTGGTATTGTATACCATTGGTATCTAATGTTAATGGAAAATATATATATTCGAAAAAAACAGTAAAGTACAAAATTAAAGAAGTATTTTGCTTTGTTTATCGATCGCGTCATACGTCAAACTAAAATATTTACCTATGTACTCTTATATAGACTCTTACATGGGAAAAATATATAAGGTACAATAGAATAGGGGTACTAAATCAGCTATTTATAACATTACGAGTACGCAACTATAAAGCCTAAAATGTAACGGAAGTAAGCCATAACGGAATTTAAGACAAAGGTCATTTCATTACTCTTTCGGGGAACTTGCATCTGCTCAAACAGTTGATTTGGGTTTTTTTAATATACCTTAGACATCAAAATTAGATTACACCTTTTGACTAGTAATGTAGGTAACATTAAGGGATAGTTAGCTCGCTCGTTAGAACGGGCTAGCTTCGCCCGGAAGCGTTGTTAAAGGCATTATTATCCGGACGGTCGCGCAGCAAATAAATCGTCTGCCAAGCGCTCGCTCTTTCGATTATCCTCAAATCTTCATTACACCGACATACGCCCTCACGCCTAGCCTATGCCTTTATTCCAACCGTTAAGAAGAATAAAAGCGTGATGTTCATAGATTATAAAACTGACATTTATCTCATCCAGAAATCGTATGATGTAGGACATTAAAATAGTCACGTCTTACGAAATTCCTATTATTTGCATGCTCTTATAGTTCGTCAAAAGCTATCAAATATGAGCATATCATGTTGTCTCTGGTCTTTCATTTTACTTATTACTTTTGAGTTAGTAAACCACGACTTAAAGATATAAAGCCACTTTAGCCCAGATACTCATTTCAGAGTTGCGGGACGAAGGGAATAACTATAACTGACCTTTAACGAACTAAAGCTAGAGTCATAACAAACTTCATTAGTATAATAAGGGATTTGATCAAGGTGTGTGAAAAAACCAACCCCAGGGCGGGTGGAGCTGCTGGCAAACTTTATTAATTACCAGCTATCCCTTTTAATATTATAAATACGAAAGTTTGGATGTTTGGTTATTTATTACTCAATCACGCATATAGGTTAGGCACTGAAATAGGAATGAATCTCGAATTTTGGTACTAGCTTTTGCAATTTTTTCAAATCTTAAAATAATATTAATTAATCACGATGTTTTATGCTTAGTTATTAGAATTTTAAAGAAGGTGTTTAAATTTTGCAAAGGCTCTTAAATAAAAGAAAAATACTGTTAAATTTCTTTGTTATTCTTGTTTTATCATTTTAAAATTAACATACATACATACATATTAAAGCATAACGTAATCAACAAGATTTGCACTATTTATCGAACTTACACGAATTTGCCCAATAACTTCGTATACTAAATATTTTTTAAATCAATCTGCTTATCAACTAGCAATGAAAACACTAGACTATACAGCTCCACCAACCACACAGCTTTTAAGCTACCTAGAAAAATACGACCTGGTCAGGTGACTGGTGACCGTCTAATGTACCTCACACGCCGCTGGGCACTAGCCATTGAGAATCAGGGGCAGGCATTTGTATGTAGCCCGGACATAACGAAGGCGTTCGATCGGATCTGGCACCGGGGTCTTCTAAGTTTTGACGGAGTGCTCGAGGGTTTGTGCAAATGGGTTGCTTTTTGTAATGCAGACGCATACAAGCCGTAGTTGATTGTAGTTATTCTGATAGCATGGACATTAATGCTGTCTCCTACGCTGTTTTTACTGCATATCAATGCAAGTTGGACATCAAGAACATACAGTGCTATGCCGATGACAAAACTGAAGACGCTTATTACACGGGTCGTGCAGAAATCCCTCGTTTCGCTGTGAAGGAAAAGCGTGGAGAACTAGTGTCCCAAATCAAGACTACTCTGTCCAAGATCTCTGACTGAGGACGGGAAAATTTGGTCCGATTCAACCCTACAAAGACACAAGTCTGCGCGTTAACCGGTAAGACAACCCCATTCACTGTGGTCCCACAATTTCAAAACACTCCCGTCTCCATCTTCAAGAGTATTGGGGTCCTTGGTGTTGACATCTCCATTGAGGTTCAGTTCCGAGATCATTTGCAAGACAAGGTAATCTGGCGTCCAAAAAACTTGGTGTACTCAAAAGGTTGCTGATTTACAAGTCGCAAGTTCGGCCCCATATGGGAGTACAACTGTCATCTCTGGGCGGGTGCACCCGGATACCAGCTTGCCCCTTTCGACTCGGTTCAACGACAGGTGAGAATTGTCGTATCGAGTATGTTCCCTGTGTATGTTCTACCGCTTGTACAGTGGGACGTGTTTTGAAGAATTGTTCGAAATGATGCCCATGGCAACTTTTTACCATCGCACTACTCGCCAACGGCAGGAAATTCATTTTCACACTTTAGAACCAAAATGTGCACGTACAGTGCGGTTTCAGAAAAACTTCCTCCTGCAAACGCTTGGTTTGCGGAATGAGCTCCCTGCGAAGGTGTTCTTTATGGACTATAGTAGGGGGTTTCTTCAAGAAATAAAATATTAGATTTTAGAAGGGTCGACAATGCGCGAGTGATCCCCTGGCATTGCAAGCGTCCATAGGCTACGGTGACCGCCTACCATCAGGCGGAACATTACTTTAGTAGTAAAAAAAAAACACATGAAAGCGTCTTTCTTTAATTCTTATATTTAGGGCACTCACCAATTTCTTGCCAGTTAAAGTGTCCTGATTTTTTAATGATTATACTCAATTTAAAAGCTGTATTTACACTTAAAATTCTTGCATCTCTATGGCATAGGTCTTCTACGGTAGTTTTTATCATGTCAAGAGAATGTCACAGTAGATTTAACATCAATCAGTGCTTTTTGTATGCCTAATTTTTAATTTTGAAAAACGTTTCATCACAGTGTCTAAGCTGCTACAACGAGTTTTGCAGTCTAGGTGCAGCTGCAACTCTTTGCTAAATTTTATTTTCGCATAGTTTTGTAGCGTAGCATTGTTTTTCATCGGTGAATTTTTAAATATGTTAACCACTTACCGAATTTTTATTATTAAATTTATAAAATCATCGTTCAATATTCCGCTTTCCGTTGTGTGTCACTAATTTTTCATCAATAACTTTTTTAATCTCTAAGTCTGAGTCTAAACCGTTTCCGCTTTCCTATGTGTTTCAACATTTTTATGTAAAACATCCGGCTCAGCGTCTGCAAAGTACAATTCGTGGTATAGTACCGGCAGAACACTACCAAACTTCACCATAACAGCTGCGCCAGCAGTTGTCAAGCCAGTGATGTATTTATGCAAACAAAGTCCGAATGAATCCAATCTAATGTCTATAAGGGAATGGCAAGCTGCCTGAGATTATGAGATTCTAATTAATCCCACACTTTTGGAAAGATTCCAGCACTTCGAAAAAACCGGATTTAAACATCAGAATTCGAATTTTAAAAATTCCTTATAAATTCGGATTTTTTGGTTTTTTTTGGATATCGAACTATCCGGAATTCAATCTCTAACTGAAATAGGACAAAGGCTATTTCCCTGCCGCAACGGAGCAATTGAGCTGAAAATTGTACGGAGATAGTTGAATACAGATAAGGACAAAGGCTATTTTTTATCCCGGAAAATTCAAAAGTTCCCACAGGAGTAACTATAGCCGAATTCTACGAACGAACCATAGCTATAGCTTGCTATAACAAACTTCTTCAGTACTAAGGAGTTGCTGTAAGAATCCCACGCCGATAACCAAATTTAAGAAGGGTGGAGCCGCGGGCAAAAGCTAGTTATCTATGTTTTACAAAAACTGTTGCAATCCGTAGCAACGGTAATATAGTAATATCTCGAGGAAAGTGGGGAAAAATAATTCTCTTTATTTTCCTTTCTTCTACTACTGTGCGATACGTTTGGCCGTTATAATCTCTAAAAATCATCAATTCTTGATATGCAACCTCAGTGCGTTTGTTTAGCTCTTGACCGTTTTTTATCCTAGAAATTTTAAAGCCAATATTTTTTTCATTTATTAACAAACATTTCTAAAATTTAAATAACGACTACTTTTTTACTCAAGCCGAAAATGATTACCAGTATATCGGCCGATATGTATCCGAGTCTTTGAAGAAATGAAAGTTCTGGTTTAAACTTTTAATGAAACACAAATTTTGTATCTACGGGGTGTTGTTGCGACGAAATGGGCGTGTAAAATAATATATTTGTGTAGAATAATTTTCATATGCGATAATTATTAGTTTTAAACACTTATATAGGTACAAAAAATACGAGCTTATACTGCACAAGGTACAAAAGGTCTTTGGTCTACGCTTACTCTTTCACAAGCCTGTTCAATCTGGCATTTCATTCCATGCAAAGTTACCTTGGTCATCATCAAACTCTTGATGTAGCTATATCCTGGGTACAGGGAACGTCTCAATGAATCTGAGTTTATGCCCAAACCCGATATTATTAGCTGTAACCGACGTTTTCCCTAAGTTGCAAGTACAGTTAAAACTAAACAGGACGATTCTTAATTTATTATACTTCTCGCTGTAAAGAAAGTAAGTTTTCTCACAATACATTGTTACATTTTAATAAATCGTTACAGTCAAGTAGTTCCAATACTGCTACTGGCCATGTACCTGAATAAATAGAACCAAATTCTCCCAGTACTGTTAATTACCTCCGTTAATTATCGTAGTGGTGTTATATTTGAGACTTCTTAAGTGTTAATAAAAAATAAATATAATAATTTTGTACCGATGAGAGTATTATTAGTGCGTGTAATTTTATCATAAAATCTTGTGCTAATGTTTTAGAACTAAAAATTATTAAAACACAGCTATCTGTCACTGGTATAGGAAACTCTACTTCTAAACCTCTTGGCTACGTATCGTGTGAACTAACCTAAGTTAAACGGGATAAATCAGGACAACCAAGTGCCATTAATACAATATTTGGTCGGATTTTGATGAGAGCATATGATGACATTCACGGAAATAATTCGTGTAGACTTACTCACCCTTCAAATAACTGTTTGTTCGCTTCAGATTTTGTAATATATCGTTGGATAATTCTATCAAACAATTTTGGGAGCTAGAAACTGTAAATTCTTTTGGTAAATCTCAGTTATCAAAAGCTGTCCAAAAATGTGAAGATTATTTTGTCGAAAAACATTGTCGTACAGATACAGAAAGGTATATTATCCCTTTGCCCTTTATCGATCCTTCACATAAACCTGTCTTCCGAAATACTCGAGAGTTAGCTCTTAAAAAAATTCTGTCGTTAGAGACGAAGCTAAACTTAAATCTTGACTTTAAACGAGCATATTTTGCCTTTATCGATGATTATGCACTTTGTCGTCATTTAAAGCAGATGTTCCTCCCACTCCCGAAGAAGGTAATTACTATTATATGTATACCTCGCCATGGAATATTAAAACCTGATTCCGTTACTACTCCTCTTCGTGTTGTGTTTAATAAATGTACCAAAGATTCTCGAGGTCTTTCTTTGAATGATACGTTATTACCCGGTCAAAAACTGCAAGCCAATATTTTTAACATTTTAATTAGCTTTCGTTGGCACGTATGTGTTCTTACTGGAGATATTAAACAAATGTATCATCAAATTTAAGTTACTGACGAGGATGCTGACTATCAGCGTATACTTTCGCGACCTGATCCTATTGGTCATATTCGTGACTATCAGCTAAAAACTGTTACCTACGGCGTTAGCTCTGCTCCGTATCAAGCGCTTCGCACAATAGCACAACTTGCCACCGAGCCTATTGCTAACTATCCCATTCCCCGAAGAAAACTTTGTTGATCAAAGGATTACTATCATAAATCGGTGGAAACTGATTCAAAACATGCATCACGTATTTTTGGTATTTTTTGACGATGAAAAAACTAGCCCTTTAAATTGGAATTTAGTTCGTGTTAAAGCCTTGCATCCCGGAACAAACGGGATTCGTCGTGTAGGTAGTGACTGTTAAAACCAATTCTGGCCAATATAATAAAATATTTAATAAAATAAAATAAAAATATTTTTCATTTTTATTATTTAGTTTTGCATCTATTATATCACTTGGTACAATACGTATTACAATTAAAGATTTCGTATTTAGGTGGGTGGAATGTTCAATTTTATTTTTATAATCTGTTAGTAATGTTAAGTTTTGAATATAGCAACATTGACTTACAATAAAAAATAAAAAATAAGTTATTTCCGCTTTTTCGTATCGTTAAAACATTTTCGTTTATGTTAATTTAGTTTGAGTTAAATCAAAAGTTGAAAGTGCACGAGTTTGCAGTATAATCAATCGTCAAGAACATCACATTCACGAACAACAAAAAGCATTTGGAAGTACTTTTGGTAAGTCTGGTAGCTACCTAGTTCAGAGTTCAGCTGACGGTGCTTTTATGAGTACACCTTTCTCCATGGTGATACATCATCGATTACTGAGTTAATTATTTTCTTTGCTAATTCGTGTTTACTGATTATTATTAATTTTCGCTATACATTCCATGACAAAATCCGCGAACAAGCACAATATTAAGAGCTAGATTTAAAAATCCTCCTGTAGATTAATAAAAATGAGAAATACTTTCTAACGACTTACAATCCAGCTGCAGTTTTTAAATAACTTTTCCACTTCGATAATCTCAGTACCTACGCGTTGGAACATAAACTACTAACAATCTTTTGATAAGCGTCCTGCTTCATTTTACTTATTTAAGTGCATGTAATAATTTTTGTACTTTAGTATCATTTGAAAACTTGAAAGAGATTTAGGGGAATATAGCCATATAAAATTTACAGAAAGCATAACTAATCTAAGTTAATTTTATAAAGAGGTAAAATTTGTTAAAAAAAAAACGATTCTAAATAGAAACGAGAATAGAAAGCCTGACTCCCTCGCAGCCTAGTTGGTAGTGTGGCTGGATGCTGTGCAGATTGTGTGGGTTCAATTCCCGCACTGGACAAACATTTATGAGATAAACTTTTGTGTTTGTTTCGAGTCTGCGTGTATTTATGTATGATATGTATATATTTACAAAAAAAGTATATAAGTATTTGTATCCGCCGTCTGGTTTTCAAAATTGTCGGAGGATTTTCATATAACAAGCTTGCTTAGTTTGGGACCAGATGGCGCTGTGTGGTATGTCCAAAATAGAGAAGAGGTTAGTAAGAGATTTGAAATTCGGTACGTAGTACGATATAGGGTTAATCGATATTATCCTTATATTTATCTTATATGATCAATAATGGAACATGCAACTATTACGTGATTATTTAATTTTTACGATTTTTTTTTCTTTTAATGTTCAATTTAAAACAATTTAAAGTGATTAAAAATGAACTCTTTATTATATATAAAAAAAAAAAATCCATACATTGTAATTGAATATTAGATTAGTAATTAAATATATTTTATGGTACATGTTTGTCAATATTAAAATTTCAAGACTAACAAAATAAACAAATAGCCTTTTTCTTAAGACGCTGTACTACCTAAATTTAATTTTCTTCGGCAAAAGTTTCTGCGGATCTGCTTACCAGATCCGGCTAAAATTTAGTAACTGTGTTCTTTGGCCTATGGTTTAGATCCTGAAAAAGTCCTAACTGCTATTAGTTTACAACTTTGCTAAAGTATAGCTGTGAGAGTGCTTCAGACCCTGAGAAAAAATATTTTTTGATAACAATGATGTATACTTAATTATGTAGCTGCAGTACTTACGCACACTTAGTTACATATCGCGTCATCCTTGTTTTTACTGTCACGTAGTACAGGCTCTTAAGGGTGAAACAAAATAAAGTCAACTTGTAAGCCAATCTAATTTGGTAACGTTGCAAAGACCGGTTGTGTCAGCACGGTGCCTACCGGATATCGATGTACAGCATCCACTGGAGCCTAGTTCCAGTCTCGCTTGTTAACTAAACTATAAATTGTTTGATAAAATATTATTGACATTTGTCTGCATAAAGGTCAGTGGAAAACTTGTTAGAGGGTTCTGTACACAAGGGTGCCAACGGAGCCCTATTACTAAGAGTATTGTAGATAATGGGCTCTAATTTTTTACAACGAAGTAGGTAGAAGGTAATCCTGAAATTTTTACTAAATTTGTGTTTTGATGGTGGATTATAATATATATAATAATAATAATAATAGTACTGGGATCGCTCTATCATCACGGACAGGACTATTGTTTGCAATAAGCCTGATATCGTGTTGGTCGACCGATTCCAGCGCAAGGCGATACTCGTCGATATCACAATACCACATGAAGAGAACCTCGTGAAGGCGGAAAAGGAAAAGCTCAGCAAGTACCTTGATCTGGCTCACGAGGTAACCGCCATGTGGGATGTTGATTCGACGATCATTGTCCCGATGGTCGTTAGCGAAGAGCCTCGACCAACATCTCAAGAAGCTCTCGCTGGAAAGTTGGCTCAAGGGTAGGATGCAGAAGGCAGTGATCTTGGACACGGCACGTATTGGCAGGAGGTTCCTTAGTCTGCAGCCCTGACCACCGTTAGTTTAGGCCTTGCCTCGCTGCCGGCAGCACTCTAGTTTTTAAGTTTTTTATAATAAATGTTTGTTTTTTTTTATACAATATTGTAAAAAACTTTAAAATTAAGAATAAAAATGAATAAAGAGATAATAATAAACAAAATGTCAAAATCCAAAAATCATGTTTTTGCTCTTTTGTAAAAATTAGTCAAGTGCGAGTCGAATTTTCGCGGCGTGGGTTCCGTACAACGATTAAAGTATTTCAAAACACAAACAAAAACTTAGCTTATACGGTAATTTAAGATGATAATGGCTCGGCCTGTCTCAAACTTGGCCAGTTGAATGTATATACACGGTTTTACGATAGAGCAAACAAAACTAACGAAAACGTGTTTCTTGTATTTTCTTTCTCTTCTTTGTATTAGTCGTCTTTATGGAAATATTTCTTAATCACCGCTCCTTTAGACGTGATTTTTTTTTTTTAATTTATTATAGTAGAACATATTTTTAAGCGTCAAGAATAAGCTGAGATTAAACAGACACTACACTACACTGTTTTATATTTTGAGTATTAATTAAATAAAACAAAAACATCAAACTCAAAAAAATGAACAAAAGCGGAGTTTAGGCGTGTAAACGGAAGCCTTAAGTAGTTTTACGAAATCGGTTACCCAATTTTGTATATTCTTTGAACATAAACTGTAAAGGTACACTATGCTATGACAATATATAATACAAATACTGAACCATAGAGTACAGCTAAATTATAACCTGTGTGTATCTAGTGCTTTCTAAACGTTTGATATGGAATGAATAACATCAGAGCACGTCACAAATGGATGAGCACAATCTAGTTCATGACCCATGTTGATGCTCTGTAAAACTCGTATCCATGGTCGATGTGGCATTTTATTATTCTTTACGAAGAGCAAGACAAATTAATTTTTGCTCAGTTTATTAAAAACAAAACTTGTGTTTTTACTGTAGTTTTTTTGTCTTTTTTTTTGTTAAAAAGTCGGTGGTGGCCTGGGGGTTTCGATTTTGTCTTGCATCCTTAGTGGCGGAGGTTCTAGCCCAGCGTGAACCAATGAGTATTTTTTTTATACATTGATTTTATTCACTCCATTGGCTTTTCGGGTTAAGGAAAACATCATCGCGCGGAAGTCTGCATTCCACAATCCGCACTCGGCCCGTGTGTAGACTATATGGCCCAAATCGCACCCAGTAAGGGTAGGCCGTGCCCCAACAGTGGGGACGTATTTATCAAACTGATAAAATATGTCACATATTTGTCTATTTTGTCTTTTGTCACAGAAAAAAAGTCTGTGGTGGGTTTCGATTTCGTCTTAGGTTAGATGTCAACAAAAAAAGATTTGTCATTTCAAAATTATGTTAGAAAAATTAATAGGCAATGATACTCACTGCAAACACACAACACACTGAAATAGAGTAGGTGGGAAAATTTAGCCGAAAATCCGTGCCTAAAATAGGTTACTCTACATAACAAAATAAAATAAATTTCACTATCCATACTATAATGAAATTATTAATGACAAATTGAGTTTAATTGTTTGTATGTCCTTTCTTTACGTCATAACGAAGCATTCAATTGAGCCGAATTGGATAGTTAGTTAAGAGATAGTTAAGAAGACGAAAAAAGGGCATAGATTATTTATTACGGGAAATATAAAATTTCGGCAGAAATAATTGTAATCAAATTCCACGTGGACGAAGTATAGCTTGCTATAGTAAACTTTCTTATTAAAATCAAGCAATAATCGTAGAAATACTACGTCCCAAATCTAGCACGGGCAGAGCTGCTGGCAAAAGCTTGTAGTAAATAAAATGTTTGAAATTATTACATTAACCCTTAAGGTAGCTGCTAGAACTTCAGGTAAGAAATAAATATAGTAATGTTTTTACTTTAAATATTTTAAATTATACACACAAATAACTACACATTTTAAAAACATAAAAATCTTTTACCTAGTTTCATAAATGAATGTTGCTGTGTAGGCAGTATGGATAAATAAGAGCGCAGAGATGGGGGATCTACACGATTTTCTCACTCAGCGGATCATGTGAAAACGTACCACGTAATAAACTCAGTCCTAGCTCGGTTCACTGGGCACCGGTGGATCGTCACATACATCTAAATATGGCCGACGAACCGTGCGTTCGCCTCCGGATTATAGACTCCTAGTAGGTAAGGTAGGTACCTTGTGCTTTCGTTCTCTTACCTACACGATTAAAAGCAAATTTTCGCGGTATTCTCTTTTATGTCTCCTTAAATGAGTAAATACGATTTTACACGAATTATTTCTTTATAAGTTTTGTTTAAACAATATTGTTAGATTTGTGAATCTAATGTACGTAATGATCCACTTAGAAAAACAATACTTGGCGTTTATCTTGATAAAGATACATGTTATAAGACCCTCCTACTTATACATGTATCAGATATCAGATATATTAAAAAAATCGAATTATGTAACAAACAGTTAATAATGCTCATAATGCTCACAGTACTCATATTTTGTCCATTATATTCCGTCACACGAGAGTCAATCCGATATAAACCAGACTAAAGACTACTTATACAACACACAATAGATACATTATTATTTTACTTGCTTTTTCCTGCGGCTCCACCCGCACTAAATTTGGCTATCCGGGTCGGATTCTTACGGCAGCTCGCTTATTTACTGTATGTATGTATCTTCACGGTGTTTATCCTCAGAAGGTAACCAGTGGCTGTATACACACCCATACAATAATGTTTCTAAATCGTTTCTTCGTTTTGAATTTAATCCTGCGTGACGCTATGATTTGTTTACGTATCATTCTGTAACTATATTTGAGTTCTTACAGCTAACTATATATAGCAAAATGCCGTACTCAAGACGTTGCCGCAGAAAATCCAAATAAATCTTATATATTTAAACAAGCAAACATACATACTTAAAAATGTATATTTGCGGCTCTAATGACTAAGATGAAATTTTGCATTTAGATAGGGTGTTCCTTTTTCAGTTTACCTACCTTTCAGTCTGGTCGAGAAGTGAGTTTTCTGCGTAAAATAGTTAGAACAAATTAAAAAATAAGGGGTTTGGTTTTTTGGATTCAGAATTTTATTCTGAAAAAGGGGAATTTTGGAATTTTTTTGCTATTAAATATTGCAATTGTTATAAACAAAAAACGAATAGAGAAAAAGGTGGTCTACGTTTTTTAACAATAACTTCAAAAATATTAAAAAAAGCTCCATTTTGAAAAAGAGGAGAAAATTTCATAAAAAAAGTCTCGACTCCCGAAATTGTAGTTCCATTATTTATAATTTTAATTTAACGTTGAAAATAGCGCTCCGCGCGGCAGTTTCAACGTTGTGACTTCGCCGCCAAACAAACTAAGCGTCAGAAAATATTTTTTCTATAATATTTATTATTTTTTTTATAAAATTTTTAATTTTTAAAAAATATAGAAAAAATTTTTTTACTACTTTGATGTACATAACTATATTTATAATTTTTCTAAGTAACGAAAAAAAAATTATATAAAAGTCAGAATTTGTTTATAACAAATTGTTTATAAAGTAAACAATGAAAATATTGTTAAAAAAAAGGTTTTTTTTTAATTCTATTTAAAATAAGAAACTATGATTTTTAGAAAAAAACCGATTTCTTAATTAATAATTTATAGGTCAGATAAATAAAAAAAACGGTTATTAACAATTCAAAATTTTTTTTAAGAAATTTTTTTTTTTCTAAAAATCATTATTCCACTTTAACAATATAATGGCAAAAAAAAATATTTAAAAAATATTAAATTTGCCTATTTGTTTATAAAAAATTTTTAAACAAATAATGTAAAAAATTTTTCAACTAAGCAATGAAATGTAAAAAATAGATACAAAAACAGAGAAAATCAAAGATTTCGTAAAAAAAAATTTTTTAACTACATTTTCCGGATTTTTCATTTTTTGTTAACTTAGAAAAATCATTATAAACAAAAAAAAAAAATTTTAATAAATTTTTATACCGGAATCTTGTTTATTGAGTATATCAGAGTAAGCTCCAAGAGGAAAAAGATTTTTAGCTAAATTATTTAAACGTTTATGATAGATTTTATGTTATCTTAAGTTCATGAAAAATAACTTAATTAACAATTGGAAAAGTTAAACAAAAATCAAGTTAAAAATTTTTTGTAAACTGGATTGTATTCCTTCAAGTGTCTAAATGATACTATAATTTATTCAAATTTTTATATTGATAATAAATATTATAAAAAAAATATTTTCTGACGCTTAGTTTGTTTGGCGGCGACGTCACAACGTTGAAACTGCCGCGCGGAGCGCTATTTTCAACGTTAAATTAAAATTATAAATAATGGAACTACAATTTCGGAAGTCGAGACTTTTTTTATGAAATTTTCTCCTCTTTTAGAATCTTTTTTCAAAATGGAACTTTTTTTAATATTTTTGAAGTTATTGTTAAAAAACGGAGACCACCTTTTTCTCTATTCGTTTTTTGTCAATAACAATTGCAATATTTAATAGCAAAAAAATTCCAAAATTCCCCTTTTTCAGAATAAAATTCTGAATCCAAAAAACCAAACCCCATATTTTTAAATTTGTTCTAACTATTTTTCGCAGAAAACTCACTTCTCGACCAGACTATTTACAGTTGTATATTTCGTAAACACACAATTTCATACAAAAAAAATATCGAGCAAAGCTCGGTCGCCCAGGTATCGACAATAAATCGCCGATAACCAAAATTAATGCGGGAGGAGCCATAGAAGAAAATCGAGTATCTGTGTCATAGAATCTCAAAGAAACCGAAGTAAAAAGTTAAAGTAAATAGAATTAATATGCGCCAAGGGAAGTCAAACACGTATGTTTTAAATTTACCTCGCTTCTGCGTCTGAAGTCGAGATATGTGGATATAAATAAAGTAGATCAATATAATCTGACGCCCTTTACACAAGGTTTACTCAAGAATAAAGTAGGTACAAGGAACTGTTGAAGAGTTTAATAATATTCATTGGGCTCAGACAATTTTCCGGACGAGTGGTGGCGCGTCTTTGATCAGCTCTGGCTGCTCCGAGAGTAGATTAGTCTACGAACTATCTATAACTATTGCCTAAGATTTTAGTGTTGTTAGATAGGTAAACTATGTGTATAGTGATATATTCAATATTCAGGCAATAATCATTTACATCAATGATAGTGTATATATTTAAAGAGGTACATATCGTACTGGCACGCAAAAAGTGAGGCAGCAAAATTAAGACAATTGTCGTAATTTGATTCAGTTCCATGTCACTTTCTAAATATAACTATCGTCTTTTGTTTTACACGTTTCGTAAAATCTATTGCATTCGTTGTTAAAACCTAGTATAAGTAACAGCGGATCAAATTTAGATTTCGAACTATATGGGGGTACAGTACCTTTAGGTACCTAAATATGAAAAATTGGCAGCTCACGTTTTTAGGGTTCCGCAGACAAATAGTACATAAAAACGGAACTCTTATAATTTCTTATGTAATCGTCGTATGTTAAAGTCCGAAGGTGGCCATAGAACTCTCTTTCTCTCTCTGTAACGACGCCACCCCATCGAGTTGGGACATGTTTGATGTTCTTGACAAGTACGCTGGTCCTAGATAATATCCAGGGTCTGATGATGAAGCTGGAATGTTGCTACAGCCACTCTGTAACAAAACGATGCAACGCCATCTAGTTTGAGCTCTTTCGGTTTGTCTTAACAAATACTCTAGTCTTAGATAATTTCCAAGGTCTAATGATAAAACCGGATGGTAGCTACAAGATCTCTGTAATGAAACAATGCAACCCCACCGAGATATATTTAGGGTCTGACGCAATCGCACATTTTTTTCTCTTAGACGTATTTCTTGCAATATAATTTTCAAAGTAGGTACCTAAAGAAAAATGTGTCCCCACCCCTAACTCCGTGTGTTTTTGAAGACTGATAAACAATCACAACAAAAATTTGTTATGCGGTAAGGACATACTTTCAACAAATTTTTTTTAAACCAAACCTTTTTGCATGTTTAGGTATCCGTAAAATAATAATTCTCATACTACGAAATCCTAAGTTAAGGCATACGCACTTGACCGGTTTTCAATCGGTTTTTTAATCAATATATTCGTAGATATAAAATCGGATGAAAATCGTAATATGGATCTCATTTTATTTTCTATTCAATGTAATTTTACCTTACCTGCTTTGAAATATTGGAATATTATTTTCACTTACATTCCTTTCCGTCCACGGCATCCCTTTATCTCACTAAAAGCTTTTTCCAAAATACTTGTACCTCGAGTAATTCAATTTTACACTCCAAATAAAGTCAACGCCGAGAGTGTTGTGTTTGGTTGACAATACTTTGTGTGTGTGTATACGTAAGGATTGAGAGAAAGGGCAAGGGTAGAGGCTATATTGTGTCTAAGAACAGATTAGAGGCTTGTAATTATGCATAGTACAGTGATCATATGTGTGCAAGCTTGTCTTTTATGTTTAAATTAAAGGACGTGTTAGATAAAGTTCAGTAGGTTTGAAACTTGGTATTATTGAAGTAGAAAGTACAGGTATTGAAACCATGGAAGTGTTCTTAGGGTATTTTTTGATTTTAGGTTATTTAAATGATGTTTATTTTTAATTATAATTTTTGCAATCTTAAAGAATGCCCGAGAGTTTGTGAAAATGGGTGGCTAGCTTTTTGTTTGGCAGACGCATACGAGCCGTAGCTAACGGTAGTTACTCTGATAGTATTGACATTAATGCTAGAGTCCCGCAAGGCTCGGTGCTGTCTCTTGCGCTGTTTCTACTCGATATCAATGACATATTGTACATAAACAACATACATTGCAATGCAGATGACAGTCTTGGAGACGCTTATTACACGGGTAAACAGCCCTCGTTTCGTTGTGGAGGAAAAACGTGAAGAACGTGTGTATTAAATCGAGACCACTCTGTCCAAGGTATTTGACTGGGGACGGTAAAACGTCCGATTTAACCCTACGAAGAAACAAGTCTGCCTAGTTGGTCACATACAGTGTGGTTTCAGAAAAACTTACCCTCCCGCGAACGGTTAGTTTGTGGAATGAGCTCCCTGCCAAAGTTTTTCCTAAGTATTATAGTATGGTGTTCTTCACGGAAGAAGTTATTAGATTTCTAAAGGGTCGACAACGTGCGGTGTTGCAAGCGTCCATAGGCTGCGGTGGCCGGTAACCATCGGGCGGTCCGATGCTTGTACCGACTTCGAGGTATATAAAAATAAAAACTAAGCTTTATTCATTGCATTATTATTATCAGAAATAAACAGATTAATATAATTCGCGAAAAAAATATTAAATATCTCTAGGAATTACTACAATTTTTGTTCTGTACTGAGTTCATAGCGATGTCGTTTTATTGCTTGTGCACTGCATCATTTTGGCGAAAAATAAAAAGATTTGGTTGATGGCCGCGCAAAAAATAAAATTCACCATCTTCCATACAAATTCCGGCATTGCCTTTTATACAATCTTCCTATTGGGGTTCAAAAGATACAGACTTTTAAAGATCGGACAGCCAGACAAACACACAGTGCAGGCAGTTACTAAAGTACCGTTTAGTACCTTGTGTTTAGTTTTGGTGTAGAACCCTAAAAATACCATCATATTTGTTACCATAAGAGCCATAGCTTTGTTGGTATTAAGAGTCAGTGTAGACCTTTTTTATAAGGGCGAAGATAAAGGCTAGATCGCGGAAGTACGCTTTTGCGCCGAGCATGATGGATATTAATTGCGAAAAACAAAAAAAAAATTAAAGCATCTCTTGCATTTTATTTGAAATGGAAGTCAGTTAAATCATAAGAATTTGTTTTTATACTTACGAATATATTTGTAGTGCAATGACTTTTAGCAAAAAGTCTTAGTCTTAGTAAACGGTAAAAAAGTTAAATTCTATTCCAATTTGGAGTTTAGGTGTCAAGGTCATTATGGTAAAATGACTTAAGAAATTTGTACCTTCACATATCTTATAGTAATCTATGTATTGTGTTATGATAAGTATGTTATGATTAACATACACATTGTTAGTGTTACAGAAATTAGCTTTCTGGCCTTTATCGCCCTTTTAAATGAATATTTTTTTTCATACTGCCCATATTATAACATGCTAAATCGTTGTTTGTATCTAGTTTAAACAGAGTAGACAGACTATTGGAACCTTTTTTAAACAAAACATTGATTTTCATCTCACTGGCTCGGAAAGGCGCACTTTGGCTTTTGATATCTGATTAAATCTGCGTGGAAAAGCCTAGTTTATCCGTTGCGCGCAAAATATTTTTTTTTTAATTCTCCATTAACAAACATAATCAACTCGTCCCAAAATGCGGTTCGTCGTTATTAATTTATACATCAGTGATCCGTTAATAAAACTTTAATTTAATTTTTGATACTATTGCATTAAAGATAATGTTTTATTTAATGTTAATTAATAGATAATTTATTGTAGTTTGTTATATTATTACAACAAGAATAAATAAGTTGAAGTATAATTTTTGTTCTAAGAATTTTAAAATTGGCATGGTGAAAATTCGTAACGCACCTTAAAAAGAGATAAAGATAAGAAACATTTATTGGGAATTACGTAGTAGGGACATCATTTTCTTGTGTTTACTATAAACATATTACTTTTACTAGATAAACCTTAAGTTAATTCAATTCAATTCAATTCAATATAATTTTATTCAGATTAGGCTACAATAATTGAGCACTTATGAATGTCACTACGCCATCGGTTCGTAAGTCTACAGGGCGGAAGACCTTGTACTGAGAAGAACCGGCAAGAAACTCAGCAAGGGCATTTCTTTTCTCCCTTTCTTTTACAGCGTCCAATTAAAATATTGGAAAATGCCCTCCCTATCATAAAAGGACACTTTCCATTACAAACATAAAAAACATGAAATATGAAGCACAAGCACAACATAAAAAAGTATCTAATATAAACAAAAGACAGTTTATGTATATATCACTAAGAAATAATCAATGTCTTACAGTATTAATAAAGAAAACAAAAAAGTAAGACTAAATACTAAGAATACCAAGAAGTTTGCAAGAGCAGACCAGCCTCCACAGGCGGCACCCGTTCACGAGTATGACACATGAATCAGCCATCGCTTTGCTCAACCATGTTTTATTAATAAATTAACAAAACATGTGCAACTTTACCAGTGACGTAGAAATACCTATGTTTACCTGCGAAAAATAGGCGTGCGATTTGTTGACTACATACAGACAAACAAAAGGGGCTCAACCTATTATATATTATATATATAATATAATTAAACACTGAGAGTAAAAGCGCTGTAGTGACCTGAAAATTGATTTAATATTTCAATAATAAAAGGCGTTATTCTTTGGCAAAAGTGAACGACCCGGAAATCATGTTACTTGCCCATCAGGACATTTTTATTTCATGTCAGGGCCAATTTGGTCCCTAAAAACCGTAGTTTATCTAATAATATATAGAACCAGTGGTGCCCACAGCTTGTCAACTTAAATGAGAAGTTAAGAACTTTCTTTTTGTACCGTGCATTTTTGGACCATGGTATATAAATAAAAACACAGATCTTTCGCATGGTTGTACCCAGTATTTCTCAAAAATACATCACAACAACATCATCTTTTTACTACATTAAAAAATCATTTTTTATGGATCAAAACAAAAAAAAATCGGCCAAGTGCGAGTCGGACGCGCGCACGAAGGGTTCCGTACCATTATATACAAAAACGAGCAAAAAAATCACGTATGTTGTATAGGAGCCCCCTTAAATTTTTTTTTCTGTTTTTAAGTATTTTTTGTTATAGCGGCAACAGAAATACATCTTCTGTGAAAATTTCAACTGTGTAACTATAACGGTTCATGAGATACAGCCTGGTGACAGACGGACGGACGGACGGACAGCGAAGCCTTAGTAATAGGGTTCCTAATCACCTTTCAGGTATGGAACCCTAAAAACGGCCAAATATGAGTATATGAGGCACTGAGGGTTTGACATAATTTGAACAAGAAGGTCTGTTATAGAATTAGACGTTTACCTTAATTTGTCACAGTATTGCGTACTTGTCGAAAATTACATTGGATTTTAATAAGTTTTTATTTGAGAACCTATACAGTAGCTATTTTTGTTGTTTTTTAAATATATATATTTCTCTCTGTATACCTGTTATAAAGATTGAACAACTAAATTCCGACCAAGTTTAGCGCTTGTGTTTCATGTTTTTATTATTGAAAATAAATAAAAAATCATTCAATGCAAGTTTTCGTAGTTTTGTTGCATATGGTTATTTATCTTGGCTATTTAATTGTTAATATTTTTATTATTTGACATGACACACGTTGGATACGCGCAATAAAAAACCGGCTACCTACAATGGTTGGGCCAATGGTGGGGATACCTTACGAATTTATGCCGTTAATTATCACGTTAATAGACATTAAGTACAGCTGTGGCCATAACTTAGAGTGCAAATTTTATCACAGCATTCATAGTACCGTCAAGCGTTTAGGACATTATGAATGCCATTAAGACTACGATATAGGCTAGATCGCTATTTTTGTGCAAAGTTTGTGGCAAAACTATAGCATCTAAAGGATTGAAAAAAATATATATTATGAAACTTGCTTTTGCCTAGTGCATAACATTATTTAGTTTAATTTATTGTATTTAATTGAAAATAAATCAGAAAGTGACCATTGTTTTAACACTTGTGCAAATTCTTAAAACGTGTACTGCGTTTGCCTGTTATAAAAATGGGTTAAATTTTTAGAATTGGTTTTTATCTAGTGGTAGCAAAAAGTCCAAAAATGAGACCACGAAATGGTAAAAACAATAAATGTAATTAAAAGATGTCATTATGTTATATTTTAATTAAAAAGTAAGTATATAAAAATTATATCACATATTATATAACGATTTTCAGTTCATTAAAAATCGTTAGTATTCCAGCAATCTTACTCGCCTATATCGCCCTCTTAAGAGGATACACTTCGCAGCGGACTTCATACAAACGAATTTCTCACTTTGTTTTGGCACTTGCTGATCAAACACCATGAAAATATGAAGACATGTTCTAGTAATAAATATCTAGGTTTGCAGTGTGCCAGTTTTCTATTAAATTTTATAGTTCAAAAGTTATACAGGATTCTAGTTTTTCATAAAAATGGTTTTAAAAAAGATTTCTAGTTAAAAAAAGGTTTTACAAGATTTTGGAAAAACCACAGATACAGGTATTCGGCTTGGGATTATGACTAAGACATTTCACAGTGATTGGCCAGTAAATGTCAAAAACAAATGAGAAATTCGTTTTTATAAAGCCCGCTGCGAGGGGCCACGAAGTGTATCCTCTTAACGTCCGTGGTCGAGTCTAATTTAACGTTATTGTGGCCCGATAAAAACAGTTGAAAAGATAAAAGATAAGTCCCCGTGATAAACAGGCAAATAGCTTACGGTTGGAAATAGGGTCTCGTCGTTAGCAGTCTTTAGATTTAGAACCCTAAAAAAAATTATAAATAATATATAAACCAATCAATTAATTACCTTTTACACATCAAGATGCGCAGCTCTGAAGACAGCAATTGCCTCTTGATGTCCGGTGGTGGAAGAGAGTTCCAAGAGTGTTCGATCAACTTGTTACACCAGTACCATTAATTGTCTAATAACACTGCTACGCAAACAAACTGACTACATATTTGTATAGGTCGTTAATAAAAAAAAATCGATTGTATTTATTTTGTAGGAGTATTTGGCAATAAGATATCTTCGGCAATGTTGCAGTCATTAAGAAAAAACGTATGGAACTTTGAAAGTTGGGCATTCAGGTGTCACTAGTAGCTGAAATTTTCATTTATTAAAATAAAAGTTGTTTACATGTAATTAAATTGGTTTATCACAAATAAGTAGAGGATTTAGTATGCGGCGTGTGCCGATTGCGGATAGCGAAACGCGTATGTGGCACGGGTCATGGGTTGTTAGGACACTTCCGGTGTGTCGCGCCCTTCCGGTGCGATGCGCAGGCGCCGCCGCCGCTTGCGCACATACCGTGACCGCATCAGATGCTATGGACATAGATTCTATAGACTGTACCTTTAGTTTGCTACCGCTATGTTACACATTTAAATCCTTTAGTCCGTGAACATACACAATTCAGCTCTTGTCATACACACCATGGCAACGAGGTCATAAATTTAAGAGTACCTACCTACCATACTATTTTTATACGATCTTTATAGTGATGATTTCTGCTACAAAAGGTCTTAAAAGCCATTTTAGTAAATGGTAGTTTTAGTAGTTTTACTAAATGTATTTATATTTGTGTAGTTATATAAATCTAGCATTTACTTATCTAGCTCTGTCTCCGCGCTGAATTTGGTTATAAAGGCGTGGGACTCTTAATACAGCAACTCCTTGAGTGGTTCAGTAAAATTCCTGGCTGTAAACCTTATTCGACTTAAGTAGCCTATTTCCTTCTTTAAGATACAACCTACTACATAGATAATTTTTATTTAGATCGTCACAGCGGTAGAAAAGAACATAAACGGACATACACAGAGAGAGAGAGAGAGAGACGTTGAGTTTTATAATATGTATAGATAAAAGTAGACAATAAAGGTAGATACAGAAGAGAGTTTTTCTTATAACTTCCTAAAATCTTAGTACTTGGGATCGCTCTCAAAATAATTATTTTAAAAGGCATTTCTGCTGTAAAAATACAATATGTTCGATATTTTACCTACATTGTTGCTTAAATAGTGTGTTATCATTATTATTCGATAATTAAATTGTGTGTAGGTTTTATATAATAAATAACAAGAATTTTACGAACGAGACGATTAAATAAGAATTGAATTCATTCTTAGACCTTAGAACCCAAATGGTAGAACTGCTGACTGTCGCGAAAGCTTGGGTTGTAAAATGAGGTCCTCGCCGAGTTTTACTCTAGGGACTATGAGATTCTTCAAAAGGGAATGATTATATTTTTGAAAGGGTCGGCGACGCGTGAGTATTACAACTGGTGTTGCAAGCGTACATATAGGCTACGGAGAGCTCGTATGCCACCTAAGTGGTATAAAAAATACTTAATTTAATCGAAAATAGAAGCTTCGAACTTCCTTCCTCTAATTAGATCACGTTTCACTTTTCGAATTTAGTCAATTGGTCGATTTTGATTGTTCAGAGAAGGTCGGAAATAATTAGACAACAGTGGCATTGGTCAGCCGAGCGCATATCCGTACGTAGAGTTGCCCTACTGCTTTACTCATATTTTTATGTAATACAAAAAAGTGCTATAACTACCGTATGAGCTCATTCGATAATAGATCTTATGGCTACTAGCATTACAGTCGTACGATCTATCTATAATTTTGGACAAAAAGTATATTAGTATTTTTTCTTTTGCATTGCGAATTTATGTGTCATCTACATTCTATGAACGTTGTCTATGACTACAGTCTAAATCATAAATTGTGTAGTTCACTTAATTTTGCTTTATTGTATGGAAATTTTGCAGATCAATTGATGAATTCAATGTAATTAATAGTTAAGTATTGGTCACTCACCAGTGCAGATTACCGTGGCACCTCTTGCATAAGTTATGGGTTTTTGGATTGTGATGGACCCAATGACTTGAGAAACACTCTTATAGGTTATTATTTTTATCGCATCGTGATCGAGCAGTGGCTTTTCTAATTTAACGAAATAAAAATGTATGTAATGTAAAATACCTACTAAAATAATTTATTTTCGTTTAATAATTTTTCGTAGATATGCAAATTTATTGCATAGGTAAAAGAAAATGTTTGCCACTACTTAGAACTAGATCTTCATCTAGTTCTAAGTACATAGTGGCAAAAATTTTTTTTACTTTAAAAAAATTATTACCTCTTTACCATATATATGAACGTCTATTTAAAATTACTATAAAATTATTGACTTCTCTTTGGATTAGACGTTACTTAAACAGAATTTTAAAAATAGTTACCTAAATATAAAAATCGAAAATGCTGAAATTCTGCATTCTTTGCGTTTTGAGTTCTGATGATTTAGGATGATGTGTGTGTATGAATGTATGCACGTAATATTTTTTTGGAATTGGATATCTTCCGATTTGCATCATCAATGTTATAATTATTTTTTCAGGAATATTAAACCAGCGGTTTTTTTTGTAATCATAAACCTTTTTTGTCCATTTTTCTTTCAGAAATTCTTTCATTTCGATAAAATAAAGTTCTGTTGGGTTTACAAAGGACCTGAATTCAAATCTTTAATCAGTATTTTGAAACTCAAATGACGCATTCAATAGCATCAATTTTTTAAATATTTGATTATCTAAGTTTATTGGATTTTTGGTGTGCAATTCAAAAATAATATCAGTTTAAGAAAAATCAAGATGGCGGATCTAATTTGGTGTCAATTTTTTATCTAATATTATTTGATTTCGATTATTCAAATTTATTGGGGATTCGAAGATGCTGAATATAAAATTTTACTAGTGTTTTAAAAATTTAAGTTGGCGGAATTTTTTTGACATAATTCTTAAATATAAAGCAAAACAAAGAGAAGTTACTCGCGTGGTAGTTGCTGCCGAGCCTTTTGTAACATACAAAGTAAGTTTCAGAAATGTGGCAAACTTTAAGTATTAAGTAATTAATTAAGTAATAAAGACTACCTCGCAGCGTAGTTGGTAGAATGGCCGACTGCTGCGCATGCATAGGGTGTGTGTTCGAATCTCGCACTGGACAAACATTTATATAATAAAAAATAAACATTTGTGTTTGTCTTATGTCTGAGTGCATTTATGTTTAATATGTATATGTATGTATTTACAAAAAAAAGGGTTATATATATATATATATATGTATTTGTATCCGTTGTCTAGTATCCATAACAAAAGCTGTGATTACTTTGGGACCAGACGGTAGGTACTGTGTTTAATGTCCAAAGAAAAATATTTTTTATATTAATAAATATTTCTATATTACATTTTAAGTAAGTATTAATATTAAGTATTATTATTGTTATTTAATAAGTATTTTATCTTATTAAACATTTGTATTTGCAGAAAAAAAATAAACATAGATATACACATAGTAAAACAACATTTTTCACTTTACGAGTGCCTGATTATTTGTAATACTGAATCCTAACACATTTCACAGAGTTTCACCAGAATTCAACGCAGTTATCTAGTTTGTTTATGGGATGCAGCGCACAACCTCTCCCAAGCTGGACCACTAGATGCCTTAACCTAATATTCGGTACCTAATTGCATTAGGGGCACACATTAATTAACAACCTCACAGAGTTGCTAGCCAAGGCATCAGCGTTGTGGGCATTGATACGTGCTTTGTACACAATATGTATTTTAGTTCAACAAATAACATAAAGTACATACAGTATTATGTATATTCAAGAAAGAAGATATTGGATTTCTTAAGGGTCGGCAACGCGTGAGTGATGTCCCTGGTGTTACAAGCGTCCATATAGGCTTCGGTAACCGCTTACCATCAGGCGGACCGTATGCTTGTTTGCCACATTAGCGTTATAAAAAAAAAAAAAAAAAAGCATAAAGAACCGTTTCATTCTTTTGTAGCTAATACGAAATATGAGCCTTCCTTGTTTTTAAGGAGTTATAGCTTAACATCTGTTTATGTTAATAGTTTAATTTTATTCGATAAAAGTTAATTCTCGGTTTTTACAAATTCATAATAATATTATAAATGCGAAAGTAACTCTGCTGTCTGATTGTCTGTCTGTTATTTCGTTACGCTTAAATCGCTGTACCGATTAAGATGAAATATGGCATGGAGATAGTTTGAGTCCCAAAAAAGGACAAAAGCTACCTAAAAACGTCAAGTGTAAGTCGGTTTTTGTCTATAATTAAGGAGTTGCCTCAATTATATATCCTACACCGATAACCGAATTTAAGACGGGTGGAACCACGGCCAAATATAATATTATTACCATTTGTTTGTTTTGGCTTAAAACTATTTATTTTATTATTTCAAGTTCTGGCTTTGATATGTTCCTTTTCCCTAATATCAGAATTATCATCAATTTTATCTTCGCTTTAAAAATCGTTTAAGGTTATGGTTTACAATTTATTTCTTTGATTAATTTTATTAAAGTTAATTCTTTATGTTACTTTGTCGCCAATATCATTTGGTCATCACTTTCTTCAATTCGAGTATATATGGATAAATAATGAAAAAAATAAAAATTAAAAAGTATATTTAGTTTTAAATTATTATATAATGTATATTGTCCTAAATAAAGTTGAATATATTGTACACATATAAAATGTCGTTTACACTTTAGACCTTTTAAGACGTTTTTATCGTTATTATAACCTCAATAAATTAATTAGATTTACTATTCGTAAATTATGTATGTAATGTAATTAAAATTTGTAAGTACTAAATATATATTTACATGTAAGTACTATTACTACGGCTATAATAAAAAACTAAAAATACCGTATTACTAAGTCGTAAATAAAATATTATATACCACCTACTAGATATTTTATAATAAAGATACTTTATTATAAATTTATAAATAGGACATAATAAAATCTGTTATAAAACGTTTATCCAACAAATTATAAAAAAAAAACTAAATATCTAATCTATTTGTTTGGGTATATCAATTACAATTATTTGAATTTGACTACTAACATTTTTTGGTTTATTATCTTAATAACATATTAGAAATATTAGTGGCATGATACATGTATTTCCTTAATTTAACTTATTATAAGATAGAAAACAAATGTTGTGTACACCCTTTTTTCTGGGAATAAAATAATTATAATTGGTTTAAAATAAACATACAGTCACAGATTATATAATACTATACTAGTTATACAGTGCAACAAACTTTTCTGACCCAGTGGTAAAAAATTAAAACTACAGTCGCCAAATTGAAATTGTGCGAACCTACAAAGACAGTAGCGACCAAAAACCTAGTCGGAAAATGTTATCGCACAGTACTTCAATGTCAAGTAAAACGTAGTGTTTATATTATCTTTGCACAAAATTATCTAATTTTTTAATCAAACGTAGGTATGCTACTTACCAACAAAAGTAGCTTAAAATTTTACTGTCAAACTTTTCCTTAAAAACTCTACAATATTTGTTAAAGTAGGTAAACTTTGTGACATATAAATCCTGGTTTACCAGCAACAATTTTGAGTATTTTAACAACATAATATTAAAGTAAGTATTTTGTTGGTGAACTTATCTTACAGTTTAAGCTAAACTAATAAAAATGAGACATACAATAAGTGTTTGTTATTGCTTTTAGGCTCGGCCATTATTTTTCCCTAAAGGAGAAGAAAGGAGGCCATAGTTCATCGCGGTGGCCCAGACGTTACCGAGCTAGTGGCCACTCGACTGTCAGAAATTTCAACTTCTGTCATATGATAAAAGAAGAAGTTATCTTTATATATATAATTCTACTGTACATGTGTATTTCACTGTACTTCTCCTAAACGGCTGGACCGATTTGAATGATTTTTTTTGTATGCGTTTGGGTGGCGCCCAGCATGGTTTAGATTCACAAATCAGCCCGGCAGATGGCGCTGCAGTCGGTATCATGCAGGACAACGTCTGCCCGGTCCGCTAGTAATGTTATAAAATACCTAACTAATATATATTTAATGATCTAAGCCTGGTTTATACGCGGAGTCCCAAATATCGGCAAAGCATACACTAGAGTGGAATCGGAAGAACATAATCAAAGGTAAGGTAACGTGACCTAATATTGACCATGTCACTTTGCCGTAGTAAGCATATCTGTCATCTAAGCTTTCTGGTGATTTGTAGGAGAAGGTGTAGAAGAGCCAGACACCTACGTTTCCAATAAGTAGGAATATGAGAAGTTCGCGACCAGGTTTCGTTCGGCGGAGCTTTCTGCTGTTGCTACATCTACGGAGGCCGTCCACAATCAGTGCTGTTTGGACGATGATTTGAATTACCTAGAAAGTTAAAAAGATAAGGAAATGAAAAAAAACCCGAAGTATAAGTCGAGATTTGGGTAATTAAGGTTCCGGGCCATTCGTTTAGTTAGAATATTAGTACTTTTTTGATATAGAAGGCTATGTAAGCTAGTGTCACCTGATAATATTCCTTCAATCTGCACTCTGTTTCCAATTCCCATGATTTTTTTTTCAGATTTTACTTGGTTATATTTCGTATTCCTTGAAAAATTTACTACAGAAACAATTTCAACATGATAATGTAAATAATTTATTAAAATTGGGCCTTTTTGCTTTCATTCTTCTAATTGGGCCATTACATAACATTTTTATGGGCCATTTTAGACATAGAATAATAAGTTTCAGTTTCTCTTGTTTAACAATAACCGAGAAAAACGCAAGAAAAACGTAAGACAGACTATGAAGTAATATCTTTAGTGTTCTGTTTGAAGACTGAACTTTATGGCACACAAAAATAATACTTTTAAACTGTCATTTTAAAACCCTAGCGTTCAATCCTTACTTACTTTTTATAGTAGTCTAGAATTGCCCAATTCACTAGTCCCTACTCTCTAATTTTATATTACTTTGAGCTAGTATATATGACTTAGGATATATAAAAAGTAAGTCCAGATACACTGCTATCAGATGCATTGTTGCGGGGATGGGCTAACTAGGTAGTTGTCACGAAGAACTAAATTGGTTGATGGAAAAAGGATTTCCCCCTTATTATGATCTGAACACACCCGTGTTTCCAGCTTCTGGTTAAAAACTTCAGATAATAAAAACAGTGACGCTATACAGGCATACATTTAAATAAATACAAATAATATTTAGGGACATGAAATAAGTGAGATAATGTTACCAACTCATATTATTTTTTACATTGAATAATCTTTGAACTCAAGTATAAGTTAAAATAGAAATATTATTAGTTACTCACCATGACTCCAAAGTCAATGCTATAGATGATATTTTCGAGACTTATGGTGGCGACCATAGATAGCACAGTCTCCAAAAAGAACGCGGGTAGACATATGTAAAGCAGTATGTCATCTAGGAGTGAGATTGGATGTTCATTGATGTCCAACTTCCTGGTCTGATTGAAGGCGAATACAGCAGCAAAAAGAAGAATTACGTGTAAGCCCAATTTTGTGCAGTTGGTTAGAAAATATCCTATTTCCAAGTATTCGCTGTAACAAATAAACAAGATTTAAGAAATGTACCTTAAATCTTTTGCTTATATAATTGAAGTTTTTTCAAATTTACTCGACAGATATGTACTATTATATGTCACGGTTTAATGTATGAAAGACGCGTTTAAGGGCAAAGTAAATTTAAATGTTTTTTCTTAGGTTTTACTTTCAAAGTTTCAGAGATTTTCACAGCTCACAAGCCTAAAGTCAACTCAAAACTTTTTTTTTTTATTTATAAGGAGATTCGTTATCACGTGCCATATACGACAGAGAAAAGCAAAAGTTTTATTTAATCACGTTGTATACACAATTTTATATATAGACACTATATTGCATACTTACTCTCCAACACTACTAAAAACAAATCCAATGATCAGCATTCCCATGATGACGACTATCAAAATCAAGCCAACAAACATGCCGCGGTTGGAGGCATGGCAATCAGCATAGATCACAATATTGCTTGTGAAGTCATTGTCTTCGTTTGCTGTTGGAATCCTAAAAAAAAATTTCCTATTTTAAAGAATTTTGAGAAAATACATACCGTTATAATAATTTTATGTTTAAATTGCTAGTTTTTTGCAAGGTCTAAGGGTCACAACACAAAACTGCGATGTGTCGTCGCATCGCAGAAAAACGCGACCTTGCACGAACGTATCGCAAGAACTTGCGAATTGATTCGCATTGCGCATTCTTGCGATGTTACGTCACACTTGTTGACATCATTTTAAGTCAAGTGGGAGACATTGAGTTTGCAAGATAGTTTCTTTAGATATGGTGATAATAAACTTAAAAGCTCTTCAAATGAAGATATGCTCATTCTTAAAAAATCAGGAAACATTTTTTCGTCTGTTTCCAAAACTTTATATTTTCGATAAAAATAGTTTCAATCAGCGTTCATAAAGGCAGTAAATGGATGAACCCAAAATTTCCTATGTTTTTTGTCTGTATCTCATCAATAAAAGCAGTGCGCAAAGCTTTTTACGATTCATGCTACTACCTAGTAAAAATACGTTCAGTTTGGATGACGATCGCCGATGGTATGGTTACACGAGTCGTAGAGAGAGACGCTTTGCCGCGCGAAATCGCATCGCAGAAATTTGCGTTGAGGTTTTCTGCGTTGCGAATTCGCATCGCATCGATTCGCAGTTTTGTGTTTTGATCCTAAAACCTTCATTCTTTATCTCGGGAAAAATAAAATGCATATTACTGTACTAACTTGCAAACCGTAGTGTTGTCGTCAATACTAGAATCGTCAGTACCAGCATCGTCATTTTGACAATGACCAATGTTATGCCAGATAATGTAATAAACAGCGACTGGAAAGAGGAAAAATATATCATATATAATGTTATATTAGCTAGCATACAAGTAGTTATCGTGTTAAATAATCAGGTTTCAGAATCTTCTTTCTGCATAACGAGTGAATACGAGGCTAAGTAGGCTTCTTCAGACCCATTGTTGGGGCACCGGCCTACCTTCGTCATAGGCCAGGGCTATTTGAACCATAGTCAATCACGCGAGCCTTGAGCTGATTGCGGACTACACGTCTTTTTGATGTATTCTTACAGATGTTTTCATTGAGCGAGCAATGTAGTTTAAAATTTTAGATACTGACACATTGGTACAAACCAAGGGCTCGAACGTCCATCCCTCAGAATGCGAGGCAGACACCTTGACCACTTGATAACGACACGACCAAAAAGGAAAGTGCATTGTACGAAACCAAATACCCTTGCCAATGCTTTAATTTATTTACATGAGCGTAACGTAACAAAACAAAGATTAAAAGACAGAAAGACATAGATTTTTTTTTCTGGTCTGACTGTGCAGTTGGCTGTTGCAGCCATTACTGCTCCACCGGGCTTTTGGGGCGAGACTCTGAAGGAGTCACAGCCCATATAGCACCCAACGCTTAAGGGCTCCCTGCGGGAGGAGCCTCGACTTGGGTTGTCGCTCTTGGGGTCGTCCCTTCGACCAGCGTGAGCCTCGAACAAAAGATATAGATTATTTCTTACCAATAAGAATGTTAAATTCTACACTAAAGGGATACAGGTAAGCTGACACATTTTCGAAGATCGAGTTAATAGCAGCTGAGCCAGTACATTCTTCATTATAGAGACCACTCACGTCTAAAAATCTATTCTGAACCGATGTTGCTAGAAAATAAAAATAAATAATTAACAAAATAGTAAAATAAACCAAAACTTAAAATTAGAATATTAGATGATTTATTCCATGCAGCTAGTAAAAAAATGTTAAAGTAAAAGATCTAAAAAGCAATCCGTTTGATACACACAATTATTATTAAAAATGCAACTTGTGTTTAAAATAATAAAAAAAAAATCGGCCAAGTGCGAGTCGGATTCGTGCACGAAGGGTTTCGTACCAATTTCTATTAAAACGGCAAAAAAAACACTTTTGTTGTATGGCTCCCATTTCCCATACAATAATAATAATAATAATTTTAAATATTTGTTTTATTTTAATTTAATTATTGATTTTGAAAGTAACTATATAACTAAATATCCTATTAATATTATAAATGTGAAAGTTTGTATGTCTGGATGGATATTTATTACTCAATCACGCTTTAACTACTGGGCGGATCGGTATAAAACTTAGCATACATATAGGTTAGGTCCTGGAATAGCATATAGGGCACTTTTTATCCCTAGAAATTCAAAAGTTCCTGCAGGAATAACTACGACAGAGTAAAACGAAGTATTGCTGCACCTAAAGCATGCTATAGCAATTCATTGGTATAACTAATTAAGTAATTAATTGGAGTTAAGAAAGGAGTTTCACGCCGATAACCAAATTTAGGGAGGGCAGAGCCGCTGGCAAAGTCTAGTTCTGTGAATATTTTAAGCGTCTAAATGTTGCCGTTATCAACATCGAGCAAAACCGAGCATAAAATCACGTTTTTTGTTAGGGAGCCCTTTAAATATAGATTTAATTCTGTTTTTTAGTATTTGTTGTCATAGAGGCAACAGAAATACATCTTCTGTGAAAATTTCAACTGTCTAACTATCATGGTTCTTAAGATACAGCCTGGTGACAGACAGACCGAAGGACAGCGGAGTCTAAGTAATAGGGTCCCGCTAATTACCCTTTGGGTACGGAACCCCAAATATAATGATTTTATATAATAAATTTATAGTTCTAGTAGTTTACCTGTTAACGTAATATCGGTGTCATTGTAATCATAACCACCATTTCCATACACTGAGTGTGCGTATATAGTTAAAGATAGAACAGTCTCGCGGACTATAGTTGAGATCCAAAAGCAAAGGCTGCTCCCAATCATGTGCATGAACGCAAAACGAGCTAACCCCTGAAAATTTGAAACAGATTATTAAAGTTGAATACTCTGACACTATCACACACACACACTACGACCTAAATGAACAAACTAAAATACACTTTAAACTATAAAAACCATAAAATGCGTTTTAATGTTCATTATTTCCACTGCTGGATATAAAAGGCTCCTCTATGGTGCATCATTTCTCCCTGTCCCTCTTTCTTTCGCATCCAGCTTCTGCAACACTTCGTCAATCTACTAAGCTGGAGGGCGTCTTACGTATTGTCTTCCGATACGCGGTTTTCACTTTAGGACGCGACTGCTCCATGGGCCATCGGTCCTCCGACAAACGTAACCAGTCCACTGCCATTTCAGCTTGCTGATTCTGCAAGTTTTTTCGATGTCTTAGTTATCTTCTGGATGCCCTCATTGTGGATTTGATCCGACAGAGACACTCTGATCATAGCTTGCTCCATTGCGCGCTGTACGACTTTAAACTTGTGGATTAGCCCCACTGTAAGTGTCCACGTCATGACAGGCAAAATGCAAAATGGTTTAAGATTTTTCTCTTCAGACTCTGCTGTATAGGTGACGCGACCACTTGAAGAAGCTTACCGACTGCTGGCCACCCTAGATAAATCCTCATACCGGCTTCCGTCACATAGTTTTTTCTGGTTAAGTAAGATTTTCTTTCCAAGGTAAACATAAAACTGGACCACCTCCATTAAGATATCGGCGACGTATACTGGCTGTAGCATGACATAGTTCTTTCAGTAAGTCACCATAATAATAATGTCTTTGGCCAACCTATGGTTTTCAAAGTCCGTCAATAGGGGGCTACCATAATACAATTCACCAAAGATCAGTACAATTATCTTAGGCAATGAATCCAATTATTACGTGAAACAAAAGGTTACACAAAAAATATAATAGGTTTATGACTGGCTGGGAATATACTCGTGCCATTTAACAATTTAATCTGAATATGCAATTATTCAAGTTCTTTTTTTATTTGACAGGTGAATGAACACGCCTTACTCTCGCCGTCCGTCTATTGTGTTATGAAAGTATCGAAATTGAACATGCGAAGTCCACTGGAGCTGGTACTGTCAACTGTAATAGGTTGTCCGTCCATTCAATTTGCACTCTCTGACTTCATAAAGTGGCACTTATTGCAAAACGTGTGATGTTTACTTTACCATGACTGCACTAGTGTGTAATGGCACCTTTTTTTTTCAGAGCGAATATAGGCAAATGGCAAAGGTGCGGCTAGTGCGTTTTATTCAATCATAGTGAGTTTTAACTTCCACAAGCACTGCGGAGAGAAAAGAATCCGTGCGCTAATTTTTTACAAATAATTCTGTAAACATAATGTTTTGTGTTGTGCTATTTTATTTATTTTTCCGCGCAAGCATGTTGTAAAAAATTGTATGGCACTCGTTAACTATGGTCATTACACACTAGGGTCCATAACGCTGTAATCCTGTCTCATGTGTAGATAAAAACTCAGCTCGTGCTGAGTACTTGTTTTGAGTTAGTGTTTTTTCTAATGTTAAATAAAAAAAAATACCTTTATTTTTAATTTTCATAAGTGATAATGAGATTAGTTACTTCTGTCTGTTAGACTAAGTTAAATAACAACATAAGAAAACATAAACTAAATATCAGAAATTGAACAACCAAATATTTAATTAATAAAAAGGCTCGCTATTTCATCTTGTTTGCGTCATAAATATGACAGTTAATGATTTTATACACATTAAAACTATTAATTTAGCTTGTTTTCTAACATATAATCCACCCTTTGCAATTAACAACAGCTTTCTACCTTATGGTTGGGTTACAATAAATCTTAACGCCGGTAATAATCGCATTAGTTAAATCTGAAAACAGCGCGTTAATTTTATAATTTCCTGTAGCGTTAGCAACATCATGAAACCGTTATAAAATGAGTGCTTTTAACAAGTGGCTAAACCTATTTTTAGTTCCTATTATCACGTTAATAAACGGCTTTTAGCCTAAATGTAGCCCGACTATTAGTAGAAGAAATAGATATTATAGGAAGGTACCTGTGCTTTTAATACGATGACGCTGGAATACTTGAAGATGAAATAAAGTTGAAAGAAACAGTAGAGAGGATTCAAAAAGTCGAGAACCAATTGCAGAATGCTGACACAGCTATCTGGATTTAGGCTGTCATCAAAGAAGTAGCTTAGCTGCACGAAAATCAGAAGAACAGAATGGACGAGATGGCCCAGAGCGAAAGCTGTAAGAAAAAAAAATATTGCTTATTTCATTTCATTCGATTGCTACATTTATTCTTTTTTGTTTTGTTCGTTGTTGTGTGATTTAAAAAAAATAAGGCTCAAGTGCGAGTCGGACTCGCGCACTAAGGGTTAATCGATTGTAATAAAATTTTAGTAAGTTGTTGTGCACACTCCGGGGAAAGTTTCTAAGAAAGAAAAATCTCGGACTTGCATACTAAGGGTAGACCGATTGTTGCCAAGCTGTTGTGTAGGAGCTGGGCCACTTTCGGGTGTGCGATGTCTATTTGTGTGTGCATATATGTATATGTGCGTGTTTGTGTGTAGCACCCGCTCGCGTTCGGACAATTTTTTCGTTCGCTATCGGGCGGCTGAACGAGGCTTGCATCAGATAGGACCTATAAGTTAATTTACGTATAGTTTTATTTATTTATTCATTTACTTGTTTGTGAAATGTAAATATGTATGTGTGTATATATGTATATGTACGTCTGCTGTGTGATATTACATGTTATATGAATATATTTTTTTGGGAGTTACCTACATTAAATCCCGTCACAGAATAATTCAAGACTTTTAACATGGTAATCTGATAAACTATAGGCAATTGAAATATTACCTAAATTTTGATTGTTTTTTTTTTAAATCCAACTTTTTACACTTATTTATAAATTTATAAATTTTAATAACAAAATTTTTTAAATGTAAAATATCTAAAAAACATGTATTTATTAGTTAATTCACTATAATATTATGTTTCTTTGTGATTTACAAAGAGGAGCTATTGGACGCACGCAATAAAACAGTATTATACTCAGATATAGAATTGTAATTAGTTTGTAAAGTGTAAAGTGTTGTAGTTAATTCATTTGACGATTCGAAAGTGATCTGAGTATCCCATATAAATAAAAATATTTTGAATTTGAATTTTAGAAAATTGTTGTGCACACGCCGGGGAAGGTTTCTGAATTAGTACAACCCTTTCAGAATAGGTGGCGCGCTAGTGGTTTTAAAAAAGCGGAACAACGTTTGCAGGGTCAGCTAGTTTCTTATAAAACAGTAAGTAATTTCAACTAAACATTGGTGAAAGTTTGCGTTGTTTGCTGTAGAAGCGTTGGAATTTTAGTCAAGTTATTTTTGATTTATCTAAATATCTTAGGACGAATAAATGTTATCATAAACATTTATTTATTATTTATTATAAAAAAGGTACATATTTATTAATTACACGAGCTGCTCGTGTAATTAGTTAATTATACTAATGAACCAAACGATTAAAATATAATTAAAAAAATATATATAAAATAATATATATAACCTGAAGTCGGTCGGTACTTGAAAGATATCTTGCTTCTAACTAGACCGTTTTTTGCTTTCACATTTTTGTTCTTAAATATGAACTGAGATTACTAAAATGAATAGATCCTTACCAGCAGCTCCCATTTTAAGGTAAAAACTCCCAGAATGTCTCCCTTGACTGAAGCAGTAGTCATGTTTCAGGGGTACTAATACTGCAGTAGGTACTGATGGAGGCCTATAAAGCTCAGGAGTGCGGTCCCCTGCATTATTATTAGTGTTGAAATCTTCCTAAAAAAAAAAAATATAATTGTCGGAATTGAACTCAGTGTGGTCAGACCATTAATTTAGAAAGAATCAAATATTATATAAAATGTGTGGCAAGCCAAGTAGCTCGTAGCCCAGTCGCATTCGAAAGTTACGGAACTTCAGGTGTGTTTAGTACCTGGATGAGTTACTGGCATATATGGCATACTTTTCTGTGTTCCACCGTGCTTAAGATGGTACGTTAAAGCTAAACCGTTGGTACCGGCTGTGTTGTCATTTGATAGATGCCATTAAGCAAAGTTGACCTTCTGGGCAACTTCAACACTCTGACAGTCGAGTGGCCATACTTGCTAAACAATTGTACGCTAATTTGGGCCAGCGAGGTGGACTATAACGTATAACGGATAAGGCGAGTGGTAAGCTAAACCATCATTCAACAAAATAGATATTTACCTCTTGTCTTCTGAAGAAATCGGCTAGTTTTCCGTCATGTAAACTTTTCATTTTTTGGTTTTTTAATGCAGCTGTTTTGTATCGCCCTATATCTATCACTAAATAGATAAGGTAGAAAAAGCCAAGTGCAATCAGTATCAATGAGTATACCTAAAATAAAAAGATATATATTTAAACACATAAATAAATAAATTAATAAAACAAAAGCATATTTTATAAATTTAAGCTGCTTTTCACTACGCATGTAATGGCATACAAGTAGAGATTGTACAAATGTATGCATCTATGTACTTGCGCGACGTGTACGTACAGGGATGTTCTTTACGTGAAATTTGTATATTATCTTCACAATACGTTGACTACTCATGATCGATACTAGTTTATTGCCCTCCAGGGGCGACTGAGCTCGCGGCCTAAATAATTTGGTTGTGGGCTCAGTTGACCCCTAAAAAAATTGTAAGGGGGCAACTGGAACCGCGGGCTAAGTGGACTCTAACAGTATTGTGAAATATTCTTTTCTAAATTTGTGCATATTTTTAAATTTCAACTGACAGCTGCTGTGAAACCAGAAAAGGCTGGTCCACCAAGAGTATTGATTGTAGACTATTGTTGCCCTACACGCGAAAGTACATTAATGCCATTTTTTCCATGCAAGTTAATTTTAGTTGCGTACAAGTTCATTTATGCAATTAGTTTCGTGCAAGTGAATTTTAGTTGCGTACAACTAAGACGTCATACTTGCATTCAACTACAAGCATACAATGACATAGTAGTGAACACATTTATGTCAAATTACCACTGCAACAGGCGCGTCGTAGAATGGATCCACTATGTAAAATATTAATCCAAGAGTGACCAGAAGTATTGCGTACATAGAACTCAACATCACAGTCAAATATTTCCTGAAAGTAAATAAAAATGTAAAATACCTATGTAATATCAGAAAAAACAGTTACAGTTCAACAAACTTTTTTGAACTTTTGACATTGGGTATTTGGTCGCTAGTGTCGTTCTAAGTTCACACCAATTCAATATGGCGACTGTAGTTTTGATTTTTGACCACCGGGACAGATTTTTTTTGCATTGTATATTGACATGGCCGTAGCACATGACTGAATAACCTACAGACTGATAGCTTCAAACAACCGGCGCTAGCGAGAGCACTACTACAAGCACGGGTATGTGCGCGTGGCCTGTCACTGACACGGCGAGCGGGGCGAGGACCGACGCCCACTAGAGTTAAATCCGGTTTCAACTGGCTCAGGGAGCGTGCGCATCTCAGGGCTCCGTGTTCGAGCGATTTAAATTATAGTTCTTTTAGTGTTTGCTATCGATTAGTGCAAAGCCTTTTAGAAATGCCAAATACATGTACTCCGAGAGTTTCTGAATTTCATCTTTGTATATAAATGCGGTATTCTATCAATAGAAATTTTTATTACGTAAAAGTCCAGCGTTCTTGGAAAGTAAAGAATAACCAATAAATTCTAATACTCCTTTTTTACATACATTTACATACATTTTTGACAGGTAAATACCTATATTTTTTTAAACTAAGTTGGCTAAATAATTTAAATAGGAAGGTGAATCTTAAAAAACGTAGGTAGGTACCTACGATAATAATGATACCTATAAAAATGCATATATTAATGTATACCCATAAATATTCATAATTATATTATTGGTACCTCTCTACTGAATACAAATAAAATCGGAAATCTTTGTTAGGGTTCCATAGCCAAATGGCAAAAAGTTCCCTTATGAATCCATCATGTCCGTCCGTCTATCCGTATGTCACAACGTTGTAATTCCGCTATCTTGGCATATGTAGATTGTGATGAAATTTAACAGGAAAGTCTTATGTGAACCGACAAACAGATTTGTAATGAAATTAAGAAAAAATATTTAAGGGTAGCTCCATACATTGAACTGAAGGACAAAATCGATATCAGCTATCTTTTGATTTAATTTACTAAATGTGTCAGTTGAACCCTACCAGTTTAGCTATGTTTCTTGAAACGTTGTTCTAAGCTATCTTCTTCGGTAGTCATATGACAGCAGTCGTTAAAGATAGTCAGTCAGAGCTTGGAAAACGAGTGACAAAGATTTTCGGATTGAGATCATGTCTGCAAATTTCATAGTGTTAGTAGTAAATGTCAAAAACAAGAATTAGTTTGTATCAAACACGCTACGAGGCGCCGCTGGGCGACTTGAAAACTCTAACAGTCAATTGGCCAAGCTCGATAACAACCGTCAATACGCTCCAGGCCCTAAAAACTAGGGTAAGGTGACATTTAAAAATACTTGCTTATTGTGGCTCATTTTTTTTAAAACAATTTGCAATAAAAAATATAAAAAGCTACGTTTACAACAGTGGTGTGTGTGTGTGTCTGAATGTATGTGTATAGTGCATCTTTTAACAAGTGACAGATAACTTGAGTGAAAACAAGGATGACGCGATATGTAACTCAGTGTGTGTGAGTAGTGCAGCTACATCTCAACTCACTGAGATTTATAGTTTAATATACATTGTTGTAATCGAAATAGGCTTTTCTTTGGGGTTAAAAGCACTACCACGGCTATGCTTTAGCAAAGTTTAGCACTTAGAACTTTGGAGCTTGCTTTGCCAACACTTTGGAAAAAAGAACGGTGAAGAGTTAGTTTAGGATTTTTTTTTATGGAACAAAAGTATCTTATTCGTGTTTTCACGTTTTTCACGCAAGAATTATTTTAGTCAGATCCAGAAACCTTTGCCAAAAAATGAAATTTAGTTAGAATATCCCCTTAACCTCGGCCCAAAGAGACTTACAGAATAAACAACAAAAGAATAACCAAATTTGTGCAAGATTTATTGTATATCTGTCGGCGGCCGATCGTAAAATCCGGCAGATCACGAAATCCCTAGGCAGATCGTAAAGTATGGAATAGAAATTATCATATAACTGAACAGATTATTATGTGAAGCTTGGCTAGAACGCTCCGCTCGCTTCGCTCGCTCCGCATCTACGTTTACAAAAGAGAAATTTAACCTAACCTATCATACATGACCTATACAGTGCTATTTCTGTTCCTTTCGTTTTCAAACTTTACGATTTGCCTAGGAATTTTGTGATCTGCCGGATTTTACGATCGGCCGCCGACATATCTAATACGTGAAACATGATTTTTGCTTTTGCTCATTATACACGACAAGACGAATAAAATTATGTAATTTTATGTTCTCGTGCAAATAATCAATTATAGTGCAACTTTTCTGACCCAGTGTGTGGTCGCTAGTGTCGATTAAGCTTACACCATTTTAAGATGGCGACTTTAGTTTGAGTTTTGACCACCGGGTCAGAACAGTTTGTTGCACTATACCTCTGTTATCATTCATAAGATAAAGTAACTTACATAGTAGTTTTCTTGTTTTCGTGGGGATCCGTCGGTGGCGGTGCTTGGGTTTCCACCGATCGTATCGACTGAGCATCCATGGTGACCACAGACCGCTTCCGAGGAGTTGCTGCCCCACGCATGTCATTCAGTGGTGCATACAATCGGTAACTGCCTGAAAATAAATATCGTTATACAGGAAATCTTGTAAATAATACACTGATTGATCTCTGAAGATTATTAAATGAGGGGAGCGATAATTTTATTCATTAACCGATAAAAATTGATAAATAGGTATGTTATTTGTCGATTAATCGATTAGTAACATCTTATTAGCCCAAGCCAAAGCGTAATCCAGAATTCTTACATAATATGTGTCAATTTAATGTTATAGCAGTGTATCTTTATAAAAGTTAGATGGTTGTGATATATAGACGTTCAGACCCATGGTCACACAAGAGGCCCATGACATGACCCCTTGTGAGGCCTAAAGGAAGAAAAAATGCTCTTCAAAAGGAGGGTATGCAACCCTTTGTAAATATGACCCTTATTACAGAAGCGGGGATTATACATAAGTTTATCATTAAAATGAACACTTACTAAGGGATTTTATATCTCCATTTCGATAGTTTCCATTGTATAGAAGTGGACTACCTCGGGCATCTGAAAATAAAATATTTAAAGGTTTTTGAGGTAAATCGTTTTTAAAAAAAATGTATCATTGGCTGTATAGCACACGACAAGCCATGTTCGACGACAAAGGCTTGTAGGGTGCGCTCGGCCCCCGTCTCACCGTGCACCTTACCTCTAGACCTCTGTCTAGACGCCTGCGATGGGAGACTGAATGAATGAAATTATTATTTATGCAGTGGTATGATTTTAAAGTAGCTCTAAAATTATATAGGCAATACATGGATTCGCATATGTGATTTATTACATGAACTAAAAATTAAAAATTATGCAAGATATTTAAGTACCTAATCATTTTTATACGGAGTTGAAACGTGATTGGAACTTCTGACTTCATTCAAAAGATATGAATTAGCAAGCTGAAGTGGCAGTATCCTAGAGTAGAGACTGCGTATGGGAAGGCAAAGCGTGGGACTCCCTACATCTCGGTGGACCGGTGACCTTAAAAAGGCGGCTGGTGGTGGCTAGATGCGGAAGGCAAAAGACCGGGAGCGCCATAGAGGAGGCTTATGTTCAGCAGTGGACAAATCACAACTTACCAATAGTAGGAGTAGCAGATCCTGAGTCATCTCCTTTATTGGGTATAAACAATTTTGGAGATTGCTTTTCGTTAGATTCCTGAAAAGAATGAAATTTTCAATAATTAGTTGCAGGATGACCAACGAGTATACTTTGTATACGAGTATGTTTCCTGAAATAGGAAGTGAACTTTTAAGACAAAAGGTTTGGGAACGATATTCAATTCATGCAAAAAACCGGTCAAGTATATGGCAGGTATAAGATTAAGAATTAAAGCGGCTATCTGATTTTTTATTGAAGCATAATGAAAGTATGAATTACTTTTTTAGATTTTTAGAATAAGTAGTTTGAAAGTTAGAGGGAGCAGTGGGGGAGGCCGGCCATAGATTTTACAACCTTGGAATAACTCATATTTTATCCGTGAGGAAACTATAAGGGTATGTGAAAAACGCCTGTAGGCTCTCCCTCTATCATGTTGGTATGAAATGTAATACTAGTCAAAAGTGATATTCATAAGATGGTAATTGCTTACTACGACATTACCTACTTAAAGAAAAGCGCCTAAGTGCAGGTTGGACTGTACCACAGAATGCGAGACCGATTTGCGCTTCACCGGTTTTTCAAAAAGGAGGAGAATTTTTTTTTATGTATGTTACCCGATTTCTCAAAAAGACGCCTGGACCAATTTAACAATTTTTTTTTTTATTCAAAAGGTTATACTTTCCAGGTGGTCCCATAAAATTTTCCCAGAAAAAAAAATTAAGGTAAAGTTAGAACTGGTGAAACGCCTTTTAGTTGATGATTGTATAAAACTTTGTTACGAGTATGGATGTTTTTAGTGAACAAGAAAAAAAAGGAATTCGTCACTAAAAAGACAAAAAAAAAAAGAAAAACCGGCTTCTAAAAGATGCACTAAAAAGGTAGTTCGAAGTTGGTGTCTATGTACCTATGTAACAGTTTATAACACACTTTGCTTGCATGACACCAATTTCAAACTGAAATTCAGATCAGATTTTTGGACATTAGTAATTATTTTTACCTTTTTAGTGCATCTTTTTAAGCCGGTTGTTTTTTTTGTTAAAAAGTTTTTTTATTATTCGTTGTTGTACGTAGCCTTAAACTATAATCGTTTTAAGTTTATGACAAACTTTCATGATTATGTATTTTGAAATGTATACTTTTGTGCTACATCAATTAAGAGTAACTAAGATTAAAAATATAATAGTAGGTACATTGCGTATTAAGGGTGGCAGGGCGAAGGCTTTGATGACTCGAGTTTTTAATTTCTGTATCATCTGTGTTACACACAATGTCCTTCATCACATTTACGAGTAAGTCAATATAAGGTGTAAAAGTAAATAAACTCATCAAAAAACAATTAAAATGGCGGGAATATATATGTAGACAATGCCACCGCTAGATGGCGCTAGAAATATCTAGAGAATTAATTAATTAAAAAGTTTGGCATGTAGTTTATATCTTCAACCACCGATGGAACTCTAATACATACTTAATAGAATAGACAGAACGTAGAGTGCGCGCGTTGCGTTTATATGTCATTATCGCCCGTGGGTCACACGAATTCCCGCTTTGCCTTACGGAAAGTAAAATTTACAAAAAAAGCCCGTGGGGTTAATAATTACGGTCTTAGCAATCGATATACCTGTACGTAATGGCACTGTTTACGAGTAAGTGTGATGAAAAACACCACTTCAATATTTAGTAATAGCAAAGACTATATAATACTATGTATTAGTTAAACAGAAATACAGTCGCAACTTTATATTTATCAAATAAAAATATGGACTACGAATATTGGAAGTTGAAAAATAGGACTAATAACTTAAATTAGTCACTTGTTTGTTTGCCCCGATCGAAACGGTCTATATTTCAGTATAATCCTCTTACTCGCTCTGTGTGAGAATTTACACAACGAATTTGGTAAAAGCCGTAGAATATTTATACGCTACTAGCTGTCCCGGCGAACGTTGTTCCGCTGCCGTCCCTCTGTACCCGGCGAAAGTTGGTTTTTACCTATAGTGCCCGAGTCCGGCTCGCACTTGACATATCGAGATAAAAACTATCCTATCTTTTAAGTTGGATCAAATAACAGATATTTACGAAGTTTGATCAAAATCGGTTCAGTAGTTTAAGAGTCCATTGAGGACAAACATTGTGACACGAGATTTATATATATTAAGATTGGAATTTTGGACATGGGAAAACCAGAATATTAAAATCTTGTACACTAAAATTGACTAGTCAGCCTTTATTAAATATCTTGTTTTCAAGCTTCAACTAAATTTTTGTCGATGCGATTTAAAGGTTTTATTTTATCCATACTAATTTATCACCATGTATGATCTTGCTAACGATGGCGTAATATGCTGATTAATAGACAATCTGTATCGATTATCTTTTTTCTTTGTGTAATATTGTGTTTTAATAAGGATTTTAATGAATTTTCAATCAAACATGTATGACGCAGATAATTAACGGTGTGTGGAAAAAAAGTGACTGAAATTTCATTAGGCGAGGCGTTGGGGCGGCACCACGCGCTGACGGTATTTACAGGCAAAGTGAGGGCATTGAGGGGTAGAATGGTGAGGGTGGCACGCGGCCGGCTGGACTCAAAAAGGTTTACAGTTGGCTGCGCAAGAGTGACCCGCCTCACAAACACGGTCCACGTTGTGTTTACATAATGTTATAGTGGATATTCCACTTTACTTTTTTATTTGATTTTAATATGAAAAGGCTTTTAACAGTTATATAACCAACCTTTATCGGAATACTGAATTTCTTTATCAGGCTTGATACATTTTATTTTAATTTGACGGCTTAAGCCTTCTTCACGGGAAGGCCTGTACTGAGTACTGAGTATTAAAAAAAAAGAATGAACTGTGAAGTAGAAGATTGATAAAAGCAAGCAGGCCAACTGAACACATTTAATGTTTTTTGCCCAACTGTACACAATGCACCAAGAGGTGTTCGTCTCATAAACATAAATTTCCATGAATGATGTTATAAAATACATATCGACATCTAACTTCATATTGTTTTCTTGATTTAACAAAAGCATTTTGTAGTGTTTCCTGGCAATGAAAAAAAGATCAATTTTTAAGTAGTTATACAAAACATTTCGTTAATAAAAAAAAAAGGTTTGTTACTTAGCGTTATGATGAGAGTTAGACTTGCACTACATCGGTTTTGAAAAGGATTTATATTAGGAAAGGAAAATTACCTTATGTCAAATTAGGATGATCCATACTATTCTTTTATAACAAATTGTTACAACCCATTGGCTCTATACGTTCCAATTTCTTGTTTAAACTAGTACGTTAAAAATAAAATTACATTAAAATGAAAACAATGAATACATATTGCCTTACGATATTCTAGTACCTGTCTCGATATGTCGTAGGCGCCTATGAGATAAATTAAGTATTTGCTTAGATAAGGACCAATCTTATCATAATTAAAAAAAAACCCATGCGATTAAAAAATTACACGTAGAAGTGTTATCGCAAGACAGGAGTTAATAGATATCTACATTCGATTAAGTGCTTCAGTCATTTGACTGCTTAGATATTTGACTTGAATGTATGTATGTATTATAAATACTACACACACATTTTTATGTTTTTATCATTAGGGTTCCGTACCCAAAGGATAAAAAAAGGGACCCTATTACTAAGACTTCGCTGTCCGTCTGTCACCAGGCTGTATCTCATGAACCGTGATAGTCAGTTGAAGTTTTCACAGATGATGTTGCCGCTATATAATATAAATACTAAAAAAAAAGAATAAAATAATATATGTGTAAATATATATGTGTATATGTATATGTAAATTTATCATTCAGTGCATAGATTAAGGTAAGTACAGCAGAACTGCTCCAACAAAATGAAGTCGCCAGCCCTAGCACAGGCTGAGGTCTTTTTGGGCTGCTAGTGCACACCAAGTTTGTATTCGTTTTACCTGAAGTATAGCTATGTGCCATTGGGGTTATGAATTTGTTTCACTTTGTCATTTACTAAATAAGTAAATATATTGGATTTCATAACTTTGGTATCTTTGTGTAGCTTTTGCTTTTACAAATGTGAATGATTTATCTGAATAAATCGCACTTTATATTAAAATAATTATAATTGCCTTGGTTTGGTACATAGAAAAATATATAACTAAAAAATAAAGTATCTAGACTTGTTAGTCCTACTTACTGGTCAATGTTTCTTCAACTTGACAAACGATGTTTAAATTTCCCATATGAGAATCCCTATTTACTTATTTTCAGAAAATGAGAAATTTTTACTAAATCTCTGTCTATCTCTCTCTCTACTCGTATCCAAATTAAAAAAATTTTGCTGAACGTTTTGGTTACATCTAAAAATAACAAGACGAAGAAGATAACTCTAAGCTTTTGAAAACGGATAGTAAGTTTATTTAAAGGTAATCCGTGTATCAACATAGAAAATATCTTTATTAGTATTATCATTTGATGACGCAGCATCTTACGTGTAAGAATTTTGTGAATGATTTGACCAAAGAAGATTTTAAATACCGAACAATTTGGAGAAATGCGAATGATTACTAAATACAAACTGTTATAAAAAAAAACTACTCAATTATTGGGTGAACCGATTACGGCAATCGATTTATTAGTCTTTCAAATGGAGCGGTAAAACAAAAGTAAACAAACAGCACATAAGAAACAAAACTATATTTTTTGTTTAAAAATTGCAACCTGGCCGCTGATTTTTTTTAAAAAAGTGTGTAGAATGTATTTCTTTTGAATTAGAAAGATCTGCCTCAAATAAAGACTTTATCAAAGACGTTTAATTTTTATCTTCAAGATAAAATGTCTTCTGCTTAGTATATAGACCAATGGACCTGAACTTCACTGTGGTTAGATTATCATATTACGATAACCTAACAAACGAAAAGTTATCAAATAATTCACCGACAATGTCCGATTTGACTAAGGTATTCACGGTCAAGTATAAAGATAGTTAAACACCTATCTAATAAACTTTGTCGTTTGTTTGACGGTATAACTATCTCTATGACAGTTATATTCTTTATTAAATATTATTATATTTAATTTCATGGCCGGCCAAATCGCCTGATCTTAACCCCATAGAAAATTTATTGTGTTTAATGGTACAGAGGTGGGATTACCGTAATGAGAGGGGAACGAAAGACCTAACACAGCACTGTGAACAAATATGGGAAAATATGCGAGGAACCGACATCTGCAGTCGAATAGTGGGCTATGCGTTTACGTCTCGAAGCGGTCTAATAATGACGTCGCATACACTCGGTTTTAAATTAATTTTATATATTTTACTTTTTGTTATTTTTACTTAAATAAATTTAGGATGTGTCTATTCGTAGGTATTTTATTACTACGAATTAACTGAACATTTCTATTCGTAGGTATTTATACAAACAAATAATTCATTTATAGTCAATGGAGCTATCAATGGAATATATGATTATAGTAGGTATAAGATGAAGGATGATGATTCAAATTCCGCGACTGTACCTAATAGTTTATTCGTATGCAATACCTAAATTTATTTAAGTTAAAATAACAAAAAGTAAAATATATAAAATTAATTTAAAACCGAGCCATTATTAGACTGCTTCGAGACGTAAACGCATAGAACCCACTATCCGAGTGCAGATGTCGGTTCCTCGCATATTTTCCCATATTTGTTCACAGTGCTGTGTTAGGGCTTTCGTTCTCCTTTCATTACGGTAATCCCACCTCTGTACCATTAAACCCCATAAATTTTCTATGGGGTTAAGATCAGGCGATTTGGCCGGCCATGAAATTTTCCTAATTTCAGGGTGATCATCGAGCCAGGTATTTGTTATCCTTGCAGTGTATATCCTACAATTATCTTGCACGAAGAAAATGCTGGGCATTTCTAGTTTTAGATACACAATCTGCAAACTGGGAAGCATGCTCTTCTCCAATATCGTGACATAGTTTATAGCATTTTCTCTCGGAGGTAGGTGAAAAAGTTCGCCTACGCCGTCACAAATCATCCAGCCCCACAAGTTGATGCCGATGCGGCCCGACTCTATAACGAATTACGTTTTTTTCTTCATAACGTATACGGTTATACCGCCATCAATTTAATCGACCATGGGTATAAGATTTAAAAGATTTCTAATCTGTGAAAATAGTCGACGACCAGTCAAAATACAGATATTGCCTGGCAAAGTTAACACATGCAGTTTTTTGAGTTGCGGTTAGATCTACTTCATAGACAGGCTGTCTGTGATGAACACTCATGGCGTGGAAGTGATTTCTAATCGTCCGTGCATGCACGTCATATCTCTCTGCATAATACCTTGTCGGTATAAACCCATCTGTTTCATAGGCTCTTAGCATTTCCATGCGCTGGTCATTTGTTAAAGCCAGCTGGCCACCATTTCCTCGGCGACGATCTATAACGCTGCCTTCTTCCGCATATACCTTCTGACCCATAAACGCTAAAATTAAATTAGCTAATTTATTATCAAAGTCGACGCTATGAAATTAAACAATCGCCTCGCTGAAAATGTGATGTTGAACTTACCGATATAAATAACTCTCTTGATATAAAACTAATACTTCGCCCTTTTCGATCACGATTTCTCGAAATTTCAGGAGGCATTTATTTTATTTAAATTTTTAAAGCGCAGCGTTTTTTTTACTAAAAATTACTGACATAAGTTTGACAATCAACAATGAAATTTATTTTGTCTTTTCTTTTTTTAAAAAAAATCACAAACTCATAAATTATTGATCTGTATGAAATTATTCTATATATCTAGAGCATTTAAGGTGTCTCGTTATATTTCGATGTTTTTCGCGATAATACGGATAACTTAAGATGACAATCAACCTGCTAAACATTCCGATTCCGCGACTGTACACAGACACCAACTTTAAACTGTAATTTAGATCAGATTTTTGGAAATAAGTAATTATTTTTACCTTTTTAGTGCATCTTTTTGCAGCTGGTTGTTTTTTTTTTCCTTAAAACTTTTGAGTGACTAATTGCTTTTAAGTGTACCGGCTTGATGTTATGTTGTGTGATTGCATGAACAAAGCACATTTAGGCGATAGCAGCAATTATGGTTGATTTGCTGTAATTTTTTGAAGAGTCCCGTTATCTATCTTAGAAACTCATTATCAGATCTATATGAAATTTAAATGGGACAATATCGGAATAAACCCCTTTCAGGCAAAATTTGCAAATCCTTCCGTCTATATATGATGGAGTCATTCATACCTGAACATACATAAAAATTAAATCCGAATTGAGAACCTCTTTTTCTGAAGTCGGTTATAAATTTATAAAGAGGTTTTTATGTTGACGCAGTTGGCAAAGGAATATTAAACATGACTGTCACTGCTGCCCCGCTTTAATTTTATTCTTATGGTAGTGGTTTTCTAGTTAGGGGCCAGGGCATAAATATGTGTGTTTGTGTGACTGTTTATTATTTTTAAGAAATTGTTATGTAAATTAAATACCAATGACACCTATATTAAATTAATCTAAAAAATCCTTAACAGTTTTTTATTTTACAACTTTATAGCAGTGGAAAAAGAAGATTACAAAGGGCTTACAGTTTTACGACTTTTTTATCAAGCTAAATAAAAATAGCATGAGTTTTATATTCAGGATTATATTTGGCTGAAAATAGAACACTGAATAACACGGAATGTAGGCATATAGGTACGAAGTATGTTTATACATATACATTCTTTTTAGTGTTCCGTACCTCAAAAGGAAAAAAGGAGCCCTTATATGATCGGTTATTGTCGGTCTATCTGTCTGCCTGTCTGTCGGTCTATCTGTCTGCCTGTCTGTCTGTCAAGACTCTTTTTCTCAGGAACGCGTAAAAAGATCTAGTAGAAATTAATATCAAATACTATGGTCTAGGGACTTGAAGCTGTAAAAAAGAAAGCTTCTAAGTCAACGCAATACAAAAATAAGGCAGAAATACGGCCATTTTTGTCGCATATTTTTGCATTCAAAAATAAATCAAAACCTATGGGGTACTTCCCGTTGTCCTAAAATCATGTATTTTCAAACATTGCAAGGTCTTGAAATAAAAAAAATAATTTACGTGATTTTTTTGCGGTTTTTATAGATAACTAGACTTTGCCAGCGGCTCCGCCCGCCCTAAATTTGGTTATCGGCGTGGGACTCCTTTTTTTTTACTGTGATTTACTCCATGGCTCGGCATGGTCGTAAAACCATTGTTAGGCGGCCTCGGCACGTACTAACGGCCCCAGATGACGATCTCGCTATCCGGATAGCGAGATTAGTCTCAACGACCTCCCCAAATAGAGCCTCCCCCCAATCACGACGCCGACGTCCAGGGGTTAGTCGGTGCCCGCAAGAATACACGAGGTATCAAAGAGTGCCGGGGCGTTTTTCACCCCCACTCAATCGCAACCGCACCCGCGTAACGGGGAACTCCTCTCCTGGCGCTGACTCACCTTCGGGTTCGAGACTCACTCATGACTTTTTTTGCCTTTTTTATTGATAATGGTACGGAACCCTTCGTGAGCGAGTCCGAGTCGCACTTGGCCGGTTTTAATGTTATATTTGTAATAGAGTGCTCTAGTTGGTACTAGTTATAAATTGTAAATAATTTAAAATATTTTTGGTTATAGTAGACTTCTTTTTGAAACTTTGTTCAGTTAGTTTATCTATACGGAATTTCATTTATTGTCCGCTACAGGAGCACAGGCCTCTTTTTCAAGAATAGGGCTGAGGTCATACTCTACGTCACCGGCCTAGTGTCAGTTGGCGAACGTTGTCAAGCTAGTAGCTACACGACTGCCAGATTTTGTAAGCCTCCGACTAGGCTTAACGACTGATGTTGTAGGACAAACAGCCCGGACCGACGGATTTACGTGACCACCGAAACACAGAGGAGCTCAGATAAATTTGCCACTAGGTACTAGGAAGGTACTAGATCGGGTGATTCAAGTAGTGACCACTCCCGACGTTGCTAAACTTTCTGATAGATTGTCAGTTTTCATTTCAAGAATTCATTATGGATATTATATTAGTAACGCGATATTATGTAATTGCCAGATGGATTGATGTCCTAAAAAAGGTTGTAGACGGAAGTGGCTGAAAGAGAATGGCAGAGGACCGAGTGTGGTGGCGTTCTTTGGAAAACACCTATGTCTAACAGTGGACTGCTACAAGCTGAAAGATTTATTGATAGTTATTTAATGTAAGTTATGCAGGTTTCTGATTGAAGTTAGACTTTGACTTGGATTTTTTTAGACTCGGTTATCTTTTTCGTAATTATTCACAAGTGTGGTCCATCCCTAGAAGTAATTTATTTTATCAACAGATATAATAAATAGAACGTGCAGCTAGTTGTAAAAGATATTTTTAAATCGAGGGAAAAGCCGGTCGTAAATTATTAGTCATTACAGATTACCTCACCTTTGTGTAAACACAAGCTTACTGGGTGTAAAGATATATGTAGGTACCGCTTAAAGAATTCGCGATAATTTTTGTGTTTTACTGGTACTGAGCGTTGTCTTAGCCATAATACGCTCCACTGTAGGGGCACAGGCCTCTCCTTGAGGAAGGAGGCTTAGGCCATAGTTCACCACGATGGCCCAGTGCGAATAGGCGCAAGTTTGTGTAGCTAGTGGCCACTTCACTGTCAGATAGTTTTCAAGCCGCTCATAAGGCATCTGACTAGATTTAACGACTGCCATCATAATATGACAACAGGGCGGTAACGACGCGCCTATTCTATCAAGTATGTATAAGAGCTGTATCGTTGTTCTAAACACGAATTATGCGCACACTATAGGCGAGCAATAACCTACAAGTTTAAACTTCAAACGAAACATTTTATTTATGCATTATTTATGCATTGTTTTCTCTACTTCTATTCCCGCCACTTCAATTGTGTTCTGGTAAGTTTATTTATTTATTAACCTTATATTTTTATTGATTTACTCGCAAATGTGATGAAAAACACTGTGTGTAAAACGGGCGGAATAGAAACTACAAACTTGAGTCACAAAAGCCTTTGGCCTTAGGCTTCTAAATACCCTCGCGTGAGTAATTTTCTCCTTACCACCTTTAATACACAGTGTACTATTTTGTTACTAAATATTACACTGAGAAACAAATATGTATTGTCAAATTGACAAAATAACTTTGTTACTGTGGAGCCCACCAAGGTCCATATATGGAATGGCAACGTTTTTATTGTCATTTTATACTTTGTTAATTCAACAATGCTGTCGAAGTTTAATGCTACAACAATGTTAATGGCCTACAAAGCCTATTTTGTTCTCATGACCAATTTTTTTTCTACAGCGATGTTAATGTTGTCACTCTAACTACGTAACTTATAGTGACAAAGCTTACGTTGTTCTCATGACCAAGTTTGAATTTACAACGATGTTAATGTTGTCAGTCTGACTAGGTAATTTGCTTACGTTGTTCTTATGACAAAGTTTGCGAAGCTACAACCACATAACCGGCTAATATTCTTCAAGAAATTTACTCAATCCTTGATCCATAGCTGTAGCACGTGGACGTATACTTTTTAGTCACACCATGCAGACAAAAATTAAGACAAACTGAAAAAAGAATTGATTTTCATCCATTACCCACTTGAACCTGAGTAAAAGTGAACAAAACAAATCGCAACGCAATGTTGCCACCCAATCAACTCACCCTTTCCCAGTGACAACGTTTTGTTTTGTCAATTTATTGAAACTTTGTGTTATTAGCAAAGTGTACTAACGAATTTGCTTTGTGAAGTATATTTTGTTGTATTTACAATTTGGCCATAACTACTTTGACATGTCACGATTGTCAAACCAACAAAATATATTATGTTTTGATCTTAATTTTGCCCATAATCACTTCGACAACTAAACATTGTCCCATTGACAACTTAGGCTGCTGCAAACACTGTCGATTTGACAACTTAAGACTGTGAATTGAACAATGTATTACATACATAGCTTTAATATTGAAGTTCAATAGATACTATAGCAATTAACACGTCTAACAATAAAAGGGTTAATGTCGAAACTGTATGAGTTTTAATGTGGAGGCAAAGTACTTAGTTACGGTATTTATAAAATGCTAACACAGCGTATTTTGGCACTTTTTTAGCGCTTTTTTTCTCAGTGTATGTAACTGGCCACATTTGATTCAGAAACTTCTTTTAGTTCTACTTTTTATTGAAGGTAAGTAGAAAAACTTTTCTGACCCGGTGTGACAAAACTCACCAGTGGGCGCCAGGCCACTATGATCACAGAGTGAATTAATATCTGCATGGTGTGTCTAAGAAGTTACACATGTAATTTTCATAAAGAACAATCACTATCTTTATCATGTGATTGATAATGATAAGCGCACTTTGTCACTGTACCTAGACTTTGCAAAGGTACTTATCATTTTTCGCGCGATTAAACGATTTGTCAACAACTAGATAAAAAAAACATTCGACTGTAACAACTCGCTGTGGTAAACATTTCATTTTAAATATTTTAACAAAATTAGTACAGCCCAAATCACCCTCGATCAGGGTAGACCGTGCCCCAACAGTGGGGACGTATAATAAGGTAGTGCAGAGGGGTCATCGGCGTTCATATAAAATATTCGCTGATGTTAAACAGATATGTTTTTGTTTGTATACTTTATCAACATCACATTAGAGTATGTTTTTGAACGATTTACGCTGCGATGTATGCGCTCCCATACATGAGGTTCCAGATGACCCAGCAGGTCAAGAAACAAGTTTTCTGCCCCGTTGGTTAAAAAACAAAATTACAGCCGCCATAGTAAAATGGTGTAAAACTAATGTAAAACTTACACGACATTAGTGACCATACACCAGGTCAAAAAAGTTTGTTGCTTTGTACATGTAACATTTTAATTTAGGAGTGAAACAAAGATCCATTTACACAGATCTTTCAAAGCATTCGATCGTGTCAATCATGAGTTTTTATGCTACAAATTACTTGATTATGGAATACAGGGAGACCTACTTAAGTGGATAAAACAAAGACGGGATCAAGAAGTGGCACTACATGGTTATTTGTCTGAAGCTATTGAAGTTCCATCTGGTGTACCACAGGGGTCCCATTTAGGACCATTATTTTTCATTATTTTTTATGACCTAGTCAATACAATAGAGTCCGAATGTTAAATATATGCTGATCACTTAAAAGTTTCTGAAGTAATTGATTGTGTAATGTTGCAAAGTGATATAGATAAAATTAAAGATTGGTGTTTAGCCAACGATATGGTATTAAATGCAAATAAAGGTAATTTACCTATTACTACTAAAAAAAGTATCATTTTTTAGACCTGTAAAATAATGACCATGTTTTGGAAAGGAAAAAAGCCATCAAACACCTCGGATAGCAAAACTCGTATTTAGGGAACACTATGAATATAAATTAAAAAAAGCAAATCAGATGCTTGGTTTTGTTACTGGAAATTCTAAGGATTTTAAAAACCAAGTGTTTTCCTTTCACTTTTGATAGATAGGTTAGAAGTATCCTTGAATATGCTTCGATAATTTGGACAACTCATTTTCAAATACACAGCAACCGCATTGAAGGTATTCAGAGACGATGTCTTAGAACAATAAGTTGGAGGTCAGCTCAATCTCGCTAGCTTAGGGACTATGATAGCAGGTGCAAATGTTTTAGGCTGGGTTGCACCAACCAACTATAAAGATAACAAAAGGCCGACGGATTGTCAAATCCTCGGTTAAGCAAAAAAAAATCATGCTCAATATTCAAATCAATTTGAATTACCTGGTGTTTTGAATAAGTATGAATGTAAGTAGCCTTGCAGTAATTTTTTTACTTTCTTTACTTTATTTTTTTGCTTTGCTATTACTTCTTTGCACCACGTCATTTTTGAAGATGCATTCCCTTATACCTGAATGTAATGCAGAAGTCAACGGCCGAATTTTTTTTGTATGGCTTTTAAAAATAAAAAAAATGTATGGATTTTTGAAAAAAATATTTTTTTTGTATGGATTTTTTTATTTTTTTATATGGATTTAGAAAAAAATGTATGAATTTTTTTAAAAATTTTGCTTGGTATGTATTAAACACACCCCTCTGTGGGCTACCCTCGCTCCGCTCGGGGAAAAAAAGTAGCCGAACCTAACCTCGCACTAGTATTTCAGTAAATAGACTTTTTTACTTTTTATATATTTTTTTTAAAGTTACTAGTATGTTTGCATAGAATATTGCATTCGCCAATGGATGCAACTAATCTTTTATCATTTATCATTTATAACCGGCACCGCTGTCGAGACTTAAACACTTTAATTTAACTGCTAAAACTCTTATACGAAAACTTAGTCATTATGGTATTGCAGATTAGGCTCTCGAGCTTATCTACTCATATTAAAGTAGTACAACGCAGAAGATCAATGCAGTTAAATTCAAAGGCTCAGTTACTACTAAACTAGGAGTTACTCAAGGTTCTGTTTTAGGTCCGTTTCTATTTTTAATTTATATAAATGGATTGCCTTTCTTTTTTGAAAAGCTGTGCAAGATTGTACTACTTGCAGATCACATTTCTGTTTAATTTAAAGTTGACAGAAATAAAACTAATTTTGACGACGTAAGTAGTGCACTATCTCAGGTTCTTTAGTGGTTTACGTCAAATAGTTTTTTTTTTAATTTTGTTTAAGCTTTATGATGCCTCATATGAGAAACATAAGTATAAAATTATACTGAAACGGAGAGAAATATAACCATTAGACTTAACAGTGTTTATAGGTATTACATTAGACGATAGGCTGCAGTGGAGCCCTCACATCTCAGTTTTTGCAGGGAAACTTATTTCAGCTGCTTATGCAGTTAAGAAAGTTAGGCAGCTTACAGATGTTGGTACTGCTCGCTTGGTCTACTTAAGCTATTTTCATTCCTTCATGCCTTATGGCATTTTGCTATTGCATTTTGATATTGAAACAGTCTTTATTTTGCAAAAGAGAGTCGAAGTTGTGGACATGTGGTTAACTTACTTTCTAATAGATTTAAAATATATTTCAAAGATAGTTTAATGAAAAAAAGCTATTACAAAGTTGATGAATACATTAATGATAAAAATGCTTGGAAAAATTAGAACTCAATTAATCTGTATAGGTATTTGTGCATTTTTAATATTTCTAAATTAAAAAATTGTATTTTATGGTATTACCTAGTGTAAGGCTATATTGTATTTTAATATGAAGTTGAAAAAATATGAAAGATTAACCACTGAGTTTCTTGCTGGTTCTTCTCGGTAGTAAATCATTTCGAACAGGGTGGTAGGTGAAGTTTATTTAATTTGAAGTTTATAAGAATTTTAGTTTGAATAAAAAAAGTTTGATTTTCACTTTGTATTTATATGTATAGGTAAATATTTATGTTATATATGTATGTGTATATTTAAGGTTCGACATTCTATATTTATATTTAACAAATTTATTTCTACCCTACTGTAGTTATATAGTCCTGTAATAACATACATGTTTTTGGTATGTGTCTGGACTAAAAACTGTAGTTTAAGATATAGAGACATACTGTTTTGTGTGTTAAATTAAAAAATAAATAAACAAGAGAAAATGGCGGAGGTTCGAGCCCAGCGTGTACCAATGATTATTTTTCTTAATATCCCAAGTACATTGATTTTATTTACACCACTGGCTTTTGGGCAAAGGAAAACATTGTGGGGAAACCTGCTTTCGTCAAAAAATACATATGTGAAGTCCACTATCCGCACTGGCCCCGCGTGTGGACCATGGCGCAAATCGCCCTCGGTGAAGGTAGGTCCTGCTCCAACAGTGGGGACGTATGACGCTGATAAGGAAAAAAACAAGTCTCGTAGTGCGATGACAATAATAAATGGAAGGACAGACAAGGGCAAGTATGTGATATAAAATGAGATAGTACAATTAAACATTGAAAGAATTTAACGATTTTTCGTTCTAGTTTTTTCATAGGAGAAAAACACTGCATTTACTTTAAAACACCCAGCTACTATATATAGATATATTGACAATAGACGGAAGAGTCTTTGCTGTTGCACTTACATTCCTCTCTGGATCAGCGTACATGACGTTTCTTTGTGGTCGTTTCCTCGCAGCTCGGGCAGCCGAAGCGGTGAGTAAACTGCCCGAGACAGGGCCTGGCTGGGACATAGTCCTTCTGCGACCTAAATCTTCCTCTTGATTTGGAGCTTCATTTAAAGATTCATTGAGTACCTATAAAAATAAAACATAATTGACTTGACAAGATGGTAGAATCATATATATAGTGCGGTAGAATTATATTGTTACTCAAGAAATACAAAATTACTGCTTTAAGAATGTTAAGTTATTATTATTTTTATGTTATTTCTAAGTTTTAAATTGGTGCATAGATTTTTTTCAAGACCAAAGATTGATGGTATCCAGATTTGTGATAATAAACTGTTTAAAATTGTAATTTTATTTAGAGCAAATGGTAAATTATGCGTCAATAAATATTTTATAACTTGTAAATGACGTTTTTGTGCACGAGTTTTTCCATGAAGCTAATATGTGTGGCAGATAGGAGGGTAGCAAAACCGAAAATCACTTAAAACAATACATAGCTATCAACATATCCTAACGAATTATTTTAAAAATGTGACCGACAGACAGAAAAGAAGGAGACATAATTTTTTTTAAGAATACTTTTTGTTTAAGTCGCAATAACTGCCAGCGGAGCCCTATTATAAGCCTACGCTGTCTCGCTGTTCGAACATTAAAAGGCTCTATGTTTTAGGCCTAGATAGGTAGAAACCTGAATTTTTCACGGAATATGTGTTATAATGGTGGATTCTCCAACAAATAATAAAAAGTTAAAATTGAAGGGGGTTAAAGGGTAAAATACAAAAAAAACATTTTGTTTTTGCTCTATCGTAAATACAGTAATAAATACAAACTTCAAACTTGCAGTGAAAAATAGTGTACCTAAACTTTAAAGTATAAAAACCACCACAATAATAAAAATTGGCCAATCGAAGCCATATCCATTGTAAATTACCGGTATAACGCCATCTACCAATAGTATTAAGAGACATATCAACATATTTGTTTGGGGAGTCCTTATACAAGAAACACATTTTCGTTGATTTTGTTCTATCGTATAAACGGTGATACATACAAACTTCAAACTTGTAGTAAAAATTGTGTAAACCCTAAAGTATATCAATAAATAATAAAAACCGGCCTATTTTAAACAACCGGTACAGCGCCATCTAGCCTATTATTAAGAAGCAACGTCGGGCCTGTTCAGTGCTTGTTTAACGGTATACTTTTTTTTTGTCTTTTGTACACTACGTTAATTTACATACGAGTAAATGAGTAACATCGCTCAAATGCAAATTAGACTAGCGCACCGTGGGTTCCATACCACGATTTACGTAATTTACGAACACAAACAAAAACAGAAGTGTGCCGCTAAGCGGTCACCAATCCAATCACTGACCAAGCCCGATTAACTTTGAATATCGTTTCCAACATAATAAACTCTTAATAACATAGTTGCTTCATCGTAAAAACAGTAACACATGCTAGCTTCAATCTTGCAGCTATAGTGTGTGAGCGCTCAAGTATAATTCTGTTACATCACTTGGCTATTTGTGTTTGTGTATTTGGCAAATAAGTGCTACGTGTAGATGGTATAGTTGACAAAACATTGGCCCTATTTGTCTATTTCACAAATAGGACCAATACAAAACACGCGTTACCGTACAGCTGTCGGTTTTTTGGCGCGCATTAAATGAGTTAAATAGACAAATATACATTACGGCCGTATTAACAAGCGCATGGCACTGACTAGTACAGATGTTTTTTTTTTGTTTTTAGGCTTCAATATTTTACACGTTTTATCATGAATTGGGATAATGCAACCGTGCTAAAGTCTTTTGAAATTTGTGAATATGGAAAAAATCCCGCTGCTAGTGCCAACTCGTCCGACATGTGTGCGATCTTATTCTTTACTAATATCAAAATAGTTGGATACGTCGCCATCGGGCTCCAGGTATAGATAATCATATTGTCGTGTATTGCTTATTGCCGTTTTTGTCAAATATTTGCCGAATATCGTGAATACAAATACGCAAACACAAATAGCTAAGTGATGTGCCTGTACAACAAAAAATAATAACGTTGCAGCGCCATTGAGCGTATTACTAAGAGAAACGGTAACACATTTGTTTGTTTTCGGCAGTCCAACTCCCACTTGGCCGGTTTTTTTCTTTATCTTTTGATCCTTTTTTAAAAACTTGTTGCTGCACTTCTCTGATTCACTTATTACTTTATGTTGCAATACAAGCTATGAAGTATAATAAGGATAAGTTTTGTTTAAGCTTCATGTGTAGAGAATATATTTTTTTACCACACTCACTTGCAAATAGTGACATTACGTGTTGGTAAAGTGAGTGCTAAGACCTTAATTACTCCCACGGGCTTTTGCTTGTAAATTTATCTTTTCTCAAAGCAAAGTGGGAGTTCATAAAACCCACAGGCGATATGATTCATTATGTCATTAATCGCACCGAGCGCGTTCTAATTGTACGATAAAACAGTTATACGTAAACTTTACGTACTGTTTTATCTATTTTATCGAGTATGTAAAAAAGTGTCATCTGTAGTTCAAGGAATGAATTACGCACCAAGCCAGCAACGATAGTGCAACAAATTCTTTGACCCGGTGGTCAAAAATCAAAACTACAGTCGCCATATTTAAATGGTATGAACTTTCAACTACTAGCGACCAAAAAGTTTTATCTTTAGTAAAAACTTTTTATTTATAAATTCTTTAAATACCGCTAGATGGCTACACTTCTGTTTCCACCATTTGTATTTTGGAGAGTTTCTCTATTTACAACTTACAAAAGAATTAAAAAATGTCTTCGTCGTCCGGTGAGTTGATTATAAATGCGACACAGCCAGATATTCTTATTGCGGCTCAAGAAATGAAACCTGGAGAGACAAGCAGAAAACGAGTTCGTTTTCAGAGAAGGTCCTATTGTATATAAGGTTGGGGTTACTATAGGGAAATTTTCAGAAAACACAAACCGTCTTCCCTTTGGGCAATTTACTCTTGTTCTCTCAAGTCCACAAATTCCATCAACATTACCTTGCCTATATCAAATAAACAGCATTTTTGAAAAGAAAGTCAGATGGGTATGTAAGTAAACATCGAAGGAACTTACGTGAGAACATGTAGAAGAAATTATTGAGGAAGCTCTTGGCGAAATATATTTACACACTAAGGTAACTTGATAAACTTTTATTGTGTTTTTCAAAATTGTAAAGTAAATTTCTAATTATATAAGTTTTCGCCTTATATTTTATATATTTACTCGTAGATGTGATGAAAAACATTGTATGTAACACGGGTGGTACAGATATTACAAACTTGAGTCATTAAAGCCTTCTCTTCTTTTGGAGTTGTCAACACTAACGATCCTATGGTCTTGAAGATGTTGAGGGGTGTGTTCTGGAATTTTAGGACCTTAGTGAATGGGGTTTTTTTAGCGGTGAACACGCAGTCTTGTGTCTTCGTAGAGTTGAATCGGACCAAGTTTTCCCATCTCCAACCAGCGACCTTGGACTAAGTGGTCTCGATTTGAGACACAAGTTTCCCTCGATTTTCCTCCACAACGGAACGAGGGATTTTTTCAAGACTCGTGTAATAAGCGTCCCCAGTACTGTCATCTGCTTAGCAATGTATGTTGTTGATGTCCAACATGTTATTGATGTGCAGTAGAAACAGCGAAGGAGACAGCACAGAGCTCTACGGGACACCAGTATTAATATCCATGCTATCAGAGCAAGCACCGTCATGGATCATATGCATCTACCGGGCAAAAGGGCAGTTCGTAAGATGGTAACTTTGATAAAAGACCGTGCTTGAATGCCTTCGCTATGTTTAGGCTAGATGCCAATGACTTCCCCTGCCTCTCAATGGCTAGTGCGCATCGGCGTGTGAGATACACTAGAACAGGGATGGCGAACCTTTATTAATGAATGTGCCATTTTTAATGAAAAAAAAGAATACTGTACCTATGACGTGCCGTCAAAAAATCTTGGTTACTTAATAATAATGGAGAAATATTAAACCAAACGCTATTAACTTAAACTAGATATTTGCAGCTCGAAATGTTTAATATTTTATATTTAGGTATTTAAATTAAAAACAAGATTAGTGTGATTTCTGCTGTTGCAAATAAGGTGCTAAAAATCTCACATTAGAGTCGTAATTTGTAACTAAGCAGAATGGAAGCTATACAAGTTCATTTTTAAAAATGACTTGCAAGCATAGGTAGGTAAAAATGGAAATTTCATAAATTATTGGCGTGCCCGTTTTTTTTTTCATGTGCCATGGGTACGCCATATCTGCAGTAGAAGGTCACTAGTCGAAAACCAGAACGCCAGCGACCATGGCGAAAGCTATATTGACCGTCGCTGACCAGCTGTTTTTATAGGTACCTATCTTAGAAGCTGTGAGTTGATCACACGCTCCATCACCTTGGAGAGGTGAGAGGCGATTGACCTGTAATTCGATGGATCTCATCTATCACCATTTTCCACGACTTTCAGAGGCATAGCTCGCAAGTTGCTTATATACCTATTTCGCCGATGTATTGGGTTTAGCTCAAACTTAGTAAAGTTTTATAGTTACGTAGTAAAGTACGCATATTTAATTATTTTTGTGAGTTCAGAAGTACCTAACTAAATAATTTGGCTTGTATTATGTAGGTAGGTAATAATAGGTTTCTAGGTTTTTTTTTCCGTTTTAGATTATTTATACGATTGGAATTGTTTTTGTATGATGTTGTCCAAGTGTTCCACTATCTGTTCAACTTAGAATTCCATTATAATCGTTAACCAAACGTCCTGGGGTGGGCACCTAGCATCACGAGCGGTTTTGCTCACGCACTAAAAAAGTGAATTTTAAACTGCTCTAACAGACAGTTTTTATCGTATGATAATGTAATTTCACATATTCTATTTTCATATAAAATAAAAAAAAAAAAGTGGAATAGTCTATTCTTATGGCTACAGGTTTATGAATGAGTTTCTACTCTTTGAAATGTATTGTTTATAGTATGTAGTAGTATATAGTAGCATAATTTAACAGCATAAAAACATTATTTCTCTTTCCAAAACTTCGTACTTCTATATTAAAAAAATAAGCGAAAGAATAATGGTAGTCTTAGCTTGACATGCATGCATAAAACATAAAAACTGTTTTCCAAGCGGGTGGGCCCTAAATTTTCTTTTTTTATCAGCTTTGATTTTTTTTTATACTTAAATGTTCGACTGTTTAGGTATATTTAGTTTTTTTATTAGCGTTTTTTTATACATCTTGTATGTGAATATAATATACTTGCCTAGGCAAATGTTTCGAAATGTCCATAGTTATAAATGATAAATATGTTGAATACTTACACCCGGGTCTTTATTTGTCTCAGGGCTAACTGGTTCCTCATCTTCACCGAACTTTTGTAAAGACGTCTCCGAATGAAACTTTTTATCACCTAACTTCTTTCTTGCCAGAATCTCTTCCAGCATCTCTTTTCTTATATTTGGATCAGTCATTTTTAACTTAACTTTTTAACTGTCTTTTTAAATAAAACTGTCGTTTTTTTATTAACAGAATACTTTATTTATTCATGATCGCCACTTTCCGGTCACAATGATAAATATCGAATTAAATTATTTGTTTGTCTTGATAGTGACGCGCTGTTGATTGTAAATGAATAAATGAATGTATCACGGTCCAAATTGTTTTTATCGTAGTGAAGACATATCTTTATTTTATAATATGATTATTATCGTTATTATCTACTTCCCTTCCTTATTGAACAAACGAGAAAAAACCTAGAAAGAGGAAATAAATAAGGTAAATTAACTCGCTTTTGATTCGCTTTAAAACACTTAAGCTGCAATAAAAATGTGTAAATGTTTTTATTATTAAAACAGATTTCTATTTGAATAGGACGCGATATGGAAAACAAAATAACCTTGTAAATATGATAACATTGTTAAACTAAACAACTATGACAATTAATACGAATTGATTGAATAAATCAGAAAAAAAATATAACTACAAATAATGAAGCTGTATTAACCTGGCCAATGAAATTGAACACTATCAGTGAATAAATAAAACAAGCAAGAGTTTGAATACTGCTACGTAGACATGCTGCAAATAAAGATACTTTGCCTTCCTGTGTGTGTTCTACCGCTTGTAAAATGGGATGTGTTCTGAAAAATTGTTCAAAATGCTGCCCAGGCTACTCTCTATTATCAGTTTATCGCACCGCTCGCCATGAGCAGAGAAATAATCCTCACACCTTAGAACATAAATGGTCGCGTACAGTGCGGTTTCAGAGAAACTTCCGCCATCGAACGCTTGGCTTGTAGAATGAGCTCCCTGCCAAGATTTTCTCTAAGAACTACAGTATGGGGTTCTTCAAGAAAGAAGTAATTAGATTTTTAAAGGGTCGACAACGCGCGAGTGCTGCCCTAAGTGTTGCAAACGTCCATAGGCTACGATGACTGCCTACCATCAGTCGGACCGCAAGCTTGTTTACCATCTTAGTAGTATAAAAAAAATACACATTCATATCCAAACCACGGAAACAAAACTATACTTTCGAAGCTTTATATTATAATGTTAAATTTTGTAGGGCAACAAACTTTTCTGAACTGCTGGTCAAACTCAAATCTTCAGTGGCCATATTAAAATGGTGTAACCTTACAACGGCAGTTAACGGCATTAGCGACCAAACACCCCAGGGTCAGAAGGTCAAAAAAGTTTCATCTGCCTTACGCGGTGGCTTAAGTCTGATATTCATTTACTTTTCCATTTATTTAGTGAATAGCTTTTCTGAAAATTTAATTGAAATGTCAAATGGAAATTATACTGTTGGAAAACTTATAAAACTTGGGGAGCATGAGTGACAAACAGGGTGAATGTTTTCAATAAGGTTTAAATAAATAATTTTTAAGATAGTCAGACACCAGTGATTTTGGGATAAAAGCATGTTAAGGAATTATATTACATGTTGGTCCATTTGGTCCATTAGCAGATAATGAAATAGCCATTTTTAGTGTTTTTTAGTATTCATGTAATTAGATTTGCTTTCATTTTCAAGTAATGAAATATTTCTTAAACCAGACGTTTTATTATTCTTTTTGGATAACACTTTCACAAATAAGCAATATTTAATAACTTTCAGCTGGAATATATAATCATGTTAACTAGTTGTATTTTTTGGTAAACAGCCACTGTCTGGTGTCGAGAAACTTCAAAATTTAGAATTTCGAATCTAGGGCAAAAATTTATTTATAATTTTTGTAACTAATTTTGATTAAATTTTACTAATTTAAATGGCAGCTAATTTGTAACTTAAGAGGTCGATATAGGCAGAAAGCTAATTTCTGTAATTCTAACGTTGTGTATGTAAATGTACTATAAATCACTAGATAATTTCATATACATTACTATGAGTTATATATGTTATATACTTTTTAAGTAATTTATACCGTAATGACGCCTTGAAACTTAAAATTTTTTGTATGGCATTTAACGTTATTACCGTTTTGTAGTAACATTTTTTGACTTTTCGCTACAACTTAGAGTCTATGCACTAGATAACAAGCTATTCTAATAATTTAACCAACTTTCATTACAAGCAAATGCAAAACACGCTTTAAAAATTTGCGCAGGTGTTGAAACAACGGTCACTTCCAGATTTTTTATTACATTAAATACAATTAAAAAAAATCATTCAATAAGGTAATGCACTAGACAAAAGTAAGTTTTATAACATATATTTTTTTGATGCTATAGTTTAACCACAAAATGCTATGCTATAGTTTAACCACAAAATTTGCACAAAAACGGCGTATTTTCGCGGTCTGGCCTATACCGGTTGTTTTTTTTGTGACAAAGTCAAATAGTATTTAATTGTGATTACTCATCACCAAATATAATTGCAACGTTAGTATTTAAAAGTGATTAATTATTGGATGGGTGAACGCTTAGTTGCACACTTTTTGTTTAAGAAAGTTAAAGAAAATAAAAAAAAGTCTTCGATCAATATATAACGAGATATAGCCCCTTTCTAGTTTGACAACCGTCATCTGGAATAAAGTTTTTGATGTGATCTATTATTTCTGTAGAGAAACTGCTAGTCTAAGATCAATAGTTATGGAGATATAGTCCTTTTTAATTTGACAACTGTCATCCGAAATTAAGATCTTAATGAGGTCTATTACAATTGTCAAGGAACTACTAGTCTACGATCAATATTTAAGGAGATATAGCCTTTTCTAGTTTAATAACTCTCATCCGAAATAAAGATCCTGATGAGATCTATCATTTTTATAAAAAACTGCTAGTTTACTATTAATATTTTCGAAAATCAAGCCATTTCTAGTTTGACAACTGTCATCTGTTTTCAAAAAACAAGGACCAATTATTCCTCTGCCAGAGATCGCTGTCCATACCGTTACTTTAGGACTATGCAGCGGTTTGCGGTGTTCTAGTTTGGGATTCTCACTGCTCCAGTAACAACAATTTTAACGGTTTACGAACCCATTGATATGGAAATGGGCCTTATTAGAAAAAAGGTTATTGTCAAAATTGGAAAATCAATTAAGTATTTCATTAGCAAATGCGAGCCTTGCTCTGAAGACGGACTCTTTCAATTCTTGTGTTAATTGCAGCTTGTATGGGTAAAGTTTAAGATCCAAGTTTAAAATTCGTTGCAAACTTCGTCGTGATAAGTGTAAGACAGACGATCTCTTGCAAGTAGTCATTTGTGGATCTTCTCGTATAAACTGCATAATTCTCTAAATATTGTCTTCGGTCCTAGATGTTTCTGGGCGACCTTTTGCTTGTGGTTTAAACGTTGAACTGATTTCTTCAAAACGCTTCACCCATATTTTAATTTAATTAGCCTTTGGAGCTTCACTAATTCGCCGTAGAACAATATAGTCATCATATCAGCCCATCGACGTCCACTGCTGGACATAGGCCTCACCTAACTTTTCCGCAGCGTGCGACTCTGTGCCGCCTGTAACCAACGACTCCCCGCTACCTTTACAAGGTCATCTGTCCATCTAGCGGGAGGCCGTCCCACGCTGCGCTTTCCGGTTCGTGGTCGCCACTCGAGAACCTTCTTCCCCCATCGGTTCTTTGAGCTATGTGCCCTGCCCATTGCCACTTCAGCTTTGCGATTAGGTGAGCTATGCCTACGGATTTCCTCATTCCTGATTCGATCACGTAGGGAAACTCCGATCATAGCTCTTTCCATCGCCCGCTGAGCGACCTTGAGCTTGCGTATAAGGCCCATAGTTAGCGGCCACGTCTCAGTGCCGTTCGTCATCATTGGCAACACACACTGGTTGAAGACTTTTGTCTTCAAGCACTGGGATATTAAGGACGAGAAAGTAGTAGAAAGTAGTTTTCCGAACGCTGCCCAACCGAGTTGGATTCGGCGATTTACTTCTTTCTCGAAATTGGACCTACCTAATCGAACAGTTTGTCCCAGATATACGTATTCGTCAACAACTTCGAGTGTAGAGTTCCCAACAGTTATTGGAGTGGGTGCTACATGGCCATTCGACATGATTTTCGTAATGTCCATGAACAATATAGTCGCTTAGTAACAATGTATGAACGAGAGTTCTCGTAAAATGCACGCACGCAAAATGCACGACGCTTCCCATTGAAGTGACTCATAGAGACTTAAACTCCATAAGCCCGCCTACCCAACGATAGCAGGGTCTCCCCCCGCTCGTGCGCTTTCTACCCCGCAAAAAAGATGATGATATATGCACGTTCTATGGCGCCACTCTGTATTATACCGACTCACTCGTCTGTGGGTGTTGTTAGTGACTACAATAGAATTTATGAAATAAAGAATATATAGTAGGTACATTGTTTACAAAAAGAAAGTTAAGAAATGCAGACATACACTTGTTTTCGTCAAAGGCCATGCATTGATTAGATAGACAAATGGATGACCTCTATTGGCATTGGGCTAAGGGTTAAGCACTTCTTTTTGAGAAAGAGACTGCCCAGTAGATCGGCTTTCTCTTTAGCACTATAGGCCAAGTCACCATCGATCTTTTGCAGTGGTGGTCATGACGACTGGCAGAAGTTCCCTTCGGCAGCTGTAGCAAGCGACCAAAGAGCACGACTCTCAGAGAGAAAGAACGTAAGTCGCCCACCTATTTTGCCGATTTATTGGAATTAAGCTCTGGCAGATGCTTTCTTACTGAACCTCGAGGCAGCATTTAATTTGCGTTTTAACCAAAAAATATTCGGATCCTTTTTATTACGAGCCGCGGGTCAAGCCTCATACGCAGCTAGCTTAAGAATTTTAGCTTCTCTGCAAGACCTATTAAACCACTGTTGTTTTTTGATGCCGGCAGCTACTCGCGGGTTCAGAAATTAAACATTCTATATAAACGAGGATTGTTTCAGTGACTGTGGCTGCGTAAACGTCAGGATCTTCAGAGCTAAAGCGGAGCTGCCTCCACGGATACAATGCCTAAAATACACAGTCGCAGTCTTTATGTGGTGGTTGACTGTGTTAAGATTGGCGTAAATACCCCTGATATCGCAAAAATACACATTACACGTGGATGGAGTAGCCACTGTAAAAACTCTTTTTTTAAAAAGGTACTTGGACTAAATATAAGGATTCACTGCACAGACAGCTTAGACGACAAAAGGTGCGGTACTAGAACCGCTGGAGCTCGGCACAGATAATACGGTTGCTGGCACGGCGGGTGGAAGGGTCTCTGATCTCCTTCTGTTGCAGTAGCCGGGTCTACCCCGGTCTCCTTCTCGGGCATGACTACTACTTCAGAGACTTTATACAGCATGGTAGTTCAGCCTTCCAGGGCTTTAAGTATTAAGTAGTCCCTGGGTTCGTGAAACAGTTCAACCTGCGGGCGGCCTGCCGTCAGGCGTTTCATCAGGTCTCCCTGACCACCGTACCAACACGTCGCGTTTACGCCGAACAATGACAGCAACGAGCACTGCCGGTCTTCCGCTGTCCGCGCCCGCCAGGACCACAACACTTCTCAATATTAGTGGAACTCAGAGTGGTGACACCTCAAAAAGTAAGTAAGAGTCGGTCGCCAACTCTTCACTTTGCACTTTGTTATGAAGAATGAAGAGTGCGTATTTGTAAAGTTGCATGCAACGTGGAATAGGCCCCTGGTTTTCCCTTAAATGTTAAATGGTATTTGCTTTATATTTTTAGCCGATCCCGATAATATAAATAACAGCAGAATAGGCTCAAGGAAAGTAAGAAACTTACCACACCCTAATGTTTGTCAATTTGTTTTTATGGATAAGAAGTTCAATTATTGTACACGATACATAACATAAATACTAAGTCTTCTTTAGCTAAATGATGTTTAATAAGTTATTAGCAGAATTATAATTTTATAAATCCATATAAATAGGTTTTAAAAATAAAAAAGGTAACTCTGTCTGTCTGTCTGTTACCTCTTCACGCTTAAACCACCGTACCGATTAAGATGAGATTTGGCATGGAGCTAGTTTAAAACCTGGGGATGGACTTAGTAGGTTACTTAAAAACGTCAAGTGTGAGTCGATTTTAAAACATTAATTTTCAGCTTTGTCAACTAAAAATATATATCTAAGAGAAAACATTTCCTTAATTTAAATACATAAATTTATGGTGGTTCATATAAATCACATTCCTTAAAAACATATAAATCATTATTTATTTAAAAACGGTGAGGGGGTGTAAGACTGAGTCGGACGGAATGACAAACTTAACGAAATAATTGGAGTTTCGTTTTTGCCATTAGGCTGCGTAACTCTGAAAAAAAAAACCGTGCAGGTCATAAACAATGTAAGGTATTTAAAAACCTGTTAGAGATTGACTGTAGCGTTGTATTAGGCTAAAGATCTTTTGCGACAATTTTATTATTCACTCAAGCTGAGAGCATTAAGTAAAAAATATATAGGAAATAATAATTCAATTTGTATATATATGCATCTTATTATTTAACATATTTTTAGGGTTGAGTTTGTAAGCAACAAAAGAAGCTTTTTTGCTTTTTAAAATATTTGTTAACAAAAGATAACCAATTAGTTTCAGTTTTAGGTGCCTGCAATATGGATCAACCGTTAAATGCTACTAATTTTTTCCTAAATTCTACACTTTCTGCTTTAGACTTTATCATAGTTTCCTCGACAGAATTTGTAGTAACACATGGTAAATTCTCAGCTGATGCCTTCACTTGTCATGACTTAAAATCAAGAACTCTTCTGCAGCGCAACTTTGCTGGTATGGATGTTGAACGATTACGTATTGATGCCTCAAACACAGACTGGACTGCAGTATTGAATGCAATAATGGTTGACGAAAATGTAAGTGTTTTTATCACTTTGCTGACAGGACCAGGAAGATCAGTTAAAGTTAGACATTACCCTGCACCTTGGCTTACAAATGAAATCCGTATATTACAAAAAAGACGTGGTCGAGCCAGGGCAAAATATAAATTATATCCTACTGCAGTTAATCTTAAAAAATATAAGCTTCCTAGGAATCGCTGCAATACAGTGTGTAGAGATGCACAGCGACGCCAGATTCATAATTCCGTTAAAATAGTGATCCAGGTAAAATCTGGAAGTTGGTAAAACTCAACATAAAACTTCCTTCAAAAATATCAACATTAATTAATTTAGCATTTTTCTTCTATTGTTGACTTGGAAAGCAACATCAGCATTAACTTTCAAAGATCCCAAGTCCTGACTTACCTACTTTTTTAGGGTTCCGTGCTTCAAAAGGAATAAGGGACCCTTATAGGATCACTTTGTTGTCCGTATGTCTTTCTGTCTGTCAAGACCCTTTTTCTACGGAACGCGTAAGGGTATCACGTTAGAATTTCTATCAAATACGATCCCTTGAAGCTGTAAAAAAATTAAGCTTTTAAGACAACTCAGTAAAAGAATACGGCTGAAACACGACCATTTTTGTCGCATATTTTGGCATTTACAATTAAATCAAAACCGATTGGGTACTTCCCGTTGTCCTAGAATCATGAAATTTGTCATCAAGCAAGGTCTTACAAATTTAGGATATAATCCGAAATTCGTTAATTTGTAGTTATTACAAAAAGAAGGTTGTCTGTCTATCTGTCAAAACCCTTTTACTTAAGAACGCGTGGATTTATCAAATTTAAATTAATATCAAATACAAAGGACTACGGTCCCTTAAAGCTGTAAAAATATCAATCTTCTATGTCAATGCAATAAAAAAATACGGCCATTTTTGACGCATATTTAGGTATTCAGTTATTCACAAATAAATCAAAATCTATGGTGTACTTCCCGTTGACCTAGGAGACTTGATCTCTTGATGGAAGAGCTATCTACATATAATAAGTTTGTACGGAACATGTTGGAGATAGATCCAACAGTTATTGACTGGTTTTACAATTACTTGTATCGGCGCCAGCAACGCATCTGGTTGGAAGATACATTCTCCGACTGATGCTCCACTTCAGCTGGTGTCCTGCAAAGGTTGCGTGCTGTCTCCTCTCCTATTTGCCATCTTCATTAACACTATTACTCTCAAAATTTCTTATCTCTTCCACATCTCCAAATTGACACACATGCCCAGATTGATGACATCAATAAAGCCATCCAAAAAATTAATGCTAATCATGACCAAATACTTCAGTGGAGTTCTTTTATGGCCATCAAATCAATCCTCTCAAGTCGTAAGCTATTATTATTGGTAGTCCAAAAATTATATCACGCATCAATTTGGAACTATAACCTTTAATAAAACTTGACAGACTTTCTATACCTTACTGTGACTCCGTCAAAAATCTAGGGATTATTGTTGACAAAACATTATCTTCGGCGCCACAAATAAAAGCAATTAGTCGTAAAATGTTTGCCTTTATAGGATCAATTAGGCGGTTACGTAATCTGTTACCTATACCTACAAAAGTTGCACTTGCACAATCTTTACTTCTTCCTATTATTGATTATGTTGATGCCTGTAATATTAATCTCACTGAGGAGCAATTAAATAAATTTAAGTGGCTACAAAATCTCTGTATTCGATAAATACTTGGATTACACAAATACGATCATGTCTCTCAATTTCGTGCTCAGCTCAAGTGTATCACAATTCGACTTCGCCGGAATACTTATACTCTTACACTTCTTTATAACATACTATTCAATCCATCAACTCCTTAATATTCGAAAGAACGATTTCAATTTATTTCTTCTTTTATACTTACACTTCACTTGTCCACTAGTCTTCTTTTAAAGACACCAGCTCACAACACTAATTTCTGTAATCGTTCTTTTACAGTTCAGGCTATTTAGCTATGAAATTCTGTTCCACTGACTAGTAGGTGCTGAAACTCTGTAGTTGCTTTTAAAAATCAAATTAAACAACATTATCTACTAAACTCAAACTCACAGTGCAATTAGTTCTGGTTAAAATTGTCTCCTTTTAAGTTTGCTATTTTATTTCGTATGTATTGTATGTGTATGTATATGTTTATATATTATACCAACTTTTCGCCCGCGGCTTCGCTCGCATAGACTATAAGATTTGCACAGTTTTTTTATCACCATACTGTAAAGTGTACAACCCTTCATCTCCTTTTTTGAATTTCAAAGTGCCCACAAAACCTACAATTAAATTAAAATTAACTCGAAATATAATTTCTGAGTTAATTCTACATTTCAGACAATCTATACAAAATTTGCTACGCTCTTATCGGTGAATTTTAAAATAAAAACGGCCAAGTGCGAGTTGGACTCGCGCACCAAGGGTTCCGTATCTACCACCATTTATGTAATCTACTTTGTTTGGGTTCAAACAAAAATATTTTTATGTTAAGTTGATTGAATGGAAGGTAAATTGCGGTTTACGATTTATGACGTATTAAAAAAAAACTACTTACTAGATCTCGTTCAACCAATTTTCGGTGGAAGGTTGCCAGGTAATGTACATCATATATTTTTTTTAGTTTTATCATTCTCTTATTTTAGAAGTTACAGGGGGGGGGGACGACACACATTTTACCCTTTTGGAAGTGTCTCTCGCGCAAACTATTCATTTTAGAAAAAAATTATATTAGAAACCTCAATATCATTTTTAAAACCTATCTAAAGATAAAGTTTCAGTTATAAGTATGGGGAACCCCAAAAATTTATTGTTTTTTTTCTATTTTTGTGTGAAAATCTTAATGCGGTTCACAGCATACATCTACTTACCAAGTTTTAACTGTATAGTTCTTATAGTTTCGCAAAAAAAAGGGCTGTGACACGGACGGACAGACAGACAAACATAAAGAATCTATAAGGGTTCCGTTTTTTGCCATTTGGCTACGGAACCCTTAAAACCCTTTCGTATCCAATCACTCCCTTTGAAATCATTCATATCAAGTTCCATCAATCTCCTCCTTTTTTGAAGACGGCTAAAAACCTCAAAACACATTTTGCATTAATTGTGTTGTACAGCATGTATACAAAGTTTTATGTAATCTACCGATATTTTTTTTATTTTCAACACAAATTTCAATTCCCCTTTTTCACTTACGTAGTTCATTAAGTGTGTTGATAATCATATAAAAACCAAAATACGTATCATACATATCCGTATTTTATTTATTGTTTAGAAAGTTTTATTCTAAACATAAATAAATTTGAACATAAAAATAATGAAAAAAAAAGATTAGTGTAAAAATTTACTGTAAGAATTATATTTTCCAATCCCATACAAGATTTCCTTCATTAAAAATGTTAACTCAGACAAACTTGCTTACCCCTTTTAAATGAATAAATAAAGTTCATAGGTAATTGAGCAAAGAATAATTCAATGTAAAAATATATAAGGCAAAATTAAAAAAAAAATCTAAACATGCACTTCATTAATTGTGTTCAAGAGCATAAATAGCTAGTTAAGAGTTAATTTGACTATACAATTATTTTTCCCATAAAAAACTTTGCCACCCCTTTTTACCCACTAAGGAATTGAGTTTTGAAAAATACTGATACACGTCATTCTTTATTTACAAAAAAAAAGTGTGTTTACCAATTTTCATGGTTTTATTTTTGGAACCGGATTCCAATACAAAGTTTCATCCCCTATTTTACCCCCTGTGAGATGATTTTCCAAAAACAGTGAAATGTATTATATATATATATATTTTCATATATTTTCTGTCCTGTAGTACTTGTTCTTCTAAATTCTCAATTGTTTTCTTAAATTCCTCATACTAAGGTTTGTCTGTTTAATGTCTTTTAAAATAACAGCATTTTTTTAAAATTCTTGTTGATATGATGACATTAAGGACGTAAACATAGATTTCATTTCTTGCTTAAGAGAATACGATTCGGAGCGCCTCTTAGCGTGCTTCATGCAAACGATTTTTCACTTATTTTTGACACTTACAGATAAAACACCACGAAATTTTTAAGACATGTTCTAGTAATATATCTAGGTCTGCAGTGTGTCAGTTTTTTGTTAAATTTTAAAGTTCAAAAGTTATACAGGATTTTAGTTTTTAATTACAAATGATTTAAAAAAAGATTTCTAGTTAATAAAATCATTTTACAAGATTTTGTAAAACCACAGACATAGGTATTCGGCTTCGGATTATGACTAGCAAATTTCACAGTGATTGATCAGTAAATGTCAAAAAAAAAATGAGAAATTCCCTTATATGAAGCCCGCAGCGAGGCGCCGCGAATCGTATCCTCAAACTTATTCAATTTGCTAGTATAGTCTTCATCTCTCTTCCTTTTGTTGCGGGTAGGTATAAAATTTTGTGGTGTTTCATGCGATTGACTTGCCCGTGATGTTTCTGTATCCGACAGTGATATTTCAAGCTTGCTGTCCATCACTAGAGGTTAATGAGTGCAAAGGTTGTTTTTTAATGCAAGCTAGCCTGCATACGCGCTAATCGGTAGTGCGTCAAAGTTGGACGTAGTAGGCAGATTATTATATTTATGCCAATCACAATTTGTAGTCTTGGCTTAGATAAGTTGATGGGCGTAGCTAAAGTGCACACAGATTATAAGAATAATATTTATGAGTCTTTGACTTACTCAGTTTTACGTCAATGCTACTAGGCTGGCAGAAAACTTATGTGGTTATTCATACGTCAATAAACTCCTGGGTTATTTATTCCGTTCTTTTATTATGGTGTCGAATTTTATTAATTTAATATAGAAATAAATATACATAAATTAATTTAATATAGAAATAAATAATTACGGTATAATTGACACGTCTGCACATAACAGTGATATATATATATGTTTAATTATATATTGTGTATAAGTAAATGTGTGTATGTTTATTGTAACTTTAACTTACCTCTTTTCGACACCGCACCATCTACTTCTTTTTGTGATTTTCTCTAACCAAAGGTTTGCCTGGTACAGATAGCTTTTTGGCCATAAGGTCACATATTTTTACCTATATTTATACCTTTTCTTTATTGTAGCTTTATATTTATTTATATTTATTTAGTGATATTCCCATTAACCATTAAATAGAAATATATATAAAATAACCTCATGAATCGCTTCGCTATATCCTTTTATATGTAAACAATGGGCAGGGCGCCCAGTCCTCAATAGATCCTACGGTCTCTACTACAAATCTTCGAAAATGTAACCGTCATCAAGGGTTGCATTACTTCTTCACTTAAAATCCAGCAAGCACTTAAGCCGCGTTAGCTCTCGATCCAGAAGGAAAAACGGTAGGCTTTCATATTGGTCAACAGATAAGCCACCAATGGCAGCAAAGCCATCGACTATGGATGCTGCCGGCCTTCTGGCTTTTTTACCACCAGGTACTTTTAATTTTGCGATAGGTGTGTTATTTAAGTAGCATTATATTTTCCAATTCATACTCTATTTTAAATGGTCTTAGGTTAATTTGCAGGTTTTGATGAAACTTAAAAAAAAATATTGCTTTCGTTCACACCTCATAAATAAATCATAAAATTTACAAAACAAATAGAATTTTAGTCGGATTGGATGTTAAAACTGAAAAATTTCAAGCGTTTTAATTCTAGTGGTGGCGTTTGTAGGTTTACTTTATCCTGAAGTTGGACCTAAACAATCGTACTTATAATTTGTCCAATGTATATATTATTTTGTAAACAGCTTTGTGTATATTGCTCCAAACGAGAACTAAAGGTCATAGTAGTAGACATAAATAATCTTAGGACTAACGAATTATATATGTCGCAGTTAGCCTGTAAGTAGCAGGCAAATCGTATAATCCGCCGTTTCATAATATGCCTAGGCAGATCGTAAAGTATGGAATAGAAATTATCATATAACTGAACAGATTATTATATGAAGCTTGGCTGGAATGCTCCGCTCGCTTCGCTCGCTCGCTTCGAAAGAGAAACTGAACCTAACCTAACATACATGACTTATTTGAGCGATTTCTGCTCCTTTCGTTTCCTTACTTTACGATCTGCCTAGGCAAATTATGAAACGGCGGATTATATGATTTGCCTGCGACATATATATTAGATGCGGATTTGTGGTTACAAACGAATTTTTTGGTTGGATACTATTCAAGGTCAAATTTAGATACCTAGATTTTTAACATGGTTGTAAATTATGACATCAATATGGGTGCGCCAAACCTATATATAATAAGTTTCATTAGACAGTAAAGCATGCAGTGTATTTATTGTCAAGTAAGGCGATGATGTTTTACAAATATCTTATTTTGTTAGCATTTGTAGTTTTCATAGGTAAGTATTGTATAATTTTGTTTCTTATCTATACTAATATATATGGAGGGAGCTACTTTTTTTTAGCTTGATTATAAGGGTTAATATTCGGAACTGATGCCCCTATTTAAAAAAATCTATTAAAAAGGCTTTACGTTATGTAAGGAGGAGGGACTATAGCGAAGCAATGTTCACCGGGTCAGTTTGTTTTTTCTTGCACAAGCTTCTCTGGGGTAAATTGTACTTGCAGTACATTATCAGAGAGCGGCCCAAAATGTAGGTTTCCGAGGTCTGTGGTTTGACGGATCAACAATGGAAAACTGTATTCAAGGGTGCCAGATTACCTAAACTATTTTTATTATTGTTCATACAGTTAGACTAAGCTCCCCGTTTTGTTCTGCCATATATTTCATGTTCAAACAAAAAAATGACTAAGAGATCTTGAGTCCTAACACAGATATCTTTGTGTATGCAATTTTTTACTGACATAAACTTGAAATAATAGGTTGCCGAGGTATGTGGTTTAAAGGATCACCAATGGAAAACTGTATTTTAGGGTGGCATTTAGCTGCACTATGCACTGTCTTTTGGAGATTTTTTTTGTAATATTCTTCCTGCATTTTTTTTCTTAACAGGCTGCGATACCACCAGTCGCATTGGGACCAAAAAGCAAATGCTTAGGGTCGCGTCTATGGAATTTGTCAAGATGTACTTTCTGTACTAGATAATGGGCTTTTGACTATTCAGCAATTTGAAGGTCTTTGCACTTTTATAATTTTAGAAACATAGAACAACAGCAGACGACATAAATAGGTACTACGACATAAATTGGCTTCTTCTGACAAGACATGACCACATCTGCTTTTTACAAAAAGTTATATTTTTCGTGTTTTTGTTATTTGGTTAGGTAACACTATTTTACTTGTAAGCGTTATCTTTTTTATTGCAAGTAATTTATTTTTAATCGCACTTACTCGTTAACAGTGTCATTACAGACAAAGCGGGTGCTCAAGCTCGACAAAGTTTTAACTTCAGCCGAAACTTTCTAGCGCCATCTGGCGTAGGCGTTGTTTTGTTTTTTTCTATTCCCGCTATTTCATTTGTGTTCTGGTGAGAATATTTATTTATTTACCTTATATTTTGTTTATTTGCAAGTGTGATGAAAAGCTTTGTGTGTAACACAACCGGTACGGAAATTACAAACTCAAGTCATTAAAGCCTTCAGCATTCGGCCTTATAGGCTTCTAATTAGCCTCTAGTTAGTAATTTTCTCCCTACAGTGTATACTATACTATAACTTTGCTTCGTGTCGTAGTGAAGCGCAGCGTAATTTGTCTTTAGCACTTTAGGAAAAAACTGATCCAGCTATTTATTTGCCAAAATCTTGTTGTGTGCCATATTGCCCAGCTAATTTGACTGTAAATTTATCCTTAAATAATGTCAAATGATCGGTATTTTTCTGTAAGAAGTCTAATTACAAAAGATGACATTACCTTTTATAACAAAACTGACAAACATGTCTTTGAATACTATGAATTACGTTTTGTTCGTCTGCATTTGTTTAACAACACATTGCAGTAAATCGAGCATGTCTGTGGAATCGAGCAACTAAAACGAAAATCACTAACTTATATCTAGTTTATTAAAATGGTAAATTTTTTAATCACTATTTTAAACTCGTCATTTCATTACCAGTGTGTCAAAAAGTAGCGCCCTGTTCTAGCTGGATTTGCCGGGAGACGATTTTAGATTGCACCGAATCATACGCGTACCCAGACATAAACGTGAACCGTAACGAAATGGTCTATAGTCTTGCCTTAATAAATCCCAAACTGAAGTTAATGCGGTGTCATTATTTAGCATTTTTAATCAGGTGGCTGATACGGTCAGGAGTTTGCGTGGGGTGCAGTCAGTGACAACACATGAATGTAAAGCCTACATTCCGCACTATACCCCACATCACCCTCAACTAAAATTGCCAGGGTAGGCCGTGCCCCAACAGGTTTAAAGCGGTTTAAAGGCTGTTGGAATCGAAAACTGATTACTATAGGGTTTAAATATTTTTTCAGATGCAAAAGAATTCCGGTGTGATTACACTTACAACTATGAAGCTGGCGGTTGGCTGAAACTACACATAATTCCAGCTAATTGGCAAGATGCTCGCCTTAGATGTTATTTAGAAGGTAAAGAATTTAGCGTCGACGTCATAATTTGGCAATAGGAGTTTCGATGTTCGTTTCGGGGCACGCAAATTCTTGTTTCCCACAGGACTTCCTATTTTTATTTTTTGGTCAAAAATAGTGCTCATTTTGTGACTATTTAACACATACGCGTACCTATTTGATGTCATCTGAAATAAACACAACTTCGACAATAGCGTTTATTTAACCCTTTACTGTTATATTTGGTATCAATGTGTTTATATTTTTATTATTAGCCAATATAATTTAAATTACTTATACATATAATGGAAATAATATTAAGAAAATTTGACTATGATTCACAGGGGCAACTTTGGCGTCTCCTACACCTGAGTTTAAACATGTGATGAGAGACCTCATGGTTAGACATAAAACCTCATCATTCGGTGTCTTCACAGGAATTCACTCAACTTACTCCAAAGGAGATTATAGCTCTCTTGAAGGTTTGTGATATTTTGCATATTGTATTAAAAAAACCTGCAGTATAACTGTGAAATAAAATTTCGCTGTGTTACAGGGGTTCCATTAAACGAAATACCTCACAACTGGACTAACGGTGAACCCAACAATTCTGAAGATAAAGAAAGCTGCATTGTCATGTGGTCGGATACTTCGTTTTCAGACGAAAAATGTGAAGATACATTTCCCTTTGTATGTTACAGAAAGAATAGAGACGAGTTAGTTAATAATTGTGGAACTATTGATAGCGGTAAGTGAAAAAAATATGTTTAATAAGCATTTTCCAGTGAATTGAGTTTTCTAGCTTTTTCCAGTAGCTCCATTCGCCTTGAATCTGGTTATCGGCATAGGATTCCAACGTAAAATTCCGTGATTATACTAAATAAGTTTGCTGTAGCAAGCTATAGCTGCATAACTATAGTACGTTTAAGTGGAATTCGGTAATAGTTATTACCGCGGAAACTTTAGAATTTTCTGGGTATAACGAAGCCAATAGGCTATTCTAGGCTATAAAGGTAGAATAAATCTTTAAGGTATCGTGGTAATTATTGTGTGAGATGTGAGTAAATAAATATATCTCTATACTCCCTGCCTTGAGCAAAATTTTTGAAAAACTTATGTTCAATCAAATGCTAAAAATTTTAACTTAAATGGCATACTTTATCCTAATCAGTTTGGTTTTACAAAAGGGCGCTTCACAACTGACGCAGGTGTTGCCCTTATACAGCATATATTTGATGCTTGTGAACAGTCACAAAATGCCATTGGTATCTTCTGTGATCTATTAAAGGCATTCGACTGCGTGCAACATGAAACTTTTACACGAAAACTTAATCATTATGTAATTGCAGATTTGGCTCTTAAGCTTATCCGCTCGTATTTAAGTAGTAGAATGCAGAAGGTTCAAATCAACAAAGTAAAATCAAATTGCTCAGAAGTAAAATTAGGAGTTTCTCAAGGTTGTATTTTAGGTCCTTTTCTATTTATTTAAATAAATGACGTGCCTTTCTTTGTGGAGAAGCTGTGCAAGATTGTACAATTTGCAGATGACACTTCTCTTTTATTTAAAGTTGACAGAAATAAAACAAATTTTGACGACGAAAGTAGTGCACTTTCTCAGGTTCTTCTCTAGTTACGGCAAATAACTTACTTCTTAATGCGAAAAACACTAAGTGTTTAAAATGTATGATGCCGAATGTCAGAATATAGGTACAAAATTATCCTTAAACGGAGAAGAAACAGAACTATTAGACTCAACAGTGTTTCTAGGTATTACATTAGACAATAGACTGCAGTAGATCCCTTACATTTCAGTTATTGCAGGGAAACTTAGTTCAGCTGTTTAAATGCAGATATTGTACAGGTAGATGTTGACACTGATCTCACTTAGTGATCACTTGTTCTACTTTAGCTATTTCCATTCCGTGATGTCTAATGGCATTTTGCTTTAAAGAAGGCAGCTGATATTGATACAGTCTTTATTTTTGCAAAAGAGAGCAGTTCAGTCAATCTATAAATAAGGACCTCAAATTTCTCTTATTAATGTATATTTTAACTGTTCCTTGCCAATATATCTTCGCTTATATAATGTATGTATGCAAAAATTGTTACTTATTTGCTAAAAATAGTGACCTAGCTATAAGGATAAATTGGTAGTTCCAAAATGTCGTCTTCACAAGGTACATAGATAGCTCTTTTGAAATACAAAGTATATTTTTCTACGATAAAATTCCAGAACATGTGGTTTCTTAACCCTCAAATGAATTTAAAATATATGTCAAAGATAGTTTCATGAAAAAAGCTATCACAAAATTGATGAATACATAAGTGACAAAAACGCTTGGAAAAATGAGAACTTTATTGATTTGTAAGTAATAGGTGCATATGTAATATTTTTGAAATTAAAACATTGTGTGTTATGTTATTATCTAGGGGTAAGATTTATTTATATTAGGCTGGTATTATTTTAATATGAAGTTTAAAAAAATGTAAAAGATTAACTGCTGAATTTCTTCCAGGTTCTTTCTGGTATTAAATCATTCCGAACCGGTGGTATTATTTTTAATAAATTACTAAACTAACGATTTAAAAGTGCTGTTTAAGAGTCTGTTTTTATAAAAAAACTTTGAGTCTTAAACAAATCATATAACGATATATAAAATTTGTGCAAAAGACAGTAAGGTATTAAGTTAATTAGGTATAATACAAGTGTGGTTGGTTAACAGGTTATTAGGAATAAGTGACAAATTTGAAACACGAGCGCAGCGAGTAAAACTTAGATATAGTCGTAAATATAAAACAGAACTACCCACCCTACGTACAGCCAAATAATGTTCAATATATATTTAAGTTTGAGAAAAAAAATTAAAATACGTATTTTTCGTATGGTGTGTGGGTCGAGTGGTGTTTATTGTATACTAATTACTTATAGAGCGTGCATACTTATGAATAGTAAATTTTTTAAACATCAAAACATCTTCACTACTACTAATACTACTACTCTATGGTGTAAGGTGCAAGCCTTAAATATTTAAAAAAATACCTAATTGCACGCGTGAAATTATTGATTTGAGTAGTGTTTTATTTAACGCGTGCTTGTATCTTCCTGCATAATTTGTACACATAATAAAGAAGACTACGATCATCTGCATTTAAATATATTTTCAATGCACCAAAAGGGTGGTTTTGCTGTTCAAAAACAGTAGGCAAAATCGATTTTTGCTGTGAGCGTGAAACAAAGTAATGCAACGTTCGAATATTACCTTTTAGAATTTTGCGATACTGAAAAAAAAAACAACGCGATGATTGCTTTAGAATCAAATTTATTTAAATGAATAGACGTACTTAATATTTATGATAAAATACATACTAATAATGAATAGCGTTTATTAAAAAAAAAATTATGCTTTGTTTTCGATAAAAGTGCAATAGAGTAAATTTCTAAACGCACGTTCAAAAAGAAAGCAAAATGGCGCAAAACAATTCAGTTAGCTTTCGATTGTTTATTTATATTGTATTTTTCTGAAAAAAATAGTGACTCGAGTTACGAAGATATTTCTACAACGCCAGAAGAGCTAATGTTAAACTAAGCTTCTTACCAGAGAAGTCACGTAAAAATATCTTAAAGCATACGAATTGTTCAATAAATAATTGGCGACTTTCAAAAGGTGCTAATTTTAAAAAGAATAGTTACTACCTACCTATTGTTTATTTTTTGAGAGAAGCAGAGTTAAGTAGGTAGTATTTGTAAATTAGAATAAACTTATTGCTTAATATGGCCTTCAGTGTGTTCGTTGCCTAAGATCTATTTTTCGCACTGGTAGAGGTGAAAAGATGTATGTGTCCCACGAGGGCAAATTATTTTAGGTCTCGTGCCTTTAAATCCCTCACTGTGCTCAGTAGTCTATATTTGAATATAGAAAATGCTAGACTACTTCGCTAGCTCGGGACTCAACTTTAAAAGTTGGCACTTTTCGCAAAAAACTTTGCCCACTTGTTGAACAAATAACTATTACAACCCTAAGACTAAAAGACTGATTTACATAATATAACACTAAAATACCGTTTTGAGATTAATTCCGATCACGAGCTTCCATTGTAATTCTTTCTCCGTTGTTACAAGCCAATAAAAGAATAACTTCTTATCATAAACGCTAATTAAAGATTTGTTTTCAGAGTATGTAATGGAAAGTTCGACTGGTAGTTGCTATAAGTTCCACCGCAATCCACAAACTTGGACTATAGCACACATGACTTGTGCTGCGGAAGGTGGTCATCTGGTCATTATCAATAGTGAAGCAGAGGCCCAGGCCATTAAAGAACTGTATAATAAGAATCCTGAAAATACAATTAAAGGACAGTATTTCAATAATGTTGCGTTTGTTGGAGTCCAGATATGGAATCAAACCAGACAGTGGATTACGATACATGGTACCTGACTATGTTTATTTTGATTTAAAATTATTCATTTCCGAATGATATATTTCACTTTCCAATGATTGTTAAAAGAAGTTTTATTCAATTGTTGCTTAAATTATTACTGTACAAATGTTAAATAATCTTAAAAACTTTAATTGAAAAACAAATTAAGGACGGTGAATATAAACCATTTTCTAGTAGTTTTGGGTGACAAAGAAAGAAATAATCATATTATTTCTGTAATAAACAGGTTCAAAGCAAGGACGTTTCAATAGTAAACGTCCTTGGTTTAAAGGTTATAAGGATGAAAGGCTATCAAACTTCTAATAAGTGCGTCAGTTCTCACGAGATAATACATTTCTGGGGGATTAACACCTTAAGAGGTTACACTTCGCAGCGGGCTTCATACGAACGAATTTTTCATTTGTTTTTGACATTTACTGATCAAACACTACATAATTTTGACGACATGTTCTAGTAATAAATATCTAGGTCTGCAGTGTGCCAGTTTTCTATATTTTTTTTAGTTCAAAAGTTATACAGGATTCTAGTTTTTCATAAAAATGCTTTAAAAAAAGATTTCTAGTTAACAAAACGTTTGCAAGATTTTGGAAAAACCACAGACCTAGGTATTCGGCTTGGGATTATGACTAAGAAATTTCACATTGATTGATCAGTAAATGTCAAAAACACATGAGAAATTCGTTTGTATGAAGCCCACTGCGAGGCGCCGCGAAAGTTATCCTCTAAAACACCCCTACTGCACACGTTGACAAATATAAGTAGGTAGTTTTTGGGCGACCGAGCTTTTCTTAGTAGTTTTCTTTAAAAAAAAATTTTTACAAAAAAGAAATACAACAACAATTAAACTTGAAAAGCAAAACCCTATTAAAATACAAAATTTTATCCAAATCGTTAGACCCGTTTCCGAGATACGCAAATATAGGTTTACCAGATCACTCTAAAAAATAATTACCTTTCATATAACGAACGAAGTCCAGTTATACCGGAGAACAAATAAAATACCGAGTTTCTCAAGTGATTGGAATGGCAAAAATAACAAGTCAATTGCAAGTTGGACTATCGCAGCGGGTGTTTGTTACTTAAAAGGATTCTCATTTTTTTTTAATTACTAAAAAACTATAGTTTTTGTTAGTTTGTACCCACGCACAATCTTGAGAGATTTACCATGTTATATTAAGACCATAGAAGTAAGACTTTTTTCTTCCTTTAATAAATTGCAAGTAAAGAATTTGTTTTTTTTTTAATTTTGTTGTTTTGTAGATAGGAGAGTAGGCTATTTGTCTTAAATAAAAATTAAGACGCTCACTACCCTTCATTAACAAGTCACTATATTCTGAACTCACTCTAGTACTATCACTGTCAGATCACAATCCTTCTTATTTGATATGTCACACAGTAAGTACAGTTTGCAAAACTTTGTTTAATGTGTACTAAATTTAAACTTTTCGCGCGGTTTAGTAGATTGGGTACATATTGGCTGTGACAGAAGAACAGATACAGCAGTGATCCAATAAGAGTTCCACGGCTTTTTCATTCGGACGCACGACGACTAACACTAAAACTAGCTTGTTATATTTTTTTTTGTATAACTTTTGAATGAGCGACGAATCCCTGGCCCACGGATAGCTTGATACATTTTGCTGGTTTTAATTTTCTAATTTATAAATTTTAGTGAACTTTACTTAAGATAATTAAAAAAAAAAAGCTAATTCGTAACCGCCGAATTCACAAACTGTTTGCTAAATATTACATTGTCATGTGTTTTATTTTGGCGAATTTTCTATTATCGACATAAAACTAATGGCCGATGGGCATTAGTGGTATAGTATTGTGATCTAGTGGGTCAAGGGGTAAGCAGTTGTGACGATTGGCTTGTGCTGTCTATTGTAGCCTTTGGCTATCGGCCAACTTGGCTGTCAAGATGGCTACCCAAGTTTCCTTCTGATAGCAAAGGTTAAAAATTATTTGCTTTGTGTAGAAACCTTCATCAATCCTTCAGGTTAAAATAACCGATCCCGATAAAAAAGCGGTATATGTTTGAGGAAAGTTAAACACAGATTTACCTCGTCCTTCTGTTTGTGATAATATTTGTATTGATAAGCTGTAGGTATTCTTATGAAAAATTTATCCACGCAAGCTGCGGGCATCGACTAGTATAAATTGTAATTTAATTTGTAGGTCGTATATAGTACGTCATTAGCATTTTATATATTTTTAGGGTTGCGTAGAAGGTAACTGTATAAGACAATTTATGATTTTCATTAACTAACTAGCTGACCCGGCAGACGTTGTTATGCCCTTAAAGTTGATGCGCTGTAGCAACATCAGTGTGCCTAGTGTGAGTTTTTCACGCTACTATCGCGTTCGCGGCAAAGAAATACATGTATGGTAATATATGGTAATGAAGGAGCGCCTCTAGGGGACGCGTTTCGAGACTATTTCTCATAGGACTTTTAATGAATACGCGAACGCGATTGTAGATTTACGAATACGCAAAAACTCACACTAAGCACACTGTTACAACCAAGGGTTATGATAGGGCTATCTGTTAGAAATGTATGTTACTCTTAGCCAGCGCACGCCATGCAAAGCTCCCAGTCGGCAAGTATGTATATTGATGTATTGTTTATATACCTACATATGTCAAGTTAATTTGTATTTAAACCCTTATTGCGCAAGTCCGAAGTCGCACTTTACCCTTTTTTTCTTTCTCAAAAACCTTCCCCGGCGTGTGCCTAACAACTTACGAAAATTTCATTATAATCGGTTCACCCTTATTGTCCTGTCCGACTCGCACTTGACCCTTTATTTCTTTCTCAGAAAACTTCCCCGGCGTGTGCATAACAACTTACCAAAATTTCATTACAATCGGTTCACCCTTATTGCCCTGTCCGACTCGCACTTGACCCTTTTTTTCTTTCATAAAAACCTTGCACTGACACTAGCAAACACAACAAAAACAAATTACCCGAATGGGTCCAGCCGTCTTCTAGTTTTCCTTACTGCGCGAGTCCGACTCGCACTTGACCGTTTTTTCTTCATAAAAACCTTGCTCTAACAATAACGAACACAACAAAAAAAATAATTATCCAAATCGGTCTAGCCGTTCTCGAGTTTTAGCGAGACTAACGAACAGCAATTAATTTTTATATATATAGATTTTACTCTTCGTATCTTGCCACGTAGATTACCTTTAAGCAGTACTCTTTCGGTTTCCTGCTAAGCTACTTTGAGCCTGATTTATAGCTAACACAAGACCCTTGTTTTTAAGCAATAAGGAATTTTAGATGAGAGGATATGGTCTCGATTCCCAAACCATAACCATGCGAGTTGGTTCGTCGGTTTACCTTTATCCCGAAGTTGGACCTAAGAAATCCAACTGATAATTAGTCCTAGTTATACATATTCATCAAAAACTGTGAAGACGGTGTTCACAACTAGAACTGGATTTATACTAACATTATAAATGCAAAAGTCACTCTGTCTGTCTGTCTGTTACCTCTTCACGCTTTAACCCCTGTACCGATTAAGATAAAATTTGGCATGGATATAGGTTAAGTCACGAAAAAACACATAGGCTACTAGAAAGCGTCAAGTGTGAGTCGGTTTTATTTTTTTAAATTGAGGAAAGACGTTAGAATCCTACACCGATAACCGAATTTAGGGCATAGAAACCGCGGGCAAATTAGGCATGGAGACAGTTTGAGTCCCTGGGAATGGCTAAGACTACCTGAAAACGTCAGTTGAGTCGGTTTTTTTCTAAAATTGAGCTAGAAGAGTTAGTTTGATAAATTTTTATTTTAGGACACTAAAATTATGAAATGCGGAACCATAAAAGAATTATTTTTATAATTGTTTGTTTGCAGACTTGCTAAGGTCAAACTAGGACAACTGGTTTTTCGATATGGTTATGTAAATCTATATACCTATTATGTGTGGCATTAAACGGTATAGCATACAGTATCTATTGACATATTATGCAATGCAGTCGTTTTACACATATTTTATTTTGTCTGCATTTGTGGTGTTAATAGGTGAGTAATCCTTTGTCTCTCATTATTTTGGTAATGAAATCACTCTTAGGATGCCTACAACACGCATCACTACAAGTTTTTTATGCCACACCACTCTACAGAAGAATTAATTCATCGTACATTACAGAGGTATTAATTAGCCTCCAACAATAGGCGTAAAACATCTTTTAGAAACAGATTTTTATATGCCTTGAACCTTTTTTTTCACAATATTTTATTTAACTTGCGCTGTTCGTATGTATCTGTGTAAGTTGTCCGTCAAAAGCAAACCGACCATTGTTGGTTTCCGATGGAACTGAAATTTGCATACACCTTTAGTTTTGGTGTCAATAAAATGTGCAATTTATTTATTTATCGTATGGCGGTTACACACTGGTTACACATAAAAAAAAAGAAATTCAAAATTTAAAATTTACATTTTTGCGATATTGAATATTGTAATAATTCTAATATGGTCGCCACTCCAACATAGCGAATTACATATTTTTTCTCAACCCCCTTAATATGGGTATCAAATGAAAGGGCTTGAAAAGAAGAAAATGATAAAGTCAATAACATCACACCAAATTCAATATGCTTGCTGCTCCAAGATGGCGGATTACTTTTTATTTCAACCTCCTTAATATGGGTATCAAACTAAAATGCTTGAAGAGTAGAAAACAATAAAGTTAATACATTACAATATATTCAATATGGCCGCCGCCTAGTATTGCGAATTATATTTTTTTAATCTTAATATGGGTATATTAAGATTAATATGGGTATCAAATAACAGGGCTTGAAGAGTAACAAAACGATAAAGTTAATAACATCACACTGCATTCAATATGGCCGCCGCTCCAAGATGGTGGATTATATTTTTTTAACCCCTTTAATGTGGAAATTAAATAAAAGGGCTTGAAGAGTGGAAATCGATTAAGTTAATATTATCACCTTAAATACAACATGGCTACCATTCTAAGACGGCGGATTACATTTTACTGTTCAACCCCCTTATTGGGCATCAACGTTCACAAGATGCAGGGTAACATCTTAAATTATGCCGTAATATACATATTTAGGGCCAAAAACCTTTGACCGGCGGTCAATCACACAGCACTGAGCAGAGTGCGCTATTAATGGATTCCCCCTCTACCCACTGGTGGGATACAGTGGGTGTACGGGTAAGTAAGTATTTCTTCTGCACCCACGGGTCGTGAGCTGTTATGCGCTGATTAATGCCCGTGCACTAGCTGAAATTAATAGAATGATAAATATTACTAAACACGGAAACAATCGAAATGAATAATTCAATTAAAATGTAAAACAAACAAGTAGTAATAATATATCTATATATATATATAAGCTAAATAGCATGTAAAAAGAATATAAATGGTGTAAATAATATAAATAGTATAAATATTGCTCTTAGTGTAAATAATGTCAATGATGTAAATAATGTAAACAGAGTCAATAATGTCAAGGTGTAAATTATTAAAAAATTGTAAATTAATAAATAAAAAATGGTCAAAAAAGATGTTGATAATAAATATTTTCAGAAAAGTGAAAAATAAAATTATAATAATTTTTTTTTAAAAACAAGCTTTTATTTAAACAAAAACGTAACCTCAAATATAAATAACAATGCGAACTAAAAAGAAAAGAAAATTATGTCACCTTTGTCATACACAGGCGTTGAATGTTTAGATTATCATTATTTACACAATTTACAAAAGCGACATTATTTACACCATTTATATTAATTTTATATCACTGATCTTATTTTATTTCTATACATATATCACTATTTGATCTCAACCTGAATGTAATATTCTATTTATTTTATTTAGTATAGAACATCATTAATTTAAAAATTTGCAAACCACAAAAAACACTGTATCTATTTTGGACATGAAACCTGACCTAGCAATCATAGAAATTATGTTTAAACTTTTTATAATGAATAAGTCTATAAAAGTTTCAAATGGATTAGACAATACAAAAATTGCATAATCAATTGATTGTATAATTGAGGAATTACCCTATAAATGCCGATAGAATAGGATCTGATCTTACGATATTTACCCAAAACATTCGAAGCTTATACAGCAATTTTCAAGTTTATTTAGCAAAACTGAAATTTAATAAAGATATAATAGTACTGACAGAATGTAGACTTCAGGAATCAAATGCTATTCCACATCTTAAAACTATAACTCGTGTACTTCAACTTATCATCTTAATCAGAATGATGGTATTATTACCTATCTTAAGGACAATCATAATGCTCTTGTTAAAGAAATCAAATTGGATCATGCTTTACAAATCACTATTTATAAACGATAATATTATGCATCTATCTTCAAATAACAACGCCGAAAGTTTTATCAACTCACTAAGCAATCACCTAGATCTAATAAAATCGCTTGAGAAAATAATAATTGTGGGAGATATTAATATAAACATTAAACCAAATGAAACATATTGTGATATGAAGGAATGAATAGATTAAATTACTTTAATTCTATTTTAATGCATGGACTACAACTTGGACACATTTTACCCACAAGAGAAAGAAATTGTCTGGATCATGTAATACTTGAACTAAACAAAACTAAAAATATTGCTACGATTACTGTAGTTAATACATCTATCACTGACCACCTTACGATATCACCAATAGAGCGGGAGTCAAAGATCAAAGATTGGGGTTCGCAAAAAGATAACTATTTGAAACCAATCACAATGACACAAACCAATGACGCGCCAATGAACATTTTAAAAATTATATTTTGCTCTTGCAAAACAGGATGCGGTTCAGTTCACCCGCCTGCATTGTATTCAGTGAAAGAAACTGCGATAATCACCCACATCTTAAAAAAGATGATGGTTTTAATACACAAATGAATGATCAAAATTAAATGTTCTTTTTGAAAATAATAAAAAAAATACTTTTTCAGTGTTATTTTTTCGAGTTAATAAACCATTTGAAAGCTAAAAACTTGTTTCCTTATATAAATAATTTACATATTGCTTAAACAATACAAATAATTATTTCCCCCTCTAAAATATTTCTGATTTTAAATTATATAAAAAAACAAAAATTGAAAAAAAAGAGATCCTAATTGGAGCTGTTTCTGAGAACTTTCGAAGATTGCCTGTTTTAAAGCTTCATTGACGCGACTATTAATATAAATCTATAGTTAGGTATCGATCTTACTATTAATGAACTAGGCATAAGTGGAGCAAGGGTTCTAAGGGTTAATGTTGAAGGGTGGAATTGTCTTAAAATGTAAGTGATAGTAAATTATTTTCTCTTCGCTGCTAATGTAAAGTTTGAAATTAATCATCTGATACAGTCTATTAAAACTATTGGCATAAGAGTAGATATGTAGAGTAGAATGAATTTCGGTTCTGGAAAAGTTGATGAAAATTTTCAGCTTGGTTCTGCGATTTTCTCACATATGCCTTTGAAACTCTATTGTTCTATTCTGTTATGTTCTATTTCCTATACATATCATAGAGTATAGGAAATAGAACATCTGTTAAATCGGCACAGCGATCGAGCGTATCTGTACTTAAGTTATAAAATTGTCAGTTGTCACTTATGCCATTTTGAATATTGGTAGAAAAAGTTGTTATAAACAAAACCAAAAAATCGTACAATGAAAAAAATATTGAAAACGGTATAAGTGCCAAAAAGAGCTTTTATGATAAAGAACATTAATCAAGCATCAGCAAGTGTAAAATCGGTTTCTGAAAATTTGTGAATCATTTAACAATTTTCTCACTTATGCCATTTTATAAATAAAATAGAGTTTAAGTATTTCTGTGTCTGGTGTGTGGTCTTTTTTGTAATTTTATTATGTGCATTATGTAAGAAAATTAAGGGATTTGACTGTCGGCCGCTCAAGGTTGTCAAGGTCGCGACTTTATTTCCGGCTAGCGAGGCTTGCATGTGAAAGTAAGGAAATACGATGGTGGACGGGACCGATGGAATGGAAACATCACTATTTTGAAATTTTGGAAAATCAAAAAATCGACTCAATATTTAGTATCGGCGACCCCGAAAACCCCCGGATGCAAAGTTTCAGGTGGATCGGTAAACAAATATTTTCGACAGCCATTTTACATCCGCCATCTTGAACTTTTTTCCCACAGCAACTGTAACTGCTCCTCATTGCCCATTACAATAGTTGTTCGAGCACCCCCCTCCTTTAGCAAATCGTATTAAGATATCCTTCATTAGATTTAATGTTTTGTATAGGCGGCCATGTCGTTTTAGGCCATTTTGAAGATCTAAAAGTTTCCCCATACTGACGAAACCATTTTGATCCAACCTCCATACATTATTTTCACCCCCGGATACTCCTCCTGGGGGAACATAGGTATATTTAAATCATCGATATAGCGGCCATCTTGAATTTTTGGATATTCGAAAAATCTACTCAATATTAATCAGCGGCCCCGAAAACCTGATCCGTAAACAAATTATTTCGACCGCCATTTTGAATCCGCCATCTTGAATTTGTTTTTTCGCCAAGCGGTTGCTCTTTGGTGGCGGCCATGTTATTTTCCACCAATTTAAATTTTTTTTCACCGGTGCTCGAATTTGACCAGGGTGTAGCTACACAAAGTACAAAAAGTTTGCTTCAAAGTGCCATGGTTTAGGCGGGCTGCACCCTGACTCCCTGATGAGGAGCAGTTTTCGAAGATTTGGTAGTTTTCCCATACTTACGGGACCATTATGATCAAACCTCTTATACATTATTTTTACCCCCTGATGCTACTGGGAAATTATTAACAATAAAAAATATTACTATAGCGGCCATCTTGGAATTTTGGAAAATCAATAAATCGACTCAATATTTATTGTCAGCAAACCATAAAACCCCCGGATGTAAATTCTCAGCCATCCGGTGAACAAATATTAAAATATTTAACCGCCATTTTGAATCCGCCATCTTTATTTTTTTTCTACCAATCATCATTGCCCTTTACAATATTTGTTTGAGCGCCTCCCTCCTATAGCAAATGGTTTTCAAGATTTTGAAGTTTTCAAAGTTTTCCCATACACAGGCGATCATTACGATGAAACCCCCCATACACCATTTTTATCCCCAGAGACTCCTTCTGGGAAGCTAAAAGGATTCAAAAAATCATCACTATGGCGGCTATCTTGAAATTTAGGAAAATCGAAAAATCTACTCAATATTCCGTATTAGCGAGCCTAAAAACCCGCGGATGCAAAATTTTAGCCTGATCGGTAAACAAATTATTTCGACCGCCATTTTGAATCCGCCATCTTGAATTTTTTACAAAATTGGTTCGAGCACACCCCTCCTATAGCAAATCGTTTTCAAGATATCCTTCGCTGAATTGAATGTTTTGTATGGCGGCCATGTTCTTTTCCGCCATTTTGAATATTTTGCATTTTTTTTATACTCAATGGTACCATTTCCATCAATCTTCCCATACATCGCTTTCACCCCCGGACACTCCTTCTGGAAGAAAAATATCGGGAGAAAAATCGTCACTATGGCAGCCATTTTGAAATTTTGGAAAATCAAAAAAGCGACTAAATATTTAAAATCAGTGGCTCAAAAAACCCCCGGATGCAAATAAAAAATATTTTCGACCGCCATTTTGAATCCGCCATTTTTGATTGTTTTTTCACCAGGCAGTTGCTCTTTGATGTCGTTTGCAACATTTGTTTGAGCACCTCCCCCTTATAGCAAATAGTTTCCGAGATAACATTCGTTAAATATTTGTATGGCGGCCATGTTGCTTTCCGCCATTTTTAAGATCTGAAATTTTTCCTATACTTACGGTATCATTTCCTCATACTAATGAGACCGTTTTGATCAAATCCCCCATACATTAATTTCAACCCCGGAGACTTCTACTTGGAGAATAATAGGTATCGATAAATCATCATGGCGGCCATCTTGAATTTCTGGAGAATCTAAAAATCTACTCAATATTTAGTATCAGTGACCCCGAAAACCCGCGGATGCCAATTTTTTCCACCGCTATTTTGAATCAGCCATCTTGAATTTTTGTCGCCAGGCAGTTGCTCCTCAATCTACAACATTTGTTTAATCACACAAGCAAATAGTGTTCGTTATGTCCTTGTTGTTTTCCGCCATTTAGTTTTTTTTATGAGCGTACGATTTGGACCAGGGTGCAGGCTCATATCGATGAAAAAGTATACCTCTGAGTGTTATAGTTTCGGCGGGCTGCTGGATCACTGCCCGATGCGGAGCAGATTTTGATGATTTGGAAGTATTCCCATACTCACGACACAATTTTGGTCACTTCCCTCATTCATCATTTTCACCCCCGGAGACTCCTTCTGGGAGACTAAAAGGCTTCAATAAATCATCACTATGGCGGCCATCTTGAAATTTTATAAAATCGAAAAACTGAATCAATATTTAATATCAGCGACCCCGAAAAACCCCGGACGCAAAATTTCAGCCGGATCGGTTAACAAATGTTTTCGACCGCCATTTTGATTTTTTTTCCTTTAGGCAGTTGCTCTTTGGTGTCCTTTACAATATTTTTTTGAGCAACTCTCTCCTATAGCAATTCGTTTGCGAGATATTCTTCGCTGAATTGAATATATTGTAGAGTGGCCATGTTGTTTTCCGCCATTTTGAAGTTTTGAAAGTTTTTCCATACTCACGGGACCATATTTATCAAACCCCCCATACATCATTTTCACCTCCGAAGACTCCTTCTGGGAGAACAATAGACTCTAACAAAACAGCACTATGGCGGCCATCTTGAAATTTAAGAAAATCGAAAAACCGACTCAATATTCCGTATCAGCGACCCTTAAAACCCCCGATTGCAAAATTTAAGCCGGATCAGTAAACTAATGTTTACGACCGCCATTTTGAATCCGCCATCTTGAATTTTTTTTTACCATGCAGTTGCTTTTGCAGCTGAATTTGGGAATACTGCATCTTTTCTGCAAATAAGAAACGACAAACTGTAGTCATCAGAACTACCTATATATTAATAAATTAATGTTACTAAGGAATAAATGAAATATATTTTACTGACTACACTGAACAACCACACGTGAAATGAAATATAATTGTTACCATAATACATTAAACTATAAAAACATACCTACATTTTTTTACCACAAGCTTGCCGTCCGCCTGATGGTAAATAGCAGCCTATGGACACTTGCATCAACTAGGGCATCACTTGTTATAAAACTATTGACCTATCACTTACCAACAACTTATTTACAAACAAAAGTTCATCATTGGTGGTTGATGATGGCTGAAAGAGTGTATGAACAAACCATACACTTAATATAATGAATACACAAGTGTTTTTTGTACTACCACATCTAGAACTCATAAGAGCTCAGGTTAAATTTTAAGTGTAGGAAATCAATATTCAAAGATGGCAGTCAACACAAACTTATACAATAGATTATGGCCTTTAGTAAAAAGCAAGCCTTACTCTAGCTGCTAGATCATCTTCAACCATGATAATCTTTTGTCAACCAGCTGCAGCTTTTACCAAGTGTATAGGTCAAAAGTGGGAATTTAATAAAAATGTGACTAGTGATCAGGACTGTTCACCTCATAAGCTCAAAACCGCTCTGCAGGCAATAGAAAGTGCAACGCTTGGAGATCCTTTACAGAGTAATAAGAGTGCTCGTAGAGCTTATTAACAAAGGAGAAAGAAGGTTCTTGATTAGAGACCGTAGTCATAAGAATAATGAAAACTTCTTCATTTTCATGCCACCATCAATTCCAACTCAATGTGGTAGGACCAGGTGGACTGACAACCTAGAGGGTTGTCCTAGATGAATTTAAGTGTTACACACCAATTTGTTTAAGAAATACAGCAATGATCTTTTTGTTGATGTTTTCACATTGTACTTGACTTTTGTAAGACTTTTGCTAATACTGCGTCTACAGTTCACTTTCTTAAACTTGCATTTCCAAGATAACTGAAACAATATAAAAAACATTACTTCACTGGTTGTGACAGTGACAGGCAACCTGATATAAAACATCAACATCATCTCTTTAATACTGAAACACGAAAAATTATAAGATATCGGTGAATTAATTTTTAAAGAATTCCTTAGTACTGACTTTTTGTGCACAGACCTAAAATATGCATACTCAGCAACAGAAACTATTCTATACTGGATATATTACATAATGAAGTATCTTTTAAGTGTGGGCAAGATAATAAGTGTCAATTTTAATACCTATTATTTAGCGCTATTATTCTCAAGACTTGTCAATCAAATAAGTACAACTACTAGGTAACATATATTATGTTTAAGCAAACTTAAGTTATGATAGATATTTTGGCATCATATTTAATACGTCAGTCCATGTACGAAGAATCATGTTATGTGAGTACTACAGATGAGTAGCTCTCAATGCTTAGTATACAATTTCAGTATAAAACTGCCATTAGATAAACAGCACTATAGAGACAGGCTTATTTTAATTCTACAAAATCATGAGATTACCTATTTATCACTTGTATTTGCAGCGTATGTAGGGACCTAGAGTAGGTATTGGCTTTAAAGCGTGACTATAAATAAGATTTGTTTACATACCCTCGATTGGAATTATTGTTGTCCAGAGTACCTAAGCCTTCAGGTACGACGTGGTATTGGAAGATGCCACAAAGATTACATTTTTAGATTGAAAGAATAACACCTTCTACATCTACTATAACACCAACCTTCCTCATGGATTTCGTAATTGCTTACTTTGTAGGTACCAGGTAAAGAAAAAGTAAAACAAGACGACGAATCAATGTGCCTTTTTATTTTACGGCACAGTTTCAGGAAATTACTTTTTAAATTTCTAAATTGTTCTAAATACCCTAATTTTAAAGATTTCAATTTCAATGTAAACAAAGCAGTGTTACATTTCTAAAATTTTCAAACATTTAATATGATGGACAGATATGTAACGTAACAGTAGAGATCGGAAATACGATTTTGTGTACGACAGAAAGAGATAGTGCTATTCAGCTTACCGCTGAGCGTTTTCGTAGCCGTCAGTACGCGATTTCCTTTCATAATTCGATGTCTAGAGCAATACCGCTAACTGCTTGCGCAGGCACCGCGCGTTAGCAATTTCTTGCTAACTCATTGTTTTTAAGGCAGCCGGCCTATAAAGCCGTCTAAAATCACTTCTTTGAAGAACAAAATACAAAAGAAATATTTAATGTACTGTTGATTACGATAAGGCAATACACAATCTACAGATAAATATCAAAAATCTATTTCATATAAACGATCTTAACATGCTTGCGGAACAGTTAATTAACAAAATACAGACAAGTCTTACAGTAAACACAAAAATTGTTCGTATACCGCGTCGTAAGTGTATGATTAATCCTTAGATCGCAGAAGGTATCCTACGCTGTATCCAAAACAGAAACATTAAAATTCAGAACACTCAACAGGAAAACAAAGAAAATGGCAAACAAAATGTGCCTCACAATCGTACTATAATGTATAATATAATTTCGACCTAAAAGTCGAAAAGTGCACCTGGTGCAATATATCTACTTATTTCTTAAAATTAGTAAAACCTATATTAATCCCAGTTATTATTTTATTTTTGCAACTGCAAAGTAACCCCGATGAAGTGGTTACTATTGTTAAACTATGACGGACCGAGGCTTTATTCGTAGTATTTACTTAAATTGTGTTGACTACTAAAATAAAACAATATGGCATATCTAAAATCAAACAAATTTCACACACCCCCACACTTACGCACTGACATACAAACACTCACACTCGCACACTCACAATGTAAGAAAGTAAAGTTTACCTTAGATTGTGGGAATGCTTAATGGACCAGCGATATCTGTATGTATCAGAATTCTAATAATTTGAAAGGCAACCTGGTAGATTTACCTTCCATAAATGCTTCACAAAGAATATAATTGGGTGGCAGTTGCAAAATACCCAAAGCTCGTGAACTAGCCCTTTATGCCAAACATCAGCCGCTGCGGACTGTTCTGCCTCAGTTCGTACTGTCCTGCACTTTACCCTATAAAATATACAATTGTCCAATATTATATTCCCAGACAGAGCATCGTAATGAAGTTTGAAGTTAGAAGTTATTTTGGCAAAATCAGAATATATCTGTATATCTTATTGTTATTATCTAAAAGTTTTTTACAGATAGTAAATTATAAGCCGGATCCCTGACAATTAATGCTGTTATGTTTATTATAACTAAGTGGCAGTATATTTGCAAAGTTTCTTTCAAATCAACTAATAATTTTTGACCATTAGCAGTATTGCTTACTGGCATTTTTAATATCTGGATATTTATCATATTTGTCGGATAGAAATTACTAATTAGGTTTTCAGAAGCTTCAGAGTTTACAACAGAACTAATATATGAATTAAAATTACTCTAACACGAATAAAATCCCGTGTCTACTATGAAAACCATTTTATAAGCATCTTCTTCCGCAATTAAGTTAGCATCCCTGTTGTGTGATGTGCGCTTTGTCTTAAACGTCCCTTTCCAGAGCTGCCTCTGAATCGGAATCCACTGGTCTGCACTGAGAAGTATAATGACCTTTACGTTGACATATGTGACATACTATTTACACTGGAAAAGAAGTATTGCCCATACTTTCAGTTTCGTTGTTTTTGAGCTGTGATTCCGCATCTCAAAAGCGAGCTTTAGTAGGATCAAGAGTTAGTTTATCAGCCTGTATTGTTTCAAGAGTCGTAGTTACGTTACTTTATTTGTTAGGTAAAGCAAGTATGAACGAAGATAAAAAGATGAACAATTTTAATATTAAAGTACAAATCAAAGTATCGTACCGTAAAAAAAAACCTTTAGACGTTCTTCAGGATCGCATTTCATAGATATTAATTGCCACATATCCACCTGTTCGAATCTCCCAAGTGCCTTTACGGTTTAAATTTTTGTTTAATAAATATCATTAAAATCCAAAACTGGTTGGCTGTGGTCTAGTGGTTTTGGTGTCTGCCTCTTGTTGTGGTAGGTAGAGGTTCTAGCCCGGTGTGCTTTAATGAGTCTTTTTATTCTAAATTGCTCAAGTATATTATTTATTGACACCGCTGGCTTTTCGGTGAAAGAAGTCATAAGGACGAGTTTTTAAGTCTACAATCCAAATACGGCCCACGTTATAAAGTATAGCTCAATGAGGGTATGCTGTGCCCCTACTTTACATTAGGAACGTATAATAGCTGGTGCAATCGCAAACTGTTTACAAGAGAGTTTTATTTTTCTTTCAGATGCAAAAGAATTTAGATGTGATTATACTTACTACCATGGAGCTAGTGGTTGGCTAAAACTGCACATTATTCCAGCTAATTGGCAAGATGCTCATCTTAAATGTCATTTAGAAGGTAAATAAGTTCAGCGTTTTCGCCATCATTTGCTTATAGGGTTTTCGCTATACCAAATAACTTTTTATGTTGGTTCCAGGCATGAAGATTCTTGTTTACTTCAGAATTTTTAGTTTTGGGTCTATTGTTTATATGCATTTGATGTCACATTAAATATAAACATTCCTTATTTGTACTTAGTCATTGAACGCATATGACATTAAGGTAATTTGATACTCCACAGGGACAACTTTGGCGTCTCCTACACCTGAGCTCAAACATGCAATGAGAGACCTCATAATGAGACATAAAAGCCCATCATTTGGTGTCTTCACAGGAATTCAGTCAGCTTATTCTAAAGGGGATTATTATTCTATTGAAGGTTTGTAATATTTTGAAGAATTAGGAAACACAGCTAGAACAAATTTGTATTTTTAAACTATCCGTTAGTTATTTTTTATATATCGCAGGGGTTCCATTAAACGAAATACCTCACAACTGGACTCGCGGTGAACCTAACAATTCTGAAGATAAAGAAAGCTGCATTGTCATGTTGTCGGATACTTCGTTTTCAGACGAAAAATGTGAGGATACATTCCCGTTTGTATGTTATAAACAGAATGGAGATCAGTTTGTAAATAATTGTGGAACCATTGATAGCGGTAAGTGAATGAATTGTATGGTTTAAAGTGAGAATAAATATTTTAAGTAACGTGGTAGTTTTTGTGTGAGATGTTGGTGAACAAACAAAAAATAAAATAATTTCACTGGCTTACAAAGTTAACTCCTTGTGTGCCTTTTAAATAAATACTGCGTTTTTACACTAATTTGTGTTCACTTAATATGAATACACGAATGAAATTTTAAAATTAGCTTGGATTAAGAAATAAGACAAGTATGAAATACTATGAAATTCATTAAAGTTTTGAATGAACATCAACTATGTATATAAAAAAACATTAATTTATTAATTTTTTGTTGTTGGTTAGTGGGTATCGTTAGCTACTTAGATTTACGTTGACACGTATGTAGCAAAATTTATTTATATAATGGACGTAATGAAACTTGTACATTAAATAACGAAAATCTGTCGCAAAAAATACAAAAACAAAACTTAGAAATCTTCAAGTTTTAACCATTAAATTCTTTACTAATAGTATCGGGGACATCAAATGAAAACGCACTATCAATTTATTACCTAGGTTAATGACTTGATATTTAGAAATCTAAAGATAATATTTTTCAAGAAATCCGCTATCTTAAATCTATACTAATATGATAAAGCTGAAGAGTTTGTTTGTTTGAACGCGCTGATCTCAGGAACTACTGGTCGGATTTAAAAAATCCTTCAGTGTTGAATAGCCCATTTATCGAGGAAGGCTATAGTTTATATATCATCACGCTAACACAAACAGGAGCGGAGCACTAATGAACAATGTTTCAAAATCGGGGTTTTTTTTATCCTTTTGAGAGATTCCGATGCGTGCTCTGCGTAAACGGTTAAAGTTTCGCAAAAATCATGTATTACAGAATTGTTCCTCTATAAAAGTTCTAAAAAAAGTCTGCGACAGCATATGTCTATATTTTAAGGTTGGCTCACTATAACCTTTTTTATGCTAGCCATATTTGTTCTAAAATAATGCATTATTTGTGAAGGTGTTTTCATAAACATGATATTAATCTTTATCCAAATAAATACGTTATTCATCACAAGCATTTAATTTAAAACAAAACTGCCCTGTTCATCATTCGATTTCAATGAATATCTTAGGATATATCGCAGTTTTAAAATAACGTCGCAGCAAAATAATAGTCAAGTATTGCGCGCGCATTTATGATGTGCGAGGCCGGCGGGCAGTCATGAGGGGGAAGGGCGGTACGTATTATTTAAAAATATTTTACCTTCTGTGATTTTTTTTATAATTGAGGAGTTGCCGTAAGAATCCTATCCGATAACCAAATTTAGGGCGGGCGAAGCCGCTGGCAAAAGCTAGTATAACATTAATAAGCACTAAGAGCTAACTATCAGTTCTTATTTCTGAAATTAGATTCAGGGAAGCGAAAACTACAGAAATACTATAATTTTGTGTACAAGGCTATTTCGATGTAAATCAGTGTTTTAAAGCATGTAATGCGCAAGACGGTTTGTGTTACAACGTTACCACCCTAAGACCAAAAGACAGATTTGCATACCTTATTTAACATTGAAATTCCGTTTAAAGATTTATTCCGAAAAAGAGTTCCCATTTAACTTGAATTGTTCCCATTAAAATTCTCATAGTTACTCCAATGGTAGAGTCTAAATAAGTAGTCGATCTATATTTAAACATAATATTATATGAATGAAATGAGCGTTTTCCCCAACAACCAACTGAACTGCACAACTAGTAGTGACGTGGGGAATTTTGAGCTTTTTTTTCTGACGGACCAACTATAGTTGTACGGCACAACTAAATTTAAATGATTCAATTTGTTAAATTAAATAAATTGAAAAGTAAAAATAATAATTGCATCTCAGAAATGTTGATCAAAGATTTGTTTTCAGAATACGTTATAGAAAGTACAACCGGTAGTTGCTATAAGTTCCACCGCAACCCACAAACTTGGACTATAGCACACATGACTTGTGCTGCGGAAGGTGGTCATCTGGCCATCATCAACAGTGAAGCAGAGGTCCAGGCTATTAAAGAACTGTATAATAAGAATCCTGAAAATACAATCAAGGGACAGCATTCCAATAATGCTGCGTTTGTTGGATTCCAGGTATGGAATCAAACTAGAGAGTGGATCACGATACAAGGTAACTAAGAAAGTTATTTCTGTTTTATTATTTATAATGCTGTCAAAATATTCTACAAAACTAAAAAAACTTTATTTTTGAATATAAACCATTTATTACCTTTGAGTGTTCGTTTTAAGATCGAAAGTTACCACGTTTGGTACTTTTAACACTTTTGATTGAATTGAAAACGCCAGTTTTGTTACCAACACCTATCGCTCGTGTAGCTTTGAAACGTTACTAACAAAATTTTTGGTTGCAAAACGAACGGTTGACGTACACACACTACGATAATAACACACACACACACTATCATAAACAATAAATATGTATAGGCACTTTGACAGATTATCGCTAAAATCCTACCTCCAGACATGGGTCAAAAGTTTTATTTTTCGGTGGCAAGTGACAGAAAAAAGTTTAAATTAAATTAAAATTTGCAATCTTCCAAAATAAACACTTTTTTTGTACCACTGAGGTGGCAAACCAGCTTGCGATCTGCCTGATGGTAAGCAGTTATCGCAGCCTATGTAGGCTAGCAACACCTGTGGCATCACGCGTTGCCAACCCTTAAAAAACCTTATAATTTTTTTCTTGAAGAACCCCATTCTGTAGTCTTTATAAAAAACCTTTAGTTTTATGACTAACTGTTGCCTCAAACTTCAGCTGCTTAGACACATGCACCTTATTTGTATAATAAACAGGGTTAATTAAGACCCTAGGCTATTAAACTTCGAAAAGATCGTTAAAATCTTATTAATAGTTCCCACAAAAAGACATTTCTTGGGGGTGGGGTTAAACTCCTTGTAGATAGATTGAACCTAAAGATAAACAACTTTATTGAGTAAAAGTATTTACAGGACAAACTCTACAAGAAGCGGGCTATGATAAGTTTTCATCAGGTGAACCAAACAATGCGGCACCAGGAGAGTACTGCGGAGCGGTATTCCGCAACGGGCAGCTCAATGACCTGTGGTGTGACGGGTACCAAGCTTTTATCTGCGAGAAAAATCCTAACAGTCTTCGCTGTGATGATGAAACAATCAAACCATGGTAAAAAAAATATTTGAATTAACGTTTTTTAGAACATCTTTTAAAGATAAATATTTTAAATATAATTAATCTTTTTGTTAATAAATTAAATATATTCGTCATGTTTGAGTGATATTATTGTTTTTTTTTGCGTTTATCGATTCCTCATAAATGGGCTATAATAAGTATGCACATATGTCACAGCTATCTGGTTAAATTAGCCAGTTAATTGGGCGCCTAGGCAGATCGCTAATTATGTAAAAGAAATTATCATATAACTGAACAAATTATACAGATTATGTTAAATTTGACTGGAACGCTCCACTCGCTTTGCTCGCTCCGCATCTACGTTGACACAAGAGAAACTGTATTTAACCCAACATAAATGACTTATACAGTGCGATTTTTGTTCCTTTTGTTTCCATACTTAACGATCTGCCTATAGGCGTCCAATTAAATAGCTAATTTAACCAGATGGCTGCGACATATGCATATATTAGGGAAGCTTAACGACGTAAGACTTAAAAAGTACTGCAAAAGAATCGGTATCTCGCAACGGGCAGCCTGATTAGGGCGTTAATACATTTTATCTAGTTGCCTAAATAATTAAACTATTCATTTTAATACATAATTATAAAAAAAAATGGATCTCACCATCCTTTATGAGCAAGTCGTCAGATCCTCAAATCACCAGATATAGTAGTCACTGTCATATCACAACCCCTTTTATTTGATATACCACATGGTATGTTTTTTAAACTTTTTTTTAATTTTCTAATTTACCTCCAAAACTAACCTTAATTTTTTATATTGATTTAAGTTTATCTTCCATGGTTGGGTCAAAGATTTTAATATGTTAAGTTTATTTCAAGTAGCAGAAAGATAATCCTTTAAGTAAAAGTACATTATATGTTACTAACACATATATAATTATAAAAAAAGTTTAGAACATTACATACATTTAACAAATCTTTTTTTAAATTAAATATAATTAGTATTACACAGTACAATTTACATTATTTAAGAGTGTAGATTAATACGCAGGTATAATACTCTTTGATTGAAGATTTTCGTATTTGTACATAGTATAGTGCTTTTAAAATATTGAGGCATTAAAAACATGAGAACTTCAGGCCAATATCTCGAAATTACGCCCTCCTTGTATAATGCCCACGTAAAATCACAAAAAAACTTTCTATGTTCCTACTGGACCTACTGGTAGTAATCAGAAAAAAAGTAATGGCCTGCTACTACTGGTATTTACTAGACAGTAATTTACTCACATAGTTAAATGTATTATAATTTAAGGCATTTAACTAAATGAATATCCTTAGTTTTATCGAAATCCATTTTCTTTTAATCTTTTAGACTTGCAATACAGCATTAATTTCATCGAAATCAGATTTTTTTTGAAAAAAGTGTAGACATTTTTTTTAATGATTAAAAAGAAAACGCTGGTTTAGGATTTTGGAGAACCGAGTGAAGGAAAATTGATTCAGATGTCGATAAAGCAAATAGGTCAATTAGTTCTCAAGATATCCGATCCCAAGAAGCATAAGTACATACATACACACATACAATCACTCACACGGACATCACTATTAAAATAGTAGCGATTTACCCTGGTCTTGAAACGTAAAGAAATCACAAATTCAGCAGTTTCAATTTTTGGAAACATTTAAGTACTTTCTCACGACGAAGAAAAGTTATAAAACTTCTAATCTTAGTACTGGACTTGTTAGTAGTGACACGGGAAGATGTCATTGCCCATAATAATATTGTGTTGCTACTGGTATAGTAAGACTAGTCATTACTGAATAGTAATCAGTAGTAGGTAGATATACATTATATTTTATGGCGTTAAACAAACTTACCCACGCTATTCCTACGTAAAATTACAAAAAACTGACTCTCATCTGACTACTTAACCTTGTGTTCAGTAACATGGGATAATTTTAATTGCTTGTATTACTACTGGTGATACTAAGGTTTAGTACTCAAATGAAAAGTTTTTTTTACATTTTACGTAAAGCGTGAATCAGTTTTTTAAATGCCATAAATTATATTTAGCTTTACAATGCCGATATTATTTATGTTTTTCCAAGTTAGTTTCGACACCATAAATTAACATAATAACTACACTTTTGCCTCCCGTGAAAGTCACAAATAAATCATTTCAGCCATTTTCAGCTCAAAAAACGAACATGCAAACTTTTTCTATCTATATAATATTAGTGGCAAACTACTTAGACCAATTGGCGTCGTGCCCACATTGATATCAGTATAAATATTAGTAAACCGAATGTGTTTAAATATTAATGTTATTTTTTAGTTTTTAGTGCAAACTTCCTTTTTTGTAACAATATCTAGCAATCAGCAAAAGCAAGGTCTCCCCATTAGACATATTATGCCTATCTGTTAGTCATTCATGACTTTTTGGAGCACTTCTTTTAGCTCCATCGCAAAATGTGAGACAGGTAAAGCCAAGTCCTGTCTCGATTGCATGGACTCGGCCATGTCTCTAAATATAAAATCGGATGGCACTACAAACAGTTGCTTTTTGTCTTGTACATGGTCTAAATCCTGCAGAACTGGCGGCATAGGTAGATAACTTCGTTGCTTTACCCAATTATGGAACTTCTTCGTTGATCTGAAATTGTTGATATACAAATGATTAGTATCTTGATATACGTAGAATCTCCTAATACTCATACCCATATTTTCAATCCAAAAGAGATTGAGTTTATTTGTTACCATATAATTCGTGTATGTGTTATAAGTCATTATTACCTTTAATCATCTGCAAATAATACCATTCAAGAACAGCTCTTGGTTCTGTACCATTCACCTATCGGAGACGATATTGGGTGTGATTATTAATTGAATGGGTGACTTCTTAGGAGCTCACTTTTCTAAGCTCCCCGGTGATTCAAAAGACACCTCAAACCGTCAGTCCTGGCCAGCCCGACTGTTGCCATATGACAGGGGTGTTTAAGTCAGGTCAAAGGCTTTATGTAATTCAAATAGTGACCTGAACAATCCTAATTGCATTGGTAAAACATGAACATTCAACGTGATATTTACTTTTAAATGTTTATATCATATAGGTGTATTTACTTCAAAATCTATCCGATTGGTAAGTAATGACTATCATAGGCAAATTATAGTGTCATTTTGTAATCGCTATGGATATTGGTGCGATTTTCTTTACAATCGAAAAGCTGAAAGACGTATTTTAATGCAGTGGTGAAAATTATGGAATTTCCTTGTCTCATCTATCTCCTACAGTTGAAACGGTTTCATCATTGGATGTTGATTGGGATGTTACCGAAGCGAATTTGGACCAAACAATTGGCTTTTCAAAGTCAAGATACACCATACTCAATCTGATGATATTTCTTAGCCTCTAAAATGATCTGGCGCAGCAAAAGGAAGTGGTAATGGTTACTAATGACTTAACGAAAATTAGTGATTTTGACACCACTAAGGTGGCAAACAAGCTTACAGTCCGCCTGATGGTAGTTTGTTTGGGCGGCTAAATAAAGTCGACATAAACTTGGAAGAATATATAATGACACGTGAATCTTAAGTACCTATGTTTTAATGTTTTTTTTAAAGGGTTGCAGTGACAATAGATTGGATCTAGAGAAACAAAAGGTAGGTAACACGTTAATTGTAGACATATTTTTTGGGCATAAATATTATAAGTACATACTTATAAACATAAATTTGCTAACTAGCTTTTGCCTGCGGTTCCACTTTGGGAGGGTTTGGGTCATTAAGAATAAGGAAAAAAAAATCTGGTATAATGAAGCTAGTGGATAGAAATTATTTCAAACTTACGTCAAATGCATAATATCATCAAAAACGTAGGACATGGTACAAAGATCTTCTGGAATCGTGACATGATCCCAGAGACTCTTCGTATTGTTTTTGGGTGGCACGTGCTTCATATGTTGTGGTAGGCACGTATTAAATGCTGTCGTATGAGCAGGGCTTGTCTCGGCACGGATATCAAAAGCAACCTGCCGTTGCAGTACTCTTGGACAAGAAGCCTTAGAAAAAAGTAGTAGTAAGTAATATATTTTTGTAATAAAAATAAAAGTCTAGGACAGGTTTCAATTTTAATCTATACATATAATAATATGGTAGGAAAGTCAAAACTGTACATTGAATACTTTTTTTAAAAAGTACTTGGGGTGTGATCTACAATCGATACCGAAGCCAAAAATATAGTTTTTAGAATTTTTGTCTGTTTGTCTGTTTGTCTGTATGTATGTTCGGGATAAACTCAAAAAGTACTGCATGGATTTACTTCAAATTTGGCACGAATATTATTAAGAAGTCGGGTCAACATATAGACTACATATTATCAGGCTTTCACCTACGGGGAACGAGCAGTGAACCTTAATAGTGCAGTAATTGAAGCGTTATTGGTCCGAATTTTTTTACTGTGAACCGATTTGCATGAAATTTTGGAATTAGGCTCATCTTACCCTTAACTTCAAAAGTGAAAATGATCTGAACTCCGCACCCACCCTGGGGGTGGTTGCCACCCCTTCTCGGTGGTGTAAGTTTTTTCTTCAAAATAATCTCAGATATCGATAGAAGACCTAATTTTAGGAGAAAAATGTTCTATAAAATTTTTCAAAAAACCCAATACTTTTCAAGTTATTGGCAATTGAAAATTCGGAATTTTTTCACGTTTTTCATCGGTTTTTTGCAAATATCTCCAAAAATATGCATTTTAACGAAAATTTTTTGATTAACAAAATTGTAGCAGGTAAAAAACTGAACAAATCGGTTTATAAAGTATTCTAAGTGCAATATTAAGCTAGATATGAAAGATCAAAGCCGTTTTTATTTTGTCTGAAATTTAATCGATGTATTCAATGCCATCTAATTCAAATTCAAATTCAAATAGTTTATTTCTCAAAAACAGGATACAATATCACTTTTTTGACGTCAGTATAATATGCAAGGAATTTATAAACTACTACCGTTTCGGAATCAAGATGGCGTTCTGGGGAGAAGAAACGGCGAAAGAAACTCTCTTTAATTATACATATAACGATTGGTACATTTCCAAATATAAGTAGTATAATAACAACATTTTCATTATTCCCATGCGTTTTTATCTATGAGCTATCTCATCTTTCATTGAATAATAAGCTTTTTTGACAAGTTTCTGTTTAGCAAAATTTTTAAACTTTTTTAAATTCAGTTTACATACTTCTGCAGGGATTTTGTTGTAAAAACGGACACATTGTCCTTTAAATGATTTATCAATTTTTTCAAGCCTTGTGTGGATCAGAGCCAGTTTGAGTCTATTTCTTGTATTTCGATTATGAACATCACTATTTTTTTAAAAAAGATTAATATTCTAATGAACATACATTAAATTATCAAATATACAATTGACTAGGTAAAGTTAGTATATTGATCTCTTTAAATTTATCCCTTAAAGAGTGTCTGTTAGATAAATTGTATATTGCTCGAATAGACCTCTTCTGCAGTACAAATATTGTCTGTATATCAGCTGCGTTTCCCCATAATAAGATAGGACCCCCCATAATGAGATACCATAGGACATCACGCTATGAAAGTAACTAAAATATACTAGCCGGGCTGTGGCTTCGTCTGTAAGTTGACGAATCTTTTTCACCGCAAAAGCTGCAGAACTAAGTCTATTCGCCTATCCAGCTATGTGTGAGCCCCATTGAAGTTTTGCATCTAAAGTAATGCCTAAGAATACAGCGCTATCTACAACATCTAATTGCTCCCCATTTATAAGTACATTGGTTCTTACTTGACTAACATTTTGCGTTAAGAATTTAATACATATGGTTTTCTTACTGTTTAAAAGCAAATTATTCATATCGAACCAGTGGACAACTGTAGACAGACAGTTGTTAACATTATCTAGTACTGTTTCGCGTCTTTTAACTCTAAACAATAGTGATGTGTCATCTGCGAACAACACTATCTCGTGAAAACCACCTTCTTTTCATAATGATAAAAGATACGTATAAAAGTATAATAATAAAAAAATTTGGTCTTTTTCTGTAGAAAATTTTTTTTTCTGTCACATAAAAATTGACGGAGATATGATTGTTTAAAGAGCGCGCGGCAGCGCAATCACAGTCTCTCTCGAGCCCTTTGACCCTTCACCGTTTTATAATAAACGGTTTTTCACTACATAATGTACTGAAAAAAGTTGTAGCTCTAGTTTTAATTACCTTTAAAATGGTTTTTTATAAGTTGTGGTAGCATCAAAATTGAAGGAGTTATGGTCCAAAAACTAATCGTATTTTTTTTACTTAGTAAACTGAAAATTTCGGAGTGTGAATAATTGGAGCAAAGTGAAAGTACACAGTAAGAGAGACCCAAAACTATTGTCTTATGTATATATATATATATATTATGGACATATATTTTGGAAACGTAGGCTTGAATACATACCAACGTTCATATATGTATATATAACACATTTGAAAGATGGTAAGTATGTATGTGTATTGCTCGGAGGGGCCAACCATCATATATATTTACTGTTTTAATTTAGGGGTAGTTTTAAGGGTTGAAAAGCTTGAGAATATGATAATCATTTTCGAGAATGTGGAATAACATTTAAATCCTTTCCGTTTCATCATAAGATTTTTTTTAAACAATTTTTTATCAAGAAGTTGTTTTTAAGGGGATTAAGAATTCGATAATTAAAATAGAGAACATAAAATATTATTTACTCTATACTTAAATCTTTTTATGTCATACCAAAGTAATTTTTTGTGATTTTTTCAATTTAGGGGTTGTTCGCACGGGTTGTAAGGTTTTCAAGGGGTTGAAAATGATTTTATTATGTGGTAATTGTGTTAGAAAGCACTTTACAATTTCACATCTTAATATTAAACACGTTTTCTAGCGATAAAATGGCTCAATGTCAATTTTTCCATTAAGGGGTTGTTTACACACTTTAAAAATAAAAGGCGGAGCTCAGATCATTTTCACTTTTGTAGTTAAGGGTAAGATGAGCCAAATTCCAAAATTTCATGCAAATCGGTTCACAGTAAAAAAAAAATCGGAGGTAAGGCCCCTTTTTTTCGCTCCAATGACTGCACTATTATTTCTTCAACGCATTCTGTAACAACGTGTAATCTAACGACGCATAGCCATTTATTTTATGTTAAAAAATCGTGTAAAGTTATAACTTAGATGTGTTATAATTTTTCACCATATAAAAATGTTTCCTATTTGCCAACTAGATAGCGTTGGCGTCAAATTAGATCGCGCTATGGTTTCGTTCACAATAAGTGATGTTATAGTATAGCGTACACGCAGACGACGTCGCGGGCAGCAGCTAGAAAATAATAAAATTATAATAAATATTTTTGGACATTACACACAGCGCCGTCTGGTTCCAATGTAAGCAAAGCTTGTGTTATGGATACCAGAAATACATAAATATTACTTTTTTTTGTAAATACATACATATACATAAATACAAACTCACTCACTCTTTCAGACAAACACAAATGTTTATCACATAAATCTTTGTCTAGTGTGCAAATTGAAGCCACACTCTGTGCACTGTAGCCGGCCATACTACGAACTAGGCTGCGCGAGGGAGTAATTTTTACCAAACTTACTGATGGCAATGTAGATTCAACTTCAAAGTTTTTATTCAATACTGCCCTAGTTAAATCGGTTAGCTCAGTTTATATTTCGTTGTAACAAACCACAAACTTTTACTTACTTTCGGAACACCGACATATTGAGCAATCGACTTAAGGACGCAGGGCAGTATCCTCGGATCCAACACCAGTCCTTGTGATGCATGTTCATCAAACCAGACCTAGAAAAAGGAAGAAGAAAGATATTACAAGTAAAAATAAATTATTTGCCCAATCTATGCTGTTTTTAGTTAGGAATTCCGTTGACTACCAGATACGATGTTTTAAAAATTTCTTTAGTTTAATAAATGCATCGCAATCAACTTAATAAACCCAAAAACGATATATCTGCTATAAGCTGCCTAGGAGTTAGATAATCTGCAGACTGTCCTGGTTTTAGCACCGGATCAAGGTTGTCATATACGTTAAAAGTTATCGTATTTACATTGTGTATAAAATAACCAGTCGATCGGGCTAGTCGAAGAGTAGTAGATACCTATACCAATATATCCAAAGTTCCTACAGCTGAGAACTTGGAAACTATATACTGAATAGATTTCCACTAAACATTTTTATTTATTTATTTATTAAGAAACAAACAGTCATATGATAAAAAGAGTCACATATTTTTTCATCGATAGGACCTTAATTTGAAATATACATACAGTTTTTTTAACGGATAGTAAATAAATCAAAAATAATAATAATTAACAGATTACAAATTAAAACAATTCAAGTGCGAGGTGAACTCGCGTAACGAGGGTTCAGTAATAAATAGAAATTTCCTACTCATAAGTATATAAAAACTTATTTCTTTTCTGTTCTCTCATTAATAATTGAATAAGAATCCTACTAATATAATAAACGTGAAAGTATTTCTGGGTGGATGTTTGTAACTCAATCACGCTTCAATCACTGGACGGATCGGAATGAAACTTGGCATACATATAGGTTAGGTCCTGGAATAGCATATAGGCTCCTTTTTACCCCGAAAATTTAAAAGATCCCGCGGCAATAACTATAACCGAGCTTAAACGAACTATACCTACAGCCACAGCTTGCTTGCTATAGCAAAATTCATTAGCATAATTAAGGAGTTCGACGTCGATAATGAAACTTAGGGCGGGCGGAGCCACTGGCAAAGTCTAGCCTCTATTATTTCAGATTTTAATCATTATACATTTGGGAATAGTGATCAGTTATATATGTAGATAGTTTAGGCTACAGGTCAATTTAGTTATCGAGGCACAACACTGACCAATGAAAATCCTAACTATATCTTTGCTCTGGTAATACGCTCGCTACAAACGTCACAAACAAAAAAGTCCTAATACATTAATTATTCAATGGTATTAAATAGTTAGAAGGAAATGACCAATATACCCATCACATACCGATAACCGATGAATACATGAATTGCATGATGATTTTACAACTACGATAAAATCGATTATTTCCTATCTGAACATACATTTCATTTTACGGTAAGTAATGAAGTCTATATTACGATTTTTTATCAAGTAATGAACGTGTGTCATCAATACCTGGAACAAATCTTCAATATCTTCTGGTCGCTTTATTTCGCTTCTGAATTCTACGCTGCCTAAGTCTACCCACCACTTATAGAAGTCGTGACAAATCTGTAAAAGATCAAATTAAATTACCACGTAAATAAAATCATTAATTAAAGAGCATTTAGGTGATTTTGTGGTGGACCTAAGGTTCTTTATTACATAGATGTTTATCCAGAGCGAAAATCGAACCCACAACCTCTAGCACAGTAGCTAGCCTCACTACCAACTAGGTTGCAAAGGAGTCAATTAAGTCATTAAGAATCGTTCATTTTCGATTTTTTTTGTTAAAATCTCGCAATCTTTTACTGACAGTTAAAAAACACAAAAAAAATATAGGTTGCAGCGTTCTCAAGTAATGCATTATTTGTTGTTACAGTGTAACAAAATTTTCTGACCTTCTGACCATGGGTGTTAAGTCGCTAGTGTCGTTGTAAGTTCACACCATTTCAATATGGCGACTGTGAGAATGTGGGGATTTTTGACCGCCGAAAGTTTGTTGCACTATAATTTTATGGTGTTATACACGTGGCAATTGATTTTTATTTATTGATTGCAAAATAAAATAGACCGTAAGTATTGTATTGTACTTTTACTGAATAATCATAGTTAAAAAAATATTGTCAAGTAGGTATGATTTTAATAGTTATATCTACTCACTCATATATAAATACGAAAGTATGTAGGTATTTTTTTATTCCTAAACGTTGCAACAAAGATTCCAATTGACATAACTTTTGGTACAGACATAGTTGGAGACACGGAGGATCTGTAGCATTTTACTTTCCTATGCTGATCAAGCGTATTCACGGGAATATTTTTGACTGCAGGCCACTACTCATTCACGACGTAATGAAGCATTCAATTTACTAGACTTTGACATTTGATCCCTCTCTCTCTTTCTTCTTATTCCGATTTAAAGTTATTTTACCACAGGGTGTTATTACTTCAGGTTGCAACGTAGCAATGGGTTGCACAGTTAATATGTTGTACTTTTAACCCTGATTAAGATTTGAGGGTTCCCACGGGAGCAGGTTATTTCGTGTGTGTCACTGTGGGCTATTTATTCAGGTGGCAACGGATCAACGGGGTGGCTGATTTTTATATATGGATAACAAAAAGGATGGAAAATAATATAAAATACTTTGATCCCTATCAAGAGCTCTCATGGAAACAGATTTTCAGCGGATGAAACCAAAGGCATGTCACAACCGAGCAACGGAGTGACCTGATTTTGAATAGGTAAAGTAGGTGGAGCGGGTGCAAAAAGTCAATCAAATAATTGGTATTCTAATAGGTTTGTTTTCGCAAAATTTACCACCTAAGTGGGTCAAATGGGAGTTGAAGTTATGTATGGAATGGAATGGTCATTTTGGAAGCTTATTGCATAAAAATTGGTATATGGCCTTCGGGATGAAAATTAAAATTGATGTATTGTACCGCTTTTAGGTAAATAATATCCTAGAGGGCAAAGTAAGTGGTGAAAATTAGTCTAATTTATGGTGCCAATTCAGATATTTTTGCAGGCAAAACATTAAACAGTTAAAACCTTTTTCTTCCTTAAAAGTCGCGGTATTAAACTAGTCTATTATAAATATAATACGATTTGTTCTAACCTCTTTTGTTTTGATTTCAGCTTTTTTGCTAAATTCGTCAGAAGCAGACACTTCAAACTTTTTTTGTTTATAGTTTGAGTTCCATTTGATCATGTCTGTTTCAGATTCGGCGCAGTACAACATGTCAAAAAAAGGATTCTTTTGCGGTTTTCGATACCTGTATATTTAAAAACAAGACAAACGACTTGAATGAACTTAAAAAACTGGCTAAATACATTCCATACACGCACTAGGTTTAGGTTTTGTGCAATGAAAATTATCCCTGAGTTCAATGTCTTCCTCTCCCTCATTTTTTTTTCTTATTTTCATTACAAAACTGTATCAGTATAAAAAAAATGATGTAAAGGCGGCAAAAAAAACACGTGATTTTTTTGCTCGGTTTTGCTCAATATTGATACCGTCTAGCGCTTGAAATATTCACGGAAAATTTAATTATATATTTCAAAATAAATAAAATTAAGGGGGGCTCCCATACAACAAATGTGATTTTTTTGCCGTTTTTATAGATATCTATTATCTTAAACCCTTCATGCGCGAGACCCACTCGCACTTCCCCCTTCTTTTTATACCACTAAGGTGGTAAGCAAGCTTACGGTCCACCTGATTGTAAGCAGTCACCGTAGCCTATGGACGCTTGCAACACCAGGGGTAGAGTTGCCGACCATTAAATTTTTTTTTAAAAATGATCTCGGAACTGAATATCGCTGGAGATGTCAACACCAAGGATCCCAATGTTCTTGGAGATGGAAGGGAGTGTTCTAGAATTTTGGGACCACAGTAAATGTGGTGTTGACTTGGGATTTTGTAGGATTGTATCGGATCAAGTTTTCCCGACCCCAGTCAAAAACCTTGGACAGAGTGGTCTCGATTTAAGACACAAGTTATCTGTGATTTTCCTCCACAACGGAACGACCTGCACGACCCGTGTAATAAGCGTCCCCAGTACTGTCATCTGCATAGCAATGTATGTTATTGGTGTCCAACATGTTACTGAGAAGCAGTAGAAACAGCGAAGAAGACAGCACAGAGTCTTGCGGGACACCAGCATTAATGTTCATGCTATCAAGGCAACTACTGTCAACTACAGCTCGGTTAGCTCCGTTTTGCCGGACAAAAAGCTAGCCACCCATTTGCACAAACCCTTAGTATGATAAATTACTAATTTGAATATAATAAACAACTAGTTTAAATTTATTTCTTGTATAACAATGAAAAGATCAGTCAATTGAGATGTAGCTGCACTACTTACGCTCGTAAAGTTCTATATAAAGTTGTCCTTGTTTTCACTAAGTTTACTACTGAGTGACTCAGGCTCTAAAATAATAGAAAAAAAACTCACTTATACTTAGTTGCAGGATGAACGACCAAATCATCATCACTTTCAGCACTTTCATCAGCTGTACTTATTTCAGATTTCATGGATTTACTCATTAAAAATTTCAATCCCATCTTTGAAGCTGCTTTTGAAAATGATTTGGCTGAAACCAATCTAGAAAAACTTTTATTGACGAGTATCTGAGATTTTGGCTTTATTTTAGTTTTTGACTGGCGTGGAATCTTTTCATCTGTTTCGATTGACAATGTATTTTCTTCTAATTGTTCTTCTTCTACTCCAATTTCTTCTTCTTCTTCAGACTCCTCTTCGTCAAGGTCAACGTCACTCAAAGAAAACACTGATTGAAACTGTCCCTTTATTCCAAAATTTTTTTATATAAATTTAAGATTGACATATAGTAATTTATGTTGTTACTAATTTTTTTCCGTGGTTCAACCCGCCCTAAATTCGGTTTAAAGTGTAGGAGTTCAAAGGCAACTCCTTAATTGCAGAAGAAATACCGACTTACACTTGACATTTTCAAGTAGCCTATGTTCTTTCTCGGGACTCAAACTATCTCCATGCCATGCATAAGTATGGAGTATGGATGTATAAAGAATGTTGTGAAAATTAATGTTTAATTTTAATAATCATTAATATCATAATAATGTGAATGCTTATAAAGATGTTAGGTGGTTAAATAGTAGATAAATCTAGCAAAAGCGTGCCGTTTCGACCAGTGTACTGAGGCATTTATTTATTTGAGCTTTATAATGAGGAGGTTCTCAATGCGATTGTATATGATTTTTTATTTTAGCAACATGGCTTAGGTCAATATCTCAAAACGCTGCAGCGCTATAACCTATGGTCGTTTTTTGTCATTTCCGACATTCTGTCACCTGCTTAGAGCAAAAGTTGCCTGTCACTGTTATTTATTTTCATTATTTTCTGGGAAATAATGAGATTGCTGTGAAAAACAAAATAGTAGGTATGCTTAATATGTAGTTTCGCTTTTCAACACATTCAAACTTATATGGCGCGACATTAGTACTGCAAGATATGACAAAATTTCAAAAGAAGAAAAAAGTGATTTTTACGCGTTTAAATTTTAGGGTCCTGTGGATAAATGACAAAGACTGAGCCCTTGTAGTTTCTTGGAAATTTGTGAAAATTACAATGTATGATATTAATCAAAATAAAAATAATTCAATATTTGTGAGGAAATTAATTTTATGAACCAATTATCCCGTTGTTTTTTTTTTGCTTAATTTAAAAAATTATTTTAAATGGCGAATTTGTACTTGAGGTAAAATAATATTTTCCTATAGGAATTCTCGATCAAGATACAAAAATATTCCAAATGCGGAACCCTTAGTGCAAATTAATTGCTTAAGAATAATTATGAAAGTATTCTTTATCAGAAATTTTATCAATAAATTGCATAAGATCTAGTTTTACGCCTTGAGATGCGAAACCCTAAATGTGTAAGACCCACTCCCACTTAGCCTGTTTTTTTATGTTATTGGTAGAGCAAATTGTTTCATAGGCGACGATTATTAAGAACGCGTCAAGTTCATTGAACTTAATAATAACATAATATAATTAAACTCCATTACAGAAATGCAAAAATCGCAGACAAAATTTACTACAAATAACAATATTATGACAGTACGCGTCACAACTTTGACATGAGTGCAGTGCAGCAGGAATTGTGTAACGTAAAAGCAAGAAATTTATATCTATCTCTCTCACACAAAATATTTGTTCCTGTTCAAAGGGCAAACTCCAACTGGTGTATTTTAGCGTGTGGCCCTCTGTACAAAAGACACTACTGAAGCATAGAAACAACTCCAGTTCTACGTATAATAGGCACTTCCACGTGACATCACGTTTAAAATCTCGATTTTCTTGATTTTTATTTTAAAGAATATTTATTTAGAACTATAAAATTAGCAAATTCACTTGGTTATATATTACAGCCCAAAAATAAAGTGTCAGATTTAAAACTGTTTTAATACGCAAATTATAACAACAATACTTAGCAAATTCACTTAATTAAGGTTTGAACTAGGTATAACTATTTTTCATGTCAAAAGTTTACTCAGGACTGTAACGAAATTAATCAAATTCTTGCAAACTTAACTCGTTTAGGTATGAACCATTTAGTCCCAAACTAAGTAAGGTTTGGACTTTGGGTAGCTACTAGACCACTTATTCAAATACTTATTATAAACCTACATGTTGTATACAGTTACAAATTACACATGAAAAACCAAAGCCACATAAAAACACCAAATTCTAATGTTGATCAAATAAAAGTTTGTCCTGTGCATTCACACCGTGAGCCACAAAGACAGACAATTTGCACCCAAAAGTATGTAAGTATATTGTGTATGTTACGGTTTTTATTCCACCAGTGGATGGACACACACCCACACCCTAATGTGGGGGACAGCCTCTTTTCACCAACCACTTTAGTTCCTGCGTGACAAGTGGTGAGCTCTTCGCTGCAACACTACTTTCGATAGCAGTAACTATAATAAGGTGGTGTAATATGTATCCCATAAGTCGTAAATAGCAGCTTTGTAGTAAAAAGCGGTAAAATACGAATAAGAGAGCGGAGACAGAATAATATACCCCATTAGCCAATAAAAAAAGTTCCAAGAGTAAAACCCTAATACGCACAGGAAAGAAATACTTAAGTTGGTACTTATTTTTAGTTATAACAGGTTCATGATTAGAAAGTTTTTAGTTATCAATGGTTATAACAGGTTCGTGATTAGAAAGTTTTTAGTTATCAATGGTTATAACAGTTTCATGATTAGAATAGACCACAGTGTAACTGAAAATTAGGTTGGTACTTACCCCAACTGCAGACCTGGATGTGTAGTAATGCTCTGATGGTAGGACGGATATGTCGGAATAGTGCTTCAGTTCAGTCTTTTCGAGAGGCAAGTCAAACATTTTGGTTAGTCGGTTAAATATTTTATGTCCAACCAGTTCATGAACTGTATCGCCTTGTGATTCCCAGAACTACAAAAATCCATTTGTAAGTTGAACAAAGCTTATTTATTTAAATAATAAAAAAAAATACACTGCGTTCAAAAACAAATAATAGAAAGAATTGTCTTTGAAGAAAGATTGGTCTTTGAAGAAAGATTGGTCTTTGAAGAAAGATTGGTCTTTGAAGAAAGATTGGTCTTTGAAGAAAGATTGGTCTTTGAAGAAAGATTGGTCTTTGAAGAAAGATTGGTCTTTGAAGAAAGATTGGTCTTTGAAGAAAGATTGCGGAAGTTCATCAATAGTTACGATACCTTTACCTTTAACAACTGCCTTTCTTCTCTATCCTAGATATAGTGAACACTATTGAAATCTTTAATTTAGAATTTTAATTTAGCTTCTAATTGAGAAGCAACCAAAAAAACTACCATCACGATAATTTTGCTCGAAGGGATGGTCAGAGATGATATTTACGTATGCCCATAACTCCACGTTTCATCGCGTATTCCGTTTCACAAAAGTGATAGGTGCCTATCGCCGTCCCGGTCATAAACTAGAGTCAAGACTAACTTTACACTCAACAAATGAGTGTGTGCTGTTCAAAAATATTTAATATTTATTATTAGTAATAATGTAACAATAACGCTTTTCCACTGCGGGGTGACATATAAATATTGAATTTGTTTATATTTTACCTTATCGTCTTTATAAGACATTTCCAAATCGTTTATTACATTCTTCCAGTGCTTTTTCACCGTAGTATCATTTTTCTCGTATTTTGATTGTTTTATCGTCCTTAAATTCTTAAGAGTATCCCAATTTTTCACAGGTGTTTTTTTACCACAAGGCATACCGATAGCTTTTGGATAATAGACAATTCTGCTATTGAAGAATTGATTAAAGACAAAGTTTTAGCGAAGTAAAAGATGACATTTAAAATATATTGTGTCAAAGCTATAAATAATTACCATTATCGAACTAAAGAGTTATAATGCAACAATCTTTTCTAACCCACTGAACAAAAATCGAAACTAAAGTCGCCATATTGAAATGGTGTGAACTTTCTAAGACAGTAGCGACCAAACAAACAAGGTCGAATAGTTTATTGCTCTGTAAACCATATCCATAAAAATAAAATGAAGTGTGTTTAAGAATAATATTGAATTTGAAATATTTAGGGTTTCATAATCAATTCGCAAAAACAGAACACAGAAAGTTTGGTCACGTCCTTTCTGTGTCACAGGCTTATAATTCTGCCATCTTTGCATCGATTGTGACAAAAATTTATTGTACTGTACTTTGTGCTCGAACTGCCCAGGAATAGAAAAATTAGGATATTAGAACTTAATAAATACTTTCTGCTGAAATTATTTTTAACAAAATTTACAGTCTGACAAAATTAACTGATGGTCAGCGGTCACCGTGGCCTATGGACGCTTGCAATACCAAGGGTATCACTCGCGCGCTGCCGACCCTTTTAAAATCAAATAACTTCTTTCTTGAAGAACCCCATACTGTAGTCCTTATAGAAAACCTTGCAAGGGAGCTCATTCCACAACCCACGCGTTCGTGGGAGGAAGTTTCTCTGAATTCACACCGTACGCGGCCATTTCGGTTCTAAAGTGTGAGAATGAAATCCCCGTGGGCATCATTTCGAACAATTCCTCAAAACACATCCCATTGCCCAAGCGGCAGAACACACACAGGGAGGCAAAGTCTTTGCTCAGACTCAGACGAAGGGCTCACTACGGCAAATGAGTTTGGGATCGTCGTCAATTCTCACAGCCTGTCTTTGAATAGAATCAAAAGGGCCAAGCTGGTATCCGGGTGCACCCGCCCAGAAATGGCAGCAGTACTCCATATAGGGCCGAACTTGCGAGTTGTAAAACAGCAAGCTTTGCCCCGACGTGAAGTAATGCTTGGCTCTGTTGATACACCAAGTTTTTTTGAAGCCGGCTTCACCTTGTCTTGCAAATGTTATAGTGTCCCTAGCATTAAAGTCCATGCTACCAGAGCAACTACCGTCAACTACGGTTTTTTTTTATTTCTTATTTTATATATACGGTACCCTTAATGTTTGTACGAAACGACATCAATATTGTATAAAAATAGGAAATAACGCCACAAAATTTTCATGGTTCTCTTAATCTTTATCAAACCTTTATTTCTTATCTTTAAATTATGATATTCAAGGCTCGCCACTACGAGACGTAAAACTTGCCATTTCGGGTAAAGTGCAACAAGCTTTTCTAACACGGTGGTAAAAAATCAAAATTACAGTTGCACTATTGAAATGGTGTGAACTTACAACGACACTAGCGACTAAACACCCAAGGTCAGAAAAGTTTGTTGCACTATACATGCCAGGCAGTTGTGACAATATTTTTTTGTTTTAGTTTATTTTTTAATATCCTATTGCTAGATTTATTTGTGCACTAGCTTTTGCTAGCGGCTTCGCCCGCCCTAAATTTGGTTATCGGCGTAGGATTCTTACGGCAACTCTTCAATTATATAAAAAAAACTTAGGTGAAAATATTTTTAAATAAAAGGTACCGTCCTTCCCCCTCATGGCTGTCCGCCGGCCTTGCAAATCATAAATGCGCGCGCAGTACTTGATCATTATTTTGCTGATATGTTAGGTATTTTAAATCTACCATATCTCCTAAGATATTCATTGAAATCGAATAATGTAAAGGGTTATTTTGTTTTCAATTAAAGACTTGTGATGAATAATTATGATTAATACTATTTATTTGGATAAGAATTAATTATGATAAATATGATTTATTTTGATAAGGATTAATATCATGTTCATAGAAACACCTTCGCAAATAATGCGTTATTATGGAACAAATTTGGTTAGCATAAAAAAGAAGCCATCCTTAAAAAAATAGACATATGCCGTCGCGGAATTTTTTAAAGAACTTTTAAAAAGGAACAATTCTGTCATACATGATTTTTGCGAAACTTTAACCGTTTAGGCAGCGCACGGAGCGGAAGCACTCAAAAGGAAAAAAAAACTTCCGATTTGAAAACATTCTTCATTGGTGCTACGCTCCTATTGGTCTTAGCGTAATGATATATAACCTTTAGCCTTCCTCAATAAATGAACTATCTAACACTGAAAGAATTTTTCAAATCGGGCCAATAATGGACCAACCAACCAATGTTCAAACAAACAAACTCTTCAGCTTTATATATTAGTATAGATTGTAAACTTTAGTAGAATTTGTACTTTGATGCCCTTATCAGACAAAAAAATATTAGTTTTAATTTATTAATCTTTTTATCATGTTATCCTAACTATGATCATCTTTGGTCGCCTTTTGGTTTTAATAAGTTTAACAAAAACATTGCGCAAAACAATTTTTACATTAAAAAAAGAAACAACTTACGCCACCTCGTGCGGTCCCTCTGAACTTGATAAATGGCAAATTACAAAACAAAGTTTCAGCAGTTTCACGTAGTTAAAGTTTTCACGCACGAGTTGTCGACGTAATGCTATTAAATTTCACTAGATGGTGCTAGACAAGCATATTCATTTTTGTACTGTACTCAAGAAGCTTTTATATGATGTGACATCCAAGAAAGAAGCGTAAATATAAATTACACACATATTACACAGTACAAAAATGAATATGCTCGTCTAACACCATCTAGTGAAATTCAATAGCATTTTGTAGACAACTATTGCGGGAAAATTTTAACAACGTACAATGGCTGAAACTTTTCTTATCACTGTGCCATTCTACGGTTGTTATCAGAGGCGCCACACGAGATGGCGTGAGTTGTTTCTTTTTAGGGTTCCGTACCCAGAGGGTGCCAATGGCCCCTTTTACTAAGCTTACGCTTTATGTATGTCTGTCTGTTTGTTTGTCTGTCTGTCTGACCATTAAAGGCTCCATCTTTTAGACCGAAATAGGTAGAAGCTTGAATTTTTCACAGCACACGTGTTATAATGGGGGATTTTCTAACAAATAATAAAAAGTCAAAATAATGGATATATCTATACAAGAAACACATTTTCGTTGTATTTGCCCCATCGTCAAACAGTTATACATACAAACGTCAAACTTGCAGTGAAAAATAGTGTCAACGCTAAAGTATAACAACAAATAATACAAACCGGCCAAGTGTGAGACGGGTCCAAGCCATTACCATTTTAAATTACCGGTACATCGCCATCTAGCATATTAAGAGAAACAATAGCACATTTGTGTGTTGGCAACGATATTCCAAGTTAAGTAATGTTGGGCTTGGTCAATACTTGGATGGGTGACCGCTTAGCGACAACCTTTTTGTTTTTGTATTTTTTCGTAGATTACGTAAATTTACATGTGTGTTATTACTATCGGTCAAGTGCAAGTTGGAATAGCGCATCGTAGGTTTCGTACAACGATTTACGTTATTTACGAACTTAAACTAAAACAAAAACTAAACTAAAACGCTAAGCGGTCACCCATCCAATCACTGACCAAGTCCGACGTTGCTTAACATTAAATATCGTTTACAAAAAAAAAAGTGTAACAGGGTACAGCGCCATCTAGCTTAATATTAAGAGAAACAGAAGAAAAACGTTACCAGCATTTTATGTTTTAGCTAATCATATATTTTTGCATTTACATTGATTTGACTGATGGATGTTACTGGAAAGAACCTTTTAGTATAAAATTAAACTGATTGAAATAATGTAAAGCTGAAATAACTACTTAATTGATGATATAATATTTATGTTCAGTACCGCCTTTTTAAAATTTTGGCCGTTCCTTACCATACAAAGGGACATTTGGCGTCCCACACCTCACACATCTTTCGCGAGACGCAGCTCGAAATGGGACGTCCTGTCTCTTGCAGGACCGTTGGCTACCCAATCATAGCCCATCACGCGTGCCTAGTGCGGATCGTAGACCTTACATACTACTTCTTTTTGACCAATATTTCGCGCTAACTACCTTAGATTGATAGACAAGATTTCTTCTGCAAGCGCTTGTGTTGTTGAGGTCCTTGTCAAGGAGGGGGAAAAGGTCAACAGCATCCGACTTAAATTTCTAATGTTACATAAGTCCACAGGTGATATAACATCAGGCGTCATACAGGTAAATACTAATTACTCATCAAAAAATGCCGTCAAAAATATTTTAATTTAAGAATTAAATATGTGATGTATATAATTTCAAAATATAAAATCAGGTCGTATCGGCTAGTTGCGACAGTCTTTTGCGAAGATGGTCGATAGGTGCTGGAACAGTGTCAGTCTCGGCGATGGTAGGGCTGAGGAGTCCATATTGAGACTCAAAGGTAAGGCGAGCCTGGAGCACTGCAGGGTCAAACATGCCGAGGCTGCTAAGGTACGGTGCCCGCCGGTACTCCGGGTGCTCAATCATCCACCGACAGTATTCTTTCACGCTCCTTCATAAACATAAATAGATTAACTTTAAAGGCCTTTCCTGTAAATTGGTTAAACATAATTATATTCGCCTTTCTTTACCTTAAATTAGTAATACCCTCCCACACAGTCTTTAATGTGACTAAATCTTTCGGTACGTGTCGAGCTGATCGCCACATCTCTTTAGTGTGGTTCCTCGGAGCATGCCATTGGTCGCGATGAGGTACAGAGCGACTGAAAGCCTTCACGTAATCTTGGCTGCTATCTGCCTTAATGTCCTTGGAAATTTCCCGTTCTAAAATAGCATAACGTGATTTCTGGAATCAAAAATAACTTTTAGAGCTTCAGAACAATTGTTATGGTAAAAACCCTCATAAGTTTATGGTTTTCGTTTGTCTGTTCCTTTTTATTAAAGTCCTATAACTTTTACGGCTTTAGACCTATAGCATTTTTAATAGTTTTTCATCACACATACTCGTAAACAGTGTCATTGCGTGCAGGCAATGCGGGTGCTAAGACCTTATAATTACTCCCGCGGAATTTTTTCTTTGTAAATTTTCTCTTTCTCTTTTTCTCTTTTCTCAAAGCAAAACACAAGTACACAGAACTCACCTACCTATTAACTTAATAACGCGCCTATTCTATCAAGTGTGTAGTAAAAGGTGTCTAAAATATGACCTACGCGCAAAAGCCAGCAATTACTATGTTTAAACGTCAGCCTCAACTATTTAATTCATAAATTCTCTAATATCTGGCGTTGCTTTCTCTACTTCTATTCTCACCCTTTGAATTGTGATTTGGTGAGTTTAATTGTATTATTTTGGTTTATTTACTCGCTAATGCAATGAAAACGTTTGTCTGTAATACGGGCCGTAAAGCCTTAGGCTCTCGTTGGAGATTGTCTCCTTACCACCCTTTATACACAATGTACTATTTTTTAATGTATGTATTATGTCTTTCTCGTCTTTACCACACGGTTTCTCCTAATAGAAGTTTAAACGTTATATTGATGTCTTTTTGAAGTTACCTCTGGAAATCCTGTGATGAAGGCGATACTCTCTTCTACAGACGGCAGCTCTTTTGGCACAACTTGAAGACTTCGCGCAGCATGGGTATCAAATTCAACCTAAAGTCGTAAAACAATACAATCTAGTAATCGAAATTCTTCAAAGTTCTCTAGGGACAGAAAAGAAGGGGTTGTTATGAATGATAATTTAGGGACGCATAAGAACAAACATAATTCACAACAATAATATGTGCAAGTATGTCAAATTCTTTCAAAGCCTAAGTTTTTTAAAATTTGAAACACTCTATTTATGATTTTTTATAAGAAATTGCAACCTATGCCCCTTAAAGCAGGAGCTCCTACAAAGCCATATATAAGTCTACCTAGCCTTGAACACACTATAAAAATATATGCAAATAAAAATAATTTATCTTGTTTCAAACTCTTTACTAGTAGTTTAGTACGGTTTAAACTTTGATAGATTAATTCTGTTTCCAAAACTTTGTAGCAAAAGACCTTGAGAAGATATTAACATATTCTTTTCTACTACCTGGAATGAAAAGTTTCATACATACTTGTACGAAAATCGAACTTTTTGAGACCCCAGTGCGAAATAACTCCTAGGTCTGTTCGAAAAACCGTAAAAAATTGTATTTTGTACTCGATATGGCCAGTTATATTTTTTGCGCGGCCGTAGAAGAGAAATATGACGTGACCAGCGGGTGGCCGATAGACATACGAGAATGATGCTGGCCGCTTGTGCCGCGCCGCGTCGCATGGTCATTCATTCTAATAGTTTTTTTTTAACCTGTAGTTTTTTTTCTTCTTATAAATATCTACTTATTTTTTTTAATACGTTTTTTTAAAAAGTAACGTTCGTACCGAGTACAAAATGACTTTTCTTACCCTCGGAATAAAAGTTTAAAAACTAGGTTCTTTCCTCGGGTAAGAAAAAGCGTCATTTTGTACTCGGTACGACACTTGCAACAGGATTATTTTGAAAGACTCAGCATTTCAATGCTATCCTAATCCTTACTGATATGTTAGATTTGTGCGTCTGTTAGTTTGTTTGTTATTTCTTAACGTCGCTACAGAGCAACTAATTAGCTGATTTATGTGACAGAGATTATTGAGGGGACGGAGAAGGATATAGGCTACTCTTTATCCCAGCAAAATTCCTGCAGGAATAATGATGTCTAGTAATCAACTATTCGACGTGGACTAACTCTAGCCACAGCTAGCTATAGTTAGCAATAGCAAACTTTGATTATAACTATATTTAAAGACTAGCCGTAGAAATCTGCCGATTACCAAATAAAGCATGGTTGGAGCCGGAGCTAAAAGATTGTTACGAATAATTTCTTATAAAATAAGTAAAAATAAACATATTTTTTATTTTTATTTACTTTACAAAATAAGACCGAAAGAAAAATACTGCTTGACTGGCGTTTCTTGGCGATTGTGAGATGTATGCGACTAGACTTTTGTCAACAAGAATAAAAAATAAATTAGTATAGCCTTCGCGACTGTCTCTATCTATAGCTCTTACATTTTTACTCTTATACGAATTATAGATATGTAAGTTCAGTACTTTAAATATAAAGTGATACAAATCAAGATGAAGATGAACGTGACCATTTATTGAAGAATATCACCAAGTGAAAATAAAGATCTTGCTACTTCACAAATACAAACAACACGGATCATATTTAATATTCAAATTTGTTCTTACTGGAGGTACTTTGGATTTTTTATAAAATATATGTTAAAGACATACTTTGAAAAGCTCCTTAACAGCTTTTGGTGTAAACAGCTGTGAGTGTTGATTGCCGCCCATTTGTAGCATGTATTCGCAAAACTCATTTGCAATCTGAAATCCAGATAACGATTAATAAAATATTACTTCAAGAAACAAAACATATTAAATCAAATAGCACTTTATTCAAGTAGGTTTTTTAAAAACACTTACGAATCGTCAAATTTCCTTAATAATTATGACTTTTACCTCTTTATCACTGGTTCGCAAGGCTGTGTTGTGTTTTGTATCAACTGGGAAGAACCAACAAGAAACTCAGAAGTTACTTTATTTAACATATTAACAACCTTAGACTGCTACAATATATGGATTAAAGCAGACTTAGTACTTAAGTTAACTTTACATTCATTTTTTCGTATGTCTGGGACGTTCAAAATTAGTAATCTATATTTCAAGCACTTGCTAGAACCTTATCGAGCTGAATTTGGCTTACCGACGTAATGTTACAATGCAATAATATGGTACCTGATGATGGAACCCGAAGGTGGCCATTGAAACTTCTCAATCATGCAACGTAACCCCGTCGTGTTTGGGATCGTTAGATTTGTCGTGACCAATGACGGGTCCTAGATGTGGCCAGGGGTCTGATGATGGAGGAAGGTGGCGGATATATTCTTTCGAAAGCGTAGAATCCAGTAATTCATAGGTTTAAGCCGCGCGATGGTTATATCAGTGGTAAATGGAAAATGGACATCGTCAGTATAGTGCGTGTATTGAACATTTAGACAATGTGAGGGTAGAGGTAGAAACTGTAGAAGCCGACAAGCAGCATACTACAGTCACAAGGAGGTTAAATCCTTATCGACACTTCGGCACCGAAAAAGGTACGTTTCCGAGTACTTAGGACCCGATCATTGTCTAAAATGGGTGCAAAAACGCAGGTGTTTAAAATTATCTAATATATACCGTTATTTCTGCGTTCATGGGTTGTTGTATTTGTCTTGCTTGGCAAATACTATAGTTCTAGGTGCTATACAAGGTCTGATGATAAAGCCAGAAGGTAGGCATAAGAAATGCTTAACTGGCCAAGATAGGTCTGTCGTGTTTGGCCTTTAATCAGTAACCATGGATAGGGTTTTCCTTTAGCTTTACAATCTAAATATTTGGTAGTAGCTTAACTTCTAGTGACTTATAAAGTCCCGTACATAAATCTTAGAAATACACAAATCTTATTCATACAATATTAATATACATTCATAGAAATAATTTTTCACTGTTTATGACTCCTAAGCTTTTTTAAAAAAAAAAAATTGTAAAATTTTATTTTATTTTCTCATGTGTTTTAAATTTACCAAAATTTCCCACATGCAATAGATAAAAAAAATATTGAAAATGTCCGTATCAATCCGATCTTAATCGTAAATTTCAGATTTTAACTCTGGTTAGGCAAAGATTATTATTTTATTATTATTAAAAATGTATTTACGAATTGAAATGTGTTTTTCATCGAGTTATTAACCTACCAATAATGTCGTTAGTTGTATTGTTAATTTGTATTGAGTAAACTTAGGTATTTTCTTTTTTTCACGAAACCCTAGTTACTAAGAACAATATAAATATTACTTTGTCTGTAATGTCGTCTGCTTTCTTTATTAAAGATTTTTCTTCTTCTTTCTCTGGCTGCAAATAGTGTGACTCCCATGTGATTTGTTCTCTCTCTGGTTTGCTGAGCAATTCATAATGAATATTACGTTTCTTGTCACCTTGATCCCTGTGAGATATAAGGTATGAATACATTATTACTATTATATATACCTACTGAATTTATTTATTGTGACCAGATTTAGGAGGGGTCTTTATTTTATTTTATATAATATTTAAACTGGTAAATATACCCGAAATGAGAGTTTATATCACTTATACCTTACCTATTTATTATATATACAATAATATTCATTCGATTACATATATTAAGTAGTTCAAATATTAAATATTAGTTAAACTGAAACTGAAATCCAGCTAAATAGATGAAGCACTGGATAAACATAAAAAAACTACTTGAAGAGATAGTTGGGTCGTCCCATATTCACTCTTAAAGACAAGGAAACAAAGCATAAAAAAGCCCAAAACTTCCAATTTTCGGGTTGTTGAACGGATTTTGATGAAACCAGTTGCATTCGAGTTAAAAAAATCACTTATATAAGTTTTCTACCATTATGCTTTTGTTGGTGTACGTGATCATCATATTCGTAATCAGTGTCCCAAAAACCCCCGAGTACCAAATTTGGGCTTATTTTATTTATTGTATTAGTTAAATAATTAAATTATTTTATATAACTCGAAAAGTGCATTTTCTTTAATGCACTTGGACTACAACGAGAAAATGGTAGCAAACATTATAAGTGACTTTCTGAGTCGAACGGTTTCATTAAATGTAATAGACGAGGAAACGAAGAACTCAACTATCGAAAAATCTATCACTTCTTTCTTAAAGAACCCTTTATTGTAGTCCATAGAGAAAAACCTTGGCAGGGAGGTCAATTCACAACCCAAGCGTTCGCGGGAGCAAGTTCCTCTCAAACAGTACTCTACGTGACTATTAAGTTTCTAAAATGCGAGGATGAATTCCATGCGGTTTGATGGTATCAAGGTGTCGTGGGCATCATTTTTAAACAATCCCTCAGAAGACAGCTCATTATACAAGTTGTAGAATATACACAGGGAGGCAAACTCTCTGCTCAGACTTAAGGGTCCGATACGGCTTGTGAGTTTGCGATTTATACCACCAACGTAGCAAAAAAAGGTTGCGGTCCGCCTGATGGTCATTGCGGTCACCGCAGCCTATGGACGCTTGAAACACCTATTAACTACAGATAATCCTTTGAGTATTTAGACTGTGTAAGAATAGTATTAAGAATAGTATCGTTGAGGTACTTTTTTTTAAAATATTCTGATATAGACCTGTGTCCATGTGTCGTGTGGGCTTGATACGGCTTGTCTAGTCTCATTGAAACTATGGATACAAACAAAAAAGTCCGATACCTTGGAGACAATTCCACGTCAGTGTCAGAATCCATTTCCCTGTCCACGAAGATAGATTTCCGATGTGAGAGTAGAGCTTCTTTTGTTATTCTACGCTGTTTTGGTTCTAAAACGTATGATATGATACAAGTAAGCTGGTCTGCTTATCACAGACGAGGTTGTGGCATAATTAGGCCGTGTGTGTTGAGCTCAAAAGTGTCACACGACTATTTTCATCACACTTGAAGGAGATTTAATACTTATATTAGTGTTAAAATGTAGTAAAAAGTTAATATTAAATGGAATCTAATAGTTTTGATATGTTTTTAACAATCATTTTTATTTTATTTTTCCAAATATAAAAAAGAGGTTTATAGGCAAAATTTCTTCTTGCTATAAATTAAGAAAAATTGGTAAAGCAAAAAGCCTTGTTTTGTAATTTTTATTACGGCACAAGTGGGTATTAGACTTTATTGACAAGCTGAAAACGGTACAGTAAAGAAAGCTTTATAAGCAAGTTTGTTCAAAAAAAATTAAAAAATATCAGTCAGTACCGCACAAATGCATAATAGACGATATAAAGTTGCTGAAAACGGCGCGGTAAGGTAAGATATTTATTTTATACTTAAACTAACAAAATTTAGCAAATAGAGCGATAGTAATAGCAGGTACCTACATTTTGTTTATTTTATATCACTAAGACATTATAAAATCATTTTGAAAATACCATAGTTGCTGAATTGTTACTCATTGCTTACTTGGCACTTCTTCAGTTTTTTCCTCAACGTGCAGAATTTTTGAAATTCCTAAGGTACTGCATACATTTTCATACACATTCTTTGGCAGAGCTTCTGAGAAGCGTTTGCTTTCATTTTCTTCGCTCTAAAATAATTTAAAGTAGGTAATAAACCGTAACCGTTTTTCACTTAGGCATTAACCAGACACTTTATTCTTAATACAAATTTGTAGTCACTTACAGACGTTACAGACGACAAAGATGATTGATATCATTACAATCCTATTTCTGATACTGGGCACTTTTCATTACATGCATTTTCAAGTCGATTTATAACTGTGCCGTCCTATTGGAATTATAGAACCACCTAGTACAAGGTTAGGTATGGAAATGTAAAATGTCATAAATTTTTAATGAAATCGAGAAGTTTAGAATTAAAAAAAATACTTTCATGATGTGGTTTAATCGATACTCAGCTAATACTAAAGTATATAAAGGATATTTTATTTATAAACACTTAAATCATTAAGATACTTGTTTTTCGATTTTTTTTGTTTTCCTTAGAGATTTTGTCCTAAATAGGTACACTCATAGACCATGCTCTTGACTAACACATGTACTTTATGTCCTGAACATGAGTTCCCACGGGTATAGGTTTTTTGTTTTGCCAAACAGCGAGGTTTTTGTGAATTGTAAGTTGTCCCATTTGTGGTTTATGTCCCGTACGACAATAGGCTTTGTAACCTATCATGTTTGTATGATGTGATAACATAGGTGAAATGTAAATGTTACAAGTTACGGCTTAGTAGATGTTTGTAATATCTCTGACCAACTGAGAAGTGTCGTGGTAGAGCTAGCTTAAAACAAAATTAAAATCTTATTAAATACTACAAGTTTCTTATACTTACAGGAGCTAGCGTGGCCGTTTCAATATCTGCAAAAATTTTCTTCCAATATATTTTGTTACTATGTATAGCTTCAGTTGCTTCATATTTTGATGGCTTGATGTTCATTAACTTGTTACGCCTGCTTACATTTTGAATATTCACCGAATCATTACATTCATGCATAATAGAAGTCTTATTTTGAAAAGAAATCAAAGCCTTCTAGATAAAAATCGTCAATATGACGATATTGTGATGTCAAACTTATTACTAAATGTCACACTGAACATTTGGAGCTGTTTCTTTATATCATATCGTTCTAAGAATCAATTTCACTCACTATGAAAAACAATAGCAAAATATTCCAAAAACTTATTTAACTAGGTGATGTTCATTTAAAAATAGAAAAAAATAAAGATACTACACTACACCTACACTAAAACGTCAACATGCCAAAACCTAGCAACCGCGGCTCTATGTAGACTTTAATGTGTGATCGATAAATTACGAGGTGTTTCAAGTAACTAACTAGGTAACTAATCTCTCATTTGAGTCAAAAATAAGTGAAATCAATACCTAACTCAAACTGTTTTGACTAATTAAAGTATTTTAATAGGGCGGGGCAATAAAGGCTAGGAAGCTAAATTCTGTAATACTAACGATATGCATGTAAATGTATAAAATGTACTCTAAATAATTAATTAATACATAAACATTATTAAAAGATCTTATTATTTCTGTAGATAGCAGGGTTGGCTTTGGTAGGCCTCTGTCACTCAGCGGTAGTTATATCCTTTTGCGGCCCCATGGTCTTATTTTAGAGTAGGTACTCGTAATATTTTTTTTATTCTGTGGCTCTGGTGTCTGGCTCGCGGGTAGCGCTCAGAGCAGTTCAGGCATGCGAGACCTGCCAGTAGGAGCATTATGAGACGTATTTGTTTCAAAATTCTTAAGAGATATACCTTAATGACGGCCCAAAACTTTCCGATTTTATGTTACTTTGCAATTTAACGATTTTTTTCTATTTTGTTTTTACCGTTATCTTAAAATTTTAATATTTGCTCTAGATAACTACAAATTCTTATGATTTTTCTGACTTTCATAATAACCAAAGGCATATGCATAAGTGTTCGATTAATAGCCACTTCTTGATTTTATCAGCATTAAATATAATAAATGAAAAAATCTTTTAAACATTAAAGAATTTGTTGAACACGACTGACATAAGATAAATGAACTCAGTAAGGAGGAAGTAAAGTTAAGAGTCTTTTCAGAGCGACAGCTGTTGGAGCAGGGACGAAACAACATTATTTAATCGAGAAACTTACGATGTTAATTATGTTTGCTTTGTATCTTTTCTGTATAATCCTCAGTAATATAAAAGATTGCGATATTTATAGTTAGACAGAAGGCTCTTATCCACACAAGGCTTAAGCAAATAGATAAGTCAATAAACCGACTATGTCCGTTTTTACAATAAAATCCCCGCAGAAGTATGTAAATTAGGATTAAAAAAGTTTAAAATTTTTTAAAAAACAGAAACTTGTCAAAAAAGCTTGTTAAACAATTAAAGACAACCTTGATAATAAAAAAGCATGGGACTATAGTACATTGTGTATTAAGGGTGGTAAGGAGAAAATTACTAACAAGAAGCTATTTAGAAGCCTGGGCCGAAGGTCGAAGGCTTTAATGACTGAGTTTGTCAGTTACGTGCAGCTCGTGTTACACACAATGTTTTCATCACATTTGCAAGGAAAATAATATAAATATCAGGTGAATAAATGAATAAACTTACTAAAACACAATTAAAATTGCGGGAATAGAAGTAGAAAACACAACGCATCTGCCAGATAGATATCTGGAGAAAAAAGTTAAACCTGGAAGGTAATTGTTCGCAATAATGTGCGAGTAGTTCGTGTTTTGATCAACGTTACAGCTCTTATACAAACTTGATAGATAGGAGCGACATTACCGCCATTAATATAAATAAAAAGCCCATGGGAGTAATTTTATTAAGCACCCGATTTGCCAGCACGTAATTATGATGTATAATTATGATACGAGTAATTGTGATGAAAAATTTATTGTTGATATTATAAGTCACTTTATAATAACAAAAAAAATTTAAATTTAAAAGAATGGTTGCCGATTTCATTTTTAGGGTTCCCTTCCCATAGGGTGCCAACGGAGCCCTGTTACTAAACCTACGCGGTTCGTCTTTCAGTCTGTCCGACCATTATATCTTTATGACCGAAGTCGGTAGCACAGCCTGAAAATTTCACAGAATATGTGTTTATAATGGGGGGTATCTTATAAATAATAAAAAGTTAAAAAAGTAAAACTTTTAGGGGGTCCTTATACAAGAAACACATTTTGGTTGTTTTTGCTCTATCGTAAAAACAGTAATACATACAAACTTCAAACTTGAGTGGTATGCAAGTAACAACAAATAATAAAAACGGGCCAAGTTTGAGACGGCCATTACCATCTTAAATTACCGTTATGACGCTATCTAGCTATTATTAATAAAAACAGTAACTCATTTGCTAGCTGGAAACAATATGCAAAGATAAGCAACGTCAGGCTAGGTTAGTGATTAGATGGGTGACCGCTTACCAGCACACTTTTGGTTTTTTTTTTGTTTTTTTGTTCGTAAATTCAGTAGTTTCTAAATACGTCGGCAGAGATTTTATTAATATAATAAAAACGGATACATTATCTTTTCTCTGATTTGTGTATTTTCTTGAGTTTTGTGTGGATACGAGCAAGTTTGTGTGTATTTCGTGTATAACGATTATGAATTACGCATTTTGTTTTAAAATAATCTAAATTTTTTGGAACGTAGATTTGATTATTTAATATAAACTAAGGAGGTGTGGTTAAAATCTTGATTTCCTTAAATCTGTCTCTTAAAGACTGTGTAGATTGTTAATTGCTTGAACTACGTTCTTTTGCGCCACATGTTTACATTTGCAGGGCCGACACCTTTATAAGGGAAAATTGCTGTACAGGTTTCGCGGAGTTTTAGGTGTATTTTCACCGACTTATCGACTGGACTGCTAGCTCCATGACCACAAAAAAGATACTGTGCAAAGCACGATAACGTTCATTATATGGTCTGTAACATTGTAACCATCTATTTCAGTAGTTTCTTAGCAAAAATTATTGATAAAATTCTACGGTTATTTAAAAAATAGACAGGTTTTAAAGTATTAAAGTGCGAGTGGGCAAGAGTTCCGTCAATAAATTAACTAAAAAATTACAGGTTACCATGGGTCAGTTTAGATTATTTCATATTTTTCCGCTCGCAAACTTTAGGGAAAATAGAGACGAATGGTGAAATTTATACATTTTTGCTTCAAGTCAAAAACGATGTGAAATAAAATTATAAACAAATGGTTTTGAAATGTGCTAACAAAGCTCGTTCGTATGATATGGGGAATCGTTGTGGGGGGCTTATCCCACTATTTTTTATTAATAACCAATTTTTTATAGAGTAATCAAGTTGTATTTATAACTTTATAGCCAAGTAAAACAGCTGTGACACAAAAACCGACACTCAAGGGTTCTGCTTTACCATTTTGTTTCGGGACCCTAAAAATGAGCTGCTATGAATACGTCCAAAGTCTGTCATTATTATTTTCATTTATGTTGTATAACCACCTCAGCTCTTTAGCTGCACTTAATTAAATTGAGACGTCTTTTGTTGCGGTGCAACTGAGAAGTCTTAATACCATTTTAAAGATGCCTCGTCGAGTTCGCTCGTCGGCGGTATTAAGCGAGCGAGAGGAAATAAAGTTTATTATTTTATTTCATATTTACTTAGTGGAAACGTACCGGGTAGAACATAATAGACGAGCGCTTTTGGAACATTGTGCTGATTTGGTTTATCGTTGCTCTTTAGATGCTGTATTTAATTTATTTCATTTATGGTTTGATTCTAAAAGTTTTATACAAATAATGTATTTATTTATTGATAACTAGATTTTGCCAGCGGCTAAATTCGGTTATAGGCGTGGAAATCCTTAACTAATTATACTAATGAAGTTTTATATAGCAAAATATAGCTATAGTTCGTTTAAGCTCGGTTATAGTTATTTCCGCGGGAACTTTTCGGTTACCCCCCTATACCTAATTATATCAACCGGACAAAATCGGTTCATAAGTTTTTTAGTTATCGAAAGCATTTTGCGGAACCCTAACTTAATGCGTTTATGATACGAACTTGACTGACTTTATTTTCGATTTAAGTACTCTAAAACAAAAAAAGAAGAGACTGGTGTCACTTTGATGACTATCGGTTCAGACAGACAAGCTAATTTATCTTACAGTAGATTATTCTTCAGTAACCGTTAAAACTATCGTCTTGAATTTAGTGTTAGTATTAGTGTTAGTATTAGTGTTAGTATTAGTGTTAGTATGGAGTTAAAATTATTATTAGTATTCACTGCAGGTATTATAGTGAGTGGACTATTTTACAAACAAACTATTTTCGAACTGCATAGTATGTATGTAAATCGACACGGCTTTATTCCAATATATAGCCACTGGCTGAACATACATCATAATAAAGGGGATATTTTTATACCAATCACTTTGGTGCTGCGTGACGAGACAGGGAGAGAGCCCATCGCTGCAACATGGCTTCTGGTACAGTGTATCTGGCTAACCTTTGGTAGCTTTACACATAAAATCGTAAGCTACCATGTTTAGAAAAGTTCCTAAGTGATAAAATGTAAGACCAGGGACAGAATAATATATAGGTACACCCTTTGCCATTTCTTGACGTACTATAAAGGTGCCGATAGACTTGAGCAATGTTTTGTAATGAGCATTCTGGTGAATGTTACAACACAAAAAAAATTTTTTTATTTACGGGCATTGACACACACCTTCTATACTATGTTTAACTTTATTATTTTCTCTACCCAAAGGTTGTCTGGAAGACATTGCTTTAAAGCGATAAGACCGCCTTTTGTTTATCTCTATTAATAAAAACATTTTTTTTTAATTATTATGTTAATGCAATAAAGTATATTATTATTATTGACTAGAGAGACTAGATTTTACCGTTCACTAAAATGATCGTGAAAATGTTGAAAATTTTTATAGACGATTGGTTCTATGCTTGGCTCTGTTCTTTTTTCAGATTTAAAAACGGCAAAGGCTCGATGTTCTGTTACTGTTACAAGTAAATGATCAAGTCTATCAGCACCTTAAGAAGCAATTCAGAATTCGACAGATGGACGTAAAACGACTTTTTGATTCATGTACGCACAACAGATGAATTTATAAAAGTTTTTTGAATAATACCAAATTATATTTTCCAATCAAAATAATATTTGTTCACTAACTAAATTCTTTTGCATACTGTTAGTTAACTTTTTTGTATTTATATAGAATCCTCGATACGCAAGTCAACTAGCATTTGGCGCTTTTTTTAGTTTGATTACTTGTGACGTACTTCCATTTGCCGTGTCAAGGGTCCTGGGTTCGATCGAGAGTAACAAAAATATACCTATTGTAAAAGCAATTTAACAATTTATGAACCTATTGTTAAAGTTGTCTCAAGTGTGCTAGTTTACTTTTGACACTCAATTTCAGTCCTGCTGTAAATTTAGCATCAAATAAATCACACGGGGTTAGGTGTGCCTTTTTGTTTGTTTTCTTACTTCTTTATAACTTCTAAACAATTGGGTTGTAAAAAAGTAGTTACTCTGATAAACAAAATTCTATACCTTTCCAAAATTCCCTTAAGAAAATTTCCTCTTATAATTCTAGTTTATGAGCTATCTCAACCAATTCCAGTAACTTAGGTGTCAGGTAATCGAGCCAATCCACCAATATTACTGTGAATTTCGACAAGTGACTTCAGTCGCCTCTAGGGCTTGTTTTCGAGATGGTGTTTTTGCCCTTAACATTTCTAAGTTACTTACTCCACTTAAAATTAATATTAAACTACAAGTTAGATATCGAAAATACAAGTACACCGAATTTCGAGTACCAGAAGCACTCACAGAAAATAATAACAACAAATGAACTTAAAAATTTGAAATGCCTCGACCTAAATTTCGCGATACAAATCAAACCATATACAGTACGTCAACAAGTATATCGTTTAGGACTTAAATCAAAAAAATCGCCCGAAAAATTAGAAAATGGCTACCATTTAAAGATTGTCGAAATTCCGACAGCGCCCAAGCGACCCGCATCTTGGATCATCCGACGTGCCCCCAAAGCGAGTCAGGCCGAGCCGTACGCTCGATTTGAGTGGGGGAGCTAGTAAGAAAACAGACGACGAGAATGCCCATAGTTTCATTTCTAATGGTATTTTTTTATACCATTTAAGTGGCAAACAAGCTAATAAATCCGTCCCATAGGTGAGGTAAGTTGAGCAGGGGTAAGGGGCAAATTAAGTTATTTTATTATAAACTTTTAATTTATAATCTCCTCTTGATATAATAGTAGAACTGAAACCATATTTTTTTTTCAATATTAAACATCAGAATATAATAAACATAAACAAACCATTTCTTACTGATTACAATTATACTTTTATAGTTATGTGACTTTTTTGGCTTTAAATGTAAAAAAGACATTAATGTGATACAAGAAATACTTTATCGTTGCAACATGTATTTATTTTTATTTTTGTTTTAGAACCATTGAATGAGCGACTATTGCCTAACTACCCCAGCCGAAATATTTAAAATAAAATTGAGTTTAAAAAAACCGGTTTGGATCGGAATCAAACATTTTCTAGAACAGTATCAAAAATAAAACATTTTTTGAATAAAAAAAAAACATTATTACTTACTTGATTATTAATGGTTGACTTAATACGCTTTTAATATCGTTTAAAATTATTTTAGCATTTACGATTGGAGGTGGTACTGTTCCACTCAAAGGAAAATACCCATACATATTTAAATTATCTATTTATTTGCATACATATATAAAAAAATATATAAATACATACAAGAGCTACAAATGTTATCTAGAAAGCAACACAACAACTGGAACTAAAATGTCAAAACAAAATTGAATCTGTAATAGCTTTATCACAGTTACGCAGGGCCTTCAGGAAATTTGACCTCGTTAAGAATGATATACTACTCTGTCAAGAAAGTACCGGGAAAAGATCAATAATACACAAACTGTTTGTTAATCATCCAAATTTATTTTATCACCTTCAAAGTATGCTCCTTCAGAAACGATACACTTACGCCAACGAATAATCCAATCATCAAAACATTTTTTAAACGCTGTTTCCGGAATTGAATTCAGTTCTCGGCGCGAATTCTCCTTTATGTCTTCTACCGATTGAAAACGGGTGCCACGAAGTGTTAATTTGAGTTTAGGAAAAAGAAAGAAGTCGGCAGGAGCCATATCTGGTGAATATGGTGGTTGCTCGATGGTATTTGTTGAGTGTTTGGTCAAAAATTCTTTCACAATGATGGCCTTGTGCGAAGGCGCATTATCGTGGTGCAAAATCCAAGAATTTTCATTCCACAAATCTGGCCTTTTTCGTCGAATTTGCTCTCTTAAATGCCGCATAACGCTCAAATAATATTCTTTATTTACCGTTTGACCTTCCGGCAAGAATTCCGAGTGCACAACACCGCGATAGTCAAAGAAAACAGTCAACATGACTTTGACTTTTGATCGACTTTGGCGTGGTTTCTTCGGTTTCGGTTCAGTTGGAAGGCGCCACTCCGAAGCTTGTTGACTAGTTTGCATGTCAAACTCGTAAACCCACGTCTCGTCACCAGTAACAATGCGTTTCATGAATGTTGGGTCGGAATTGACTCGTTCTAGCATGTCCTCAGCGACTCTCATGCGATTGAGTTTTTGGAGAAAATTCAGGTCTTTTGGGACTAGCCGAGCGGTAACATGTTTCATACCCAAATGATTAGTTAAAATAGTACGGATCGACTCGTGAGATACAGAAAGTTCGGCGGCTATCTCTCTCAAAGTTGAATGAGGATTTTCAGTCACTATTTCCTTCACTTTTGCGATGTTAACTTCAGTTGCAGACGTTGATGGCCTACCAGAGCGAGGCAAATCTTCCATCACATCTCGACCGCTTTTGAACGCTTTGTACCACTCATAAACACGTGTTTTTGATAAAGTCGAATCACCGTAAGCCTTCTGTAACATTTTCAGTGACTCCGAACACGAAATTCCATTGGCGATGCAAAATTTAAGACAAACTCTTTGTTCAATGTTTTTGTCCATTATGAAATTCGCAATACACACTAGATATGATATAACTAAAAACAGCACTGTATTTAATATAAATAACAGATGCAACTCAAACTCCGCGCCAAAATAGAAAACAGTTGTGCCAATCTAACAACAACAAAAAAAACAAAAATTTGAATTTGGAACCATAAACAAATCATCCATTCCCGATACTTTGTTGACTGAAGGTATAACCCGCCTTTATTCCTCGGCTTGTTTCTCGAATAACGTATCTACTTACATTTCAAGCTTTCCACCTCTACATTCACATCGGACCGACGGAAATAATTTAACCGAGACTGAGTTATGACAAAACTCCTCCGGACATTGCAGCATCCGTAACGAGCATACACTCGAGATATCACCATAACTTATTGTCTTCTACTGTAACTTGTGGTTAATTGAAACAGACAATGTTAGATTTTTTATTCAAAGTGAAACTGAATCAAGATTTCTCTATTCAAATTTTATTACATTAAATATTTATAATTCGGATAATTTCGTTACAAAAACAACGTCATTATCTTAAATAGGTCTTAACTACAGACTCAGCAATCGTGTACATAAATTTATGAAATGAATTCATACATTTAAATCAATAAAAAACCTGGTTTATTTAATAATCAATGTCATTGTAGAAATAAATTTCCTCTTTTGCACACCTTGTTATAGTTATAGACGTTTAACGTAAAGAATATTTGCATGGAATAGTTTGCATTGGATTGACCCTTAGGAGTTAAGATAACCTTATACTGTATAGGATGTATAATTTGGATGTTGGGTATAGCAAACGAATCATAAAAGTAGAATTGTTGCTGTAAAAATGAGAGTATTGAGAAGTATGTGTGGCATGCCTAACCATAAATGAAAAAATAAAAAATAGTAATTAGTAGATCCGTAAAGTCAGGCGAAATAATATATAAGAGTATTTAATAAGCAAATAGTTTAAAATCCATCAAAGTATTTTTCAAGTCTATTTGGTTACCCAAAAAAATCTAGATTGAGCCCATGTGCCGAAATATAATATTTCGAACAGATTATATAACCTGTGGCAAATGACATTTTGTAAGCAGTATTTTGATACAAACCATTTTACTGAATAATAAAAAAAGATGAAGTGAGTACCTATATAATATTATATTTTCAGTAAAATGGAAAGAGTAACGAGTTTGTATGCTGAAAATTGTTTCACGGAAGACTACTGCGGGCCTGTAAAGAACGCCGGTAAAGGATCAAGGCCATCATTTTCTAACAAAAGTGACGGTGAACATGATGATTGGATTTCGCCGAGTGACTTGTTAACAGGAATCGTAGACCTCAAACCACCATTCACATCTAAAATAACCAGAGGTAAAGCACATGAAGGTATATTAGCTATTGGAAATAAAGTTTTGGAACGTGAGCATGCAAAATTTCTAGCGCGACTTAAAAGTTTGATTGAGGATAATGAAGCATCATGGAAATATATCCTGGAGCAGGAAAAAGAAGTAATACAAAAGAAAGTTAGTGAAATTCATGAAGAAATATTTCAAGAAAAAAGCAAAATTATGATGAAAGAAGTTGCAATATTTTACGAAAACTCACTTCAAGAAGTGGAAAACCATGTAAGATCTGAACTTCAAAATGTAATAACATCGAATAACTCAAATGCAGTCAATTATTTGAATAAAGAAATACAGCGTAAGATGAAAAAAGAAAACGAAATATTAGAAAACAACTTGCTTGATAGATACAATTCTGAAATTAAAAAAATCAAAACCTATTACGACTTACTTCTCCGCAATCAAGTTGTTAGAAGTGAAAAACTAATAAATTCTGCAATATTTCAGAGAAATGATGCTTTAAAAGCGTTTTACAAGCAATTTCAGTCAGAAAGTATTACAGGAACAATGTATGTTATGTGTACAGAAAGAAAAAAATGCAAGGTAAGGCAATTTTTGTTAGAAAATTATCAGAATTCGGAAATACTTAAAAAAACTAAAATGATACAAGATAAGCAGGAATCTATTGACAAGTTAAAAGAACGTGAGATGACATTAGTAGAGATTAATAAAAAATGGGAAGAAAAAATACAAAAAATCTTAAAAATATTTTTGAAATTCATCAGTTTTAGCTTAAAACTACTTCCTGAGCAAACGACGTTTTTACTTGATTTACAAAAAATGTTCATATTACAACTTAATGAGATTTTAAAACGTCCTAAAGAAGCACATTCGATTTTGATCGACGAAAAAGAACTAGAAGGAATATTCCATTTCGAAGAATTATTACCAGAAGAGACCATTTGTGACAAAGAACCATTTGTAATCGTCGGTGACACATCAATACCCCCTCTTCCACGCTATGGTAGTAGAGAAACTTTACCTTCTGACGTAGAATTACCGTTATTTAGGCTTCAAAGACAATTTGTGTATGCTGAATGCCACAAATTTGAAGAAATCAAGGCATTTTTGAAGTCTCAAATTTGTTCTTGTCATCAATTGAAATCACCTGAACCTCTTGATTCACAGAGTAGTTCTAAAAGTACCTTGGAACCAAATCAACCAAGCCATGTAACAGAATCGTCTAATACAACATTTTTGATTGACGACATAAATCGCTTAGATCATTGTCCAGCAAGAACTTGTAAACAATGTAAGAACAAATTATCTTTTCCATACATCTATCAGTATCTCGATTTTACAGAGGAAAACTTTGCAAGAGTAAAAGCAATACTTAGTACGTTATCAAACGTAGATATTGTTCCTAAGTTGCTTGATCCAAAAGAAGTTGCTTACGCTGATTTGTTGTTTGGTGAAACTAATGAACCTCGTCGAGACATTGCAACACAGTATTCTAGTCAAGAAGATTTAAGAGCTCCTGATGTAATATGTGAATGTATTGAACAACCAATAGATGAATCACTGCAAGGAAAGCATATTTCTTTTAGTCAAATTCTTAGCAGAAGACGAGACTGTGTAATAGATGTACTTCAAAATAATCCAAAACTTCATGGTTTTTTTACAGAGGAGTGTTTTGATTTTCAATTTTGATATTATCATTCAATAATATTTTTCTAGTTATGCAATTTCTTTACGGTTCAAAATTTAATTTATACTATACATTTTTCAGAAGACAAGTCTTTTTTTTTAAATATAGTCTTGTTATCCAAGCAAAAAACCTTTTTGAAACTAAACATTCATAATTTAATGCGTGCTCATTGAATGGTATCCAACACCTTAATTATCAGATCGATTTTAGAAAATGAGATGTCATATAGACACAGAGAACTGGACAATGCATTTCTTAGTCGCAAAAGTGTGACTGAGACGAATCGAAGCCGAGGTATTTTACCTCTTTCTAACTTGTTTTAATAAATGTAAACAAACAAACGTTGGCGGACGTTGATAGAAATAGAAAAGAGACCACGGGTTCGCTTTGTCTTTCTAAAGATGGTCAATTTCGTGTTTGCGCAGTCCATAGGACATATTAACGAACTCGAAGTCAATGAGTATCATATAATAAGAGTAGAAGGCACATCGTTATTAAAATTAAAGAATGAAAATGTGTAATGTAACAAAAAAAGTTTTATCAAAATAGATATTTCAAAACATATTTTCACCATATTATTCCTACTCGAAGAAATTCGAAATTAGAGCACTTGCATTGTGTATAGTGTAACAAACTTTTCTGACCTTCCGACTTTGTAGTTTTGATTGTTGGCCACTAGGTCAAACAAGTTTGTTGCACTATAAATAAGTTAGAAATCGAGTTTAGGATTTAAAGCTATAAGATAAGTTCTATATAGGTAGTAGGTATATCCGACATGCTTGACACCCAATTTTTAGCGTCCCATAGTCAAATGGCAAAAATCAAACTCTTTTATAGTTTCGCCATATCCCTCCTTAACTGTCTTTTCTAAAAATATAATATATTTCGTCTTTTTTATTGATTCTGATAAAATTTTATAGAAAAGTCTTTTGTGAACCACCGTTTAGTTTTGTGATAAAATTATGAAAACAAATAAAGGATATTACATTATAGATATACATAGAACTGAGGTATAATAATAGTTTTTTCGCCCACCCCATTGTGTTGGGTGTCATTGAACAAGGTTTAGGTGTATACATCTAAATGTTTTTAGTGACACGTGTGATAATTTAATCTTTTACTTTGAGGTATATACACCTAAATATTTTGCGTGATACGTGTGATAACAATATTTAATAAATCTTTTCTTATATGACGCCACTATAATTAAACATCTCAATTTAACCAGGTGTGAACATAGCTAAGATCCAAAGATCACAAATTACTCGCGGTTATTCTCTAAACTCTATTCATTTGTCATTGTTTGCTACACCTTTATTTATCTTAGGGAAGTTTCTTCGTAGAATATGTTAAATTTTAAGATAATTTACATATGTGTGATGTTGAAGTATGTGTCAATGAGAAAATTTAGCCATTGCCTAAGACTATATACATTTGTATGTATATCGAAGTAAGATGTATGTAAGAGGGTTTATACGCAAGATTTTTTTTTCTTCAGATTTTTTCCTAAACAATTAAACATATAGTATAAGCTGAATGTCCTGACGTGGCCTTAAATATGATAGCATATACTGCACTCGATCGATTTGAGAACGTTATATATTGTATTTCGAATATAGCTGTGAGTTGTAGATAGCGTTTCAGCTAGGAACATCCACCTTTAGCCTAAACACTATCTCACAGGTGTATTCTAGAAACGAAGTATAAATTATAAAAATAGCCTAATTAATAGTTGTAAATAATTGGTTTGTAAAATTTTTTTTAAATGTCGTTTGTACAAAGAGGAAATAAGGAATATCTTTTGGCGGCGCTAGTTATGTAGTCACTGCGCCTTGAAATTTAAAAAAGGTGTTTTTGTGGTCAAAATAAAAAAAATGACATTTTTAGAGGTTAAATCTCGTAAATGACAGTAGATTTTTTGAAAAACTTTCTAATAACCATATTATTATGTAGCTTTTATGTAGTAATTATATAGAAAATGGAACATTACGTAGTTATTAGAAACCAAATTTTTTTTCGGACGCATTTTTGAGATAATTATGAATTGCGGCAAATTGTGGAAATCGGAGAAAAAAACGTGAAAACGGACGGGATTCCTTTATTGTATTTTTATAAAAAAGCAAAATGCAACAATCTTTTAGTAACAATACCAAAACTATAAAAATATAAACCATTTGTTCTAGGACTTCTAGTAAGTAAATATTTTTCATTGTAATCAATTTTCAAAGTTAGGACGCTCACAACCACGGCCTGTTTACCGATAACACTCCTAATTCAGATGTAAATTTATTGTATTTTAAACTATTTAAGTGTCTTAAAAAATCCGAAACGAAAATATGTACCCAAATTATTTTTTCTTTTTTTAATAAAGAAATTAAGTGTAAACATCACTTATCTATGCATATACTCTACATTGATATAAATTGCACCATTAGCTAAGAATAATGTAAGGGTAGAACAACCCTATAAAGGGCGTTAAGGTAAATTTACACACGGCTCGTGACAAGTCAACTTATGAACTTGTCACCGCGTTCTCCCAAGCTCTGTAATGAGGAGACAAGAGTTATGAACTTCCTGGTATTAGTCTTTGTCTTAATAAACGGTTGCATGGGGAGTAAAATCAATGTGATCACCCCTTACTGTAAATAGAACATTTGTTATCTATAGGTACTAATATTATATATGCGAAAATTTTGATGGATAGATGTTTTGTACGCAACTACGCCAAAACGGCTGGACGGATCTGGATGACATTAACAAAGAGATAGATTGTAGTCTGGAACATAGGCTACATTTTATTCTGGAAAATGCAAAATCTTCCGCGGAAATAACTGTAATGTTTGTTACTTAATCGCGCCGCAACGGAGCATCCAATTAAGCTGAAATAACGGAGAAGGACGTAGGCTTTTTATTCCGGAAAATTCAAAAGTTCCCGGGAGTGACTATATATATATATATGTAGTATATATATATATATATATATATATATATATATATATGTATTTATTTTTACCACGGCCACTTAAAAAGAGTAATTTTCACCGCGTAGCGAGTTTTAATTCGACTCTTCGATTATTATGATCAGGTATTACTTGACAGAGATTAACTGATTGACTGAACACTGGACGGTAAACTATAAAAATGCCATTTATCTCATGTATCTCCACAACACTGCTTCTAAAATAGTGTATCCAGACTAATTTATGTCTCATACGTCGTAAATTACCAGTTTTAAAGAAGTCAGTGGTAAAATGAAAGACGAGGGACTGAATAATATACCACCATTGTCAGTTCCAGACAAACTAATAAGAAGTAAGCCATGATTGTACTATGTATAATATGTATATTTACAAAAAAAGGATATATATAATATTGTCCAGTATCCATAGCGCAAGCTTACTTGCTTTGCTTAGTTTGGGATGCCGATGGCCTTGTGTGTAATGTCGAAAAATATTTGTTATTATTATTGAGCAATAATAAAGTGATTATATGCTTTTGGATTCCAATTTACAAAAAGAACATACACTTTTATAAATATATATCGTATATAATAATGAAAAGACAATATTTCAGTATAAATTAGTTTTTGTAGGTATAGAGAATAGTATAGGTATGTATATAAAGAATAAAAAAAAATATAAATACGATTAGTTTTACGAAGAAGGCAAGAATGGATCTAATGCTTTAAGTATTGCTTGGTGCATTAAAAGCACCTAAGTACTTACAATTGACAATTCAGTGATCCCTACGAATTTGTGGGTAACAGTATGCAAAGTAACTAGGTACTGGCCCACCCAAGGAATGAAATAATTCATCGTTTTGATTATTTTAATTATGATTAATTGAACCTTAAGTAAGCGTAATATGCGTTACGTAGTCATGTAGTCAGAAGTGACTATAAACAGACAGTCTATAACTAATATTTATACTCGGTCAAAGTCGGTTTTTATGTTTTTTTTCGTCTCCTAGTCTACAACTGATGCTTGTGAATCCGTATAGTCTCATTGCCCTTCAGCGCGTGCCATAAATGATCAACATTAATCATTCTAATCATCGCTATTACGAAAGGTTAATGTTTGTGCTTACTCTTTTGCCTGATTCCAGAAAATATTGCTCGATTTGAAAAATGTTTATATTTTATTTGTTTTATTATCGTTAGGAAATAGGTATAATTATATGTACCTACACGACATTCATTGACCCGAAATTGATTTTTTTTCAAATAGTAATATTAACTTATGAGTATATATTATATTTATCACTTATTATTGTATTTTTCATTATTTAGGCTTGCAATTATTAATACCAATATAAACATTTTAATTAATGTTATAATGACTGGTGATACCAAACCGAAGATAGCGAAATATCTCAAGAATTGTTTTAGGTTTATGTAGTTTATATTAACATAAATATCTCAAAATATATTACTAAAATGTAAACATAATATACAAAACAAGAATTAAACTAAACTTCCTTGATAAGCTCTATCTATATTTTATCTAGTTCACAAGCTAAAAATATTTATAATTCTTCCAACTGCTATTAAAAATATGGACGGGCTAATTGGATTCGGAATGATGTCTAAAGATTCATGGAAACATATTTTAGAAAAAGTTCAAATACTGCAGCTGACTGTCCCGAGTTATCAGTGTGCATGGTTGTCCACGCATGTTTTCGTCTGTCGAAAACATCCAGTAAGCAAGATTTCTCTCAGTCGTTTAAACACTGAAAGATGGCGCAAGGTCTCATAAACTCATGGACGCGTCCCACAATATGTTCCTTCAGACAACGTGAAAAAGTTAAGCCTGTACATAATTGTTTTCAAAACTTATTAACAAATTAAAGTAAAAAAGTAGTTTAGTGTTTTGGAAAGAACCTTTTAATATTACAAAATTTAAAAGATATGTATGGAAGACATTTTAAATAAAAAACGTGTCTTCTTGAACTGTATCAATCAATCTACTGGCTTTTTCTCTGTTTGGAAGTCGTAGGTAGTACTAACTTCAAAATGAGGAAAAAGGATTGTTTTGAATTCTATGAAGTCTAACCATTTTTCAATCCTTATGATGTGCATTTTTTCTCTTTGCTCTTCCTAACCACTGGCATTTAGTTAAATACAAAAAAAATTAGCATTGCCGGTCGGACGGCTCGTTGCATACGGTGCCTTTACATATTTTTAAAGGCATTATCTGTACAAAGGACCCTAGAGAGAGATCTCAATCTAGCAGTCTTCTAAATCTATTTCCATGTGTGCACTGATGAGAAATTGTTATTGCCTATTAATTATGTCTGAGGACATTGCCATATAGCCTTTCGTTTTAAAGATCTGACGAAAAACGTAATCGAAATAAAAAAAAACGAGTTGCACTCCGGGAGTGCCGGCAGAAGTGAAAACCTTTACACGATTCGCGCTTAACACTCAAATATGTCACAAGACATGTCTTTGACATTGTCAAGAAATAATAATGTTTGTTTATTTACTTTTTTGACGTAGTACATTTGACATCGCAATCTGTCATAGAATTAAAATTCCATATCCAACCTCCCTGTACTACTCATAATCGCGAATACTAAAAATAAAAATTATAATAGGCGTGGCATTACGGTTTCCGTCTTACGAATTTCCACGATTAGGACACGTGACCTGACGCGAGTTTATCATTTTTTACCCATACCAAAAAAAGTGCGCAACGCCGCTAAAGAAAGTTTTCACTTCAAAAAATATTTGAGCATTTCAAGATTAATGTATCACGTTTTTAGTGTCTAAATATCAAACACATACCTAGCCAAATAAACATAAATCACAAAAGATGAACACTCTCAGTACCTACTAAATCGAAAATGATATATGTTTATTAAAATCTGATCGCGAATGTCAAAAGAAAATAAATAATTTAAGCTTACACAGGAAAACACCACGATATTTCTTTCGCTCTTTACACAGTCCCTATAAGGAAATAAGTTATGATTTATGCGCGCAAAATGTGTTGGAAACTGTGGAGCTCTGTAAGCACGCGTTAACGACCAATTCTGTTCTGACAATGCAATTTACGTTTTACTGCTACATGATAGTTATTTCAGGTTTATATTGTATTTATTGTTTGTTTTTTTCAAAATTATTCAGTCAAAGTGTTACACTATGTTTGTTAATTAAAGACCGACCAATTGTGAGCCGGACTCGCTTACTTGGACTTCTAAGTACCCACCCCCATAATAAATCTAAGAAGTTTTTTTGCATATGTTAGGATTTAGAGCTACTGACTTTGTAAAACTATTGCGGCTAAGGCTCATATAAGGCAGCGCCGTGGCTTAATGGGTTATGACTTGCCTACTGAACTGAGGGGCGTTGGATACAATCCACCATAGAACAATCATTTATGTGAACTTGAGACTGATTGTTTTACATGTATAATATAGATGTTTGTACAAAAAAAAGTATATATATGTATAAGAACTGTTTACTTGTATCCACAGTACAGACTTTGTTTAGTTTGGGTCCAGACGGCGCTGTGTTTAATGTCCAAAAATCATTTTTATTCATATTTATTATATGTAATATGAACAGCTTTAGATCAAACTTACATTATATTTTTTTAGTATTTTTTATCTAACCCCTTAACACAGGGACTCTAATGTGCTAAAAGAAAAAAGCTAAACTTTATCGATTCAATTTTTTTAAAGAATTAATTGAAATACTTACAACTGTGCCGATATACCCGTAGAAAAAAAAGGGAGCGATTATGTAGTGTTGCGCACTAATTTATCTAAACCTACACCAAATTTCCCATTTTCAACTCCTCGCAGTTTCCATTAATAAATATACAAATTCATATATTGTTATGACATGTACTTTTGAAGGGTTGGTTAGAGTCATAAAGTTAACAATGAATTACTTGCTATATTCACTGTTAACCAGTTGATCATTTGATCAAGGAATTATAAAGCGTGCGGCTGCTTGTGCAATATGTGATGTTTTAGCAACACCTAGAAAATCACGTAAAACTTACTTGTTACACTTATTCGTAGCAATTATTCGAAACACTTACTATTATAACTGACCTGTAGCATTTATTCGTAGCACTTACTATTAGCACTTACTTGTAGCATTTATTCGTAGCACTTGCTATTAGAACTTACTTGGAGCATTTAATCGTAGCACTTACTATTAGAACATACTTGTAGCATTTACTATTAGAACTCACTTGTAGCATTTATTCGTAGCACTTACTATTTGCACTTACTTGGAGCATTTATTTGTAGCACTTACTATTCGAACTTACTTGTAGTATTTATTCGTAGCACTTACTGTTTGAACTTACTTGTAGCATTTATTCGTAGCACTTACTATTCGATCTTACTTGGAGCATTTATTCGTAGCACTTACTATTAAAACTTACTTTGAGCATTTATTCGTAGTTTATACCTTACACGTAGCACATATCAGTAGAACTTACTGGTATGCAGGTTTCATCGCTGTGTTTTCTTTTACCAAAAAATCAGTGTTTTGAATAAACAATGTACTTAAAATTGAAGAAAAAGGCTTATTTGTAGACACCAGGCTAAATTCCTAACCGTCACAACATTAGGCAGACAGCAAAACCACTACACCACCACCAACCTGTTAGCGTTTAAAAATGTAATAGATCAGTTCGTGATACTGGAAAAATGTAAGGTATGAAACAAAATGTTATTGCTTTAGAACACGAGAAGGTGTGATGGAAGTGCTTATAATTTACTAGACGTAAGGTTCCGAGTAAAGGGTGAGTTCTGTTGAATTGCTGTATTTCCTTAATAACCGGCATTATTCTCTCCATGCTATTGTGACAAGAGTGCGCAATCTGAATTGTCGTCTAGAGGAAATTAACTAATTTATTTAATGCGTTTACATGAACACGGTAATTTGGTTCTGTAAAGATTAGAGTCTTGAGTAGTAGCATTTTTGGTGTCGGTCTCGTGTCCCCCCTGATGGTTCCCCTCGGGGAGACACCAGGATTTTTTTTAACTAATTCGGTTTTGTAAAGCAATGATTCAAGAAAATATTGACCCAGCATGGATTATCTTCAAAAACTTTTAATGTTGCGCATGCCACAATTACTACGGTGTTTGTTGTCATCAGTTATGTCTGCAACATTAAAAGGAGAATTAAATTTAAATGATTTTTCGAACATAAGAAAAATAAGAATAGCATGACTTGCCGATAGCAAGTCTAAATTAATTACTTTTTTTTTTAAATATAAGCACATAGGTTATACGGAATATTGGACTCAAGTGCGTGGTGATCCAAGTGTTTACGATATTCTTTAACACGCTTGCACGGTAACAACGCAACACATTATGTTGAAATAAATATTGGTTAAAATGGTTCGTGGACTTTTTTCGCACGCCGCACGAAAGCGCACTAGTCAGTAAGTTAATCCTACACTGATAACTAAATTATAATCCATACTAAAATTATAAATGCAAAAGTAAATCTGTCTGTCTATTTTTTTTCTCTTCATGCTAAAACCGCAGTTCTGATTGAGAAACAATTTGAGTAAATAGCTTGAGTCCCGAGGAAGGACATAGGCTACTTGAAAACGTAAAGTGTGAGTTGGTTTTTTTCTATAATTGAGAAGTTTTTTTTTTTTTTTTTTTTTTTATACCACTAAGGTGGCAAACAAGCCTACGGTCCGCCTGATGGTAAGCGGTCACCGTAGCCTATGGACGCTTGCAACACCAGGGGCATCACTCGCGCGTTGCCGACCCTTCAGAAATCTAATAACTTCTTTTTTGAAGAACCCCATACTGTAGTCCTTAGAGAAAACCTTGGCAGGGAGCTCATTCCACAACCCAAGGGTTCGCGGGAGGAAGTTTCTCTGAAACCGCACTGTTCGCGACCATTTTGGTTCCAAAGTGTGAGAATGAATTCCCTGTCGATGGCGAGCGGTGCGATGGTAGTAAGTAGCCGTGGGCATCATTTCGAACAATTCCTCAGAACACAATCCATTGTACAAGCGGTAGAACACACACAGGGAGGCAAAGTCTCTCCTCAGACTTAAGGGCTCGATACCGCAAGTGAGTTTGGGATCGTCGACAATTCTCACAGCCCGTCGTTGAACCGAGTCAAAAGGGCCAAGCTGGTATCCGGGTGCACCCGCCCAGAGATGGCAGCAGTACTCCATATGGGGCCGGACTTGCGACTTGTAAAGTAGCAACCTTTGCCCCGACGTGAAGTACTGCTTCGCTCTGTTGAGTACACCAAGTTTTTTGGACGCCAGCTTTACCTTGCCTAGCAAATGATCTCGGAACTGAACATCGCTGGAGATGTCAACGCCAAGGATCCCAATGCTCTTGGAGATGGAGAGGGGAGTGTTCTGGAATTGTGGGACTACAGTGAATGGGGTTTTTTTTGAAGTAACTTAGACTACGGATGAGGATTCACTGCACAGACAGCTTAGAAGACAAAAAGTTGCGGTACTAAGACTGCCGAAGCTCAACACAGATGATGCGGTTGCTGGCACGGCGGGCGGAAGGGCCCTGATCCCCCTCTGTTGTAGTAGCCGGGTCCACTCCGGTCTCCTTCTCCGGCACGACTACTACTTCAGAGACTTTACACAGGTTGGCGGAGCAGCCTCCCTGGGCGGAGATTAAGTGATCCCTGGGTTCGGGAACCCGTTCAACCTGCGGGCGGCCAGCGGTCAGCCGTTTCATCAGGTCTCCCTGACCGCCGTACCAGCACGCCGCGTCTACGCCGAGCAATGACAGCAACAAGCACCGTCGGTCCTCCGCTGTCCGCGCAGCGAATCCTCAAAGAGAGAGCTCTGGCAACCTTACTCACCGCCAGGAACACAACACTACTCAATGTTAGTGTTATTGTGGCCGCGGTTTTCTGTAAGGTGGAGGTACTTCCCCAGTTCGGGCCGCTCATTCGAGCAAGTACTCGCTATGCCCCGCTTTATTTGTTCGGGCAGCTTATTCGAGCGAATACTTGCAGTGGCCTACCTCTCTACCGACCGCGGGCATAAGCTAATAAGCTATATTTAACCGAATTGAAAAATAAATGTAATATGTGTTTAACTACCACAAGCTGTATTTTAATACTTAAAGCGGTGCGAAATGCTTCTTTACGAGCAATTTTCAGAATATAACTTAATGTGAATATAATAGAATTTTCAGTATGAATTATATGATACGCAAATATACGGAATAATAACTCAATCTTTCTAAAGGTACTTGAGGGGTCCCTGTATGGAAATAAGTTGTGATTTATGTAAGTAAAATGTGTTAGAAACTGAGGAGCGACGTAAGCTCGCGTTAACGACTAACGATTTTGACTGCAATTTGCGCTTTAGTGTTACTACGTGATATTTGGTTCTTATTAGATTTATATGTAATTCAACTTATAAGTTAAGTGAGTTGTGTTAATTATATTATATTATTATTGTTTTGGTAAAAATTAAAATTCAGTATAGTCAACTTAAAAAACTTACATCTGTATTTAGACTGAATCACCTAAAATGATAATTTTCTACATGAATCTAAGGAAGTTTGTATAAAAATTCATCATTGGTATTTGAAAATCATGCCGTAGTGGGCAAAATAGGGGATGAAAATTTGTATTAGAATTCCGATTTTTTTGTAAGCAAAACAATAAACAGTTTAAAAAATTTTTTCATAAGTTCACGCGGGCGAGTCGTGGGATAAAGCTGGTGTAAAATAACCCTGAAAGTATAAATAAAAAGTATATAGGTAAGTATTTGTATATTGTTCGGTAAACATAGTTCAAGCTTGTTATGGAAACAGACGGTGGCGACGTCATGTGATGTGTCCAGTTTAATAGTAATATTATTTATATAAAAAGTGTTTTTTTTTTATTGATATTATTAATTGTTTTTAATTAAAATTAGTTAATGAATAAAGTTGTACTTACACTGTTTGCCTCCTACTTTTCTATGAGTATATCTCTTACACACTTAGGTTTGCTGTATGAAATCTCCGTTAAGTGATAAGCTCACCTTTTTACTTATAAGTTAATCTTTTGTTTGTGTGCTAATATGTGTGTTGTATTGTACAATAAAGAGTTATATAGTATTTATTGTTCATAATTTATCGCGTTAGGTTAAGTTGACTATATCACAAGATTTTTGTCTCCGCTGTGCACATCTTTTTAAATACAATATGCTGAATGATGCATTTCCTAAGAAAGTTAGCCAGCTGTCACACAAATCTGATAGGTACCTAAGTAAAACATAAAACTTAAGAATAACAATGTGCATATGAATTGTTTACATACGTTGCATTAGGTACGGTTTTTTTATTTTTTAGAAACAATAACAACTAATATTAGATTTCTTTTAGATTAGCAAAAATATGTTTGTAGCAAAGCACGTAGCATAGTCACGTAGCCACGTAGCTTTAACTCGCACCTTCGTAGCGGCGTAGCGGTTGCTACAGAGACGTCCGCTACCGCAAATGAGCTACATTAATCATGTTTATCACGTCAACTAAATGTCTGAACTTCCTCTATTAACAGATTCAGAAAAAGAATTATTTCTTGTAACAGTTAAATATTCAAAAGTATTTTACAATATTTTTGTCCGCGGCTTTAACCGCGCTAAGATGACCGGCTTGAGATTTCTACGGCAACACCTTGATTATAGTCAAAAAGTTTCCTACAAAAAGCTATAGTTCGCCAACGTGGAATTCAGTTATTGCGTTTTCTGCATGAAATTTCAAATTTTCCGGGATAAAAGTAGCCTATGTCCTTTTTCGTCTTCTCAACTATCTTTGTATTTTAGTATTTCATTAATAAATTAATATAAAAATATATTTTTTTTGTTAACTTTTTGCTTCCAAAGCTTAAAAATTTTCAATAGCGTGATCTAAAATCTGAAAAAATCATGACTGCTTAAATCATAACTTAACAAAAAATATTTTGGATAAAATCGATTCATAAGTTTTTATATCTCATATATCTGCAATAATAAAATTATTTAAGATTTAGAAAATATCTACAGAATCCAAACTTAATGCGTGTAAGACACGAACTTGGCCGGTTTTTTTTTATATGAACTACTTTTGACAGCAGATCCGTTAGGAAATTTAAGTAAACTCAATCTTCCATATTTTTTAAGCTTTTTAACCATAGGTTATTAAAATCCAAAAAAGTCACGGTAATAAAACGTTGTCAATATTTCCAATGAAAATTATTAAAGATATCCGCAACAATTCTCATGGAAACCGTAATGGTGCAACCAGTTCGGTTTCAGAGAAACTTCCTCCCGCGGACGCTTGAGTTGTGGAATGAGCTCTCTGCCAAGTTTTTCTTGGACCACAGTAAAGGGTTCTTCAAGAAAGAAGATATTATATTTTTTTAAGGGTTGGCAACGCGCGACTGACACACCTGGTGTTGCAAGCGTCCATTTATAGGCTACGGTGACCACTTACCTTCAAGCGGACTGTAAGCTTGACAGTAACTCATCTTAATGCGATTACTAACAAGACGCACTTGACCAGTTTTTACGGTTCAATAAGCAAATGGCAAAAACTGAACTCATATTTTTGTTATGACCGTAGCCTCCTTCCTAGCCTTTAAAAGACCCCGCTGTTATAGTCCATCATGCGGGTCCAGTGGGAATTGTGGACTTCACAGTTGTTTATTTTACCATATGCAAATGCATGTTTTCTAACGATGTTTTCCTTTACCGAAAAGCTGATAGAGTGAATAAACAAAGTCCTTGAGAAATTAAAAAAAGACTCATTGGTACACGCCGGACTCGAAACTCCACCCCTCAGAACGAAAGGCAGACACGGCAACAAGTATATGGATCTTCCCCTGTTATTAGTGTATTAGTGGTACAAATAGTTGCATTATATTAAAACACATGAGACGGTTGTTTCTAAAGTAGTTTTATTTGTCACAATTAAGGTTCGATCGCGTTTTGGTGACTCTCAGTAACGAATTAAGCCAGTGCGGGGTCTGTAGCAAATTATGACAAGGTGGTCTTCCGGTTGTTTTGAAGGTGATGTAGAGCATATGAGTTATTTATGACATAAGGCAAGGAGGCATGCGACAACGAATATATAATAATAATAATAAATAATAAATATTTTTGAACATTACATACGTCTGGCCCCAAAGTAAGCAAAGCTTGTGTAATGGATACCAGACAACGGATAAATACATACATATCATACATAAATACACCCAGACTCAAGACAAACACAAATGTTTATTACATAAATGATTGTCCAGTGCGGGAATCGAACCCACACCCTCTGCACAGCAGCCGCTCACACTACCAACTAAGCTGCGAGGGAGTTAATATTCGGTAATGGTATATTAAAAAAAACGATATGGTATGAGATAATGACTGAATGGTGTATAGATAAATGTGGCTCTGTGGTTCAGTCGGTAATAACCCAACTGCTGAATCGAGGGGCTTGGGTTCGAATACCGCTAAAGACAAACATTTATATGGATTATATATTTGTGTTTGTCTTGAGACGGTGTTTTCAGATTCAGATTCTTTTTTTGCTTCAAACACAGATAAATACAGATTTTGTTAATTATTTTTTTAGTACTGTGATTGAACATTAGCAATGGTGTGCAAAGTAATAATTAAGTTAATATAATAATTATTAACTAAAGTAACAGAAGAAAAAGAACATCAAAATTACAGGAACAATCAATTACTTCCACACAACACTACACTAAAAATTATTTTTGAGCCATTTGCTTAGTTTTTTTTTTAAATTGCTACATCGCGCAGATTTTATTTCTTTAGGAAGAGCGTTGTTAATCACTATGCACATTAGAAATGCTTGCATAATATTTATTTACAAAAACACTATATATATATATATATATATATATATATATATATATGTTATATCCTTTATCTGGTTTCCATACTACAAGCTTAGCTTAGTTTGGGACCAGATAGCGCTGTTTATAATGTCCAAAAACATTTTATGTGAAAACAAACTAAATATTCGTTATAGAGCAAAGCCTTGTCAAAGATCAAAAATGTATTGAAAAAAAGCACGGCTTATATCGCTTGATCGAAATTTGGCACATACTCAAGTCCCTAAGACACTTTGACACACACAACAAAGTAAGCCATTACTTAGTTACTTGTATCTATAATCTGATCTATCAGAGAAACGTAAACGCCCTCCATGGCTACAAGCACCAAATAGAGAGCAGCGTACCATTACACTGAACTACAAATCAAGCACATTGAAGCTTGCTTCCTGTCTGCCTTGGAGAAACACCACAGTGTTTTGCTTGGCTAAATACTGCTGCGTTAGTGTGACTCAGCGTAATCAAAGACTTACCTAAGTACCTTTGGATTATATGCCTCCATTACTGACTTCTACTATTTTTTTTCTAAATAATAAATTTACAGCAATAAAATACACAATATGTATAATTTTAAACTACCTCTAAATGTAATACAATCTATTTTCATTATTTTTAAATTACCTATTGAAATAAAGTGAATATGGTAGATGAAAGTAAAAATGCAGTTCATTTAATTTCATATAACAATTCATTAGGTATCTAGTGATTTAAAAGATATAACACTTGCGTAAATGTTTGACTAGCAAGCTATATTAGTAGCTACAGTTCGTGCAAGTATTCTTCGGTTATACAACGTTATTCCCGCGGAAACTTTAAAAGTTTCTGCGATAAATAGCCTATGTGCTATTTCTCCGCTCGGAATCCGTTTATTTATTAAGAGAAAAAAAATTAAAACCTGAAATTTTATGACTTTAAATGTTAACAGGTACATTAGGAATAAAAAAACGTAAAATGCCCCCGATGCCCAGTTACTCCCGAGAAATAGTAGAGTGAAAAATATTTTTTTTTTAATTTCAGGCTTACTGTGACGTCCTTTCGAAAAATTGCTTTGCTTTTCTTACCTTTTATTTTCGTCTTTTAAGGCACAGTGACTACTTAACTAGCTTTTTCATAACAGCTTATCATTAGTTATAAATAACTGGTTTGTAACATTCATGAAATGTGTTTCGTACAAAGAGTAGATAGTCACTGTACCTTAATATACTCGTAATTCCGTAAATTATAAGATCTGTAACATTTTAGATTGTTTATTTAGGTTACTATGTAAATACAGTAGTGACATCGCCTTAAGCGGTGTGGTTACAAAGCAACTGAAAGAAGGTATGTACGTGTTAATTTACACAACAAGCCCGTTCCTTTATTGCTCTAACGTTTGCTGTCAGTGGGTATGATGCAGGTTCACTTTGCTGCCGACGTATGGTAGTAATATAATAACATACAAAAGGAATGGTAAACAATATATGTTTTTATCTTCATATATGAAATTATAAATAGAATTACCAGTTTAGTTAGGTACCTTAAGCATTGCTTAAGCAGTGCAGTAATTTGGTAATAGAAAACGCTATTTCGCAACGATTTCAAAAAAAAATATAGTTAGTAACAAAGCCTTCAATGACTCCAAAAATATAGTTAGTAACAAAGCCTTAAATGACTCCAAAAATATAGTTAGTAACAAAGCCTTAAATGACTCCAAAAATATTGTTAGTAACAAAGCCTTAAATGTCTCCAAGAATATAGTTAGTAACAAAGCCTTAAATGATTCCAAAACAGTTTAATTTTCTTGCGCGAAGGGTTAAAACGGAGGCCTATTGTTGTTACTCACGTGTCCGTCTGTCCATCGTCTATCACACATGTTTTCAGCCAAACGGTTAGAGTTACAGTCTTTAAATTTTGACAGCATAGGCATCTTGCTGACCCAAACCCACATATTTGTCAAAAAATATTTTTTAACGTTAAATGGGGGCGCAAAAAAAATTTTGATATACCTCATTGAATGAAGTTTCGTTGTTAAGAGCTCGTTGAGTAGATAAATACGGTATTTTTTTAAAAAAAAATATTGGAAAACAAAGAAATGAGACGCCACCAGAGTCACCCTTTTTTACAACATTTAGTTCTGAAGATTTTTTTTGCTTCTCATTGACCTATGAACTTGATTTTTGGTGATAATGCTTATTATTACGTATATATTATATATATCATCAATATAAATAAAAATTTTCATGCAGTCAAAAGATTAACCTCGATCCAGGACCTGAACCTGCAACGCCATACATTCCGTGTAAGTGCTCTTCCAATTGAGCTATCGAGGCACAATTCTGGCTGATGAAAATTGCAACTACATCTTCATTGCTCTGGAAATACGCTCATAACGAACGTCATAAAAAACTCCTAGTGACTATAAAGTTCTAGTTCATCATTCTATCAATCATAAACGAAGAAAAAATATTTGTGTGTATTTATATTGTATTTCTTAATTCTATGAATATTTTATGTGTGTGTAAGATTGATGTACTAGGACTTTATAAGTCACTAGGAGTTGTGAGATTTTAACGCCCATCATCGCCAGTGGCTCTGTTCTCGAACTAATAACTACGCAGGGATATCTGCTCATCAATTTGCTCTGACCTATGGATTCTCTCAGCTGGTAATTTATCCAACGAGAATAACAGATATACACGAGCTCCTTACTGGACCTTCTGCTGACTACACGTCCGCAGAACTCTCCGCTATTCCGTCTTAGTGGATGCGCCTTTTGGCCCCTCGGACCGCTGTCTCGTTTGGACTCGAGTGTCTTGCACACAACCCGATCCACTTGGGGAAACTTATTGGGATGGGAATGGATTGCGTAAGTTTTATGCATCGTGCCCGTGGAGGCAGTTTTGCTTTATCTTAGAAGATCCTGACGTCTGCGCAGCCGCACTGAGTCACTGAGACAATCATTGCTGGTACGCAATGTTTTATAACCTGTGAGTAGATGCTGGTGTAAAAAAACGACTGTGGTTTATCGGTCTTGCAGAGTAGCTAAGCTAGCTTGACATAGCGAAGGCGTTCTATCAGGTCTAACACCAAGGTCTTCTTTCGCAACTTAGATAGAAGGACGAAGGAAGAACTCAAGCCTCGTGTCCGACAAACGCATAAGAGCCGTAGATGAAGGTAGTTGCTCTGATAGCATGGACATTAATGCTAGTGTCCCGCAAGGCTCTGTGCTGTTCCTACAGCATATCAATGACATGTTGCCCATCAACAACATACATTGCTATACAGACGACAGTACTGGAGACGCTAATTATACGGGCCGCGCAAATATCCCACGTTCCGTTGTGAAGGAAAAGCGAAGAGAACTTGTGTCTCAAATCAAGACCGCTATGTCCAAGGTCTCTGACTGGCGACGGAAAAACTTGGTACAATTTAACCCTACGAAGACACAAGTCTGCGCGTTCACTGCTAAAAAAACCCCATATACTGAGACCCCACATTTCCAGAACACTCTCCTTTCCATCTCCAAGAACATTAAGATCCATGGCATTTATATCTCCAGCGCTGTTCAGTTCCGGGAACATTTGCAAGACAAGGTGAAGCTGGCGCCCAAAAAACTTGGTGTACTCAACGGAGCGAAGCAATACTTCACCTCTGGGCAAAGGTTGCTGCTTTACAAGTCGCAAGTCCGACCCCATATGGCGTTCTACTGCTATTTCTGAGCGGCTGTACCAGGAAACCAGCTTGGCTCTTTTGACTCTTTTGACGTGTTTCAACAACGGGCTGTGAGAATCGTCGACCATTCCAAATTCCCAATCGGATGTTTTCTGAGAAATTGTTCGAAATGATGCCCACGGCTACTTTCTACCATCACACCGCTCGCCATCGGCAGGGAATTCATACTCACACCTAAGAACCTAAATGGTCACGTACAGTGCGGTCTTAGAGAAACTTCCTTCTGCGACCGCTTAGGTTGTGAAATGAGCTCCATAGGCTATGTGGTGATCGCTTACCATCAGCTGAACTTGCTTAAGCTTGTTTGCCACCTCATTGGTATAAAAAAAACATACTTATCATTTAAGATCTATATTTCTGAGGATATCAACATAAAACTAACTTTTACCTTTTTGCACACAATGAATTAACCATTTACTTTATAATAAACACACTATTACAAATGGTTTTTTAGAAGTCATATCCATTTTCTCAGGTGCATTGTAAATAAAATATCTATTTGTTATTTTTTTTATTATAAAAATTACAAAAAGGCAATTTTAGTAATTAAATCTTTGAGAATTAAATAGTTCTACTAAATAATCAAATAAGAAAATTCAAAGCAGGTTTCTTCAGCAGTCATATCATAAGGCTCGAAACAAAAGATTTTATTCAACAGTCATTCATGCTAGTGGCATAAAATTTATTTACATTGAGTGGTATAAGTCGACTTGGTCCAATAAAAACTAAACATTTTACTGTGGATATAGATTAATGTCGATCTATTTTCAAGAAGTATATTGTGTTAACATCAAAGTGTATATTGGTATAGTCAAACATTGATCATTTCTGTGATTTGGAGCCGCTTCTGTGCAAAAAATGTAGTAAATATATTAATCTCCATCTCCTAACACTATACAAGTGTAAAATAGCTGTAAAGGATCTCTTAACTACATTAAACTACGACGAAACGGAGAACATGCTGCTTGTTCCCTAATGACCCCAACGACCTGCCTAACATCATTTTATTTTTCATTCATTCACTCTTACAAACTCCCTCGCTATCACACTTACAAATACACACACACACACACACAGACACCCACCCAAACACACACACACACTCACACACACACACACATATACATTTCAAAAGTTTTTATTATATTTACTGAATTTGCTAGTTTAACGATAAGTTAAACCAATACGAAACCAATCTATCAATTTCCCGTTTAAACTATAAATAAAATTTCACAGGCAAAAATCCACTCCTGTTTTTGTGTACCGAGTAATATCGACTATTCAAGCAATAAAACTGGCCTAGTAAGTTTATACGATTAGCTCAAAATACAATGTACCGCACTCGAACTCGTACCTACCCACATAGCCTGCATTGCTTAAATAATGTATTACCTATGTACGTATCTATTATTCAGTTTATACGACAACAATGTTAAAGTCATCTACTAACTATGCTGTGCAGTAGCATAGGTAGTAACCTATTTATTGTCAGTATTCTTGTCGGACTTTTTGTATGTACTTGACAATGCCTTGTCTTGTTCTATTCCGTGTACCTATATATAATTCTTGGTGTTACTTAATTAAAATAATAAGATATTATTATTTTTACGATCTTTTCAACGCTTCAAGTAAGTTACCTTATTAATTGTAATTATTAATTTAATTAATTAAGTTGGTTCGATGTTTCCCCTATTTTTTTTTTGTTTCTTTTCTCACATGATTTTTGTCTATCATCACCAAGCTGCTGCTTCAGTTTAGGAAGTGACTCTTAGCAGCTGTAATACAGGCTCAACCTAGCATAGCTGCTTATGTTACCATCTGTACTGCACATCTTTATTATATTAATAGGTTATACCTACTATTAGTACTTAACCCTTTGAATTAAGCCTTTGTAGATCTAGTTTATGTTTGTGATTTAATAATTTTTGATGATTAAAATTATTATTATTATTATTTAACACCAGATTTCTCAAAAGATGCATTTCGACTTATAACAATAATGTTAAACATTTAGTCGTGAATAAAAATTAATGTCAATTTGTATTCTATAAAGTATATAATATTGATTCATGAAAAGTTATAAGTTAACATTGATCTTTTAACAACTGATATATGAAAAGATAAAAATGAACTTATGTCGATTAACACAACCAAAATACAAAACTGTTAAATGTTATCTTTAATTGCACCATTTTTCGCAATATAATTCTCCAAATATACTATTTGGCACAATCCTAACGTCGTCATTTTAAGAGATAACTTAGCTCCGATCACACCAATAGATGCGCATTTTTTTTCAGAATTGTGATTTATATAACGCAAAAAGGTCATAAGTCTACTTTAACACCTTTTCACTAGAGGCACAGATATGTTTATAGCTAGCTTTGCTTGCGTCGCTGTCTAGGTGCAATCTTGAAATTTAATTTTTGTGCAATTTATCAGTCCGTTATAAAACAATAAACAGTGTGAGATTGATTTAATATAACCACTTGTAAGAGTATTTACTTAAATGTTTCAGAATTTGAAACGAGGCGCGGCGCTGTAATCCCTAAGAGTCAGTTCTGTTTTACGATCGTCGTGCCGGGAAGAAACTTACCCAACTTCTTTATGATCTTAATTTCCAAGTATGCGGCATCAGGAGTATTTATGACTCTTTTGGGAAGAAGTATTACAGGTTCGTTGAACTTTGTCAGTAACAAAAGTTTTTGTTTTAATTTCTTTCTGGTGCTGAATATATTGTTTATTGTAAGGTTACATAAACTTTATTTTTATTTAATTGTAAATATGTATATGTGCAAAGTATGGTATATGTCTAACACCAGCCTTCATCATTCAGCAAAATCTTTATAGAATTCCATTCCCATAGCCAAATCCGTCTGCCCGTCCATCTGTATGTCACACGCCTAAAATTCTGTAAATCATTGTATCGATTCCAATAAAATTTTACACAAATATTGTCTAATGTCAATGATTTTCGGCTTTGTTTTCTGGGCCAATAGGTTACCACTGTCTACCACTATTTGTGCAAATTTAGAAGCGTACATATTTTGCATTAGGTTGTTATAAAAATAAGTAAAACAAGTTATTAGAGCATTGACTAACATTTTTGCGAAAAATTGTATAATGCGACTATCTGATATCTGTAATGTAATACTGTGAAAACGTTAATTACCAGACAAGAAACGACAGCATGAATTAGTCACGTAGAACGCCAAAACTAATATAAAAACATCTTAAATATTATAATATAAAAAACTTAAAAACTTTGAAAACCGTACAACTATCCATATGCGAAACATTATGTTTTTTTATTACACAAATAATATTGTGATTCAAATATCAAATTTACAAACACATTAACGCATTCATATTAGTTTAGAATTTCTTTGCACTGAAATACTAACACCTTTTCAAAGCAAATATACTACAGCACAATTCCATTTATAGAGTTAAAAACCGTTAGTGCTAAAGTTAAATTAAAGGTTGATGATAATTAACGAAGGAAGCTGCATTTTACGACGTACCTCACGCTTTGCTTTGAATTTGCTCGTTCCACGATTACAAACATGTTGGTAACGCATTAGTTAGACGCTCATTGTGTCGGTTCATAGTGTTTTGTTATAACTAATTGGCAGGAAGGCGTCTCATCATTAATTTTAAGACATCGCAGCGTGAGGAGCAAAGTTAGGGAAGGCATAATAATACGGAATTCGAAAATATGTTTGTTCCTCAGTTTGAGCTTAAGGATTTTTTTGGGCAAAAAGAGTTATAATATGTATATGTATATTGGTTAAGTATTAAAGTATAGTAATACGTACTTATAATATAAATTTTTAATTCTAATATAAATTAAATAATAATTTAAATTCAAAGAACTTCTTTTGTATTTATTTAAATATTTATGCAAATTTGATATCAAGCAAACACTTATCAGGTAGTATATTGTGCAAAATTTAAAGAGCTAGGCGGAGTTGCTCGGTTTACTGTGTACTAGATCAGAATGCAGCACTCGCCGGGCGCTGCCGCGGCACACTTAGCTATCTATAAATAAAACCTAACAGCTCATCGCTACGCTCCTTGCAACCTAATTGTCTGCGTTTTAGTTCATAAGATACGTGTGTAGAACGCGGCATGCAAATCGTTTAACGATACACTTCAAGAGATGTAATTGATGTTAAAAAGATAAATTATAAAATGGCGTCTTATCATGATCTACCTAGGCACACCGTTATCCGCCGAATTATACGATTGACCGTCGATAAATGCATCACGCGACAGCTGATTTTTTCTCTTATGTTAATCAACATTTAGGTTTTCTTTTTTACCATGTCATGGCATAATGTTCAGAGTTTAAAAAAGATAGCTTAAAATACATTATACAAGCTTTAAGAAGTTGTAAATGCTATTCTTCAACAGAAATTGTAATCATTAACAATATTTCGTATCATATTTTATTTAAATAAAGTCTTTTACAGCAGAAAAACAGACAAGTAAACCTCGGGTACAACTCGGGTATATCGGGGATATTTTCGCTTAAAGGGCTTGATTCAAATGTTTTCCTTTTTTAGTTTTGCGGCCACTTACAATTCTATTATATAACAAAAGAACACCTAAAAACAAACCAAAGCTGCTATGGGAAGCGTGTCTCTAAATTGCATCAGGGCCGAAATATTTTACATAATATTTTTATTTATATGTTAATAAAAACTTGAGAAGAGAGTTTTTCTCCCTGTGTGTGTGTGGTCTACCGCTTGTATAATGGAATGTGTTCTGAGGAATTGTGCAAAATGATGCCCAAGGCTATTTTTTATCATTGCACCGCTCGCCATCAACAGGGAATTCAGCCTCACATCTAAGAACTGGTCACGTGCAGAGCCGTTTCAGAGGAACTTACTCTTGCGCACGCTTGGTAGGTGGTAGGTATAAGCCTTGGCAGGGACAAGGTTTTCTCTAAGGATCACAAAATGTCGTTTTTTAAGAAAGAAATTATGAGATTTTTAAAGTGTCGGCTACGCGCAAGTGATTTCCCTGGTGTTGCTAGCGTCAATAGGCTGTGGTGACCACTTACAATCAGGCGTAACGTTATCTTGATTGCCACTTTAGTGGTATAAAATAAATAAATTAAAGTTTAATTAATAAATAAAAGTAAAAATTTATTAGTATTTCTTTCACGGTTTTCCGATGCACATTTTTCACGATAACGAAGTCTAAATAATGTTTTTCTCTGCTTACGCACCGATACTGTTTATTTTAATGCCACTAAGGTTGCAAACAAGCATACGGTCCGCCTGGTGTTAGTAAAACCAATAGGGACACGAAACACGTGTTGGTAAACCCTTTAGGAATGTAATCACGCCATTTTTGAGCCCCTAGCATTAAGCTATCATATACTTTATATGTTGAACCTTTACAACACGTAGTTACTAGGTACTTATTGTAGGAGTTCTTTTAAAATCTGTATTTCGACTCGCAAAAATCGGATAATTCATTTCATCAGTAAAGTCCCATTTATTCACCATTTGACAGTCGTATAGCATACGTTAGTAATTTTCTTTACTATCCCGTGTATTTTTAAGCCCTTGGCATAATTTTTTGAAATTTTTGAAGTTTTCTTAATTTATTTTGGAAAAAAACTGCTTTGTTGAAGCATTACGAAATGCTAAACGGGACCCTAAATTCAAAATTTAAAAACAAACGTGATTTGTTTGCCGTTTTTATAGATAATGTTACGGAACCCTTCGTGCGCGAGTCCGATTCGCACTTGGTCAGTTGTTTAATTGGCCCTGTACTTTCGGTGACAATCCAATACCTACAAGTAAATAAATTTACAAACTCATATTCCCTTTTTACAAAATTTATATTAGATATCTTAGACTGAGTTACTCACTGTCTTTTACATACTTGGAGATCAATCCATGCACCAGATTGAGCAACAATATAAATACGGCATTAAAATAAATGTACTGGCAATATGTGCTGACGAATTTAAGATCTAACTTTCTTGTACAATTGTATTTCCGCAAACATGAGCCGTGTTGCTTTCAATTCCCTCAACCCTCAACCACACACCTTTTATTATTTACTAGACGGCATGAATTTATTTCTACGCACAGACATGTGCGAAAACGCAATGTGGTTTCGTCTCACATAGACAGGAAGTACCAAAATTTGAAACGACATATTATTAGTTTTAAAATTTAGGCTATACATATTTGGTCTTTATTTTAACTGTGATCTCACAAAATGGTGGTATAGAGAGAGGTGGTGCTCAGTATCATATCAAATCCAGGTCGAGTGATAAAACGTAACATTTCTGTTTTATGAAAATTATACCTAATATATAAATTCTGGTCTGATTTGTTCTTCAGGTGAGATGGATTACGCCATCATAATAAGGATTGTTTATGCATACGTTTGTAAAAGACAATGGATTTAATCCTCGACGGAGGTTATCAGTAGGCAGGTATACACTCACATCGTGACAGCTTTGTCAACATAACAGGTGATCTCTATTATTAATTCAATGAAAATTTTAAAAAACATATTTTTATTTATATATGTTTATCTTTACAATCACACTGATATTATAAAAGCGAAAGTTTTTGAGTGTGTTTGTATGTTTGTTACGCTCAAACGGATAGACCAATTTTGATGAAATATAGTGTGAAGGTAGCTGACAATCTGGATTAACACACACATGCTTTCCTGAAAAATTTAAATTTTCCGCAAGAATAACTATAACCGAGCTTAAACGAAGTATAGCTGAAGCTATATAAAGGACTTCCATGACGGATGGAGCCGTTGGCAAAATCTAGCATTGTTATATTCTGAAGTTAGCATTGTATTACATAATCACCTACAAAGTTATATAGAAATTGCTTTTGAAAAAATTAAATTTACCAAGACTTTATTCATCACATGACACATTAAGCTACGAGCACACTTTATCCCTGAAGCAGTCCTCTGTCCACGTTTTGAGGCTTTGTGTAGCATTAGAAACCAATTACAACCAATATTTCCAGAAAAAACATAGCTTTTTATACTAAAAATATAATGAAAAGCTTAAAACGGAAAGTGTATTCTGTTAAACTAAGTGAGGAACTTCAGTAGCTATCTATAAATATAGGTATCTAAAAGTATGTAAAAACTTTAGCAAGGTCATTGCTAGAATGATTTATCATCTCTCAGCCCTAACCACTAAGTAGAAGGGGCTTACACATTTATTGAAATACGCGTATCGAAATATTCCTTAACATTCGGTTTCTAATAAAAAAAGTGGGTGGCTTGAAGGAAACTTTATATAGGAAAAAATACTTTCATAGCAAAGATGCATTCAAAAGATTAACCTCGAGCCAGAACTTGAACCAGTAACCCAACCCTTACATTCCATGTAAGTGCTCTGCCATTGAGCTGGCGAGGCACTAGTCTATGTGATGAAATTCCCAACTACATCTTTGCTCTATATCATCAGGGAGTCATTAACGAAGAAAGATTATTTCTATGTATGTATATTTAATATATGTATGTTTATGTTTGTAAGATGTATGTACTAGGACTTTAAAAGTCACTAGAAGTTGTATATATGAAATACTTTATAAAAGTTGGTGTTCACAATTTATAGGACACATTAGTTCAGATAAAGTGAGTCAGAACCAATCTTACAACGTGGAGTCACGCAGTACTAAAGTTGTTGGTGTACAGCCACAAGTTACTCCTTTCTGTGGAATAAAACCGTTAGGATATACATACTTACTATGTAAAACAAAAGAAGTTACTAAAAATAAAATAACTTATATGTTTTACTGTATTCTCAAAGTCAAAGTCAAAGTCAAAATGGTTTATTCAAATAAGGATTTTACAATCACTTTTGAATCGTCAAAGTTATAAAATATTATTTTTTGAACCCTTCCACCTTCCCGCCGGTTCACAATGTTGTTGATTTCTACCGAGAAGAATCCGGCAAGAAACTCGATAGTTACTCTTTTAAAAACACTATCAATAATACAAATAAACTAAAATACAATTAATGTTTTAAATAAAAAATTTTTAGTCGTACAATTTTATGTTATTTCCATTTTAATTTGGTTTACCTATGCATCCTGTAATTGAGCATCATCAGTCCCAAGGATTTTTAACATTTTCATAGTCTGAAATATTGTAGTATGCCTTTTTACAAAGTACCTGCTTGATAAAAGATTTAAATTTACTTATTGATAGATTTTGAATTTTATTGGGAACTTTGTTGTAAAAGTGTATACATTGCCCCATAAAAGAGTTACTTATTTTGTGTAGACGTGTATCATGCACCAACAGCTTATTTTTACTTCTAGTATTTACAACAGCTTATTTTTACTTCTAGTATTCTCCATGTAGAACTACAGTATGGGGTTCTTCAAGAATGAAGTTATTAGATTTATGAAGGATCGGCAACACGCGAGTGGAACCCCTGGTGTTGCAAGTGTCCATATGCTACGGTGACCACTTACTATCAGGCTGACCGTAAGCTTGTTTGCCACCTTAGTAGTATAATAAAAATTTCGGTTACATAAATTGACGTAAGCGTTCATGCTACGAGTGAATTATGATAGAATTCTGCATGCATTAAGAGAGTTGAAGCGAGTTATGGACGTTTATGATTTATTGTCAAATCCTGGGTTAACTAAGCAGTAAATTGAATACGAACGGAGCTGTGTTACTATGAATTTAGTTTCAGTTAGATTTTACCGAGGAGGAAGGCTTCAAATTAATTTCAGACGCATCCCCTCACATAAAAGAATATAAGTATATAAAATAACGACTGATTAATAACATTGTTAAGGGATGCTTCAACTAACATGTTTGAATTATTGTACGCAATAAAGTTTAGAATAACAACAATACATGAAACTAACTTATAGTTGTGCCAAGACCAGCCAAGCAAAGCGCAAGGGCACTCCTACCTTTTCTTGAAGCGCTTTGTCGTTTTTTTGAACCCTCATAACTTAGGTTTAGATTATACCAAATCAACAAAATTCTCGGGATATCATGTCAATAGCAGATCTATTAAACAAATAAAGTTTCAGTTGCATAGCTCTTAAACGTAAATTTTATTGATATCTAAAAAACTCCGATTCGTCACTCTTTCACTGATGATCATCAAAATTGTTAGGGTACTTCCGAAAGTCCTAAATTAGGTATGCAAGCTAGTATTAGTACACAAACAATTAAAAACTTCTAAAACTTTTACCCCCCAACCCCTTAAATCTTTTATGAGACAGAGGTCATAGTAAACAGTGAGATAGGTATTCAAAAATGATGACTTAACCGTAGATTCGTTAGAAGTAATAATGGAATTGCAAAATTAAAAAAATGTAATTGTTAAATTTAAAATATCATATTTAATGTGGCGCTGCATTTCCGGGCAGGACAACGTCTGCCAGGTCCGCTAATCATACTAATATTAAACATGCGAAAGTAACTCTTGTCTGCCTGTCTGTCTGTTTATTTGTTATCTCTTTACACTTAAACCGCTGTACCAATTAATTGATAACGTCTAAAGATTGAGAAGTTTCCGTTAAATCCTACACCGATAATCGAATTTAGGGTGGGTAAAACCGCGGGCAAATTTCCCGGAAAAGAACATAGGCTACTTAAAAACTTCAAGTGTGAGTCGATTTTTTTTCTATAGTATTTAATTAATATTTTCTTATTGCTATTGAAATTCTACATTTACAAAATTTAGGAGGGTGAAAACCGTGGGAAAAAGCTAGTGGTTTAATATTTTAATATTTGAATACATAACCAATGTTAATCCTTTTTATTTTTCGGCTTATAAAAAGTGAACTCTCACTACTTTTGTACTTTTATCAATTATACATTGCCTTATCATTAAGAAATGTACCTATCCAATTGCAACATAATATGTATGTATATCAGGGCTGGGCAAAATACCTGCTTTAATTCAATTGAAATACAAATTACAAAATACTTTCTTACCATTATTTAAAATACAAAATACTTCTACTGCATGTATTGAAAACATAAAAAGCAAAATATAGTATTTTAACCATTTTTAATTGAAATACAAAATACTTTAGGAACCTATATGTTTGTTGTATTACTATATTTTTTTTTGTCTTTCGCAAACAAAGGGTGCAAACGGGACCCTATTACTAAGCCTATGTTGTTTTTCTGTACGACCTTTTAGGGAAGTAAGTAGAATGATGAAATTTTCATTATTATTATTATAGCTAAATATCTAGGCAACCAAGCTTTGCTCGGTTTTCGACTCTAGCGCTATCTGCCAGGGAAAATATTCTTGTTGATTTAGCCTAAGTTAAGTAATAAGTTTATAAGAAACCAATTGCAACATAGGGACAACTTAGAGAACGTGTTATCTAGTTGCCCAACAAATATCCACTATCAATCTATAGCCCCTAAAAAAGAACTTTTTAATGAGGTGTTTGTTATGCACGAATTAGTTTTGAAAAACCTTTTTTCTGTAAAAACAGCTTTTTTAATTGTAAAACTATAAATTAGATGCCATTATGGGTTCTATTTATCTCTTGATATCTATCTAAAAACATTTGTTCTTGCATTGTCACAAAACTAAATTTTATTTGTTAATCAATTCAAAATGTTCAAGGTGACAACATTACTAAAGAAATTAGGACTCAGGTAGGTAGTAACAAGTTGTGAACGACAGACACGTACTGTTTAAATCATTACAAAGTTAAAAAAAAGATGAATAAGCTATCTTATTTTTCATATAATCGCTACTTATATTTTGAAATGTATTTAGCTGCATTCGTGGTATTGTCAATTAGTTACATAGTGTAGCTAAGGTGTCGTGACTTGGCGAAGTTAATTAAATGAAAAGGGTTCACTTGAGGTAATTAGATTTTTATTTTGCTATAGGCAAAATGGAAATGAGGGTACAAGTTTAGCTTAGGGCTAGGAAGCTAGTACCCAGTACGGATGCGCGGCGGTGACTGGCGTCACGGGCTAGCGGTCTTGGCGAGGTGTGGGACTCAGTGCTATTTAAGCACAATTGCTTGTATAGCGATGTCGCCATATATATTTTCAAACAATAAGTATTTGAAATACTAACTACACTTTTGTCCACCTATAGGCCACCAAAGTGACTTTTCACATGTTTTAGCGACGGGGTATTCGGGCGCTGGCTATCCGGTTGCTGCACTACAATAAAATGTATAAGGGTGCATGTTAACGGTGCAATAATAGAATCAGTTCTAATCTGTTAAGTAAAAGTTTAAGTTTTTTAGGTCTTTTTAGATATCGTAATAAGTAGGTACTTTTGTACCTTGATAATTAAATTTAATTAATATATTTTGATATATTAATGATAATTTGAAAAAACATGTTTTTAAAAAAATATTAGCTAGTGAGTAAGTAAAAGCGCATGTTTTTACGAAAACTTAAAAGCTTTAAAAAAAAATAGGTTAAGATTCGTTTGTAGTAACAGGCATGTAGGACTGCTTGTTTGACTGCAATAAAATTTTATAATTGATGCATTGTTAAATTTAAACTTCTGGTTATAGGTGTTACATAATTATCATTGTTGCCTTTTTCTCAGAAAAGTATTTTGTTGATTATAAAAAAAGGTTTTAATCTTAAAAGTGTTTGTGCAGGACAAACTAGTGGACTCAGGTTGTATTTTTGAAAACGGTCACTTTTAGCAGAAATGCCAACTAAAACTCACAGATATTATTTAGAAACTATATAAAACCTTCTAAAAATAGCTTATGACTAGTTTTATATTCACAACATTTGGATTATAAAAATTCGTTTTCTACGAAGAGAAAAATGAGGATATCTAATGGCTGCGCTAGTTAGCTGCTATATGCTGCTTAAAATCCTAGACCGATAATTGTAAATAAAAATGTCTCAGAAAAAGTATTTTGTTAATAATAAAAAAAAGGTGTTAAATTTAAAAGTGTTTGTGCAGGACAAACTAGTGAACTCAGTTTGTATTTTTCTATTTGTTTATACCTTTAATGTACGTTACATCTTGTCCCTACCTTTTATGTCCCCTCTCACTTTAGTTTTATAATTTAAGGCTCCCTTAGGTCCCCTTAAAAGACATAGGACAGATAGACGTTATACATTTAGGTAGAAGAGCAACTATTGAGGTAAATAAACTTGTTCCTTTAATTTAGGGTTTCATTGTACATGTCATCATTGACGAAACAAGGCTGTGATGTTTAAAACCAATGACCTTTTACTTAGAAGGTCATTGTTTGAAACTAAAACATAAGCCAGATTAGATTCGCATACTGAGGACAGTTGTTTCAGATATTTTACATGCACACAATAATTTGGTCCGCGCTAATTCTGTTTTCGACGTAAATTTTCCTATGGCAACTCCTTAATTATAGCGTAGAACCCTGCTGTAGTCTTGGTTATCGTGTTTCAAATAAAATAGGCGTAGATCTTTAGCCTAATTCCTTTTAACCCCCTGTAAGCTAAACCTTTCCACACTTGAGATTTTTAATCAGCCTATAGCCTTCTATCATATTGTTAAATTTCATTGAGATCGGTTTAGCGGTTTGACCGAGAAAACAACATAAACGGACAGAAAGAGACGTTGAATTTTATAATATGTATGGTTAATAATTGTTACCAAGTTATAATATTTGTAACTAAGTTTTCTTTTGGATTTTTTTATTTCGAATGAATTTCTATTGGTCGGCAAATCATCAGCAAGTAATATGATATCGGGCAGCCTAATAATTGATATTATAGGAAATTAAATATTTAAATATATCATAGCAATATAAGTAACAGAGCAAAAATTAAGATTCTAATTATTAATCTAATATGGGAGAATTGGCAAGCTGTAAAATTAATAAAATAAATTATGCTGTCAAAATAACCTTTTAGATTTATTTTTCGGCTGAGCGAATATTTTAAAAAAGTATTATTTAATAATAAAATTTGTGATAATTAATGGCAAGTATAAATATTAGTTTATATTTAAATATAAGTTATTATATTTATGGTAATATAATATGACACTTATAACTATAATTAAATATAAGTTATAATACATATATTATGTATCTTTTCATAATACTATCCCAAAATTTATAGGAACTGACAAGACAACTACACTGGGCAGCAAAGTAAGCGGGTAAGCTTGCTTTCTTTGCGGCCCAGTGTTGTTTATTTTACTAAAAACCTTACATTAATTTTAAACTTAGTGCAGATACATATGAATCTTTAACTTTGTGCGTGATTCCATTCGCACTTGGCTGGTTCTTATCTTACTGAAGTGCTGATTAGGAGACATACACTTATCCAGAAATGCAGAAGCTGTGTAACAATGAGGATTCAAAAAAAATCTAATTATATTTTAAATATTCTCTCTCACTCATAAAAACATGTCAAAAAATTTATTAGCTATAATTTTTACTCAGTCCAAGTATTATTAGCAAAATACATTTTTTTTCTTCGTACACAGTTTTAATCATAAAAGTTCTCATTATTGCCTTTTGGCACGATACTGAAGAGGTGTTACCAGTCACAAGATTGCGATGTAATGTAGGGTAAAGGCTTTTGAATTACCGTATTTCCCTAATAGTGTGCACTTACCTTTGAGCACAATTTACGACAGGGGCGTGATCAAGACTAGTCGCGTCGCCAAAAGGAAATAAACCAATTTACTCATAATATTAGAACATTTAAATATTTTAGTCAGATTTCACTTTTAGGGGTAAACGCCTTAGAATTTCTTCATACAAAATTTGTTTGCCATAATCTTCAGTCATTAATCAGTTTCATTAATTTCACTTTGTATATTGATTTGGTGTTTGACTTTATGAGATTCTAATAAGCCATAATTTATTATATGCAAGAAATTATGGTACGTTTGCAATATTAAAAAATAATGTATTATTCGCGTCTCATAAAACTAAAGACGCGGAGCTCTTAAAGAGCATTTTTCAGATACTACTTATTGAATATAGTCAATCTACATATTGTATTAATAGAGTTTGCATCTATCCTCTATACATATAAAATGATTTGTCTTGAATGACTGACGGATCAACGCACAGTCTAAACCGCTGAGCGTAGACACCTGAAACTTGGAGGGTGTATACTTTGTATCACGTAGGCATCCGATAAGAAAGGATTTTCTGCAAGGGTCCAGTGCGAGGCGGACTCGCGCAATAAGGGTAAACCGATTGTAATGAAATTTTGGTAAGTTGTTATACACACGCCGGTATATGTTTATGAGAAAGAAAAAAAGGGTCAACTGCGAGTGAGACAGTGTCAAGTGCGAGTCGGACTCGCGCAATAAGGGTAAACTGATTGTAATGAAATTTTGGTAAGTTGTTATGCACACGCCGGAGAAGGTTTCTGAATTAGTACAACCCTTTCATAATAGGTTAGTGTGGCAGTTGTTTTAAAAAAAGAAACAACGTTCGCCGTCCAGTGTGGCTTTACCAGCTGTTCTTTCTTCTGCTAACAGCTCTTTAGCACTTAGTAAACAAGTTCTACACAAAGATGATGTTAATATACCATTTTTGCTTCACGCTATACCATCAACTTCTTTCAGTACAATGTTAGATAACGAAAGCTTCAGAGTTGTAATCGGTCTTCATCTCGGTATAACTGTTTGCCTCCCACACACCTGCATTTGTGACAGTGCCATCGACGAGTTTGGATTACACGGACTTTCTTGCAAAAAAAGTGGAGACAGAATACCACGCCACTTTTCCCTAAATGATATCATCAAAAGATCTCTTGCCACTTGTAACGTCCCTTGTACTCTTGAACCAGCTGGAATTTCACAGGATGATGGCAAGAGACCTGATGGCATAGGGTAGGGCTTTAGTGTGGGATGCTACATGCGTAGATACTCTAGCCTCGTCTTATCTTGGTCGCACAGCATCAAAAGCCGGGGTGGCGGCGGAATCTGCGGAGGATCGTAAGTGGCAGAAATACAAATCTTTTCTTAAAGACTATGTTTTTTGCCGCTTGCGTTTGAAACTTTTGGCGAATGGGGACCTAGTGCAAGAAATTTCGTTAAGTAAATCACTCCTAAACTGGTCGGTGCCACATGTGACTAGAGGGCTGGCTGCTTGCCACTATGCCTTTAGGTGCAGGCCTCTTCGATCCTTCTTTAGTTTAATATATTATATTTATTAGTTATAGATTTTTTACATTTTTCTTATGCAGGTAATATACTGAATTTTTAAAGTTGACTCACCATTAGTTACCTACTATATTAGTATGTTGCTATACATATTGGTTTATATGTATAGTGTTGCAGAATATTCATTACACCCCCTAACTACCGTAATTCTATGTAATTCTAGTAGTAAACGGAATTTATCATCCTGCCTTATATGTATAGCAGTTTAGATGCTATCTGTAATCTGGGGGCATGAGAGTGCCCCCGCCAAGACTCGTGCGCAAGGCAAACTGTCGTACTATCCTTTGCTGGAAGCATTCATGCCTCTGTATAGAAGCCCAGAGACAGGGTTTAGTATTTACATAAAAGATTAACTAACAAATCGCAATTTTGAAGATGTGCAGTACCTGATGACCCTGGTGTGTAACCCAAGAGTCCATCCAAAATATAAGAGCTATCGAAAAGCCGCCTTAGTTAAAGTTATTCAACCTGATGAGCGTTTCTAATGGACCATAAAATCAAAGATCAAAAGTTCCTAATGTGGAATTCAAAGAGCGCAGTCAAACTGAAAAAGATACATATTGGCTTCTATATATTCTCTGAAATTTTGGTAAGTTGTTATGCACACGCCGGAGAAGGTTTCTGAATTAGTACAACCCTTTCATAATAGGTTAGTGCGGCAGTTGTTTTAAAAAAAGAAACAACGTTCGCCGTGTCAGCTAGTCATGTATAAAATAATATATTTTTGAAAGTAAATTGGCTTTAGCTTCCGCAGTTGTTATGTTTTTTAACCTATATTCAAATATTTCAAGATAAAAAAAAGGTAAAGGGGGGACTTTGATACTTAAATATTGTAAAATATATATTATTTATAATATAATATTTTTTTTTGCATCAGAATTTGTCCAGGCCTAAACCCTTATACAAAGAGAACAATTCCCTTTTTGTTCTATTTTTTTTTATTTTATTATTAAATGAAAATATAAAGTAAAATTTAAGGAACTTCGGAGATTATACGAAAAATTCATTTTGTGTAAAGATATTCGAAGATAAAGATATATTAATAAACTCTACAATGATGATTATTTTACCACATCAACATTTCAGCGTATCTGTTAGACAGGGAAGCCCCAAACAGTTGATTGGAATTATGTTATGAGTCGCGAGGAAGGACAAGGACTTGAAAACTTCAAGTGTGAGTCGGATTTTGTTTCTATAATTGCGGAGTTGCCGTTGAAATACTACACCGACAATCGAATTTAGGGCGGGTTTAACCGAGGGCAAAAGGTAGTCTGTATGTAAACAGTGAGGTAAGCGTAGAGAGGGTTAATAAGGATTCGGTTGTACCAATTTCGAGAAGATTTGGTAAGGCGGATAGCTTGCACATTGAGGAAGGATTATAGGCTACATAAAATCGTCAAGAAGCTCTTCATAAATTGCACTGAGGAATATATTTTTTGCGCACTGAGGTGTCCTTTGGATAGGTCTATCAAAATGTCTATGTAATTTCTTCGTTTAGATGTATATATTGTGCGTTTTTTGCTTTGAAAACTGCTCATTTTGTGTGTAACTCCCCCCTCTAACTGTATAAAAACTGCTTCTAAACGTTTGACATAAATAACGATAATATGACTTTATAAATAATTTCAACGAAAATTATTCTAATGCAATCGCATAAGTTTTGTGTTTTTATTCTACGGAGGATAAATACATATCTTGTTTAAGATCTAATAATTAATATAAAATATGGAATCAGTGAATCGTGGATGTTATGAGCATTGTTCGTAATAACTTTGACCACTCTTTTGGGAATAAGTAAGTGTCGCAATGGTATATTTTAATGTTTTATTACTAGTTAATTGATTAACTGTTATATGCATGATTAGCTTTTGCCGGCAGTTCCACCCATCCTAAATTCGGTTATCGGTGTAGGATTTCATCGGTAACTCCTCAATTATAAAAATAAACTTACTGAGACTTGCCGTTTTCAAGAAGCCTATGTCCTTCGTCGGGACTCAAACTATCACCATGCCAAATTTCATCACAATCAATACAGCGGCTTAAGCATGAAGAGGTAACAGACAGACAGACAGACATAGTTACTTTCGCATTGATAATATTAGTATGAATTGCTTGGAATAAAGGAAAAAGTTTAGCAATAGGTTAGGTTAGGTAAAACTGAAAGCACTTTAAAGTTATAAAATAAGGATTGGCTAGTAGAGTCACTGTCTTTGCTCGTCTGCCAGATAGCGGTAGTCTGGAAGATAGCACAGCGAATTGTACCACTCAGATTGCATTTAAATTTCAGTCCATCTGCTGATTTTTAGGGTTCCTTACCCAAAGGGTAAAAACGGGACCCTAATACTAAGACTCCGATGTCCGTCTGTCACCAGGCTGTATTTTATGAACCGTGATAGTAAGGAAGTTATATTTTCACAGATGATGTATTTCTGTTACCGCTAAAACAACCAATACTAAAAAACAGAATAAAATAAATATTACTCCCATACAGCAAACATGATTTTTTTGCTTGATGTTGATAACGGCAACAAGTAGACGCTTGAAATATTCACAGAATATTTAGTTATATATTCATTAAAAAAAAAATTAAATTAAAATGAAACAAATATTTCTCTCATACAACAAACGTGATTTTTTGCCGTTTTTATAGCAAATGGTACGGAACGCCGATTTTGTTTTTACAACTTAATGGAACCGCGCTTAAAAGCTGCTTCTGGCGAAAAAAGTATTTCAATACAAAGGGAAAATGCAGCCAGCATTCTCGTACCTCTACCGCGGGGGCACACACTTTTTTACAAAAATAACTGTTTATTTTCTTTTCATAACACTTATACTTGCCATTCAGTGCTGGTAAATCTTAATTATTCCCACGGACTTTTTCCTTGTAAATTTTCCTTCTTAAAGCAAAGCGCGCGTTCTTAAAGCCCAAGAGCGGTAATGACGCGCTCTAAATAAATTTTCTAAAATAGTTTTGTAGATAATATGATGTTAAAAGCATGTTTTAACTTCAATCAAAACTTTTTGATTCATAAATTTTCTAGATAAATTATTACCATTCCTGCCATTTTGATTCTGTTTCGGTAAGTTTATTTATTTATTCATCATATTTTTTTATTTAGTTACTCGCAAATGTGATAAAACCACGGGTGGTTCGAAAATTACAAACTCGGGTCATTGAAGACTCCACCATTCGGCCTTGGACTTCTAAATAGCCTGTAGTGGATCCAAGCTTTAGATAGAGAATAGTTGTGGTAACTAGTGAATTTAAACTATGGTTTAGAGAGCTTAGAGGGAAACAAACAATATACGGCTTTGGTTGAAGAGTGGATAACCAGGAGGTTAAAATATATGGAGAATATCGATCGATTATTCTCAGTTAATTGATATAAACGTTGTAGGGTGCGAGAGGGATAGTAGAGTAGGCTCTGTGCCGCTTACGACGAGCCTTCAATGTGTAAACTAATCGAAGCTGTATAATCGAGCCACGAAAAAGCGGAGAAGCTACATTAACAGATAAAGAATTTAGTAGAATCGGTTTGCGCTTTCGATATAATTATTCGATTATTACTATAAAGTAACTGGTCACTAAGTGCGAAGCACGTGTGTACACGTGGAAGTAAAATAAAGAAGAAATTAACTGGCGCCATGGTTTCTAGACACGCTACGTGTTCAGGCCGCGTCTATCGGGGAGGAGGGGAAAACGGTTATAAGCGATAGGCGTCAGTTGCGGCACCCTTTTTCACTATCGTCGTGCCGAGAGGTTTTCGGGTTCCTGAGGAAGTGGGAAGGACAGGACGCACAAAGATTTGAAGAAATTTAATACCGATGCCGTGCACGTTTCGCCTATATCAAATATTAGTAAGTGTCTTTTGTGAGAACTGAGGCTAGCAATGTCAGCTTATTATTGATGGGTTTGTACTATGGGGCTTTGTGAGGGACTTTCTTTATACGATTGCGTAAGGACTGTGTAGGGGACCGTGTAGGATGCCACCTTGGTTAAAGTGAAGGATTGGTAGGAGAAGATTTAAAGTGTTTGACTTTTTGGTTGGGATTTAGTCCGGGATCTTAGTTGTAAATTTGGAGTGAACCTTACTTATTAAAAATGCAGAGGTAATTTGCTGACATTGTTGGCTATGTACTCTCTAATGAAAGGGGACTGCCGATTTCTGTAGAAAATTTAGTGGAGTAAAAGGTTCCTGCAGGGATCGGTGTCTTTTAACATGATGTTGTTAACTTTGTGATACCTTGTGGGAGGAAAACCCCGTAATTAAGCCCTGATCTGATTAGATAGGAAATCAATTAAGCTTAGGGTTAAGACTAGGGTAATTCTTGTGTAGACCTTTCTGTGCATATGTATGTATGAGTATGGATATCCTCACTGGATAAAACCCTACGCGAGTCCTTGGGCGGCGGTTTCTCGCACTGATCTGAGTCGAAGGTGAAGGGACTTCCCCATACGGCTCGCTGGGGTAATCCTTGTGTGGCCCTTGCTGTGCATATATATATATATGTATGAGTATGTTATCCTTGTGTAGATCTTGTTGTGCATGTATGTGTATGAGTATGGATGTCCTCACTGGATAAAACCCTACGCGAGTCCTTGAGCGGCGGTTACTCGCACTGATCTGAGTCAGAGGTAAAGGGACTTCCCCATACGGCTCGCTGGGGTAATCCTTGTGTGGCCCTTGCTGTGCATATATATGTATGAGTATGTATATCCTCGTGGGATAAAACCCTACGCGAGTCCTTGGGCGGCGGTTACTCGCACTGATCTGAGTCGGAGGTGAAGGGACTTCCCCATACGGCTCGCTGGGGTAATCCTTGTGTGAACCTTGTCCTGAATTCCTATTAAAGAAAACCCTACACGATTCAGTAGGTGCTCATTAAAGTTATACGAATTTGTTGCATGTAATTGACTATTGTGTTAAAGATATCTTTATATTTGTTTTCTACCATCGTAATAATCTTATTCCAAGTTCCTGCTCCTTTGCGGTATGAGGACTCCCAAAGGCAAGCGGAGACCCTTGGTAGGTAGAGGTAGACGAGGCCAGGACAATCTCAGTAGGCGTTCTTCAAACGGGGTCAGACTTGTTATAAGATTAGTGAAGATCGGGGCTTAATGTTAGGGATAGACTGGATTGACTGCGGGCTTCGGGAATCTAAGGCTGTGAGGGGGCTGACTAAACCTAGATCTAGGTTGGCTCCATTTCCACCCTTCACCGGTGACAAGTGAGGAAGCTGAACTTGTAGAGAAATCTGACCCGGATCTAAAAGAAATATATATATATATTTCGTATGGTTTATGTGTCATCTCATTAATCTAATAAGATAGAGAAGTTATTTAAGTGATATTTAAATAGCAAAATTGTTTGTGTGAGATCCGGGTTAGATTCCGTTTAGGTAATGGGTGGCTAAAATTTAACGTGGGATTTTTAACCCAATCTCCTTAAGGAATTCGTAGATAAAAAAAAAGAAACCCTCCATTCCACCCATTGCTGCGACGGATAGATTTAGAAACCTAATTACTATTGTGTTCATATTTAAATATTTGTTTCCTGTGTAAAAATAAATGTAAACCTCCCATGTCTTTCATGGCCGCGACATTAATCTAACGAGTCTAATTTTTAATTAGACTACCTAGGCCTTATTTTATTGCTTTATACTGTTTAAATTGAGTCGTTAACTGAACCATTTAAGATAGAAATGACAGAACCGCAACCTTGACCAAACTTTATTAATAGGCTATGAGGTGACGTTAGTGGATCAGGATTTGTTCTATTCTTCACCATGAATCACCCCGTTGAAGACGTATAAGTATAACCATACACAATTCTCTACTAACTGATAAGGCTCGGAATTGTTGTATGGATGGCCGAAACGTTAAGTTCTAAACACCCAGAAAAGGGTGTTTAGAAAAAACCCTTACTTGATCGGGCTAATGTGCCAGGTCCTGAGTGTGGATATGTCTCAATTACAAACTACCTTAAACTAAATTGTGTGTTAAATTAGGCGTTCTGTCGCCTAAATTACTTTAATGAACAATTTACCACATAACTATATATGTAATTGCCCACCTATTTTATTATTTTTTTGTGAACCTAGCTTACACGGAGTATGTTTCGAGTGAGTATAGCCTTCCGGGACTAGCGGTGGTTTAAACCTAAGGGGTCTCGGGCTTGGATCGCCCCGGCCTTAGTTTGTATTCAAATAATAAAGAAACGTTCCGCTTAGTTCCGTAGTTAGTCACAGTATACAAACATATGATAGCCTGGTTGTTTGCCACCTCCGCAGTGTGATAAATGTAGGAGTTGGTGGCGAGCCCTACTTACCTATCCTAAAGAACAGTTTAAGGTACAATGTACGAAAGTTTAATGTTCAACCACCTACTCAATTACTAAACGACAGGAAAGGGCGAAGACACAAGGTAAGCTAGTCTGACTAAACCTATCTACTAGTCTGTCCAGAGTTGGCTGTTATATGCCTTCCTTGTTAAAGGGTCCAAGGCGTTAGTCAGATAATAGGCACGGTACATTGAATAAGCCGCTTAAGGCTGGCTGGTACCCAAGGTCTTTAGGGCTGTTCAAAATCAAATTATAAATAATTAATTTTCAATATTCATTTGGGTGATAAGGTAGGAACAGTCTTGTGTATAAGTTAGGCGAATTTTAGGCTTCGTCTCGATTTTATAGTATTGATTTCCAAAAACTCTTACATCCGGATGTGGATAATCCCCATGGATTGTGATCATAAACCCAATTCTAGACTTAATAGCGAAATTCGTATCGGCCGGGTTGCAAGATACTAGAACAAAACCGGACCAACGTATATTAAGTCTAAGACGGTCGAGCAGTACGTTTAGACTCCACATGCGCGGTGAGCAAATTTGCGAATTCTGCGTATACCGCAGGCCTCTTTTCCCCTCCGGGACGACGGCTGAGCGTTTCTACGCACAGGCAAATTGTATGAAAATCTGACAATTTATTCTTTAATCGACCAAACTGATAATTCTGGGGCGGGCCCAGCGATTCTGGATAGAACAACTTACGAACCCTTAAGGAATGGTAGTATATGTGAATTTTCCTGGACGATTCCCAGTTAGTGTTACACGTAGACGACCCGGAAACTATGATTAGTAGATTTAGATAGAATTCCATACTAAAATGTCTTTGTCAACCGCACCCTCTATAAGGCCGTCTTGATATCTCCAAGATTATTAGATAGCTAGCTAGGATATCGATCTGTTGAGTAGTTCTACGATTGGTACACAGATGGCGTTGGTTACAGTGGTAAGATAATTATGAAGGCATGTGGACTTCCAGGTACGGCTAGAGCAAATCCATTACTTTACTTAAGAGGTAGGTTGTAGTTGCACTTCAGGTTTACATTTTTATCTAATTCGTTAGTTCGTCTTTACGGTAATTCTCCATATATAGTATTATAAAGTCAGCTAAGGGAAGCTAGTAAGGATAGTGGTAGGCTCTTTATATACTTAGATTGTCCATCTGCCTTTGTGGTGGCTTCTCAAATACCATTACGATTTTATAATTTCACCTAAAGGGTAATTAACGGGTTGTCAACAGATTATTTATGCAAATACTAAACCTGTCGGTCCGTCCGTGGGTGCACTTTCAAGTGTTATTATGATGGTTATGTAATTTACTTAAGGGGTAGCCAGCGAGTATATTCGTGTATTAGCTTTATATATTCAATCTGTTAGTTCATCTGTACGGTGACTTCTCATATTACATTACAATTTTATAACTTCACTTAAGGGATCGATAGCGAGTCTGCTAATAATTTATCTATGTACTTAATAGGTCCGTCTGTCTCTTTAATGATTTCTATATACTGTTATAAGTTCATACTTTCACTTAAGCGTAAGCCAGTGAGTTTATTAGTGGACTTTTATATGTCTAAGGGTTCTTCTTTAAGGTGATTTTGATACATTACTATAAGGTTACAACTTTAATTAAGGGGAAGCTAGTGAGGTTGTTGGTAGATTATTTATATTTCTAAGGGTTCTTCCTAGGGCGAGCTTCATACATTACTATGAGGATTCAATTGTACTTAAGGGGAAGCTAGCGAGTTTATTGATGGATTACTTACCTTTTAAGAGTTCTTCCTTAAAGCGATTCTCATACATTACTATAAGATTACGACTTCACTTAACGTTACGGTACGCGGTCTTGGGGTTTCATCTTTATAGTGAGATTTCATATACTATTATAAAGTTATAACTTTATAATCCTACCGTGTTCAAGGGGTAACCGCGATACTAGATAGGTAGGTGGTAGGTTCGGAGTTGTGAGGAGGTAGCTAGACTAGTGAGTAGGGCGGCTCAGTCTTAAGTACCCCAACCACGGGTCTACGTTAGGATAACAAACCACATATTTATTTAATTAAGAACTCAAATTTAGTAATTTAAACTCCAGTCTAACGCTAATTAGGACGTAGGGACTCAGCAGTTAAGTTATTGACCAATGTCTTTAATGTAGGCATAAAGTAAGATTGGGGTTTTGATTTTATTACTTTCATGCCTGGGACTGATTGAATCCATACCTCTTAAGATCTAGGGTTATTATCGGTCACAACGATGGGTCCAAATTATCGATCACGCCACTAGACGATCACAGCCAAATAAAATATTAACTTTCATTAATAATAACATTAACGTTTACAAAATATCATTAACATTTTAACAATAATAAAGGTTAGGATTACGTACGCCCATCACGTTTTCAAAGTGGCGATCACGTCATTATACTCCTGTCCACTCGAAGAAATTTTAAATTTTGCATAAGGGGGGGTTACTACAAGCCCCTCGTTAGTTTTTGCTCATTACCACTTTTAATACATAATGTACTATTATTTAATCAGAATTGACTCTGTAAAACTTTGTAAACATTTCATTAAATAAAGACATTTTAAGTAAATATTATTAAAAACTTTAATAGATAATAAGTAATATTATTCCGAAAATAATCTCTCAAAACACATTTGTCGGTCAAATACACTTATCACCGGACGTAGGAGATGTTCCTTAGTCCGATTCGACAGAGGTCGGGTGTGTGGCGTGTACTGCCGAGATTAGGTCGCCCACTACCGACGGGATTCGATTACTGCACTCCGCTTGATATTCCGTACTAAATTGGGATTAGACGTAGAAACGTTTCAAGCTCTACTTTACCTATCCTTTCTATCCATGTAATAAGTTTTTTAAAATAGCTTTTATATGTAAGATATATCTTAAGGTGAAACCGAATCAGATTTATCTCATACAATTACGGTACAACATTCATACAAACTTTAAACATTTCGCTGCTTAGAATGCGTTATTATCAAATATTGCTACTTATCGTTGTCAAAAAAATTATTTAGAAAATACGTGTGGTATAATTATAACCAGAGTTTTTTTGTGATTTCATTAATTCAATAAAAACTTTATTCAATAATTAATTAGCATTTTATGGATAAATATGTGTTTTGCTACCAGGTAAATAGCGCTTTATGGTGTTACCGTAGACGTTTTGACTAGCAAAATGTTAACAGTTAAAGATATTTAGTTTAATGCTGTTTGTGTGAAAAATATAGGTTTGATTCACCTCATCCCTTAACAACTCACAAGTGCCTCGCGGACACAATTTTGCGTTTATGTCGTTTTAAAAAGTATTTATTTATAAGAATTAACCTTTTATCTAGTCTATCTCCAATGTTTTACGAATCTAAGCATGCAATGCAAATATTTGTAACATGAATAATTTAATATGCATTGTTAATAAACTAAAATAATAACTGACCACTCCACAAGTGTCCAAGGGACACGATAACATTTTGTTTAATTCTAACATTAAACTTGAAAATTTTGACATAATGCAGTTGGACAGTTGGACATTTGGTATAACTTATCTCGGAAAAGAAGGACAAAACAGGGCGGAAATTTTGGCGTACAATTAAAATGCCATAATGAAAACAGACATGTGAACCACATTTTAAAAGTAACAAATCGCAATCTCTGCTCTAAACATTGTAAAAAAAATAATTATTTGTAACATCTATGGGAAAATAAGTAATAACAGTGAAATGATGTTATACATATTACTGTCTGTTGTATTAACAATATCGGTCTTTAAGTCTTTAGGACACAACTGGCCAGTTACGTTGCAATAACATACTGGGTGGTTAGGCAGTAGGTACTACGTAAAAGAAAGCTTGAGTAAAAACAAGGATGACGCGATATGTAACTGAGCGTGCGTGAGTAGTGCAGCTACGGGTACATCTCAACTGACTGAGATTTTCATTGAAGTATGTACTTACATGAAATAAATTAATATTTTTTTATTAATCATTGTTATCAAACATTTATTTTTCTTATCACTATCACGGCTATGATTTAGGAAAGTTGGAAACTAATAGCACTTAGAACTTTGGAGATTTTTATGCAAAATCTACAGTGAAAAGAGGTCAGTTTAAGATTTTTTTTTATCGACCAAAAGTTCATCAATAGTGTTTTCACGTTTTTGGGTCCACCATATCCCAAAGAACACAGTCATTAATTAAATTTAAGTTCAATCGGCTCAGCGGATCCAGTGAAACCTATGCCAAAAAAATGTTTAGGTAGCATGAGAAAAAGTAAGAAAGCAAAATAAGATCAATAATTTTTCTTTTTTCATTTTTCAATTAAAGAAACATTAAAAACTGTCAAACATAGCAACATATTTATTATCATAAAAGTGGATTTTTTTGTACTTTTTGGGCTTTTAAATCGTGTTTTCTTACTTCAATTTTCTTACTTATCAAATGTAATTGTGGATTTCATTTTCTGTCGACGTTTTGTTTCGTATTTTGTATAATTATGGATTTTTTTTCAATTGCCTCAACAACAGTAATTTGTATATACCTGCAACCATAGAAACGGATGCGTCGCTCACTGATAGCAATAACAATATTATTGTTATTCCAACAATCATTTGCCATTCAACAAAACCTGACACGAATTGAACTAGAACCTACAATACGCTCTGGTACAATATGCTTTATAATATGCAAGATGGTCACAGAAAATACTCACTGAAGATTTCAACACTTCATATTGCTGTTTGTTGATACGTCAACGAAATTTGCTTGTTTGAGTTGTACCTTCAAGAACTTTATATTTTAAAATTTATTCATCATATCAGCTCTTTGACGTCTAATGATAGACATTTTCCTCACCAACCTCCAACTTTATCCACAGCGTGCGACTTTTTGCTGTTAAAATTTATTACGAATTCTAAATATTTTTTTTAAAAAAGTGTTTAGTTTTTAGATTAGTGTTTTAGTTTTTGTTCTATTTAAATTATTTTATAAGAATACTTTTAAAAGGTTTATATGGATGCCGGTGTACAAGTGCAGTCACAAATCGAATTTCTGACATGTATTTACTGTACTGATGGCAGAACTTTTAAGGGTCGAAGAGGTCTTAAAATTCATATTTCTCGTGCACATAATAATCGTTTACAGAACACACAACCTTGTATAAATTTAGATTCAAAACAGTCGCATATTGCAGTTGGAAGCCACCTTTCGACAAATTTTCATTCTCTTTTAGTCAAGCTACACCTTAACATAGCTTTAATTAAAAGAATACCTAGGGGAGCGAGAATAAGTCTTGCAAAATCTCTGTCCATTATTTTCAGAAATTGTTTAGAAAACACAGAAGCTGATAGGAAGAGTTTTTTCACCACACTTACATATTAGTAAATCAAATAAAACAAAATCAATTACATCATTATTGAAAGAAAACTGTAATAATCCTATTCTTCTAAAAAACTTAGATTATGGTTATATAAGAAATAGGAAAACTTTCGACTTCAAAAATAAAATAGAAAATAAAGTTATGGATGGAGATTTAAAAAATGCTGCTACACTGTTATTTTCAAATGATTCCTTTGCTCCTTTTTCTTCTGAGACACTTGAAGCGCTTCGTAACAAGCATCTCTCACCTCAACCGACTGACTCCATACTTTTAGACCCTTTTTTGATAATAACTTACGTATTACAATTACAGCACAGGATACCCTAGCAGCTATTATGTCATTCCCAAATGGTTCTGCTGGCAGCATCGATGGTATTACGCCTCAACACTTAAAAGATTTGGTGTGTGTTTCTGCTGGTGATGCCGGTAGGGAACTTTTGGATGACATTACAAATTTGGTTAACTTTATGTTGTCAGGTAAAGTAAACAATGAAATTATACATCTTCTTGATGGTGCAAAGTTGTGTGCTTTTAAGAAAAAGGATGACGGAATACGGCCTATAGCTATAGGAAACACTTTTCGCCTTTTGACTTCCAAATTGGCTTGCAAGCACTCAGCTTCTAAATTAATAAAAAAATTCCAACCTGTACAACTTGGTTTTGGTAGTAAAGGTGGTAGCGAAGTTGCAGTACATTCAACTCGCTCATTTCGTTTTGAAAAAAATCCAGATGTGTTATTGAAGTTTGACGTGAGAAATGCCTTTAACTCTTTAAATAGAAAAGTACTGCTAAGTGAAGTTGCTGTTCACATTCCTGAATTATACCCATATATAATGCAATATACGGGTATACCTCTAATCTATCATACGGAGAAAGTAATGCTGAGTCTTCCGTCGGTGTTCAACAGGGTGATCCACTTGGACCCGCGCTTTTCATTTTAGCCATCCATCCCATTATATCAAGTTTAAATTCTAGTTTTAATATTTGGTACCTAGATGAAGGAACCTTGGCAGGAAATTTTTATGATGTCAAACAAGATTTTCTTACAATTATTCATAAATTTCAAAGTATTGGACTTAATCTCAATTTTTCTAAATGTGATCTTCATTTTTCGGAAAATACAATTAGTGAAGAGAAAATTAGTTTTATTAATGAGTTAAATGTTTTTGCTCTAGAGATTAAAATTGTAACCAAAGAATTACTTTTTCTACTGGGATTTTTATTTTTATTTTTTGTTATGTATTTGATATATATATATATATATATTTATTTTGTTTAGATGTTTGTACGTATTAGTATTATTTATTATTCATATGTATATAAATTTAGCTATTGCTATAAATGTATATATTATTTTAAGTTTCAGTTAGCACATTCTACTCAATAATTTTATAAAGTCTCCTCTACCCAAAGGTTGTCTGGAAGAGATCGCTCATTAGCGATAAGACCGCCAATTTGTTATTACTTTTATTGTTTAATTGTTTTTGTATTCTTTATGCGCAATAAAGTATATTATATATTATATATCTCCTTTATTTTCAGAAAGTATAGAACCCTTTTTAGAAAAAAAAACTTAAGAACTTTGAGGTACATTCTCAGAAAATTAAGTTATTAAATTCTCATAATGCATATACAATTCTAAAATATTGTTTATTTGTGCCAAAATTTTCATATTTATCACGTACTAGTCCAATGTGGCAGTTCACAGAATTTTTGGATAAGTTTGATACCTGCCTAAAAAATACAACAGAACAAATTCTAAATTTATCTTTTTCCTCTTTTTCTTGGGTTCAAGCTTCTTTACCGATTTGTCTGGGCGGAATCGGTTTAAGAAAAATTTCCAGTGTGGCTTTACCAGCTGTTCTTTCTTCTGCTAACAGCTCTTTAGCACTTAGTAAACAAGTTCTACACAAAGATGATGTTAATATACCATTTTTGCTTCACGCTATACCATCAACTTCTTTCAGTACAATGTTAGATAACGAAAGCTTCAGAGTTGTAATCGGTCTTCATCTCGGTATAACTGTTTGCCTCCCACACACCTGCATTTGTGACAGTGCCATCGACGAGTTTGGATTACACGGACTTTCTTGCAAAAAAAGTGGAGACAGAATACCACGCCACTTTTCCCTAAATGATATCATCAAAAGATCTCTTGCCACTTGTAACGTCCCTTGTACTCTTGAACCAGCTGGAATTTCACAGGATGATGGCAAGAGACCTGATGGCATAGGGTAGGGCTTTAGTGTGGGATGCTACATGCGTAGATACTCTAGCCTCGTCTTATCTTGGTCGCACAGCATCAAAAGCCGGGGTGGCGGCGGAATCTGCGGAGGATCGTAAGTGGCAGAAATACAAATCTTTTCTTAAAGACTATGTTTTTTGCCGCTTGCGTTTGAAACTTTTGGCGAATGGGGACCTAGTGCAAGAAATTTCGTTAAGTAAATCACTCCTAAACTGGTCGGTGCCACATGTGACTAGAGGGCTGGCTGCTTGCCACTATGCCTTTAGGTGCAGGCCTCTTCGATCCTTCTTTAGTTTAATATATTATATTTATTAGTTATAGATTTTTTACATTTTTCTTATGCAGGTAATATACTGAATTTTTAAAGTTGACTCACCATTAGTTACCTACTATATTAGTATGTTGCTATACATATTGGTTTATATGTATAGTGTTGCAGAATATTCATTACACCCCCTAACTACCGTAATTCTATGTAATTCTAGTAGTAAACGGAATTTATCATCCTGCCTTATATGTATAGCAGTTTAGATGCTATCTGTAATCTGGGGGCATGAGAGTGCCCCCGCCAAGACTCGTGCGCAAGGCAAACTGTCGTACTATCCTTTGCTGGAAGCATTCATGCCTCTGTATAGAAGCCCAGAGACAGGGTTTAGTATTTACATAAAAGATTAACTAACAAATCGCAATTTTGAAGATGTGCAGTACCTGATGACCCTGGTGTGTAACCCAAGAGTCCATCCAAAATATAAGAGCTATCGAAAAGCCGCCTTAGTTAAAGTTATTCAACCTGATGAGCGTTTCTAATGGACCATAAAATCAAAGATCAAAAGTTCCTAATGTGGAATTCAAAGAGCGCAGTCAAACTGAAAAAGATACATATTGGCTTCTATATATTCTCTGAAATTTTGGTAAGTTGTTATGCACACGCCGGAGAAGGTTTCTGAATTAGTACAACCCTTTCATAATAGGTTAGTGCGGCAGTTGTTTTAAAAAAAGAAACAACGTTCGCCGTGTCAGCTAGTCATGTATAAAATAATATATTTTTGAAAGTAAATTGGCTTTAGCTTCCGCAGTTGTTATGTTTTTTAACCTATATTCAAATATTTCAAGATAAAAAAAAGGTAAAGGGGGGACTTTGATACTTAAATATTGTAAAATATATATTATTTATAATATAATATTTTTTTTTGCATCAGAATTTGTCCAGGCCTAAACCCTTATACAAAGAGAACAATTCCCTTTTTGTTCTATTTTTTTTTATTTTATTATTAAATGAAAATATAAAGTAAAATTTAAGGAACTTCGGAGATTATACGAAAAATTCATTTTGTGTAAAGATATTCGAAGATAAAGATATATTAATAAACTCTACAATGATGATTATTTTACCACATCAACATTTCAGCGTATCTGTTAGACAGGGAAGCCCCAAACAGTTGATTGGAATTATGTTATGAGTCGCGAGGAAGGACAAGGACTTGAAAACTTCAAGTGTGAGTCGGATTTTGTTTCTATAATTGCGGAGTTGCCGTTGAAATACTACACCGACAATCGAATTTAGGGCGGGTTTAACCGAGGGCAAAAGGTAGTCTGTATGTAAACAGTGAGGTAAGCGTAGAGAGGGTTAATAAGGATTCGGTTGTACCAATTTCGAGAAGATTTGGTAAGGCGGATAGCTTGCACATTGAGGAAGGATTATAGGCTACATAAAATCGTCAAGAAGCTCTTCATAAATTGCACTGAGGAATATATTTTTTGCGCACTGAGGTGTCCTTTGGATAGGTCTATCAAAATGTCTATGTAATTTCTTCGTTTAGATGTATATATTGTGCGTTTTTTGCTTTGAAAACTGCTCATTTTGTGTGTAACTCCCCCCTCTAACTGTATAAAAACTGCTTCTAAACGTTTGACATAAATAACGATAATATGACTTTATAAATAATTTCAACGAAAATTATTCTAATGCAATCGCATAAGTTTTGTGTTTTTATTCTACGGAGGATAAATACATATCTTGTTTAAGATCTAATAATTAATATAAAATATGGAATCAGTGAATCGTGGATGTTATGAGCATTGTTCGTAATAACTTTGACCACTCTTTTGGGAATAAGTAAGTGTCGCAATGGTATATTTTAATGTTTTATTACTAGTTAATTGATTAACTGTTATATGCATGATTAGCTTTTGCCGGCAGTTCCACCCATCCTAAATTCGGTTATCGGTGTAGGATTTCATCGGTAACTCCTCAATTATAAAAATAAACTTACTGAGACTTGCCGTTTTCAAGAAGCCTATGTCCTTCGTCGGGACTCAAACTATCACCATGCCAAATTTCATCACAATCAATACAGCGGCTTAAGCATGAAGAGGTAACAGACAGACAGACAGACATAGTTACTTTCGCATTGATAATATTAGTATGAATTGCTTGGAATAAAGGAAAAAGTTTAGCAATAGTTTAGGTTAGGTAAAACTGAAAGCACTTTAAAGTTATAAAATAAGGATTGGCTAGTAGAGTCACTGTCTTTGCTCGTCTGCCAGATAGCGGTAGTCTGGAAGATAGCACAGCGAATTGTACCACTCAGATTGCATTTAAATTTCAGTCCATCTGCTGATTTTTAGGGTTCCTTACCCAAAGGGTAAAAACGGGACCCTAATACTAAGACTCCGATGTCCGTCTGTCACCAGGCTGTATTTTATGAACCGTGATAGTAAGGAAGTTATATTTTCACAGATGATGTATTTCTGTTACCGCTAAAACAACCAATACTAAAAAACAGAATAAAATAAATATTACTCCCATACAGCAAACATGATTTTTTTGCTTGATGTTGATAACGGCAACAAGTAGACGCTTGAAATATTCACAGAATATTTAGTTATATATTCATTAAAAAAAAAATTAAATTAAAATGAAACAAATATTTCTCTCATACAACAAACGTGATTTTTTGCCGTTTTTATAGCAAATGGTACGGAACGCCGATTTTGTTTTTACAACTTAATGGAACCGCGCTTAAAAGCTGCTTCTGGCGAAAAAAGTATTTCAATACAAAGGGAAAATGCAGCCAGCATTCTCGTACCTCTACCGCGGGGGCACACACTTTTTTACAAAAATAACTGTTTATTTTCTTTTCATAACACTTATACTTGCCATTCAGTGCTGGTAAATCTTAATTATTCCCACGGACTTTTTCCTTGTAAATTTTCCTTCTTAAAGCAAAGCGCGCGTTCTTAAAGCCCAAGAGCGGTAATGACGCGCTCTAAATAAATTTTCTAAAATAGTTTTGTAGATAATATGATGTTAAAAGCATGTTTTAACTTCAATCAAAACTTTTTGATTCATAAATTTTCTAGATAAATTATTACCATTCCTGCCATTTTGATTCTGTTTCGGTAAGTTTATTTATTTATTCATCATATTTTTTTATTTAGTTACTCGCAAATGTGATAAAACCACGGGTGGTTCGAAAATTACAAACTCGGGTCATTGAAGACTCCACCATTCGGCCTTGGACTTCTAAATAGCCTGTAGTGGATCCAAGCTTTAGATAGAGAATAGTTGTGGTAACTAGTGAATTTAAACTATGGTTTAGAGAGCTTAGAGGGAAACAAACAATATACGGCTTTGGTTGAAGAGTGGATAACCAGGAGGTTAAAATATATGGAGAATATCGATCGATTATTCTCAGTTAATTGATATAAACGTTGTAGGGTGCGAGAGGGATAGTAGAGTAGGCTCTGTGCCGCTTACGACGAGCCTTCAATGTGTAAACTAATCGAAGCTGTATAATCGAGCCACGAAAAAGCGGAGAAGCTACATTAACAGATAAAGAATTTAGTAGAATCGGTTTGCGCTTTCGATATAATTATTCGATTATTACTATAAAGTAACTGGTCACTAAGTGCGAAGCACTTGTGTACACGTGGAAGTAAAATAAAGAAGAAATTAACTGGCGCCATGGTTTCTAGACACGCTACGTGTTCAGGCCGCGTCTATCGGGGAGGAGGGGAAAACGGTTATAAGCGATAGGCGTCAGTTGCGGCACCCTTTTTCACTATCGTCGTGCCGAGAGGTTTTCGGGTTCCTGAGGAAGTGGGAAGGACAGGACGCACAAAGATTTGAAGAAATTTAATACCGATGCCGTGCACGTTTCGCCTATATCAAATATTAGTAAGTGTCTTTTGTGAGAACTGAGGCTAGCAATGTCAGCTTATTATTGATGGGTTTGTACTATGGGGCTTTGTGAGGGACTTTCTTTATACGATTGCGTAAGGACTGTGTAGGGGACCGTGTAGGATGCCACCTTGGTTAAAGTGAAGGATTGGTAGGAGAAGATTTAAAGTGTTTGACTTTTTGGTTGGGATTTAGTCCGGGATCTTAGTTGTAAATTTGGAGTGAACCTTACTTATTAAAAATGCAGAGGTAATTTGCTGACATTGTTGGCTATGTACTCTCTAATGAAAGGGGACTGCCGATTTCTGTAGAAAATTTAGTGGAGTAAAAGGTTCCTGCAGGGATCGGTGTCTTTTAACATGATGTTGTTAACTTTGTGATACCTTGTGGGAGGAAAACCCCGTAATTAAGCCCTGATCTGATTAGATAGGAAATCAATTAAGCTTAGGGTTAAGACTAGGGTAATTCTTGTGTAGACCTTTCTGTGCATATGTATGTATGAGTATGGATATCCTCACTGGATAAAACCCTACGCGAGTCCTTGGGCGGCGGTTTCTCGCACTGATCTGAGTCGAAGGTGAAGGGACTTCCCCATACGGCTCGCTGGGGTAATCCTTGTGTGGCCCTTGCTGTGCATATATATATATATGTATGAGTATGTTATCCTTGTGTAGATCTTGTTGTGCATGTATGTGTATGAGTATGGATGTCCTCACTGGATAAAACCCTACGCGAGTCCTTGAGCGGCGGTTACTCGCACTGATCTGAGTCAGAGGTAAAGGGACTTCCCCATACGGCTCGCTGGGGTAATCCTTGTGTGGCCCTTGCTGTGCATATATATGTATGAGTATGTATATCCTCGTGGGATAAAACCCTACGCGAGTCCTTGGGCGGCGGTTACTCGCACTGATCTGAGTCGGAGGTGAAGGGACTTCCCCATACGGCTCGCTGGGGTAATCCTTGTGTGAACCTTGTCCTGAATTCCTATTAAAGAAAACCCTACACGATTCAGTAGGTGCTCATTAAAGTTATACGAATTTGTTGCATGTAATTGACTATTGTGTTAAAGATATCTTTATATTTGTTTTCTACCATCGTAATAATCTTATTCCAAGTTCCTGCTCCTTTGCGGTATGAGGACTCCCAAAGGCAAGCGGAGACCCTTGGTAGGTAGAGGTAGACGAGGCCAGGACAATCTCAGTAGGCGTTCTTCAAACGGGGTCAGACTTGTTATAAGATTAGTGAAGATCGGGGCTTAATGTTAGGGATAGACTGGATTGACTGCGGGCTTCGGGAATCTAAGGCTGTGAGGGGGCTGACTAAACCTAGATCTAGGTTGGCTCCATTTCCACCCTTCACCGGTGACAAGTGAGGAAGCTGAACTTGTAGAGAAATCTGACCCGGATCTAAAAGAAATATATATATATATTTCGTATGGTTTATGTGTCATCTCATTAATCTAATAAGATAGAGAAGTTATTTAAGTGATATTTAAATAGCAAAATTGTTTGTGTGAGATCCGGGTTAGATTCCGTTTAGGTAATGGGTGGCTAAAATTTAACGTGGGATTTTTAACCCAATCTCCTTAAGGAATTCGTAGATAAAAAAAAAAGAAACCCTCCATTCCACCCATTGCTGCGACGGATAGATTTAGAAACCTAATTACTATTGTGTTCATATTTAAATATTTGTTTCCTGTGTAAAAATAAATGTAAACCTCCCATGTCTTTCATGGCCGCGACATTAATCTAACGAGTCTAATTTTTAATTAGACTACCTAGGCCTTATTTTATTGCTTTATACTGTTTAAATTGAGTCGTTAACTGAACCATTTAAGATAGAAATGACAGAACCGCAACCTTGACCAAACTTTATTAATAGGCTATGAGGTGACGTTAGTGGATCAGGATTTGTTCTATTCTTCACCATGAATCACCCCGTTGAAGACGTATAAGTATAACCATACACAATTCTCTACTAACTGATAAGGCTCGGAATTGTTGTATGGATGGCCGAAACGTTAAGTTCTAAACACCCAGAAAAGGGTGTTTAGAAAAAACCCTTACTTGATCGGGCTAATGTGCCAGGTCCTGAGTGTGGATATGTCTCAATTACAAACTACCTTAAACTAAATTGTGTGTTAAATTAGGCGTTCTGTCGCCTAAATTACTTTAATGAACAATTTACCACATAACTATATATGTAATTGCCCACCTATTTTATTATTTTTTTGTGAACCTAGCTTACACGGAGTATGTTTCGAGTGAGTATAGCCTTCCGGGACTAGCGGTGGTTTAAACGTAAGGGGTCTCGGGCTTGGATCGCCCCGGCCTTAGTTTGTATTCAAATAATAAAGAAACGTTCCGCTTAGTTCCGTAGTTAGTCACAGTATACAAACATATGGTAGCCTGGTTGTTTGCCACCTCCGCAGTGTGATAAATGTAGGAGTTGGTGGCGAGCCCTACTTACCTATCCTAAAGAACAGTTTAGGGTACAATGTACGAAAGTTTAATGTTCAACCACCTACTCAATTACTAAACGACAGGAAAGGGCGAAGACACAAGGTAAGCTAGTCTGACTAAACCTATCTACTAGTCTGTCCAGAGTTGGCTGTTATATGCCTTCCTTGTTAAAGGGTCCAAGGCGTTAGTCAGATAATAGGCACGGTACATTGAATAAGCCGCTTAAGGCTGGCTGGTACCCAAGGTCTTTAGGGCTGTTCAAAATCAAATTATAAATAATTAATTTTCAATATTCATTTGGGTGATAAGGTAGGAACAGTCTTGTGTATAAGTTAGGCGAATTTTAGGCTTCGTCTCGATTTTATAGTATTGATTTCCAAAAACTCTTACATCCGGATGTGGATAATCCCCATGGATTGTGATCATAAACCCAATTCTAGACTTAATAGCGAAATTCGTATCGGCCGGGTTGCAAGATACTAGAACAAAACCGGACCAACGTATATTAAGTCTAAGACGGTCGAGCAGTACGTTTAGACTCCACATGCGCGGTGAGCAAATTTGCGAATTCTGCGTATACCGCAGGCCTCTTTTCCCCTCCGGGACGACGGCTGAGCGTTTCTACGCACAGGCAAATTGTATGAAAATCTGACAATTTATTCTTTAATCGACCAAACTGATAATTCTGGGGCGGGCCCAGCGATTCTGGATAGAACAACTTACGAACCCTTAAGGAATGGTAGTATATGTGAATTTTCCTGGACGATTCCCAGTTAGTGTTACACGTAGACGACCCGGAAACTATGATTAGTAGATTTAGATAGAATTCCATACTAAAATGTCTTTGTCAACCGCACCCTCTATAAGGCCGTCTTGATATCTCCAAGATTATTAGATAGCTAGCTAGGATATCGATCTGTTGAGTAGTTCTACGATTGGTACACAGATGGCGTTGGTTACAGTGGTAAGATAATTATGAAGGCATGTGGACTTCCAGGTACGGCTAGAGCAAATCCATTACTTTACTTAAGAGGTAGGTTGTAGTTGCACTTCAGGTTTACATTTTTATCTAATTCGTTAGTTCGTCTTTACGGTAATTCTCCATATATAGTATTATAAAGTCAGCTAAGGGAAGCTAGTAAGGATAGTGGTAGGCTCTTTATATACTTAGATTGTCCATCCGCCTTTGTGGTGGCTTCTCAAATACCATTACGATTTTATAATTTCACCTAAAGGGTAATTAACGGGTTGTCAACAGATTATTTATGCAAATACTAAACCTGTCGGTCCGTCCGTGGGTGCACTTTCAAGTGTTATTATGATGGTTATGTAATTTACTTAAGGGGTAGCCAGCGAGTATATTCGTGTATTAGCTTTATATATTCAATCTGTTAGTTCATCTGTACGGTGACTTCTCATATTACATTACAATTTTATAACTTCACTTAAGGGATCGATAGCGAGTCTGCTAATAATTTATCTATGTACTTAATAGGTCCGTCTGTCTCTTTAATGATTTCTATATACTGTTATAAGTTCATACTTTCACTTAAGCGTAAGCCAGTGAGTTTATTAGTGGACTTTTATATGTCTAAGGGTTCTTCTTTAAGGTGATTTTGATACATTACTATAAGGTTACAACTTTAATTAAGGGGAAGCTAGTGAGGTTGTTGGTAGATTATTTATATTTCTAAGGGTTCTTCCTAGGGCGAGCTTCATACATTACTATGAGGATTCAATTGTACTTAAGGGGAAGCTAGCGAGTTTATTGATGGATTACTTACCTTTTAAGAGTTCTTCCTTAAAGCGATTCTCATACATTACTATAAGATTACGACTTCACTTAACGTTACGGTACGCGGTCTTGGGGTTTCATCTTTATAGTGAGATTTCATATACTATTATAAAGTTATAACTTTATAATCCTACCGTGTTCAAGGGGTAACCGCGATACTAGATAGGTAGGTGGTAGGTTCGGAGTTGTGAGGAGGTAGCTAGACTAGTGAGTAGGGCGGCTCAGTCTTAAGTACCCCAACCACGGGTCTACGTTAGGATAACAAACCACATATTTATTTAATTAAGAACTCAAATTTAGTAATTTAAACTCCAGTCTAACGCTAATTAGGACGTAGGGACTCAGCAGTTAAGTTATTGACCAATGTCTTTAATGTAGGCATAAAGTAAGATTGGGGTTTTGATTTTATTACTTTCATGCCTGGGACTGATTGAATCCATACCTCTTAAGATCTAGGGTTATTATCGGTCACAACGATGGGTCCAAATTATCGATCACGCCACTAGACGATCACAGCCAAATAAAATATTAACTTTCATTAATAATAACATTAACGTTTACAAAATATCATTAACATTTTAACAATAATAAAGGTTAGGATTACGTACGCCCATCACGTTTTCAAAGTGGCGATCACGTCATTATACTCCTGTCCACTCGAAGAAATTTTAAATTTTGCATAAGGGGGGGTTACTACAAGCCCCTCGTTAGTTTTTGCTCATTACCACTTTTAATACATAATGTACTATTATTTAATCAGAATTGACTCTGTAAAACTTTGTAAACATTTCATTAAATAAAGACATTTTAAGTAAATATTATTAAAAACCTTAATAGATAATAAGTAATATTATTCCGAAAATAATCTCTCAAAACACATTTGTCGGTCAAATACACTTATCACCGGACGTAGGAGATGTTCCTTAGTCCGATTTGACAGAGGTCGGGTGTGTGGCGTGTACTGCCGAGATTAGGTCGCCCACTACCGACGGGATTCGATTACTGCACTCCGCTTGATATTCCGTACTAAATTGGGATTAGGCGTAGAAACGTTTCAAGCTCTACTTTACCTATCCTTTCTATCCATGTAATAAGTTTTTTAAAATAGCTTTTATATGTAAGATATATCTTAAGGTGAAACCGAATCAGATTTATCTCATACAATTACGGTACAACATTCATACAAACTTTAAACATTTCGCTGCTTAGAATGCGTTATTATCAAATATTGCTACTTATCGTTGTCAAAAAAATTATTTAGAAAATACGTGTGGTATAATTATAACCAGAGTTTTTTTTGTGATTTCATTAATTCAATAAAAACTTTATTCAATAATTAATTAGCATTTTATGGATAAATATGTGTTTTGCTACCAGGTAAATAGCGCTTTATGGTGTTACCGTAGACGTTTTGACTAGCAAAATGTTAACAGTTAAAGATATTTAGTTTAATGCTGTTTGTGTGAAAAATATAGGTTTGATTCACCTCATCCCTTAACAACTCACAAGTGCCTCGCGGACACAATTTTGCGTTTATGTCGTTTTAAAAAGTATTTATTTATAAGAATTAACCTTTTATCTAGTCTATCTCCAATGTTTTACGAATCTAAGCATGCAATGCAAATATTTGTAACATGAATAATTTAATATGCATTGTTAATAAACTAAAATAATAACTGACCACTCCACAAGTGTCCAAGGGACACGATAACATTTTGTTTAATTCTAACATTAAACTTGAAAATTTTGACATAATGCAGTTGGACAGTTGGACATTTGGTATAACTTATCTCGGAAAAGAAGGACAAAACAGGGCGGAAATTTTGGCGTACAATTAAAATGCCATAATGAAAACAGACATGTGAACCACATTTTAAAAGTAACAAATCGCAATCTCTGCTCTAAACATTGTAAAAAAAAAAATTATTTGTAACATCTATGGGAAAATAAGTAATAACAGTGAAATGATGTTATACATATTACTGTCTGTTGTATTAACAATATCGGTCCTTAAGTCTTTAGGACACAACTGGCCAGTTACGTTGCAAAAACATACTGGGTGGTAAGGCAGTAGGTACTACGTAAAAGAAAGCTTGAGTAAAAACAAGGATGACGCGATATGTAACTGAGCGTGCGTGAGTAGTGCAGCTACGGGTACATCTCAACTGACTGAGATTTTCATTGAAGTATGTACTTACATGAAATAAATTAATATTTTTTTATTTATCATTGTTATCAAACATTTATTTTTCTTATCACTATCACGGCTATGATTTAGGGAAGTTGGAAACTAATAGCACTTAGAACTTTGGAGATTTTTATGCAAAATCTACAGTGAAAAGAGGTCAGTTTAAGATTTTTTTTTATCGACCAAAAGTTCATCAATAGTGTTTTCACGTTTTTGGGTCCACCATATCCCAAAGAACACAGTCATTAATTAAATTTAAGTTCAATCGGCTCAGCGGATCCAGTGAAACCTATGCCAAAAAAATGTTTAGGTAGCATGAGAAAAAGTAAGAAAGCAAAATAAGATCAATAATTTTTCTTTTTTCATTTTTCAATTAAAGAAACATTAAAAACTGTCAAACATAGCAACATATTTATTATCATAAAAGTGGATTTTTTTGTACTTTTTGGGCTTTTAAATCGTGTTTTCTTACTTCAATTTTCTTACTTATCAAATGTAATTGTGGATTTCATTTTCTGTCGACGTTTTGTTTCGTATTTTGTATAATTATGGATTTTTTTTCAATTGCCTCAACAACAGTAATTTGTATATACCTGCAACCATAGAAACGGATGCGTCGCTCACTGATAGCAATAACAATATTATTGTTATTCCAACAATCATTTGCCATTCAACAAAACCTGACACGAATTGAACTAGAACCTACAATACGCTCTGGTACAATATGCTTTATAATATGCAAGATGGTCACAGAAAATACTCACTGAAGATTTCAACACTTCATATTGCTGTTTGTTGATACGTCAACGAAATTTGCTTGTTTGAGTTGTACCTTCAAGAACTTTATATTTTAAAATTTATTCATCATATCAGCTCTTTGACGTCTAATGATAGACATTTTCCTCACCAACCTCCAACTTTATCCACAGCGTGCGACTTTTTGCTGTTAAAATTTATTACGAATTCTAAATATTTTTTTTAAAAAAGTGTTTAGTTTTTAGATTAGTGTTTTAGTTTTTGTTCTATTTAAATTATTTTATAAGAATACTTTTAAAAGGTTTATATGGATGCCGGTGTACAAGTGCAGTCACAAATCGAATTTCTGACATGTATTTACTGTACTGATGGCAGAACTTTTAAGGGTCGAAGAGGTCTTAAAATTCATATTTCTCGTGCACATAATAATCGTTTACAGAACACACAACCTTGTATAAATTTAGATTCAAAACAGTCGCATATTGCAGTTGGAAGCCACCTTTCGACAAATTTTCATTCTCTTTTAGTCAAGCTACACCTTAACATAGCTTTAATTAAAAGAATACCTAGGGGAGCGAGAATAAGTCTTGCAAAATCTCTGTCCATTATTTTCAGAAATTGTTTAGAAAACACAGAAGCTGATAGGAAGAGTTTTTTCACCACACTTACATATTAGTAAATCAAATAAAACAAAATCAATTACATCATTATTGAAAGAAAACTGTAATAATCCTATTCTTCTAAAAAACTTAGATTATGGTTATAAAAGAAATAGGAAAACTTTCGACTTCAAAAATAAAATAGAAAATAAAGTTATGGATGGAGATTTAAAAAATGCTGCTACACTGTTATTTTCAAATGATTCCTTTGCTCCTTTTTCTTCTGAGACACTTGAAGCGCTTCGTAACAAGCATCTCTCACCTCAACCGACTGACTCCATACTTTTAGACCCTTTTTTGATAATAACTTACGTATTACAATTACAGCACAGGATACCCTAGCAGCTATTATGTCATTCCCAAATGGTTCTGCTGGCAGCATCGATGGTATTACGCCTCAACACTTAAAAGATTTGGTGTGTGTTTCTGCTGGTGATGCCGGTAGGGAACTTTTGGATGACATTACAAATTTGGTTAACTTTATGTTGTCAGGTAAAGTAAACAATGAAATTATACATCTTCTTGATGGTGCAAAGTTGTGTGCTTTTAAGAAAAAGGATGACGGAATACGGCCTATAGCTATAGGAAACACTTTTCGCCTTTTGACTTCCAAATTGGCTTGCAAGCACTCAGCTTCTAAATTAATAAAAAAATTCCAACCTGTACAACTTGGTTTTGGTAGTAAAGGTGGTAGCGAAGTTGCAGTACATTCAACTCGCTCATTTCGTTTTGAAAAAAATCCAGATGTGTTATTGAAGTTTGACGTGAGAAATGCCTTTAACTCTTTAAATAGAAAAGTACTGCTAAGTGAAGTTGCTGTTCACATTCCTGAATTATACCCATATATAATGCAATATACGGGTATACCTCTAATCTATCATACGGAGAAAGTAATGCTGAGTCTTCCGTCGGTGTTCAACAGGGTGATCCACTTGGACCCGCGCTTTTCATTTTAGCCATCCATCCCATTATATCAAGTTTAAATTCTAGTTTTAATATTTGGTACCTAGATGAAGGAACCTTGGCAGGAAATTTTTATGATGTCAAACAAGATTTTCTTACAATTATTCATAAATTTCAAAGTATTGGACTTAATCTCAATTTTTCTAAATGTGATCTTCATTTTTCGGAAAATACAATTAGTGAAGAGAAAATTAGTTTTATTAATGAGTTAAATGTTTTTGCTCTAGAGATTAAAATTGTAACCAAAGAATTACTTTTTCTACTGGGATTTTTATTTTTATTTTTTGTTATGTATTTGATATATATATATATATATATTTATTTTGTTTAGATGTTTGTACGTATTAGTATTATTTATTATTCATATGTATATAAATTTAGCTATTGCTATAAATGTATATATTATTTTAAGTTTCAGTTAGCACATTCTACTCAATAATTTTATAAAGTCTCCTCTACCCAAAGGTTGTCTGGAAGAGATCGCTCATTAGCGATAAGACCGCCAATTTGTTATTACTTTTATTGTTTAATTGTTTTTGTATTCTTTATGCGCAATAAAGTATATTATATATTATATATCTCCTTTATTTTCAGAAAGTATAGAACCCTTTTTAGAAAAAAAAACTTAAGAACTTTGAGGTACATTCTCAGAAAATTAAGTTATTAAATTCTCATAATGCATATACAATTCTAAAATATTGTTTATTTGTGCCAAAATTTTCATATTTATCACGTACTAGTCCAATGTGGCAGTTCACAGAATTTTTGGATAAGTTTGATACCTGCCTAAAAAATACAACAGAACAAATTCTAAATTTATCTTTTTCCTCTTTTTCTTGGGTTCAAGCTTCTTTACCGATTTGTCTGGGCGGAATCGGTTTAAGAAAAATTTCCAGTGTGGCTTTACCAGCTGTTCTTTCTTCTGCTAACAGCTCTTTAGCACTTAGTAAACAAGTTCTACACAAAGATGATGTTAATATACCATTTTTGCTTCACGCTATACCATCAACTTCTTTCAGTACAATGTTAGATAACGAAAGCTTCAGAGTTGTAATCGGTCTTCATCTCGGTATAACTGTTTGCCTCCCACACACCTGCATTTGTGACAGTGCCATCGACGAGTTTGGATTACACGGACTTTCTTGCAAAAAAAGTGGAGACAGAATACCACGCCACTTTTCCCTAAATGATATCATCAAAAGATCTCTTGCCACTTGTAACGTCCCTTGTACTCTTGAACCAGCTGGAATTTCACAGGATGATGGCAAGAGACCTGATGGCATAGGGTAGGGCTTTAGTGTGGGATGCTACATGCGTAGATACTCTAGCCTCGTCTTATCTTGGTCGCACAGCATCAAAAGCCGGGGTGGCGGCGGAATCTGCGGAGGATCGTAAGTGGCAGAAATACAAATCTTTTCTTAAAGACTATGTTTTTTGCCGCTTGCGTTTGAAACTTTTGGCGAATGGGGACCTAGTGCAAGAAATTTCGTTAAGTAAATCACTCCTAAACTGGTCGGTGCCACATGTGACTAGAGGGCTGGCTGCTTGCCACTATGCCTTTAGGTGCAGGCCTCTTCGATCCTTCTTTAGTTTAATATATTATATTTATTAGTTATAGATTTTTTACATTTTTCTTATGCAGGTAATATACTGAATTTTTAAAGTTGACTCACCATTAGTTACCTACTATATTAGTATGTTGCTATACATATTGGTTTATATGTATAGTGTTGCAGAATATTCATTACACCCCCTAACTACCGTAATTCTATGTAATTCTAGTAGTAAACGGAATTTATCATCCTGCCTTATATGTATAGCAGTTTAGATGCTATCTGTAATCTGGGGGCATGAGAGTGCCCCCGCCAAGACTCGTGCGCAAGGCAAACTGTCGTACTATCCTTTGCTGGAAGCATTCATGCCTCTGTATAGAAGCCCAGAGACAGGGTTTAGTATTTACATAAAAGATTAACTAACAAATCGCAATTTTGAAGATGTGCAGTACCTGATGACCCTGGTGTGTAACCCAAGAGTCCATCCAAAATATAAGAGCTATCGAAAAGCCGCCTTAGTTAAAGTTATTCAACCTGATGAGCGTTTCTAATGGACCATAAAATCAAAGATCAAAAGTTCCTAATGTGGAATTCAAAGAGCGCAGTCAAACTGAAAAAGATACATATTGGCTTCTATATATTCTCTGAAATTTTGGTAAGTTGTTATGCACACGCCGGAGAAGGTTTCTGAATTAGTACAACCCTTTCATAATAGGTTAGTGCGGCAGTTGTTTTAAAAAAAGAAACAACGTTCGCCGTGTCAGCTAGTCATGTATAAAATAATATATTTTTGAAAGTAAATTGGCTTTAGCTTCCGCAGTTGTTATGTTTTTTAACCTATATTCAAATATTTCAAGATAAAAAAAAGGTAAAGGGGGGACTTTGATACTTAAATATTGTAAAATATATATTATTTATAATATAATATTTTTTTTTTGCATCAGAATTTGTCCAGGCCTAAACCCTTATACAAAGAGAACAATTCCCTTTTTGTTCTATTTTTTTTTATTTTATTATTAAATGAAAATATAAAGTAAAATTTAAGGAACTTCGGAGATTATACGAAAAATTCATTTTGTGTAAAGATATTCGAAGATAAAGATATATTAATAAACTCTACAATGATGATTATTTTACCACATCAACATTTCAGCGTATCTGTTAGACAGGGAAGCCCCAAACAGTTGATTGGAATTATGTTATGAGTCGCGAGGAAGGACAAGGACTTGAAAACTTCAAGTGTGAGTCGGATTTTGTTTCTATAATTGCGGAGTTGCCGTTGAAATACTACACCGACAATCGAATTTAGGGCGGGTTTAACCGAGGGCAAAAGGTAGTCTGTATGTAAACAGTGAGGTAAGCGTAGAGAGGGTTAATAAGGATTCGGTTGTACCAATTTCGAGAAGATTTGGTAAGGCGGATAGCTTGCACATTGAGGAAGGATTATAGGCTACATAAAATCGTCAAGAAGCTCTTCATAAATTGCACTGAGGAATATATTTTTTGCGCACTGAGGTGTCCTTTGGATAGGTCTATCAAAATGTCTATGTAATTTCTTCGTTTAGATGTATATATTGTGCGTTTTTTGCTTTGAAAACTGCTCATTTTGTGTGTAACTCCCCCCTCTAACTGTATAAAAACTGCTTCTAAACGTTTGACATAAATAACGATAATATGACTTTATAAATAATTTCAACGAAAATTATTCTAATGCAATCGCATAAGTTTTGTGTTTTTATTCTACGGAGGATAAATACATATCTTGTTTAAGATCTAATAATTAATATAAAATATGGAATCAGTGAATCGTGGATGTTATGAGCATTGTTCGTAATAACTTTGACCACTCTTTTGGGAATAAGTAAGTGTCGCAATGGTATATTTTAATGTTTTATTACTAGTTAATTGATTAACTGTTATATGCATGATTAGCTTTTGCCGGCAGTTCCACCCATCCTAAATTCGGTTATCGGTGTAGGATTTCATCGGTAACTCCTCAATTATAAAAATAAACTTACTGAGACTTGCCGTTTTCAAGAAGCCTATGTCCTTCGTCGGGACTCAAACTATCACCATGCCAAATTTCATCACAATCAATACAGCGGCTTAAGCATGAAGAGGTAACAGACAGACAGACAGACATAGTTACTTTCGCATTGATAATATTAGTATGAATTGCTTGGAATAAAGGAAAAAGTTTAGCAATAGTTTAGGTTAGGTAAAACTGAAAGCACTTTAAAGTTATAAAATAAGGATTGGCTAGTAGAGTCACTGTCTTTGCTCGTCTGCCAGATAGCGGTAGTCTGGAAGATAGCACAGCGAATTGTACCACTCAGATTGCATTTAAATTTCAGTCCATCTGCTGATTTTTAGGGTTCCTTACCCAAAGGGTAAAAACGGGACCCTAATACTAAGACTCCGATGTCCGTCTGTCACCAGGCTGTATTTTATGAACCGTGATAGTAAGGAAGTTATATTTTCACAGATGATGTATTTCTGTTACCGCTAAAACAACCAATACTAAAAAACAGAATAAAATAAATATTACTCCCATACAGCAAACATGATTTTTTTGCTTGATGTTGATAACGGCAACAAGTAGACGCTTGAAATATTCACAGAATATTTAGTTATATATTCATTAAAAAAAAAATTAAATTAAAATGAAACAAATATTTCTCTCATACAACAAACGTGATTTTTTGCCGTTTTTATAGCAAATGGTACGGAACGCCGATTTTGTTTTTACAACTTAATGGAACCGCGCTTAAAAGCTGCTTCTGGCGAAAAAAGTATTTCAATACAAAGGGAAAATGCAGCCAGCATTCTCGTACCTCTACCGCGGGGGCACACACTTTTTTACAAAAATAACTGTTTATTTTCTTTTCATAACACTTATACTTGCCATTCAGTGCTGGTAAATCTTAATTATTCCCACGGACTTTTTCCTTGTAAATTTTCCTTCTTAAAGCAAAGCGCGCGTTCTTAAAGCCCAAGAGCGGTAATGACGCGCTCTAAATAAATTTTCTAAAATAGTTTTGTAGATAATATGATGTTAAAAGCATGTTTTAACTTCAATCAAAACTTTTTGATTCATAAATTTTCTAGATAAATTATTACCATTCCTGCCATTTTGATTCTGTTTCGGTAAGTTTATTTATTTATTCATCATATTTTTTTATTTAGTTACTCGCAAATGTGATAAAACCACGGGTGGTTCGAAAATTACAAACTCGGGTCATTGAAGACTCCACCATTCGGCCTTGGACTTCTAAATAGCCTGTAGTGGATCCAAGCTTTAGATAGAGAATAGTTGTGGTAACTAGTGAATTTAAACTATGGTTTAGAGAGCTTAGAGGGAAACAAACAATATACGGCTTTGGTTGAAGAGTGGATAACCAGGAGGTTAAAATATATGGAGAATATCGATCGATTATTCTCAGTTAATTGATATAAACGTTGTAGGGTGCGAGAGGGATAGTAGAGTAGGCTCTGTGCCGCTTACGACGAGCCTTCAATGTGTAAACTAATCGAAGCTGTATAATCGAGCCACGAAAAAGCGGAGAAGCTACATTAACAGATAAAGAATTTAGTAGAATCGGTTTGCGCTTTCGATATAATTATTCGATTATTACTATAAAGTAACTGGTCACTAAGTGCGAAGCACGTGTGTACACGTGGAAGTAAAATAAAGAAGAAATTAACTGGCGCCATGGTTTCTAGACACGCTACGTGTTCAGGCCGCGTCTATCGGGGAGGAGGGGAAAACGGTTATAAGCGATAGGCGTCAGTTGCGGCACCCTTTTTCACTATCGTCGTGCCGAGAGGTTTTCGGGTTCCTGAGGAAGTGGGAAGGACAGGACGCACAAAGATTTGAAGAAATTTAATACCGATGCCGTGCACGTTTCGCCTATATCAAATATTAGTAAGTGTCTTTTGTGAGAACTGAGGCTAGCAATGTCAGCTTATTATTGATGGGTTTGTACTATGGGGCTTTGTGAGGGACTTTCTTTATACGATTGCGTAAGGACTGTGTAGGGGACCGTGTAGGATGCCACCTTGGTTAAAGTGAAGGATTGGTAGGAGAAGATTTAAAGTGTTTGACTTTTTGGTTGGGATTTAGTCCGGGATCTTAGTTGTAAATTTGGAGTGAACCTTACTTATTAAAAATGCAGAGGTAATTTGCTGACATTGTTGGCTATGTACTCTCTAATGAAAGGGGACTGCCGATTTCTGTAGAAAATTTAGTGGAGTAAAAGGTTCCTGCAGGGATCGGTGTCTTTTAACATGATGTTGTTAACTTTGTGATACCTTGTGGGAGGAAAACCCCGTAATTAAGCCCTGATCTGATTAGATAGGAAATCAATTAAGCTTAGGGTTAAGACTAGGGTAATTCTTGTGTAGACCTTTCTGTGCATATGTATGTATGAGTATGGATATCCTCACTGGATAAAACCCTACGCGAGTCCTTGGGCGGCGGTTTCTCGCACTGATCTGAGTCGAAGGTGAAGGGACTTCCCCATACGGCTCGCTGGGGTAATCCTTGTGTGGCCCTTGCTGTGCATATATATATATATGTATGAGTATGTTATCCTTGTGTAGATCTTGTTGTGCATGTATGTGTATGAGTATGGATGTCCTCACTGGATAAAACCCTACGCGAGTCCTTGAGCGGCGGTTACTCGCACTGATCTGAGTCAGAGGTAAAGGGACTTCCCCATACGGCTCGCTGGGGTAATCCTTGTGTGGCCCTTGCTGTGCATATATATGTATGAGTATGTATATCCTCGTGGGATAAAACCCTACGCGAGTCCTTGGGCGGCGGTTACTCGCACTGATCTGAGTCGGAGGTGAAGGGACTTCCCCATACGGCTCGCTGGGGTAATCCTTGTGTGAACCTTGTCCTGAATTCCTATTAAAGAAAACCCTACACGATTCAGTAGGTGCTCATTAAAGTTATACGAATTTGTTGCATGTAATTGACTATTGTGTTAAAGATATCTTTATATTTGTTTTCTACCATCGTAATAATCTTATTCCAAGTTCCTGCTCCTTTGCGGTATGAGGACTCCCAAAGGCAAGCGGAGACCCTTGGTAGGTAGAGGTAGACGAGGCCAGGACAATCTCAGTAGGCGTTCTTCAAACGGGGTCAGACTTGTTATAAGATTAGTGAAGATCGGGGCTTAATGTTAGGGATAGACTGGATTGACTGCGGGCTTCGGGAATCTAAGGCTGTGAGGGGGCTGACTAAACCTAGATCTAGGTTGGCTCCATTTCCACCCTTCACCGGTGACAAGTGAGGAAGCTGAACTTGTAGAGAAATCTGACCCGGATCTAAAAGAAATATATATATATATTTCGTATGGTTTATGTGTCATCTCATTAATCTAATAAGATAGAGAAGTTATTTAAGTGATATTTAAATAGCAAAATTGTTTGTGTGAGATCCGGGTTAGATTCCGTTTAGGTAATGGGTGGCTAAAATTTAACGTGGGATTTTTAACCCAATCTCCTTAAGGAATTCGTAGATAAAAAAAAAAGAAACCCTCCATTCCACCCATTGCTGCGACGGATAGATTTAGAAACCTAATTACTATTGTGTTCATATTTAAATATTTGTTTCCTGTGTAAAAATAAATGTAAACCTCCCATGTCTTTCATGGCCGCGACATTAATCTAACGAGTCTAATTTTTAATTAGACTACCTAGGCCTTATTTTATTGCTTTATACTGTTTAAATTGAGTCGTTAACTGAACCATTTAAGATAGAAATGACAGAACCGCAACCTTGACCAAACTTTATTAATAGGCTATGAGGTGACGTTAGTGGATCAGGATTTGTTCTATTCTTCACCATGAATCACCCCGTTGAAGACGTATAAGTATAACCATACACAATTCTCTACTAACTGATAAGGCTCGGAATTGTTGTATGGATGGCCGAAACGTTAAGTTCTAAACACCCAGAAAAGGGTGTTTAGAAAAAACCCTTACTTGATCGGGCTAATGTGCCAGGTCCTGAGTGTGGATATGTCTCAATTACAAACTACCTTAAACTAAATTGTGTGTTAAATTAGGCGTTCTGTCGCCTAAATTACTTTAATGAACAATTTACCACATAACTATATATGTAATTGCCCACCTATTTTATTATTTTTTTGTGAACCTAGCTTACACGGAGTATGTTTCGAGTGAGTATAGCCTTCCGGGACTAGCGGTGGTTTAAACGTAAGGGGTCTCGGGCTTGGATCGCCCCGGCCTTAGTTTGTATTCAAATAATAAAGAAACGTTCCGCTTAGTTCCGTAGTTAGTCACAGTATACAAACATATGGTAGCCTGGTTGTTTGCCACCTCCGCAGTGTGATAAATGTAGGAGTTGGTGGCGAGCCCTACTTACCTATCCTAAAGAACAGTTTAGGGTACAATGTACGAAAGTTTAATGTTCAACCACCTACTCAATTACTAAACGACAGGAAAGGGCGAAGACACAAGGTAAGCTAGTCTGACTAAACCTATCTACTAGTCTGTCCAGAGTTGGCTGTTATATGCCTTCCTTGTTAAAGGGTCCAAGGCGTTAGTCAGATAATAGGCACGGTACATTGAATAAGCCGCTTAAGGCTGGCTGGTACCCAAGGTCTTTAGGGCTGTTCAAAATCAAATTATAAATAATTAATTTTCAATATTCATTTGGGTGATAAGGTAGGAACAGTCTTGTGTATAAGTTAGGCGAATTTTAGGCTTCGTCTCGATTTTATAGTATTGATTTCCAAAAACTCTTACATCCGGATGTGGATAATCCCCATGGATTGTGATCATAAACCCAATTCTAGACTTAATAGCGAAATTCGTATCGGCCGGGTTGCAAGATACTAGAACAAAACCGGACCAACGTATATTAAGTCTAAGACGGTCGAGCAGTACGTTTAGACTCCACATGCGCGGTGAGCAAATTTGCGAATTCTGCGTATACCGCAGGCCTCTTTTCCCCTCCGGGACGACGGCTGAGCGTTTCTACGCACAGGCAAATTGTATGAAAATCTGACAATTTATTCTTTAATCGACCAAACTGATAATTCTGGGGCGGGCCCAGCGATTCTGGATAGAACAACTTACGAACCCTTAAGGAATGGTAGTATATGTGAATTTTCCTGGACGATTCCCAGTTAGTGTTACACGTAGACGACCCGGAAACTATGATTAGTAGATTTAGATAGAATTCCATACTAAAATGTCTTTGTCAACCGCACCCTCTATAAGGCCGTCTTGATATCTCCAAGATTATTAGATAGCTAGCTAGGATATCGATCTGTTGAGTAGTTCTACGATTGGTACACAGATGGCGTTGGTTACAGTGGTAAGATAATTATGAAGGCATGTGGACTTCCAGGTACGGCTAGAGCAAATCCATTACTTTACTTAAGAGGTAGGTTGTAGTTGCACTTCAGGTTTACATTTTTATCTAATTCGTTAGTTCGTCTTTACGGTAATTCTCCATATATAGTATTATAAAGTCAGCTAAGGGAAGCTAGTAAGGATAGTGGTAGGCTCTTTATATACTTAGATTGTCCATCCGCCTTTGTGGTGGCTTCTCAAATACCATTACGATTTTATAATTTCACCTAAAGGGTAATTAACGGGTTGTCAACAGATTATTTATGCAAATACTAAACCTGTCGGTCCGTCCGTGGGTGCACTTTCAAGTGTTATTATGATGGTTATGTAATTTACTTAAGGGGTAGCCAGCGAGTATATTCGTGTATTAGCTTTATATATTCAATCTGTTAGTTCATCTGTACGGTGACTTCTCATATTACATTACAATTTTATAACTTCACTTAAGGGATCGATAGCGAGTCTGCTAATAATTTATCTATGTACTTAATAGGTCCGTCTGTCTCTTTAATGATTTCTATATACTGTTATAAGTTCATACTTTCACTTAAGCGTAAGCCAGTGAGTTTATTAGTGGACTTTTATATGTCTAAGTGTTCCGTGAATTTCTACCGCCTTTCCCGTCTCATAAAACCATACATTCCGATTCCCCGTACCGACTATTGCATGGACCCTTGTCGCACACGACGACGCCGAGTAAGCCTCGCTACACTCGGCAAGTTCATCGTCGGGACGCCTTTAGACGTCTCGACGTCGCCGCCTCAACGCGTGCGCCGCCAACCGCCGCAGCACGCAGCCCCCCGCGCCCGATCCGAGCGGCCGCCGATGCTACACGACGAGTCGCTCGCCAGTCCAGAACGCACCGCGCCCCATATAAGCCGTATCCGCCTTATATAAAATTTTGAAGTAAGTGTTGTTTGTCTCTAAAAGCCGCCCGCTCCCGCTCGTTCATTTTTGGCGCTCCCAGACCGAGATTGGGATCGTGAGTGATAAAAAGGACAGAGTGCTAAAGTTGAAGAAACATCGTGTGTGACCATTGGAATACGTGCAAAAGGTACTCCTATATCGTACTTCCTACCCGCCTTTATTTCATTAATTTGTCTATTTTTTCATTAATTTCACTAATTTTAAATATGTCCGTTACCGCTAAAGTCCCGACCCCCGTTGCCACTTTCACCGCTAAATCCCATGTCCTCGCGGACATTTATAACAAATTTAAGGACAATGAGCCTTCCGTCTCGGCCAGTTTACTCAAGCGACACTACGAGTCTCACTATAAAATTGCCACCGAGGCATATTTCGAAATCGTGGCCTCCGGGATCGAGGATGAAACGTTCCGCGAAAAGTACAGCCTGATGAACGGCCACATGTTCGAGATCGATTCCGCGACCGACCCATCCCCGAAACCCGAACAATTGAAACCTACCGAACCGATGCCGTCCACAAGTAGCTCCGCTTACCTACCGCCCATTGTCCTACCGAAATTTAACGGTAATATTAGCGAGTGGTTGACGTACCAAGACCTTTTCCTGTCACTGGTCCATCAGAAGTCGGGGCTCCCAGTGGCCCAAAAACATTACTATCTGCGGGCCAGCTTAACTGGTGACGCAGCCGCATTGGTACGTCATCTGCCGGTTGACGAGGCCAACTATGATACCGTGTGGTCCATCTTACGAGATCGGTACCACAACAACCGCGAGTTGATCGACACTTATGTCGATCAAATCCTAGACTTGCCACCTATACCCAGCAGTGGACAAGGATCGAGGACCAATTTGTACGATCCGTTGCTTGAAGCCACCCGCGCGCTCAAGCAACTAGGATTACCGACCGATAGTTGGTCATATATTTTGCTTCGGATAGCACTCAAAAAACTGCCAAACCGAATAAGAACCGCTTATGAGTCCAAATATGGCTCCGCCGCGACTAAACACTTACCGACGTTCGACCAACTAATGGAGCTACTCGATGAGCAATGCCGGCTCATCCAAATTACGAACCCACCGTCCCGTCCGACAACTGCCTCACACCGACAAGTGACACCGCAGCCAGGCCGAATCCGATCGGCACATGTGTCTGTTCAACAGGAATATACCGCTCCCGCTCGTACCGCTACCGCTCAAACCGCTCCCGCTCAAACCGACCCCGCGGCGTACCGAACGCCTGACCACACCGCTTTCGACAGTAGACGCACACAGTGGACTACTGGGTGCAATTATTGTCGCGATTGCCGTCACACCCTACTACGGTGTGACCAATTTTTAAGGTTGAGTCCAGTCCAACGCCGAGGATGGGCTCAAACTAATAAAAAGTGTGCGCGTTGCTTACGTGACCATGACATTGCTGACTGCCTAACCGGGGGCAGGTGCCGACTGTGCAATACTACAGACCACAACACCATGATCTGCACTGAAACAAACCCGCGGCAGCAACCAACTGCCTGGAGGTCCCAAACCAAACCACCACACACTACCTACACCACACACATGCGCACTTCACAACGTACATCACCGCGTACGTCACCGCCGACGTCACCACGTACGTCACCGCCGACGTCACCGCCGACGTCACCGCCGACGTCACCGCCGACGTCACCACGTGCGTCACCTAGACACACACGTCAAAGACGTGTGACATTCGCACCTCAACCCATCCATCGGGAGAGAAACCCGTCACCGCAGACGGGACCCGCTTCTTCATCCCGCGCCGCTCACTCAACAACAACCGCTTCAACCCGCGCTGCTCACTCACCGTACTCTGACACACCACATCTACACACACCGCGTTCCGAACTATTAGACCTAGAGGAGATACCGGCCGATGCCCCGTACCTCCACTATGGCCCAGGTCCGCCTCACCGCAGAGGCGAACGCTATAACCAGGCCCAGGAAGCCTTCCGTCGCCTTCGCTTGGGTAACCCTAGGCAATGAAGACGTCGAGGGGTCGATGCAACACCGCGCCGCTCACACCCGCTGAATCCAACCGCATGGGTTCATATCCGCGACTCAAAAGGCCAGTACTTTATCGCCAGAGCCTTACTAGACACTGGAGCCTCAGTGACTACTATTACCGACCGTTTATTATCTAAGTTGAAATTGCATCGACACCCTACAAATATATCGTTAGTAGGTATAGGCAACAAACTTGTCTCTGCCACTAATTACCTATCTACGATAGTAATAAAACCTATTTACTCCGACCTGCCTTTAATTAGTACTAAGGCACTAGTTCTAGATGAATTGACCGCTCAGCTACCGAATTCCCATTTTAACAAACAAACTGTTTTAAATAAATTACCACGAAACATAAGATTAGCCGATAACATGTTTCATAAACCAGGCGATGTTGACCTTGTCGTTGGTACCGACTTGCTAAATTATATTTTTTGTGACGAAAATATTAAACTACCCGACATAAACTTAACGTGTTGTAACACAATCTTTGGCTATACACTAATGGGTGCGTTACCGAGCAAGTATTTGCAAAAATACCTACCTAAACCTATTCTTAAGATACCGAATAAAACCGATTGTTTACCTAAACATGTACCGCCTACTGAATTTAATACCGTACCTATCTGTCCGTCTGATTGTTCTGTCAACATTACTGAACAACTAAATTTCCCGACTTTGCCTGTACCGCTTACCGAGTTTTATTCAAATCCAGATACCGATTTATCACCTAACGCGATACGAGCTGTTAGTGTTACTTTGACCGAAGCTATCCAACGGTTTTGGAAGGTAGAAGAAGTACCTACTCACCCGGTACCGAATCCGTTACACGCCGCTTGTGAAGAGCTGTACCGCTCGACCACGGTCAGAGGTACCGACGGTAAATTTATCGTGCGTTTACCGCTATTAACCGACAGGCCTACCTTAGGTGAATCCCGACCGCTCGCTTTAAAACGTTTTGACGCCTTAGAACGTAAAATGGCCCGTAATCCCGACTTCGCACAAAAATACCGTGAATTCATGTCTGAGTATTTACGTCTCGGTCACATGACGGAGTCATCCTTTGACGTTGACCGCGAACACTATTTTATACCGCATCACGGAATATTTAAACGAGAATCCGATAAAATCCGCGTTGTCTTTGACGGTTCTGCAAAAACGTCAAACGGTGTTTCATTAAACCAATGTCTTCACACCGGTGAACCGCTTCAAACCGACATCACTAAAATTTTGTTGAACTTCCGTTTACATCAAATAGTTTTCGTCACCGATGTGAAAATGATGTTCCGCATGACGTTAGTACACCCGGATGACCGCAGATACCAACTGATATTTTGGCGCGAAAAGCCGTCCGATCCGCTTAAAGTCTACGAATTGGCCACAAATACCTACGGACTCCGCTCAAGCCCCTTCATCGCGATCCGCACGCTGAACCAGCTGAGCGAGGAGTGGGAATCCGCTCACCCTAACTCTGCCGCAGCTGACGTCATACGTCACGATATCTTTGTCGACGACATTCTTACCGGTGCCGACACGATAGAACAAGTGACCACATTAAAATCCGAGTTAGTAAAACTGATGAATACCGCCGGATACCAGTTGCGTAAGTGGGCATCAAACGACCCGCGTGTATTAAGTGACCTTCCGCAAGACCATTGTGAACAATCGTACCAATTGGACGATACAGACCCGCAGAATTTTATTAAAGTCCTAGGCATTAAATGGAACCCTACTACTGATACATTCTCATATAAATTAAATTTACCGTCTAAACATGCCGCGACAAAACGTTCCGTACTAAGCACAATAGCCCGTTTATACGACCCGTGTGGTTATTGCGGTCCCGTTGTCATCCGTTTTAAGTCCTTCCTACAGGCCCTATTTATGGACGGCGTACAGTGGGATGACCCACTCAGTCCACCGCTCACCGCTTTATGGGAGGCCATGATGGTCGACCTATTGCATTTACGTCACCTACAAATACCGCGTTGTGCCGTAATACCTAATGCTGTTTCCAACTCGCTTCACGGGTTCGGGGACGCATCTGAAACCGGGTACGCCGCTTGTATTTACCTACGCACTGAAGACTCGCATGGTCAGGTCCAGGTTCGCCTAATCATGTCGAAGTCCAAGGTCGCGCCTATTAAATCAAGTCAGACGATACCAAAACTTGAGCTGAGCGCCGCTCATTTAGTCACAAAGCTCTTGAATCACGCCGCCGAAACCTATGAGCGAACAACGCGTATTGATTCACTGCACGCTTGGACTGACAGCTCAATTGTTCTGGCCTGGCTTCAAACCGAGCCTCACCTGCTTCAAACCTTTGAAGGCAACCGTGTCCGCGATATACAACAGTCTAAGCGTATCTTAGATTGGCGTCATATCCCATCTGAATATAATCCCTCTGACTGCGCTTCCCGCGGCATTACCGCTCAAGAGCTTGTTGATCACAAGCTGTGGTGGTCACCACCGTGGCTGACATGGCCATCTACCGATTGGCCGCACAAATTAATAACTCGCCCGAGTCAATCCATACCCGGAATGAAAAGAGCCGTAGCTCACTCAATAGTTCTCTCACAGTCCGATGATTCGTGGCCAGAAACATTATTAAACCGCATTAGCTCATACACAAAGTTAATAAATATTACCGCGTACGTACTTAGATTTATTCACAACGTTAAATCAAAACATGAACACCGTGTTCGTTTAAAATACCTAACCGTGGATGAAACACGCGCCGCTAAACAATTTTTTGTTAAATTTGTACAATCTACCGCCTTTGTTTCCGAGATACCACTTATACAAAAGGGTAAAGCCGTCCGCACATCGTTACAAAAACTCGATTTATTTATCGATACCGATAACATTATCCGCGTAGGAGGTCGCCTCAAACAATCACTGTTGTCTTATGATACCCGACACCCGATGCTTTTACCTAAGGAGCACCGGTTTACATACCTACTCATCGAACACTATCACAGACAACACTGTCATGCCGCACCTAATGCTTTAATTGCTGTCCTAAGACAGGAATTTTGGATCACTTCTATACGACGTCAAGTGTCTAGAGTATTGCACCGTTGTGTCACATGCCACCGCTTTAGTGCTATTTCACAGCCACCGCTAATGAGCGATTTGCCTATTGATCGCGTGCAAGTATCACGTGTCTTTGCTGGTACCGCGACCGACTTTGCAGGTCCTTACCTTGTAAAGTCAAGCTTACTCCGCTCCGCTCGCTCCGTAAAGGCATATTTATGTGTTTTTGTTTGTCTTGCCACTAAGGCAGTACATTTAGAGGCCGTCGCAAGCCTATCCGTAGACGCTTTTGTTGCCGCTTTCACCCGCTTTGTAAGTCGCCGTGGACTACCCGCTTTAATGCGTTCCGATCGAGGAACTAATTTTGTTGCCGCTAACAAATATTTAACCGAAGTTAATAAGTTTTTGCTGGACAATGAAACCGTGCTTCATGACGAGTTCCGTAAACGTAACGTTCAGTGGAAGTTTAATCCGCCCGCCGCGCCTCATATGGGAGGTATTTTTGAAGCCGCTGTTAAAAGTGCCAAATCGTTGTTAAAACGCGAAATCGGTGACCGAATCCTTACATTTGAGGAACTTTCTACTGTATTTTGCCGTATTGAAGCGATCTTAAATTCACGCCCGCTCGTTCCGATGTCCGATGATCCCGGAGACTTAGAGTTCCTCACTCCAGGTCATTTTTTAATCCAACAACCGTTATTAGCGCCGCCTGAGCCGCATTGGTCTGATACGAAAACCTCTGCTTTGTCCCGTTATCAAAGCCTTCAGCAAATAACTCAAGCCTGCTGGCACCGATGGCAGTTTGAGTATTTGACAACATTACAACCGCGCTCCAAGTGGTTTAAGTCCACTGAACCAATACAACTTGGTGACCTTGTACTTATCAAGGATGATAATGTCCCACCTCTCCTCTGGAGACGTGGCCGCGTAATTAACCTTCATACCGCGAAGGATGGTAACGTCCGATCCGTTACTCTTAAGGCCCAAGGAGGACTTTTAGTTAGGCCAGTAGTTAAATTGTCCCGCCTACCGGTCGACACCTAACCTTTTATTCTTTCCCGCCGCCCGGAGGATGTTCCGTGAATTTCTACCGCCTTTCCCGTCTCATAAAACCATACATTCCGATTCCCCGTACCGACTATTGCATGGACCCTTGTCGCACACGACGACGCCGAGTAAGCCTCGCTACACTCGGCAAGTTCATCGTCGGGACGCCTTTAGACGTCTCGACGTCGCCGCCTCAACGCGTGCGCCGCCAACCGCCGCAGCACGCAGCCCCCCGCGCCCGATCCGAGCGGCCGCCGATGCTACACGACGAGTCGCTCGCCAGTCCAGAACGCACCGCGCCCCATATAAGCCGTATCCGCCTTATATAAAATTTTGAAGTAAGTGTTGTTTGTCTCTAAAAGCCGCCCGCTCCCGCTCGTTCACTAAGGGTTCTTCTTTAAGGTGATTTTGATACATTACTATAAGGTTACAACTTTAATTAAGGGGAAGCTAGTGAGGTTGTTGGTAGATTATTTATATTTCTAAGGGTTCTTCCTAGGGCGAGCTTCATACATTACTATGAGGATTCAATTGTACTTAAGGGGAAGCTAGCGAGTTTATTGATGGATTACTTACCTTTTAAGAGTTCTTCCTTAAAGCGATTCTCATACATTACTATAAGATTACGACTTCACTTAACGTTACGGTACGCGGTCTTGGGGTTTCATCTTTATAGTGAGATTTCATATACTATTATAAAGTTATAACTTTATAATCCTACCGTGTTCAAGGGGTAACCGCGATACTAGATAGGTAGGTGGTAGGTTCGGAGTTGTGAGGAGGTAGCTAGACTAGTGAGTAGGGCGGCTCAGTCTTAAGTACCCCAACCACGGGTCTACGTTAGGATAACAAACCACATATTTATTTAATTAAGAACTCAAATTTAGTAATTTAAACTCCAGTCTAACGCTAATTAGGACGTAGGGACTCAGCAGTTAAGTTATTGACCAATGTCTTTAATGTAGGCATAAAGTAAGATTGGGGTTTTGATTTTATTACTTTCATGCCTGGGACTGATTGAATCCATACCTCTTAAGATCTAGGGTTATTATCGGTCACAACGATGGGTCCAAATTATCGATCACGCCACTAGACGATCACAGCCAAATAAAATATTAACTTTCATTAATAATAACATTAACGTTTACAAAATATCATTAACATTTTAACAATAATAAAGGTTAGGATTACGTACGCCCATCACGTTTTCAAAGTGGCGATCACGTCATTATACTCCTGTCCACTCGAAGAAATTTTAAATTTTGCATAAGGGGGGGTTACTACAAGCCCCTCGTTAGTTTTTGCTCATTACCACTTTTAATACATAATATACTATTATTTAATCAGAATTGACTCTGTAAAACTTTGTAAACATTTCATTAAATAAAGACATTTTAAGTAAATATTATTAAAAACCTTAATAGATAATAAGTAATATTATTCCGAAAATAATCTCTCAAAACACATTTGTCGGTCAAATACACTTATCACCGGACGTAGGAGATGTTCCTTAGTCCGATTTGACAGAGGTCGGGTGTGTGGCGTGTACTGCCGAGATTAGGTCGCCCACTACCGACGGGATTCGATTACTGCACTCCGCTTGATATTCCGTACTAAATTGGGATTAGGCGTAGAAACGTTTCAAGCTCTACTTTACCTATCCTTTCTATCCATGTAATAAGTTTTTTAAAATAGCTTTTATATGTAAGATATATCTTAAGGTGAAACCGAATCAGATTTATCTCATACAATTACGGTACAACATTCATACAAACTTTAAACATTTCGCTGCTTAGAATGCGTTATTATCAAATATTGCTACTTATCGTTGTCAAAAAAATTATTTAGAAAATACGTGTGGTATAATTATAACCAGAGTTTTTTTGTGATTTCATTAATTCAATAAAAACTTTATTCAATAATTAATTAGCATTTTATGGATAAATATGTGTTTTGCTACCAGGTAAATAGCGCTTTATGGTGTTACCGTAGACGTTTTGACTAGCAAAATGTTAACAGTTAAAGATATTTAGTTTAATGCTGTTTGTGTGAAAAATATAGGTTTGATTCACCTCATCCCTTAACAACTCACAAGTGCCTCGCGGACACAATTTTGCGTTTATGTCGTTTTAAAAAGTATTTATTTATAAGAATTAACCTTTTATCTAGTCTATCTCCAATGTTTTACGAATCTAAGCATGCAATGCAAATATTTGTAACATGAATAATTTAATATGCATTGTTAATAAACTAAAATAATAACTGACCACTCCACAAGTGTCCAAGGGACACGATAACATTTTGTTTAATTCTAACATTAAACTTGAAAATTTTGACATAATGCAGTTGGACAGTTGGACATTTGGTATAACTTATCTCGGAAAAGAAGGACAAAACAGGGCGGAAATTTTGGCGTACAATTAAAATGCCATAATGAAAACAGACATGTGAACCACATTTTAAAAGTAACAAATCGCAATCTCTGCTCTAAACATTGTAAAAAAAATAATTATTTGTAACATCTATGGGAAAATAAGTAATAACAGTGAAATGATGTTATACATATTACTGTCTGTTGTATTAACAATATCGGTCTTTAAGTCTTTAGGACACAACTGGCCAGTTACGTTGCAAAAACATACTGGGTGGTTAGGCAGTAGGTACTACGTAAAAGAAAGCTTGAGTAAAAACAAGGATGACGCGATATGTAACTGAGCGTGCGTGAGTAGTGCAGCTACGGGTACATCTCAACTGACTGAGATTTTCATTGAAGTATGTACTTACATGAAATAAATTAATATTTTTTTATTTATCATTGTTATCAAACATTTATTTTTCTTATCACTATCACGGCTATGATTTAGGGAAGTTGGAAACTAATAGCACTTAGAACTTTGGAGATTTTTATGCAAAATCTACAGTGAAAAGAGGTCAGTTTAAGATTTTTTTTTATCGACCAAAAGTTCATCAATAGTGTTCACGTTTTTGGGTCCACCATATCCCAAAGAACACAGTCATTAATTAAATTTAAGTTCAATCGGCTCAGCGGATCCAGTGAAACCTATGCCAAAAAAATGTTTAGGTAGCATGAGAAAAAGTAAGAAAGCAAAATAAGATCAATAATTTTTCTTTTTTCATTTTTCAATTAAAGAAACATTAAAAACTGTCAAACATAGCAACATATTTATTATCATAAAAGTGGATTTTTTTGTACTTTTTGGGCTTTTAAATCGTGTTTTCTTACTTCAATTTTCTTACTTATCAAATGTAATTGTGGATTTCATTTTCTGTCGACGTTTTGTTTCGTATTTTGTATAATTATGGATTTTTTTTCAATTGCCTCAACAACAGTAATTTGTATATACCTGCAACCATAGAAACGGATGCGTCGCTCACTGATAGCAATAACAATATTATTGTTATTCCAACAATCATTTGCCATTCAACAAAACCTGACACGAATTGAACTAGAACCTACAATACGCTCTGGTACAATATGCTTTATAATATGCAAGATGGTCACAGAAAATACTCACTGAAGATTTCAACACTTCATATTGCTGTTTGTTGATACGTCAACGAAATTTGCTTGTTTGAGTTGTACCTTCAAGAACTTTATATTTTAAAATTTATTCATCATATCAGCTCTTTGACGTCTAATGATAGACATTTTCCTCACCAACCTCCAACTTTATCCACAGCGTGCGACTTTTTGCTGTTAAAATTTATTACGAATTCTAAATATTTTTTTTAAAAAAGTGTTTAGTTTTTAGATTAGTGTTTTAGTTTTTGTTCTATTTAAATTATTTTATAAGAATACTTTTAAAAGGTTTATATGGATGCCGGTGTACAAGTGCAGTCACAAATCGAATTTCTGACATGTATTTACTGTACTGATGGCAGAACTTTTAAGGGTCGAAGAGGTCTTAAAATTCATATTTCTCGTGCACATAATAATCGTTTACAGAACACACAACCTTGTATAAATTTAGATTCAAAACAGTCGCATATTGCAGTTGGAAGCCACCTTTCGACAAATTTTCATTCTCTTTTAGTCAAGCTACACCTTAACATAGCTTTAATTAAAAGAATACCTAGGGGAGCGAGAATAAGTCTTGCAAAATCTCTGTCCATTATTTTCAGAAATTGTTTAGAAAACACAGAAGCTGATAGGAAGAGTTTTTTCACCACACTTACATATTAGTAAATCAAATAAAACATTACATCATTATTGAAAGAAAACTGTAATAATCCTATTCTTCTAAAAAACTTAGATTATGGTTATAAAAGAAATAGGAAAACTTTCGACTTCAAAAATAAAATAGAAAATAAAGTTATGGATGGAGATTTAAAAAATGCTGCTACACTGTTATTTTCAAATGATTCCTTTGCTCCTTTTTCTTCTGAGACACTTGAAGCGCTTCGTAACAAGCATCTCTCACCTCAACCGACTGACTCCATACTTTTAGACCCTTTTTTGATAATAACTTACGTATTACAATTACAGCACAGGATACCCTAGCAGCTATTATGTCATTCCCAAATGGTTCTGCTGGCAGCATCGATGGTATTACGCCTCAACACTTAAAAGATTTGGTGTGTGTTTCTGCTGGTGATGCCGGTAGGGAACTTTTGGATGACATTACAAATTTGGTTAACTTTATGTTGTCAGGTAAAGTAAACAATGAAATTATACATCTTCTTGATGGTGCAAAGTTGTGTGCTTTTAAGAAAAAGGATGACGGAATACGGCCTATAGCTATAGGAAACACTTTTCGCCTTTTGACTTCCAAATTGGCTTGCAAGCACTCAGCTTCTAAATTAATAAAAAAATTCCAACCTGTACAACTTGGTTTTGGTAGTAAAGGTGGTAGCGAAGTTGCAGTACATTCAACTCGCTCATTTCGTTTTGAAAAAAATCCAGATGTGTTATTGAAGTTTGACGTGAGAATTTTTTTTTTTTTTTTTTTTTTTTTTTTTTTTTATACCACTAAGGTGGCAAACAAGCTTACGGCCCGCCTGATGGTAAGCGGTCACCGTAGCCTATGGACGCTTGCAACACCAGGGGTATCACTTGCGCGTTGCCGACCCTTCAGAAATCTAATAACTTCTTTCTTGAAGAACTCCATACTGTAGTCCTTGCAGAAAACCTTGGCAGGGAGCTCATTCCACAACTTAAGCGTTCGCGGGAGGAAGTTTCTCTGAAACCGCACTGTACGCGACCATTTAGGTTCTAAAGTGTGAGAATGAATTCCCTGCCGATGGCGAGCGGTGCGATGGTAGAAAGTAGCCGTGGGCATCATTTCGAACAATTCCTCAGAACACAACCCATTGTACAAGCGGTAGAACACACACAGTGAGGCAAAGTCTCTCCTCAGACTTAAGGGCTCGATACCGCAAGTGAGTTTGGGATCGTCGACAATTCTCACAGCCCGTCGTTGAACCGAGTCAAAAGGGTCAAGCTGGTATCCGGGTGCACCTGCCCAGAGATGGCAGCAGTACTCCATATGGGGCCGAACTTGCGACTTGTAAAGTAACAACCTTTGCCCCGACGTGAAGCACTGCTTCGCTCTGTTGAGTACACCAAGTTTTTTGGACGCCAGCTTTACCTTATCTTGTAAATGATCTCGGAACTGAACATCGCTGGAGATGTCGACACCAAGGATCCCAATGCTCTTGGAGATGGAGAGGGGAGTGTTCTGGAATTGTGGGACCACAGTGAATGGAGTTTTCTTAGCGGTGAACGCGCACACTTGTGTCTTTGTAGGGTTGAATCGGACCAAGTTTACCCGTCCCCAGTCAGAGACCTGGGACAGTGTGGTCTCGATTTGAGACACAAGTTCTCCGCGGTTTTCCTCCACAACGGAACGAGGGATGTTTGCACGACCCGTGTAAAAAGTGTCTCCAGTACTGTCATCTGCATAGCAATGTATGTTGTTGATGTCCAACATGTCATTGATATGCAGTAGAAACAGCGTAGGAGACAGCACAGAGCCTTGCGGGACACCAGCATTAATGTCCATGCTATCAGAGCAACTACCGTCAACTACAGTTCGTATGCGTCTGCCGGACAAAAAGCTAGCCACCCATTTGCACAAACCCTCGGGCACTCCGTAAGATGGCAACTTCGATAGAAGACCGCGGTGCCAGACCCGATCGAACGCCTTCGCTATGTCCAGGCTACATGCCAATGCCTCCCCCTGACTCTCAATGGCTAGTGCCCATCGGTGTGTGAGATACACTAGAAGGTCACCAGTCGAGCGACCGTGGCGAAAGCCATATTGACGGTCACTGACCAGATCGTGTACTTCTAGGTATCTTAGAAGCTGTGTGTTGATCACACGCTCCATCACCTTAGAGAGGAGAGAGGTAATAGCGATAGGCCTGTAATTCGATGGATCTGATCTATCGCCCTTTTTGGGCACCGGGTGCACATTCGCAGTCTTCCATGTAGACGGAAATTGCCTAGTGTGGTAGGAAAGCGCGAAGAGGCGCGTGAGTACAGGACATAACTCAGGAGCACACTGCTTAAGCACCACTGCTGGTATACCGTCTGGCCCACTCGACTTATGAACGTCTAGAGAAAGCAACGCCCGCCTGACCTCCCGCTGCGTTATGGAGATTTCCGGCATGGACTTACCGCACCACGGTATAGTAGGTGGTACAGCGCCTTCATCGTTCATATTCGAGTTCGAGGCAAAGAGACTGCCCAGTAGATCGGCTTTCTCTTTAGCACTATGGGCCAAGTCACCATCGGTCTTTCGCAGTGGTGGTAACGACGACTGGCAGAAGTTCCCTTCGGCAGCTTTGGCAAGCGACCAGAAAGCACGACTCCCAGAAGGATAGCTCGCAAGTCGCCCACCTATTTTGCCGATGAATTGGAATTTTGCTCTGGCAGTTGCTTTCTTACTGAACCTCGAGGCAGCATTTAATTTGCGTTTTAACTCAGAAATATTCGGATCCTTATTATAACGAGCCGTGGTCCAAGCCTCATATGCATTTTGCTTAAGAATTTTAGCTTTTCTGCAAGACCTATTAAACCACGGTCGTTTTTTGACGCCGGCAGCTACTCGCGGGTTAGGAATATAGCATTCCATACCAGCAAGGATTGTCTCAGTGACTGCGGCTGCGCAGACGTCAGGATCTTCTGAGTTAAAGCAGATCTGCCTCCACGGGTACGATGCGTAAAATTCACGCAATCCATCCCAGTCTGCCGACTTATAGTGCCACACACGACGCCAGTTAGTTGGCCCAGAAGGATCAGGTTGTGTGCATGACACTTGAGTCCGAACGAGACAGTGGTCCGAGGAGCCAAGAGGCGCATCCACTGAGACGGAGTACCCGTCCGGACGAGTAGTCAGCAGAAGGTCCAGTAAGGAGCTCGTATGTTCCTCTATATCTGGTATTCTCGTTGGAGAAAGTACCAGCTGAGAGAAACCATAGGTCAGAGCAAATTCATGAGCAGATATCTCAGCATAGTTATTGGTTCGAGAACCGAGCCACTCGCGATGGTGGGCGTTAAAGTCTCCCAAAATAACTAGTTCTGCTGTGGGATATTGCTCTAGAACTTTGTCAGTCGTCAAACTCAGGTACGTGAAGAGTCGAGTTACGTCCGTGTCACCGCTATGAGACCTGTATAGGCACGCATAGATACGAGTGTGGCCGCCGTAATCTACGCGCACCCACAATATCGACAGGTCCCTGTCTTCAAGGCTATGAAGGCGGCGACAGCAGATATCCTCCCGGACGAACATACATACACCGGCACGACTCATAAAATTGTGTTCGAGTTTGTAGCCGGGATAATGAAGGTATGATGTGTCGGCCGGGCAGGATATCTGCGTCTCCGTTAGAAAAAGAATGGTCGGCTGCGCAGTTTCGAGATGGTGGTGGACTGCGTTAAGATTTGCGTGAATACCCCTGATGTTGCAAAAATCCACATTATATGTGGATGGAGTAGCCGCTGTGCAAACTCTTTTCTTTTTCTGTCTTCTGGCCATAATATATATAAAAAAAAGTTACTAAGACTAAGGATGAGGATTCACTGCACAGACAGCATAGAGGGCAAAGGGTGCGGTTCTAAGACTGCCGAAGCTCGCCACAGATGATACGGTTGCTGGCACGGCGGGCGGAAGGGCCCCTGATCCCCCTCTGTTGTAGTAGCCGGGTCCACTCCGGTCTCCTTCTCCGGCACGACTACCACTTCAGATACTTTACACAGGCTGGCGAATCAGCCTCCCAGGGCGGAGATTAAGTGATCCCTGGGTTCGGGATCCCGTTCAACCTGCGGGCGGCCAGCGGTCAGCCGTTTCATCAGGTCTCCCTTCGGAAAATACAATTAGTGAAGAGAAAATTAGTTTTATTAATGAGTTAAATGTTTTTGCTCTAGAGATTAAAATTGTAACCAAAGAATTACTTTTTCTACTGGGATTTTTATTTTTATTTTTTGTTATGTATTTGATATATATATATATATATATTTATTTTGTTTAGATGTTTGTACGTATTAGTATTATTTATTATTCATATGTATATAAATTTAGCTATTGCTATAAATGTATATATTATTTTAAGTTTCAGTTAGCACATTCTACTCAATAATTTTATAAAGTCTCCTCTACCCAAAGGTTGTCTGGAAGAGATCGCTCATTAGCGATGAGACCGCCAATTTGTTATTACTTTTATTGTTTAATTGTTTTTGTATTCTTTATGCGCAATAAAGTATATTATATATTATATATCTCCTTTATTTTCAGAAAGTATAGAACCCTTTTTAGAAAAAAAAACTTAAGAACTTTGAGGTACATTCTCAGAAAATTAAGTTATTAAATTCTCATAATGCATATACAATTCTAAAATATTGTTTATTTGTGCCAAAATTTTCATATTTATCACGTACTAGTCCAATGTGGCAGTTCACAGAATTTTTGGATAAGTTTGATACCTGCCTAAAAAATACAACAGAACAAATTCTAAATTTATCTTTTTCCTCTTTTTCTTGGGTTCAAGCTTCTTTACCGATTTGTCTGGGCGGAATCGGTTTAAGAAAAATTTCCAGTGTGGCTTTACCAGCTGTTCTTTCTTCTGCTAACAGCTCTTTAGCACTTAGTAAACAAGTTCTACACAAAGATGATGTTAATATACCATTTTTGCTTCACGCTATACCATCAACTTCTTTCAGTACAATGTTAGATAACGAAAGCTTCAGAGTTGTAATCGGTCTTCATCTCGGTATAACTGTTTGCCTCCCACACACCTGCATTTGTGACAGTGTCATCGACGAGTTTGGATTACACGGACTTTCTTGCAAAAAAAGTGGAGACAGAATACCACGCCACTTTTCCCTAAATGATATCATCAAAAGATCTCTTGCCACTTGTAACGTCCCTTGTACTCTTGAACCAGCTGGAATTTCACAGGATGATGGCAAGAGACCTGATGGCATAGGGTAGGGCTTTAGTGTGGGATGCTACATGCGTAGATACTCTAGCCTCGTCTTATCTTGGTCGCACAGCATCAAAAGCCGGGGTGGCGGCGGAATCTGCGGAGGATCGTAAGTGGCAGAAATACAAATCTTTTCTTAAAGACTATGTTTTTTGCCGCTTGCGTTTGAAACTTTTGGCGAATGGGGACCTAGTGCAAGAAATTTCGTTAAGTAAATCACTCCTAAACTGGTCGGTGCCACATGTGACTAGAGGGCTGGCTGCTTGCCACTATGCCTTTAGGTGCAGGCCTCTTCGATCCTTCTTTAGTTTAATATATTATATTTATTAGTTATAGATTTTTTACATTTTTCTTATGCAGGTAATATACTGAATTTTTAAAGTTGACTCACCATTAGTTACCTACTATATTAGTATGTTGCTATACATATTGGTTTATATGTATAGTGTTGCAGAATATTCATTACACCCCCTAACTACCGTAATTCTATGTAATTCTAGTAGTAAACGGAATTTATCATCCTGCCTTATATGTATAGCAGTTTAGATGCTATCTGTAATCTGGGGGCATGAGAGTGCCCCCGCCAAGACTCGTGCGCAAGGCAAACTGTCGTACTATCCTTTGCTGGAAGCATTCATGCCTCTGTATAGAAGCCCAGAGACAGGGTTTAGTATTTACATAAAAGATTAACTAACAAATCGCAATTTTGAAGATGTGCAGTACCTGATGACCCTGGTGTGTAACCCAAGAGTCCATCCAAAATATAAGAGCTATCGAAAAGCCGCCTTAGTTAAAGTTATTCAACCTGATGAGCGTTTCTAATGGACCATAAAATCAAAGATCAAAAGTTCCTAATGTGGAATTCAAAGAGCGCAGTCAAACTGAAAAAGATACATATTGGCTTCTCTATATTCTCATTTGGGCAAACCATATCATCACTACAAAAAAAGTGAAATTTCAAGAAAAAAATATCGGCCAAGTGCGAGTCGGACTCGCGCACGAAGGGTTCCGTACCATTATCTATAAAAGCGGCAAAAATATTATGTTTTAATTTAATTTTTTTTTTTTAAAGTGAGTATATAATTCAATATTCTGTGAATATTTCAAGCGTCTACCTGTCGCCGTTATCAATATGTAGCAAAAACGAGCAAAAAAATCACGTTTGTTGTATCGGAGCCCCCTTAAATATTTTTTTTATTACATTTTTCAGTATTTGTTGTAATAGCGGCAACAGAAATACATCTTCTGTAGAACAGAAGTAAATCTCAACTGTCTAGCTATCACGGTTCATGAGATACAGCCTGGTGACAGACGGACGGATGGACGGACGGACAGCAGAGTCTTAGTAATAGGGTCCCGTTTTTTACCCTTTGGGTACGAAACGAAACGTCATATCTGCTAAACAGCCAAGTCAAGTAATATAAAATTCAACAACATATTACAAAATATATTAACCTAATTTCCTTTGTCATTAATTAAAATGTTTTAGGTTCATTTAATAAGCACAGTAGATTGTAAGTAATGGATTTTAACTAGTAAAAAATATGCTTGACTTTAGCCAAAATCATTAGTTTTCTTATTTCCACTTCATAGACTTGGCTGTTTATGAGATTTTACTACTCTTTATTGAAAAATCGAGACTTGGCACATTTTTTACAGCATGTTTTTGTTGGTTACTTTTAACAAAACCCTTAAAAAATAATTTGCCAGCGATATCGCTCATACTACAATGATCTGTTCTTGCAAAATTTGACTAAAAATATCAAAAACAAACACGTTAAAATAATAAATCTATATATTTAGTATAATAAAAATATTAATCATAGTTTTAATTCTGATACCATTGATGCTAGCCTAAATCAGGTGTTGTTATAACAACAATCATAAAATTAGAATATTTTAATCTTTTGATATTGTACGTTTAATATTTCCAATATCTACTTTCATATTTTAATTAAAGTATTACAATAATTTAAGACGGTAAATACCTTATTCTTATAAACCTACATACTTAGGTTTAACGAGTAGATGGTTTAAAATACTTTGCAGTCTTTAACTTCTCAAATATTTCTTCTAAAAAGCTATATGAATCCAATTCTGTATTCTGCCAAACAAAGTTTCTGGAGAAGTCATAACAAAGGGCCCCGCGCTGATTGCTACCTCAGTAGTTAAATTGTTACTAGGTGTTGTAACAATGGGGCTTGTAATATTCAAGTTGTCTGTAGTATTATATACCGGAGATGTAACAATAATTGAACTTGTTGCATTATAGCCTTCTGTAGTTGTGTTGTACCCAGGTGTTGTTGAATTAATAGGGATTGTAGTATTATAGTTGTCAGTAGAATTGTATCCTGGGGTAGTCACAAAAACTGGTCCAGTTGTATTCGATCCCTCTGTAGTCACATTGTTACCCGGAGTAGTTACAGCTATAGATTCTGTAGTATTATAACTTTCTGTAGTTGTGTTGTACCCAGGTGTCGTTGAATTAATAGGAATTGTGGTATTATAGTTGTCTGTAGAATTGTATCCTGGGGTAGTAACAAAAACTGGTCCAGTTGTATTGGATGCCTCGGTGGTTACATTGTAACCCGGAGTTGTTACAGCTATAGATTCTGTAGTATTATAACTTTCTGTAGTTGTGTTGTACCCAGGTGTTGTTGAATTGATAGGCGTTGTAGTATTATAGTTGTCAGTAGAATTGTATCCTGGGGTAGTAACAAAAACTGGTCCAGTTGTATTGGATGCCTCTGTGGTTACATTGTAACCTGGAGTTGTTACAGTAATGGATTCTGTAGCATTATAGCCTTCTGTAGTTGTGTTGTACCCAGGTGTCGTTGAATTAATAGGAATTGTGGTATTATAGTTGTCTGTAGAATTGTATCCTGGGGTAGTAACAAAAACTGGTCCAGTTGTATTGGATGCCTCGGTGGTTACATTGTAACCCGGAGTTGTTACAGCTATAGATTCTGTAGTATTATAACTTTCTGTAGTTGTGTTGTACCCAGGTGTTGTTGAATTGATAGGCGTTGTAGTATTATAGTTGTCAGTAGAATTGTATACTGGGGTAGTAACAAAAACTGGTCCAGTTGTATTGGATGCCTCTGTGGTTACATTGTAACCTGGAGTTGTTACAGTAATGGATTCTGTAGCATTATAGCCTTCTGTAGTTGTGTTGTGCCCAGGTGTTGTTGAATTAGTAGGAATTGTGGTATTATAGTTGTCTGTAGAATTGTATTCTGGAGTAGTAACAAAAACTGGTCCAGTAGTATTGGAAGCCTCTGTGGTTACATTGTAACTTGTGGTTCTATCAGTACATTTCTGAAAATGAAACAAATTTTGATATTTTCTTTGATATGTAAGCAACAAAAATGTTAAACACAAATATGTGCATCATCTGAATTATAATATATGCTCAAATTAATTTAGTAATGATGGCGTATTCTTTTGTTCAAAAAAGAGACATGTTAAAACTGTTTAATCAAAATTATTTAGTAATCTTGCGATAAGTGGCATGTCGCAATACTAAATGTATGGATCAACATCAAATTTTCGGATACATCCAGTTTGTTTTATAAACCATTATTGATTCTTTTGGATAGAACTCCTATATCCTGTATGATTTAGAAATCGAGTGAGATCACTTAGCGTTTCCATCGTGTATAAGCAATTATAGGAGTTTATAATGTAAAAATATGCCATTGTAAAATATTCAATTTAGGTACAAAATGCTACCGAAAACCCTACGAAGCAGCCACTGTTTGACACAAGAAATTAAATTACACTTAAGAAGATAACATCTATTGCTGCATGAAAAGGGAGAAAGAAGGTAAAACTAAAAGGTTTGTAAAAAAATCCTAAAAAAGGTATACAAACTGTAATATAAAAGTCGTGAAAATAATCTAGTAAGCTTAAGAAACCATTAAACAACGAAAAACCGGACCCAAATGAATATACAGTCTGGAATTAAAACACAGAAAGAGTAACCAAACCCAATCAAGCCAAAAATTAAAACATATCGCTTCTAACCTTTAAAAACATTATACGAAAATACAACTAATATAGAATACTTCTACGATGGAAGAAGAATTAAATAAAAAATATTCTTATGCGGGCTCATAAGAAAACCAAATAAAACCTCTACATTTACAAAAAGCCAAAATTTGTCTTAAAAACTAAAAACTGATAACATAAACAATGAAGTCTCGTAAACACAATAATATTATTAAGTTGTACTGTGATATATATACAAAATTATACAAATACATAAAAATAGGGATAATTAAAATCATATTCATACCGAAAATTGGCACTGTAACTGCGTCTGAGTCATTAGGGTTTCACTGACAATCTACTACATTCTACTAAAGCAAATCCTTCTAAGTGGGTCCAATTTGACATCAGGTCTAAACTAATACTTGCAATTTAATTTAATATATTTTTTTTGAATTTTATTTACGTTTTATTGCTATATTTCATATTTGTTTTAAGTTGTCATTTACTGTTTAGTTGCTTGTTATAATATCTGTAATAGTCTATAAATGTTGTTCAATGTTGCTATATTAATTGTCTCGTACAGTGTATGTAGTGTCAAATAAAGAGATCTCTATGTCATAAAGACTTGAAACAATTACTGGCTGATACAATAACTATCCGCTAAAATCCGATAAAATCAGAGAAAAGCAGCGAGTAACCTGGATAAAATCAAACACTATAAAGTAAGTACTTTTATGCAAAAAGTAATCCGACAGATGTAGGAATCTACTGTCCCATAAGCCTCTGACTTACAATTTTCAAATAATTTGCATCTGCAATAGAAAAAAAATATTCCAATACCAATAGAAAATGGCAACCACTAGATTTTTTTAACGCAAAACCCTTTTAAAACTTCTAAGGTATAAATTTGTAACACTCCAGCCAAAATATTTATCTTTTAACAAATATCTTTAATGGAAAAAGCATAAACTCTACAAAGGACGGATGTTCTATAATTTCCATATTGTTAGTCAATTACAGTTTTTTTTTCTTTTAGATTATGTGCTAACTATGGTGAATACTATGGTGTAAGGTACACATATTAAGTAATTTAAATTTCTCGCGCTAAATTTGAGACGTGGGATTCCTATGGAAAGTATGGCTGGCTCTAGCTTTTCTAGCTTTTGTCCACGTGGTATTTTGTTATAGTTATACCTACGAAAAATCTAAATTGTCCAGCAGTAAGCCTTTGTCCTTTTCCATCTCTGCAACTATCCCTGTGTCAAAATTCAGCTCAATTGGATCCTCCATTGCAAAAGTTCATACAAACTCACTTTCGCATTTATAATATTAGTATGCATAATACGCAGAGTCAAAAATATTTAAGTTTTGAAACGGAACAAATTACTAAGCTGAACAAATTGTACTCCTGCACTTACCTGTAACTCAAAATAAAATTGCTTTCCCGGTGGACAATACCACAACTGCTTAATTCCTTTAATACATTTATAAAATTTCGTATAATCAGTTTCATGAGGTATAAACGTTTTAGAGTCCACAGCACAAGCGAATGTCGTCGTAGCAGCCGATGCTATTACAATTAGAGATGTAAACCGCAAAATGTCTGAAAAGAAAATTAAAAAGAATTAACATTTAGAATTACATAGAAATTTATTATTGCGATAAAGGCACCTCTTGGAAAATAAAATGTAGCTAGCGTCCAGAAAACTTGGCGTAGGTATCTACTCAACAGAGCAAAGCATTACTTCACCTCGGGGCAAGAATTGCACTTTATGTCGCAATCTCGGACTCACGTGGAGTACTGCTGCCATCTCTGGACAAGTGCACCCGGATATCAGCTTGGCCCTTTTGATTCGGTTTAACGACTAAGAAAGGAGCTAAGAAAATCTTACTGTCGAATATTACAAACTCGTCGTAAAGAAGTCGTATAGAAACCTTAAATTTGAGGAGAGCCTTAACCTCCTGTGTTTTACGGGTTGTATAATCAAACAAATCTTCTTCTAAGAACACTTTTGAATCGTTAGTACAATGTAAACAATGTTAATTTCTGGTAAAAAGAGCTGGCAAGAAGTTCTATTTAAAGTAATAATACAATACTTTGATAATCAGCTTAATATGAACCGAAACACTTAATAGGTAATAAAAATAAGTTAGTAAGCTACTAAAAACAAAGTCAAACATGTCAGTTATTAATTTTTTTGTTTTTATGTAGCCTATGGCGCGCACCATGTTAAGCGTCAAATATGTCGAGTATGTCCAGCCTATGGTTGGTTATCTTTCTTTCTCTAGGTAGTGTCACGGAATAGGTTTTTGAAAATATATTTTAACGATTTGGAGTAAACAGAAATAAAAACTGTACCAATATATTGACAGCAAAAATATGAAAAAAATTGCTTTTCAATGTCGGATTACAGCTAAAGTATTAGAGATACATAAATAATATATCTTAGCTTTTTTTATAGGAAATTTAATAAGTTAAAGTTTTAGATACACGGTTGTATTGTATTAATAATTATTGCCAAGATATAAGAAATAAAAACTTTTTAATAAAAAAAAACAACCGGCTTCAAAAAGATGCACTAAAAGGTAAAAATAATTACTTATTTCTAAAAAATCTGATCTGAATTACAGTTTGAAGTTGGTTTCTATTTACCTAACAGTTAATAACGCTTCACTTTCATAAAACCAACTTCAAACTGTAATTCAGATCAGATTTTTTAGAAATAAGTAATTATTTTTACCTTTTTAGTGCATCTTTTTGAAGCCGGTTGTTTTTTTTTTATTAAATAGTTTTTTTTTGTTCTTTTGAGTGACGAAGTGCTTGTTTTCAAGTTAGTTGGATGACAATTTCAAGGGAAAGTTATTTGGATGACATTTTTCAAGTTAAAGTTATTTGGAATTGTCTAAAAACTAAACAACTGAATCGATTTCGATAAAATTTCAATGGGACCAACTCGCAAGTATATCCTGTCCAAAAAAATCACATAAATCGGTTCATAAACAAAAAAGTTATGGCTGAATATCCATAAAAAATAAATAAAAAAAAAATATACAGTCGAATTGAGAACCTCTTCCTTTTTTTGAAGTCGGTTAAAAAACTAAACAAAATTTTCCAAGATTTAATAAGTTCCAGTTTTTGTATACACGATTGTACCGTATTAATAATTATTGCTAAGATATAAGCAAAAAACTAAAAAATGGTACCTTTTTTCCACGATGGTGGTGCGAACGCAACAGGCACCTATGGGAATTTTTAGTATGTTTAATGGGAAGTTGTAATGAACATGTTCACAAAAATTTTAAACTCTACCAATTAATGTTTTTTCATTTTCTAATTTGATTAGACTACGAAGAAAATCTCTACATCATCTTTTCAACGTCTTGATTAATTAAAGTCTTGCATAGCATTTACTTGTATTGCACGTCTTGCATATTACATGTTGGTGGTGTAATAATTGCGAAAACTCAGTGCGAAATAAACAGCCGAAATATGAATCAGTTAATATTCTTATCTATTTTATCGAATACCTATTGTTTGCTCAATCACAGGTTTTGCCCAATACATGCAAGTAGAATCTCAAAACTTAATTGCTTGCTTAATTTTTTTAGCAATTAAGCCAAAATGTCAAATGAATGATAGCAAAATTTTTTTTTTGAAATTGCACCATCTGTTGTCACTAGTTTTGAAAATTTCTTGCACAGAAGTAAAAATATGGTATTTTTTTAGCTTATGCCCGCAGTTTAAATTATAGAAAAAAAAGCGACTCACAAGTGACGGTTTTAAGTAGCCTATGTCCTTCATCGGGACTTAAACTATCTCCATGCCAAATTTCATCCTAATCGGTGCAGAGAAAATATTACACGCGTCAGGTCACGTGACTTGTTCGAAAATTCGTAAGACGAAACTCGTGTCAGGAAACGTGACCTTTATTTACATTAGGTTAGTTTTTATTTTTAGTATATGGCGATTATGAGTGGCACAGAGAGGTTGGATGTGGGATTTTAATTCTATGACAGATTGAGGTGTCAAATATACTACGTCAAAAAGGTAAATAAACAAACATTATTATTTATAATAAATAAATATGTATACGAAGTGATAGGAAGTAAATTGCTACTTAGTATGTTTTCTCTTCTGCCGGCACTCTCGGAGTGCAACCCATTTTTTTACATAACTTCGTTGTTTATGAACCGATTTTGATGACTTTTACATATATGGAGACTATCTACCTTTTCAATGGTCCCATTCAAATTTGTTTTTTTTTTTTGGAAACTGTGACTTGACATTGGTCAGCCGCTTGATTTACCTCTTCATTACGCAACGGTTATTGTAATTCCATAATGAAAAATTATTGTACTTACGATTTTGTTTATTACAGATCTTCATTTTCAGATATTATGACTAAAAACAATACACAGTAAATAAACTAAAAGCTTAACCGCAGCGTTTTAGGAACTGTGACCAAACTGTCCAAGTTATTTCAGTATAAGTATGCATCACTGATATCTGATTAATAAACTTGATAACAGAAAACAGGCCAAGAGCAAAACTGACTCGAACGATCAGTGATCTGTACAAAATTAAAATTCAATTCAAATATCTTTTTTTTCAAATGGGTTTCTAAGAGCGCTTTGGAATCGTCAAGAGAATTTGCTTTACAAACTAATTACAACGCAAGGCAAGGCTATTTTGGAGTTAATTGCATGATAATGGACTGACGAACATTCAAATAATTTCATAGGTCTTCCGTTTTTCTAAATTTGGAAACGAACGCTAAAACAATCTGATAAAGAAACCGATATCTAAATAAGATAAGGATCATAGGATTTTCCTGCTTTACTTATTTAATTAATTATAATATGTAGATGCTTGATTTATCGATTTATCTATCAAAAAAAATTCTACACAAACAGTGTACACTAGTGTACAGTATGAGGTTCTTCACAAAAGAAGAACATAATTAGATATATTTAAAGGATAGATAACACGCGAGCAATGCCTCTGGTGTTACAAGTGTTCATAGGCTGCAGTTACAACTTACTATCAGGCAGGCCGTTAGTTTGTTTGCCAGCCTAAACAATCATTTCATTTGGAACAAATATTTTTACTCGTGTATTAATTTGGAATTCTTGTAAAAAAGATAAGTAACCCAATAGATATTGTGACTAATATAAAACTATTATTAAATTAATCGATAAACCAGTGACTGATAAACGTATGACACTGGTAAAGTAAATGATTCAAATCAGTGATATCAAAAATTGTCAAATAGTGTAGTGCATTATTCTGTTTACCTCATCATATTGGATCGGTATAAAATGCCTCAAAGGAAGGTAATTGGTCAAATGTCATTAAAATTCAATCATTTTTGGACAATGTAATATTTCATAAAAATAAAGTAAGAAAATATTGTTTTTTTTTATACCACTACGGTGGAAATCTTCTGTATCTTTTTCATTCGCAGTATTTATCAAAATATTATTTTTCGTGTAGTTCTCGTAGTATTTATTTATTTATTTGTTTATTAGGAATAACAAACAGTTATGTACTATTATAATAACAAAAAGCCTTAATTATATGGTAAAGGTTAGTACAGAACCCACAACGATATCCACGGAGTACTAAGGAATCTTACTCGCCATTATGCGTAGCATTTGTAAATATATAGCTTGTATTATATACGCTCTTGCGAGAGTGTATTTTCCCGCCAATACTTGTCTGTTTTCGTTTTTCTGTTAACTACCTACGAAATAATTATTTGATTTGGTAATGAAATGAGTAACACTGATACAAAGCATGAGTAACATGTCATATTGCCACCAGATATTTCTACAGCTGCAACGATCATTGCTTACCAGTTATTACCACAACAGTCAATACAATCACAATCATTGCTTACCAGTTATTACCACAACAGTCAATACAATCACACTTATTGTTTTTGTTTTATTTTTGCATCCTTCTTCGTGTCGTGGGTGTAGACCGAGTTGGATATGGAACTGTATACAATTAGGTATCAGAAAACTCGTATTTTACTATAATGTTTTAGTACCCTCATTATATGTCAATTGTATTAATAGATAATTAAGATATTAGGATATAAAATATAATATTAGCTCAGCCCTATAGGTAATAGATTTTTAATTGAGCGAAAAAGCACTCTAAGCAAAGTTTATAATCTGCTTTTCATTTAACTAAAACAATAAAAGTAGACTAAAAATAAAGAACTTGACTTACAACCAAGGAATATGTTATAAGTTTTGAAATATATTACTATCAATATTCTATCACGTATGAACAAAATGCCATCTGTAGTTTAAAATATGAACTACGTGCCAAGCAAGCAATTATAGTACAACAATTTTTTTGACCCGGTGGTAAAATATCAAAACTACGGTTGTCATATTGAATTGGTGTGAACTTATAACGACACTAGCGACCAAAAAGTTTTAACGTTTCCACCATTTTTATTTTGCTTAATTTCTTTATTTACAACTTTCAAAAAAAAAATAAAAAAGTCTTCGCCGTCAGATCAGTTTAATATAAATGCGAGACCGCCAGATATTGTTAATGGGGCTTAACTTGTTCAAGAAATAAATATGAACCTGTCACTACCGAAACCTAAAGTCAAGTAGGCACTTAATCGCATACGCCAGTTTTATTACCTAAAGAAACAAAAAGAAAATGAATTCGTTTTTAGAGAATGTCCTATAAGCTTACTTTGGGGAAATTGCCTAAAAATACAAACCGTCTTCCCTATGGGCAATTATCTCTATGTTGAAGAGCACTCTCAAGTCCAAAAATTCTATTAATGTTGAACCAGTACATAAAATTAAGAGCATTTCAATTTTGAAAAAGGAGTCAGATGGGTTTGTGAGTAAAAAATCAAAGGTAGTTACGGGAGAAAATGTTGAAATAAATATTTTCACATTAAGGTAATTTATAAAACTTAAATGGTGTTTTTAAAAATTGTAAAGTAAATTGTTAAGTAGGTATGTTTTTATTTCTATTTATTTACTCATATTTTTATTTATTTACTCGCAAATGTGATAAAAAACATTGTGTGTAACACGGGCTATACGGAAATTACAAACTCGAGTCACTAAAGCCTTCGGCCTTCGGCTCCTAAATATGCTCTCGTTAGTAATTTTGTCCTTACCGCCCTTAATACACAATGTACTATTTTATCTATGTTTATTTATATTGTATTTCTTAATTATATGAAGATTTTGTGTGTTTGTAAGACTGATGTACTAGGACTTTATAAGTCACTAGGAGATGCAAATATATAACTATTAATTCTTCTGACTCTCAATAACTTTGTGCCTCGTTTTATACTACCCGACTGACCTAAAAGGAGTGTAATATTTGTTACATATTATTTCATTCCAAAATAAGTGTCCTAACTAATATATTTGTAAAAGTTTGTTTTTTTGTTTGTTTTTAATTAATTAACGTCGAATTGGAACAACAATTGAGCTGATTTTAGCAGGGCCGTTGTTGTTGAAGGGCTTAAAAATTAAAATATTCCCACTGAAATAACTATAACCAAATTCCACGTCGACATGGTATAGTTTACTACAGCAAACTTTCTCTCTTTGATCAAGAAGTTTCTGTGGAAATCCCACGCTGGTAACAGAAAGCCCCAAAGTAAGCAAAGCTTGTGTTATGGGTACCTAAAACGAATACAAATACTTAAATATTACCTTTTATTTTTGTAAATACTTACATATCATACATTAATGCACCCAGACTCAAGACAAATACAAATGTTTATATATTATGACATAAATGTTTGTTTAGTGCGGGAATCGAACCCACACCCTTTGCACAGCAGCAGGCCAAACCAACAACTAGGCTGCGAGGGAGTCAATGTTAGTCAAGTTTTTAACTAGCTTTTCATAAACACAATATAATTATAGTACACATAGCTACTATTACTGTTGAATAAAATAAATACAATCAAACTTTATCTCATTTTTGGTATTCATATTTATACGAGTACGTAAAACAGTTAATTACTGCACAGTACCAGTAGTGCAATCGTTGTGAAATGCTATGCTGTTCGACTTAACATTCGTTAATTTGGTTCGTTAGCGAGACATTGTGAATATGGTTGGTGTTGTATCACTTTTAGAGAACACTTCGTAAATCATATTCATTTTAAAATCGAATTAATTGTATTTTAGCGTAAAGGTCAAAGTAACATAGCACAATGAACGGCGCGTGGTAATACTAAGGCAACTCTTTGTTTTGTACTATAGGAGTTTTGTTGATGTAGCAAGCTTTTAGTTGTTATATAGTTATTCCTGCCAGATTTTTTAAATTTTTTGGTATAAACAGTACCCAAAAAATTTCCCTTTGCCAAAGTTTAGATCAATTGGAAAATGAAGGACACACAAATTCATTTCGCATTTATAGTATTGTACGGATTTTGTAATTTTTTTGTCATAGGTAATGAAGTTCCTTTCCGATGATACTTGGCACAATGAGGTATGTTCACCTCTAAGTATGGAGAACATCCCTCTAATTTTTTTTAAATTTCACTACTAAATCTTATGGCGGTTCACATAAGACACATGGTGTGGCGTGCGGTACCACACCATAGAAATCGATTTGGGTTGTATGTATGGCTGCTACGCATTACCTCTAGATAAAGCAAACCTGTGCAATTTACTCACCAAATCCTTATGCACCGATTTCTCCTATGTAGTCCAGAGGGAAGGTTGCTGGCAAGCACTGTTAGTTCAAACTCCAAAATGAGCACATACAGCGTCTATATCACAGAATATTTAAAATATATAGTTCAAGCAAATATACGTATGCGGGTGATGCGTAGTATTTTCAAAAGTAATTTATCACAAAAATTCGAAAACGTGAAAAAGCGCGACTGAGTTCATATAACGAACATTATGATCACTGGGCGTATCTCAATGTGCAGCCAATTACGAGCCGCTTTTGAGAGTCAATATGGACCTCCAGTCCACGAATCAGCGACACAATAATTCAGTGAGATTTTAGCACCAGAGGGCATTACTTACACTATAAGCATTGCAGCGCAACCAACACCTTTCCGTAGGGGTGTCCACTTCGAAAAAACATCGATGTTTTTTTCGATGCGATAATCGGAACTGAGCATCGATGTTTTCCGATGTATCGGTTAGAAACATCGATGTTTTCTGAAAATCGAGTACTTTTTATAACATTAGGTCACAAAGCTATAGCCAGCCCTTTAACACTCCATGCAAAAGTCTATTTATAATTATGTAGGGTAATTTTTATTATTGTATTATTATTATAAAAGGTACAAATGAAATAACAATCATCTACAATTATGGACACTCCGGAATTAATGTTCCTATTTCCAGTGTTCTTTTGACAGACTTTGCAAAAACAAAGGTTTATTTAAACGTTTCCGTTTCAGTCTATTTCGTTGTTGGTTGACGATTTGTGCCGCTTTAGAATACAAAAGTTTATATAGGAATGAAGTTCCTACCATGGTTAAGTATTTGTAAGCAACTGTATGTCGATCGATGTATATCGAATATCCCTGCCTTTCCGTGAAATTTCATCAGGATCATTTTAACGTTGGCTGTGACTGAGTCATATAGACCGACATATTTATTTTTTGCCATTTGGCTGCTTAGCTCGAATAAGACATTATTCCTAAAGATTTTTGAATATATTCCTTATACGTAAGAAAATCCACAGACAAATGCTAGTAAATTACTGAAATTCCTCAACATACATGCTATAAATTCATTACCTCAGCATTATATAATCTGTGCCTCAGCTACAAGACCCTCTTAAGAGGATACGATTTGCGTCGCCTCGCAGCGTGCTTCATACAAACGAATTTCCAACTTATTTTTGTCACTTACCATTAAAATACTATAAAATTTTGAATAAGAATTCAAGGAAAAAATAGTTAGGTCTGCAGCATGACAGATTTTTATTTCATTGTATAGTTTCAAATCTATAACAATTTAATTTTTTTTTTTTTGGATTTTGGAAAACCACAGACGTATATATTCGGCTTGAGATCATGTCTACAAAATTTTATAGTATTTGATCAGTAAATGTCAAAAACAAGTGGAAAATTCGTTTGTATTTAGCACAATGCGAGGCGCCGCGAATCGTATTCTCTTAAAGATGATGCGTAATCAATAATTCAGGTTACAGAATTTTCTCCTCAGGAATTTAAGTAGAATATTGGATTCAGATACAATTTTCAATCAGACTATACACACATATGCTTATGTAATCGTACACTTTATGCCAAATTATGGTTTTTCATATAATTTGAAGAGAGTTATAGGGATTTTTAAAACAGCTCTTTGTTAATTATCACATTAACATGTTATTTGACCTTCACTTCGGTTATCACCGGAATTTATTAATTAAGACTACGATATAGGCTAGATCGCGTAAATACGCCGGTTTTGTGCAAATTTTGAGGATAAACTAAAGCACCATAAGGATTGAAAAAAATATATTATAAAACTTGCTTTTGTCTAGTGCATTACTTTACTAAATGATTTTGATTTATTGTATTTAATGCAATATAAAATCTGGAAGTGACCATTGAACACTTGTGCCAATTTTTAAAGCATGTTATTGGTTAAATAATTAGAATAGCTTTTTATCTAGTGTAACTTTAAGTTGTAGCTAAAAACAAAAAAATGTGACTACAAAACGGTAATAACGTTAAATTCCATACAAAAAAAAAAATAAGTTTAAAAGCGTCATTATGGCATAAATTACATAAGAAGTATATAAAGAATATATCTCATAATAATGTATATGTACATTGTGTAATGTTTTTTTAGTACATTTACATGCACATCGTTAGCATTACAGAAATTAGCTTTTTAGCCTATATCGTCCTCTTAAACAATAATTGGTCATATCACTAACAATGCTAATAATAATTCATAATTATCACGGTTTTTAATCGTTAATGTGTAAAATTATTTTATTATCGGAATAGAAATTCAAATTTTTTAACAATGACGGCATAGTGTTGTGAAAATTTGGATTTTTAGAAAAAAATTTTTAAAGAAAGTTATAGAGCATCAACCACACAATCTGTAGAAAAAAATATTTTTTGTGTGTATTGTAGCTGTGCTAATGACACCAAAACTAACGCGAGCCGAGCAACCGCAAATTTTCATAAAAAAATCACTTGAATTTTTGAAATATTAAAGATTTTTTATTTCTTGAGAAGTAACAACCAATATACTGTCAACGAAAAGAACTTAGTCTACAGGTTTTGATTAATTTTGTGAGTGTCAGAACATGCAAATGGCTGTGTTTTGTTACTGCTTATACTTATAAGATTCATATTTTAACAGCTTCAAGGGACCGTAGACTTAAGTATAAATCGTGCCACGTAAGTTGAACCTGCGCAGTAACACATTTTTGGTTCGTTAGTACATTTGTCCGTACTGTAACTGCGCAGACGGCCGCCAATTTAGTTCAACTTACATGGCGCGAATTATAATTGATATCAAATTCAACTTGATGCCTTCAAGCATTCCTGTCAAAAAGAGTCTTGACAGACAGATATTTTTTTTTATGATATAAAAAATATTGAAAATTTCATTATTTAACTTTTACAAATAAACTATTTTCGGCTTTGTGCTCTTGCTACTGAACCTTGCCAAATTTCATGATTCTATATAGGTTAGGCTGTTTTACTATTTTAGGAAACTAAAAAAATCACTATTTTCTTTTTACATTCCGTTGGAAATATATAAAAAATTGAAATAAAAATTAGTTTACTTATATCAAATCTAAGAGCCACACATTTAAGTGCCAGGCCCAGGTAAATAAACTAGGCTAAACTTGATCCTTTTTCATAAAATATGTCCAACTTTTAAAAGGCATTTAAAAACGTTGGCAGTTGGCGTAATGAATTTTCTGGCAGTTTTCTACAAAGTAGCGTTTGGTATTCAAATGAAAGAACGTGTATACATCCACCTGTGATTCATGATGGCTCCAGACCGGCGAAGAATTTCACCTAAGATTTAATTAAATCCCTTACTGTCTTTTCATCTTACTTTTGTACGGCAGTGTAACGTTATAGTAATAAGATTTTAATACGGACTCATACAAAAACGATTTTGTTTTTATTATACATAATTAGATTGTATGGTTATTGTTAAGAAATTTCTATATCAACCCCTAAGAAAAACAGAAATTTTTGTCTTTAACGTATGCAAACGAAATTTGAAACCAACCGCAACTACTCCCTTTTTTTTTAACAAGTAATATGAGTTTGTCTAACTCCGTCTTAAAAAGCTGAAACATTGGTTATCTGCGGATTTTTGTAGCGGATTGTGATTATTTAAAACCGGCCAAATGCGAGTCAAACTCGCGCATAGTTTTCACACCACCACAGGATTATGCTAGCCTGACTTACACTTGGACAATTTCTTCTATTTACTGTTTTACTTTTGAGTTTTTTAGGGTTCCGTAGTCAACAAGGAACCCTTATAGTTTCGCCATGTCCGTCTGTCCATCCGTCTATCGGCGGCTTAGTTCAAAAACTACTAATACGGGAAAGCTGCCATTTGGCAGGGATATACACATTGATCAAGCTAGAAGTGGTGGAATAAAATCTTTAAAAAAATTTTTTTTAGGTTACCTCCCCTACACGACGTAATTTTTTTTTCTCGTCTACCCCATCGTGTGGGGTATCGTTGGATAGGAATTCCAAAAACATTGGTGGTATGCAAAGATCATTTTTTGATTTAGGGCGCCGTTTGCGAAACATTTAGCTTTAAAGTACTAATTTTTGTTAGAGTCAAGTGTCCCTCCCCTCTACCAGCAAAAGTGTAGTATTTGGAAATGTAAAAAAAATAACGGCGGTAGTGCATATAATCAATTTAAAAGGAAAACTATCACGGGTAAGTACACTTTACAGGCTAACGAGTAATAGTCGACCAAGTTATAAAATGTACTTAAGTAGTGAAATTTTCGTACAAATTCCATTAAAAGTTACTTAAATGAAGTAGTACATCTGTAAAACAGGTATAAACGCTTGAAATATAACAGAATATTTAGTTATATGTTCACTTTAAAAATAAATTGAATTAAAATGAAACAAACATTTAAGGGGGGCTCCCATACCACAAACGTGATTTTTTTGCCGTTTTTATAGACAATGGTACGGAACCCTTCGAGCGCGAGTCCGACTCGCACTTGGCCGAATAACTTTTTTTTTACACTAATCAACCAAAGCTTAAAGCTATTACAAAACAAAACTCCTTAAAAAACTTTTTTGTATGCTGTAATTTTTTTGTCTTTTCTTTATTAATTGTAAAAATAACCGCCTAAACACATATTCTGTGAAATTTACCCTGCTTCTTATCTGGTACGACGTGTCTACGTAGGCTTAGTGATCAGTGACCACTGGCACGGAACCCTAAAAGCACAACTTTAATTTAACCGAAAGAACATGATATAAGAAATATTTTAGGTAATATATCTTTAATAATGTGTCTTGAAAGTGTTTAATATATTTTCTAGGTACTAATCATAGAGCAAGCGTCAGAATGGTGTTTTGCTCTATGGTACTAATATTTATATGAATTTTTTTTTTTATAATTGAAATTGTGCAAATAATATTATATCTTTAAAAATTATGTGTATTTGATTAAAAATACTGTTTATTATAGTTACAGGATAAATTTATTTGTATGCTATAAAGTTCTGATACAGTCAAGCTTTAATTATTCCTTAACCACTAAGTCGGCTAACAAACATACGGCCCGACTAAATTAATATTTAGCATTTAACAGTTAAAAGTATCTACCTATATAGGGACTAAATGTTAAATGTCATATTCATTACGTTATTCTAATATTAAGTGGCATTGATTTGAAAAAAAAAGTTTTTACTTAACTAGACAGAAAATGTGAAAACAAAAAGTTGATTCTTAGTTTAAGATGCCTGTCTAAAACTTCCCGAAGGTTTGACGTGTTCAGAAACAAACAACAACCATAATTCAGAAACTAGTCACAACTTGGATTGTTTTCTACACATCATATCGGCAAATAAATCTTTCGGCGTCTTATCTGGATCTAACTTAATTCCCATGCATAATTCAATGCGCATATTTCGTTAACAAAACTTTTTTTGACTTATAAAATGTTTCTAAGCAATGTTTATTTTTGTATTATTTTCAATTTGACTAAACAAATAAATATCACTAGTCAATACTTCATATTCTACATAATATATATGTACTTTATGAAGAAGGAAATCTTATATTATGGTGTTAAGTATAAGTTTGTTTTGGTTTAAAATTAATAAAAAAGAAAGAAAGTAGGAATAAAAAGTTTATTAATTATGTACTAAACACTTTTTATACACAGTTAAATACAAAGAAATAAAACTTTAACTAATTATTACACGTTTGTGCAACGGCGCACTTATCACATTATGCGATTTCTTCCAGTGAACCTTTGGGTGTGTTAGGTAAATTTGGTAGTAAAGTCAAAAATAAATTTAGAAAAATTTCATTCTCATTAGTATACTTCTGTTGTTCGAGTACGTAATAGCTATTTATGCAACTGTCACGATTTTCAAAACTAATAACAAAATAGCATGCCGTGAGTATTAAAATATCAATTTCGTGCAGTTGCATACAAGGTTTAAGCTACGACTAACAAAATAAAATGCTTACAAGGAAACTAAGTTTATCTAGAAAAATGATTATTACAGGCATTATATATGAAACATTCTGCGTAACATTGATTGAGGGGACTATAGCGTAAACGTAGAAGTTAGTAAATTGGTGCTTACCCTGGCCTTTTTTCTATGTACTATTTTTTAACAAAATTTTACACAATCATCAAGATAAAATGCGTTTCACCAATTCCGAAAATTCATCAAACTTGTTTTTCTCCAAAAGCTTAAGTTTGAAACCTGAGCAGTATACCCTTTTAAATGAATAAAAAAAAATTTCTCGAATCGATTCAGGCGTTTTCGAGTATTCAAGGAACATACAAAAAAAAATTCAACGAATTGAGGACATCCTCTATTTTTAAAGTCAGTTAAAAAGCCGCGCCCTCCCTCAATCTGGCAAATATGCCTACGTTTTTGACCTTGCTACATATTTTCTTTTTATTTTTATAATATCACCCATGCTAAAATTACGTAAGTCTAAGGGCTCTGGAATTTCACCCTACACTACGATTGCTACAACACGTACCTATATCATATTTATTGTGTTTAATAAAAAAAGAATAAATTTTATATATACATAAGTATATATTTATGTATGTACTAGTTGTATAAGATTGCATTGAAAACGGCCAAATTCACTTAAATTTATACAAATTGTTGATATTTTTTTTTAAATGAATTAAAATGTCGTAAAGACTTATCAACTAAAGTTAAAAATATTTTACCTTAACAGATAAGAATTAAACTCAGTGCTAGCTGAGCAGCTTCAATAAGAAGTCAGGTAATAAATGATACCAACCTTGTTTGTTGAAGCAAGTATTTAATTAAATCAACCGAGTAAGCTCTTCGCCGCTCTATATCACCCCACTAACAGGCAGTCGTCAGCCCGTTCACCCGTTTGAATACTAAACTGTTATTTTGTAGCTAAGTACCAGAAAACTCATTACACGCCGTCTTAGTAAATCCTTTTATGGCCTGCATAAATCAGCCTTACCTTTATTTGAAAAGTCCGCAAAGAAGAAAGGATAGACACTATTTTGGCTGTCTTATTCATTTATATAGTTCATTTATTTCAATATTTTTTTCGTTTAAACTAAATAAAAGTACCTGAAGACCAAGCTTTGCTCGTTTTTTGTAACAACGCCGAATAGCTTTAGTGTTGCTGTGTCGGTAAAAATAATAGTATTACTACTCGCCAATAGATGTCAGGAAGAGTAATATTTTTCTGTTTATTAATGCCGTATTCTAAAAATAAAACCTAGCTAGACCGATTTATCCCCCCGAAACCCCCTGCATACTAAATTTCATGAAAATCAAATAAGCCGTTTCCGAGATTCAGATTATATATCTTTATATACAAGCATTGCTCGTTTAAAGGTATTAGATAGATATACTTACCTACATACCTACACTTTAATTAAACGAAACGACTTTGTTAAAGTAGACAGGAAGAAAATAAGCGTTTTTGTGTATGTGTCATGTATGTTAGTTGGAAGATACCCTAAGTTGTTAATCTGAACTATATGACATTTGGAAGGTGAAATAGTAGATAGATAAATTCACTTTTTGATTTCAAACATAAGGATAATCTGTTAGGAGTAACCGAAATATGGGGCATTAAGAGGCGGTCCAAAACTCTGATGTAAAAAAAGGTCTGAGTGGGATATCAAACGAAAGTGTTTGATTTGCAAAAAACAAAATCTTTCTTAAAATTATTTTACGGTTTGAAGTTTTGAAGTAAAACGCAATAAAATTAAAGTTGTTTAGTTATTCAGTATCGCTCATTGGGTGCATACCATTTAAGCCCTTTCTAATTATGTGTTTTAATTGACTATCACCTAAGTTTATTGCTAAGAAAAGTTCAAAAACACCAAGTGACAGTTACTACTGTTCGTACTGTCGTATTAGTTACTACTAATACGAACTCATGCAAACTATTATCAAAAAACTGATATTACATTCTACATCTTAAGGAAGCCTAAATAGTTCACTCCATTTTTTTGTTGTAAATAAAGTAAAATATTACAAAATTGTAATACTTTTTAATCAAAAACGCTTTGAAAAGTTCGAATTACATTAAAAAAAAAGAAGAATACGGGAAGGACATAGATGCTGGATTGCTGATAAAAAATAAAAAAAATAAACCACTTTTCAGGACAGTTATGGCGTCAGTAATTTCATGTAGGATTTTCTTTCCATGGCGTGTTATAAAGCACGCACTTGCGCACAAATAGAGCCTACAAGATTCTTTCTTTTTTTGAAATATCGAAGTGGCCAGTGTAGATCGACCTCGCTGCCACAAACGCCGCAGGTTATGGATTAAAAAGAAATAAAGGTGGGACCTTTTTACTTACTACTTTTTTACGATAATTTTTTTTAAACCTGAAACACGTATTATTTAATTTGTACTTGTATAATTTTTACATCTTATAGAATGGAAAAAGCCATACAAACTTCCATCCCCTAATTTAAGGGGTGGGGAGTAATATACTAAAAATCCTGAAATATCTATTATATTATTTATAACCACGAGTCCCTTTACCAATTTTTAGGACCTCTAGCATCAAAATTTGCGGAAATCTTATACAAACTGTCTTCCCGTAGTTAAAGGGGTTGGAGGGTAAAAGTTCAAATTTTTAGAATGTTTTCGTTGTTTGTGTACTAATACAAGCTTTAATACCAAATTTCAGCTTTCTAGGCATTCCGGAAGTACCCTAAAAATTATGATGATCATGAGTGAGTGAGTGACGAAATCGGGGTTTTTTAGATATCAATATAATCTAAAGTAGAAATTTTATATGTTTAATAAGTCTACTATTGACATCATATTCCATGAATTTTGTTTATCTGGAATACATAATCCAAACCCAAGTTATGCGGGTTCTAAAAAACGGCAAAGCGCTTCGAGAAAAGGTAGTGCCCTAGGTGCCCTTGCGCTTTGCTTTACTCGTCTTGGCGAGGGCACTACCGTGCCCCCAGATGTATTGTCCACTATCCGCTTTGCCCAAATCCTTTTCGATGAGGGGAGGCCGTGACCATTGATGCCGTGCCCCAACAGTGTGGACGTGAGGCTGGTAAGAACCGAATAAAAAATTAATATGCTATGAACCATGATGTAATTGGCCAAGTGCGAGTCGGACTCACGTCGGAGGGTTCCGTACCATCATTTATAAAAACGGCAAAAAAATTTGTTGTATGGGAGCCCCCCTTGAATATTTGTTTTATTTTAATTTAATTATTTATTTTTGAATTAAATATTCTGTGAATATTTCAAGCATCTACCTGTTGTCGTTATCAATATCGAACAAAAAAAATCAAGTTCGTTGTATGGGAGCCCCCTTAAATATTTATTTTATTCTGATTTTTAGTATTTATTGTTATAGCGTCAATAGAAATACATCATCTTTGAACATTTCAACTGTCTAACTATCACGGTTCATGAGAAACAGCCTGGTGACAGACGGACTGACAGGAATGAGTACCCTAACAGGTAGATGCTTCTAACATCTTTGAAAGCAGCTGATTCATTTAGGGGAGGCAAAACTGCTTTATGTAAAATTTTGACAGATATTGGATATCAATATAAAAAAATAGACAAAAGGAAAATTCTTTTAGAAAGAAATGACATAATTTTAAAAAGAATTACTTTTTTAAGAGAAGCGACAAAAATCAATAATTGGGACAATGTCGTTTTCATCGACGAGACATGGCTGAACGCCAATCAGACGCTTTCTCGTTCTTGGACAGATGACACTCAAGCGTCAACGTCGAAATTGCCAATGGGTAAAGGAGCACAGCTTATAATATGCCACGCTGGTTGTGCGATGTATGGTTCCGTGGAAAACGGTTTATTGGCATTTGAGTCAAAAACTACTACTGACTACCACGAAGAAATGAATACTGCTTCATTTAAGGAGTGGTTCCAGGATGTATGCTTCCAGGCCTGCCAGAGCCTTCAGTTATATTCATGGATAACGCCCCTTATCATTCGGTGCAAAAAATAAAGCACCTACCCAAGCTAATAGAAAAGAGGAATTGGTGGCTTGGCTGCAAAAAAGTGGCATTGACGCAAATATTTTAATGCTAAAAGCAGAGCTGATGAAATAAGTCAATGACCATAAGCCAACAAATGTTCGATATGAAATAGATGAGTTGGCTCTGGAGTACGGTGATCGCGTTCTCCAAATTCCCCCGTACCAGTGCCAGTACAATGCTATTGAGCTAATTTGGGCTCAAATTAAAGGTTATGCAGCCCGTCATAATACTTCTCCACCATATGGCATAAAAAAGATGAAGATGCTTTTAAAAGAAACATGCGAAAAAGTCACAAGAGATGACTGGATGAAGGTAGTTGAAAAAACTAAAAAGATTATATTTGATGACTTTGACCGCGATATCCGTATAGATACTATGATTGACAATAATATGATTACACACGTTAGTGAAGATGACAGCGACTCCTGAAGCGAATTGAAAGATTAAATTTTTTGTCATAGTCTTCATTGTTTAAGGCTTAAAACTATGTATTTCATAATAAACATTTTCCAATAAATAAAGCATTTTTATTTTTTTCCCTTTGTTACATTCAGAAATTACGATTCAATTCAATTAATTGATTCATTAAAAATTGATTTACATTGTGAATATTAATTGAATATATTGAAATATAATTCCTATAAAAAATAACAACATATAAATTAAATTGAATAAATATGCATAATGAATGCAATAAATAACGTTACTAAATATTATTAATGTTATTTATGTACATCACTAGTCATGACGAATTAACAGGTGTCAGGAACGCATTCTTTGACCGGCCGCACGAACCTACTAATAAGCTTTTTATCTTATATTTTATTTTTAAGTTAAGTCTTTAATTTTATTTTATTTTAATAATTGCCAAATAATCTTCGACATTTTTAATTTATTTTCCCTGCGTTTTCAAGTAAAGCTTAATACAAGTCTCGGGCGTAAAGCCATTACTGGATGCGTATCATTGACGGCCTTACCGTAGGTAAACTTTACTTATCCAGCAAACGTTAACTTTCGCGGTCTCGTCAGATATTCCTGATTTCGTCTCGGAATCTTAGTTACCAACGAAACCCTGAAAACCAAAAAATTTTAGCATTACGAAGTATTTAAAAATCGTTTCTCTGCTTTTAAACTTTATTTTAATCCTTTATGTCTTTCGTCTCTTCATTGTTTTTTTAAAAACAACCAAGTAAAATTCACTGAAACACTAACTTTTTTTGCGACACATAAAACCAGAAACAGAAGAATATACGAAACATGCAGAGAAATAACGTTAGGAGATACTTCATCCTTAGCGAAGTTGAATTTCCGGCAAGGTCCATTTGGGGCGTGTGTTACTGTGATAAGAGATGTACACGAAATGGATTTTGTTTGACATTTTAGAGGCATGAATATTTATATGATTATGTAAATCAGAAGATTGGATCCTCTATTGGAGCGAAGTGGATGTTTTGTAAAAGTTAACTGTTCTTGTTTGAATAGAATATAATTATAATTTAGGTTTTGATAACTAACAACTTTAAAGACAATCTTGTATCATTTTAATTTTATAAATTAACCAAATTAACATACCAGTCATATTCAGAGCACAAAATAGAGCTAGTGCGACAACGTTTATACAATATGCTATCCCTTATTAGGTATTGAGGATATGCACTAGGGTTAGCTTGAATATTAGCCTTAAGAGCATTATACCAGGCATCAGTAGACGATGGGCTGTTATAAGTGATTGCATTCACCATGTTAGCACGAGACAAGAAGTCAGGTATTACATTGTCGGAACATTTTTAGTGGCAAATCTCAAAGTTAAATGCCGACAACCTAATACACCAGCGAGCTAAACGACCGGTAGGATTGTCTAGTTTTAAAAACCATAACAACGATGAGTGGTCTGTGTAAACTTTGAACTTTTGCCCATTGTCTAAGTAGTAAGACCAGTGTTCTAGAGCAGTAATTACACTAAGTAACTCATGATTTGTCATGAGAGCGATTGGTTTTTCAACGCCATCTAATTCTTGTGACAACATTGCACCAATCCCATGATTTGACGCGTCGCAGTGTACAGCGAACGGCTTAGAAAAGTCAGGACAAGAGAGAATAGGTGACGAAGTAAGGAGTTCTTTTAAAGTTTTAAAAGCTTTGTCCGCCTCGTCATTCCAAGAGAATTTAGGCGTTCCTTTTTTAGTAGAAGTTAGCTAATTTAAAGGAGCAGCAATAGCACTAAAGTTCGGTATGAACCTCCTGTACCAGCTAGCAGTACCAAGGAATCTTTTTAAATCCTATACAGACTTTGGGGTTGGATTTTTAGAATAGAATCGACATTTTCGGGATCAGTATGTAGACCGTGTTTGTCAACTATGTAACCCAAGTATTGAAGCTGTTTACGAAGGAAACAAGTCTTTTTAAAGTTTACTGTGATGATGGCTGACACAATTTTGTCACATAATCTATTAAGTTGACGAATATGGTCATCAAAATTGTCTGACACGAGAATTATGTCATCACAATACGCGAACACCTTGTTTTGAAGTTTTGGATCGCTATAGAAAAGGCGATCCATAAGACGCTGTTGGGTAGCACCATAATTAACCATACCAAATGGCATTACGTTAAAAACGAAGCTGTTTCTACCCGGAACTTGAAAACAAGTCTTGATTTTTCTCAAAGGAACATTCCAGTAGGCCTTCGCAATACAGAAGATAGATATTTAGCATCCCGAAGACTATCTTGAATCTCAGAAATCAAAGGTGGATTATAAGCATCTTTGACAGTTACAGAGTTAAGTTTTCGACTATCGATACAGAACCTCCACTGACCATCTTTTTTAGGAGTGATAATCACTGGGCTACGCCATGGACTATCACCAGGCTCGATGACACCAAGTTCTAGCATCTAATCAATCTCAACATTAAGAGCTTTGACTTTTTCAGGAGATAGTCTATAGCATTTTTGTTGGACTGGAGGACTATCGCCAGTATCAATACAATGCTCGATAAGTTGAGTCCTACTAAGGGGTTGACGTTCATCAGATATTTTGTGGAATCGATCTATGATTGCATCCGCATTAATCTTTTGAACCTCACTCAACTCATCATAGTGATAAAGTTTCGTATCAGAAGATACGTTCGCAACAAAAGGAAATTTAGTATCCAAATGCACTTAGCGTTTATGCAAGAAGGCATAATTTGGAAAGTTTTCCAGAAGTCAACACCAAGTATTAGAGACTGCTTAACTTCTGGTATAACGTAGAAAGTTAAAAGCTTTTGAATTCCATTGAATTCGACAGGTAATTCAATCGATCTGATAGAAGTCATTTTTTTCCGTTTGCTACGGAACACTGAATGTTATCGCAACGATTTACACTTAACCCATTCTCGCAGAGTACGAGATGTGAATTATTACCTAAAATAGAGATTGCGCTACCGCTATCTAACAAACCACATAAAGTCAGATTATGTACAGAGATATATTGTACGTTACATAAGGACGTACAAAATCATTTTCTTTAAAGAGAACCGAATCGACTTTGTACGATTTCGAAAAGATTTTTATCGTTTTAAGCCATGCATCCCACTCGCCTTTATCAGAGAAGTTGATATGTTGAGTACAGATTGCATATAGATAAATTTATTTATATTACAAAAATATAAAATAAAATTAGTCATTAAATAACCCACCCCTGATCATTCCTGGTGCAAAGGTGCCCATAATGCTTGCAGCATTACCTCGCTGTATAGCCATGGCAATCCTTTGCACCAAGAACGACCCAGAGCGTGAGTCTCCTGTCACTTTATTTAGTTTGTGGCCTATTTCTCCCACTAAACACTTCGCATCCACACTCCAACTGCCCAAGGTCTCCACTGCTACAGGTACAAAATGATAAAGCGACTCCAAGCAAGCGTATTTAAGCCTTTTTTTTGAGCAGGCGTCTTCGGCAGCGGCAGATGCAAAGAGCAGGGTGCGACTCAGGTGACTGGCGGCAACAGTGCTGACGCAAGTTGCGTCCCAGATCAGGCACTTCCCATTTTTCCATGGCACCAGAGACAGCCCGTCTGGTCTTTTTCCATCAGACCTGCTGAGACCTGGAGGCTCAAGCAAGCAGGGGACATTAGCAGATATAAGGGCTCTACGAACTATGTCATTCAGGGCATGGTGACGCGGAAATCTCCCAATGCACCGCCGACAACTCAGGGCGTGATAACCATTGGCGTCCACCATGGAACCGCAGGTGCATATATGAGGTTCACACACCTTACAGCCCAGACGGAGAGCCACCGCAATACGCAAAGAGTCATCATCGAGAAGAGTGCCCAGGTGAGGCGAAGGAACCGCTTGTAACCAAGCCCCGGACTCAGGTTGCGTCACAGCTCGTAGTCTGGCCTTATCGACTCCCAACGCACCCTCTAGTAATTGCTCTTGAAGCCTCTTTACCCCAACATCATCCCACGCCCGCTGAACATGCAACAATTCTGGGACTGTAGCACCCGAGTTAAGGGCTAACCAAGCTGACACAGCATCAGACGTAAAAGGGATACTTCCCCCGTCACCATTAGAAGGAAGTAAAACAGTGACTAGGTTGGCAACCCCGTGCGCAGACGCTAGGAAAGCCGGCAGACCCACCTCCTTAGCGCAACGTATCCCGAGACCACCACATCGGACAGGCAGAGCTGCCTGAATCCACTGGGGACCATCAAGGGAGACATTAAGAAATGACTCAACAACCAATTTTAAACTTTCATCAAAAGATGAAATTTCCTCAGGGCAGAGCCAAGTTGGCGTAGTCCGCAATAAATAGGTGACCTTCGGAAGAGCGAAGCTCATGCGCAACAAGATGATCGCCACGTGTGCGGAAAGAGCCTTAAGACGTTCGTGAGCGGAAAGGAGAAAATGTTTTCTTGCATTTATGGCCTTAGGGACTCCAGAAATAAATATTGGGGAACCTAATAAGTTTAAGTCAGGATCAGAAATTTCCTTAAGGCCAGGTAAAAGAGAATGAAAAAGAGAAATGTGTGTTCGAGCATACATACATATAAGCATACAGATTGCATACAATATTTCGAATTTTTGTTTAGCACAAAAATCGATTTTCTTAGGGATCAACCTTTCATTTTTCAAGTTTGAAAAACCTTTCTTTAAAAAGTGATTTGGCTTAAAATCAGTATTAGAAGTAGGGTTCTCTCTCACAAGTTTTTTTGAATTTGAACCTTTAGTAAAAGTGGCCTTTTTTCCACCACTTTCACATCATCCGGTCCTTTACCGGAGACGGACCACCGGAAACGGTCGATCCATTATAAAATGAAATATAATATTTCATTCTGTTAAATAGCATTTGTTGTTGTTACTAAGAGGCACTAAGGTGGCAAACAAGTACACGGTCCGCCTGATGGTAAGCGGTCACCGTGGCATATAGACGCTTGTAGCATACCTACCGACAAATTAAGAAACAAATAAGGCAAACCTTACTATAAGATTTTCTATTTACCATTTCGGTGTAAAAATCTAAAAACCGCTTTCAGCATAAAACACTTAACCTCTGGATAAACGAACCTAAAATATATATCCATACATTGGAACCTAGACCTATTTCGAATATAACATTTCCAGCTGACGAATTTTAATATTTTTGTTTCCTGGTTGAATGAGTATATGTAAGAGAGTTTTAACTGTCCCGGTGTTACATAAGTGTTGTTTTACAGCCCTCGTGCTGCTAACAAACTTCGGCAACAGCTTTATGATCCTAATTTATAAGTGACTTGTGTCGGAAGTATTTACGACTCTTTCTGTGAACCCTCTCTTGGGTATATTCAAAAACTTTACTGAATTTATCTAAAATCATGTTTTTGTTTCATTTAAATGTTTAAAAAGCTCTTATGTGCAGTAAGAACATATTATTGAAAGGTTCTAAAAAAAATAACAATCTTAGTTTTTTAGGATTCCGTACCCAAAGGGTAATAAACGGAACCATATTACCATAACTTCGCTGTCCGTCCGTCCGTCCATCTGTCACCAGGCTGTATCTCATGAACCGTCATAGTTAGATAGTTGAAATTTTCACAGAAGATGTATTTCTGTTGCCGCTATAACAACAAATACTAAAAACAGATTATTTTTTTTCAATTGTGCGTTTTTTATATAGTATTTATAATATCAATGGAAAAAATACGCAGACTATGTATGTAGTTAGGTATTTTTGTATTATTGAGTAGGTTATTTTGTAATGAATAGTATTTTAACATATAAGAACAATTAGTACTTAATATATAGATACTTCTTGGTTTTAACTAGTTAATAAGTAACTAGATACCGTTTTAGTTAACATTAGCCAAAACTAAATTTGTTATATAAGAGTGTGATGTCATCCATGAAACAGGTTAGTTCTTAATTTTTTTTTTTTTTTTTTATACCACTAAGGTGGCAAACAAGCCTTCGGGCCGCCTGATGGTAAGCGGTCACCGTAGCCTATTTGGATGTAAGAGCTTAAAATTATTTAACCACATAAAATACTGATTTTACCTTTAGTATATATTTATACATAATCAATCTTAAAATCAAAAATCTTATAAAAAGGTACATAAATCATTGTGATTTGTTACATTAACAACTACGAAATAACTAGGGAATTTTAATAGGTATAATTGCTAATATAAGTAAAACTATTTGTATATTTGTCTCTCTCATATTACTATAAAACTATATATAAAACAATTTGGAAATATACAAATATTTGATGTAGATGCTAAAACAGCTTAAGAATGGCCTAACAATTATTAATAAAAACAATTATCGAGCCACTTTTTAAGCTATCTAATATTTATTGCAAATTTCTTCTGTAGAAAAATTTGCTATCTGATTACATTGATATATTTTTAATATAGATTTAATAAACATGCATATTTTAAGTATTTGCATAAATTCGTTATCAGCCTCATATGTCCCCACTGGTTCCCACACTCGGGCCCAGTGCGGATTGTGGACTTGACATACCTACACCTTTGTTTTTGTTTGTGTATGCAGATTCCCTCACTATATTTTTCTTCACCTAAAATCCAGTGATGTGAATAATCAATGTATTTGAGAAACCACCCCCACTTAGGATTTAAAGTGAAATTAAAACTCCTAGGCCACCACCGACATTTGAATATATTATCACAGTTATTCGAGTTCTATTTTATGATTATATCATTTAAAATACAGTTTCTTTAAATTTCATAATCATGCAACAGAGATATATCTTTAGTTAAGCAGTCATCCTTTTTTAAGCTAAATTTAAGCTAAACAGCAAGTCCTATTTTTTTCCAATATCAAAAGGACGTACGTACCTAACGCAGCAATGCCAATCTTTTACTTAGTTAGTACTTTACCCGTGAGACATGTCGCGCGGGCTCAGCAACATGTCAAACGCAAATTGAAAGTTAATTTATGTTCAGAGTTTCCTGTTAAGCTCTGGAGATTGTAAATCAGTCAATGCGCACACCAACGAAATAAGTTTTGCTCGAAAGACTAAGTAATATATTTATTGCTAGCTAACTTCTGCGGCTTTAAATGTTTTAAACGCCTTGAGAATTATAATATGATAACTTTTTAAAACTGGACGACAAATTTTAGGGTTCCGTTGCAAATTGGGAAAAACGGAATCCTTAGGCTCAAGCCAAATACGAGTCTCCATATAGTAACTAGTCTGTCTGTTCGCTGCAATCAGTCAGCTTGGCTCTTAGCACTTATGTGACAGGCCTTAGGCTTACAGTCCGTCTGTATGTCACAACCTTATAATTTTACCATTTTTGTGTCAGTTTAATGATTTTTACACAAAGGTGTCTTATGTGAATCACTGTACAATGTTGTAATGAAATAAAAAAAAAATTGAAGAGTAGCTCTCAATACATTAAACTGAGGGATGAAAAATAGTTTTTCGCGCAGCCCATTGTGTAGGGGTATCGTTGGATAGGTTTATAAAAAAATATTTAAGGGTTTTAAGTAACTTGTTTCCTCTAAAATATAAATTAAGTGACTTATTGGCTTCCAAACTTGCAATATACCTTCTGACTTTTAAACCAGGTGTTCTGAAAACCTGTTTTTATTGTATAAATAAAAAAATGTTTAGTCGTTTGTGTTAAAGTCCGCTTACAAAGGAGATCATCACTTTGACAATAAATATTTTTCACTAAATCTTAGATTTATCAAACTTATTACAACCTATAGTTTATATTTAAGATAAAGGAATAAGTTTATATTAATATAAAGAATTTCTATTCGAAATCATGTTTTGGCTGGTGCAAAATTTATTCTACAGAAACAGTAAGTGTTTGTCAATAAACATTTTTTTTATTTTTTTTATTTGATATATTAGTTTTTACTAGTGAAATTCACCGGTGTAATATCCCTGTATTTATTTATATTTAACTATACGTTTGTGAATTATACATTATCTAAACAGAAAGCATAAACAGAACACGTGTGACGCAATAACACGTAGTTTGTTCTCAAAGGGAATACGTATAGTCGTCGCGTCTCAACGTAAGCTCGCGACTTGACAAGTTCTCCAGAGGCCAAGCTTTATCAGAAAGCTCAGAAATGAATTCAGATTTATTATAGCAACGTTATTTAATGTGATTTAAATAAAAAAAAACTTTAGGTAACTTTATTATAAACTAGATGTGCCCTACGGTTTTACCAGTAGAAAAAAACCTATTTTCGTGAAAACTCTCGAGCAGCATAAAAGTATTTTTCGACCATCTCTGTTTCTACAGCTATATCTATTCTAAAAATAAAATAATTGTCATTTAACATTTCAAAAATACTTTTGGAAACGGCTGTCAATTGTGCAGATCGTTCTCGTCTTCTTGCAGCTTCAACATGGCAGTTTGGGCTTTGGTTACTGGCGCTTCCATCTGCAAACACAGGCAGCCTGATGGATAATTCCACATTTCGACAACTTGCTTACGTGTAGGAGCGGTCACTAATATACCCCATCGTTGTCAATGCGGTGACATGATCGATCCCCTCGATCACCATGGCTTATCATGTGCTCGGAGCGCAAGCAGAATGTTTCGCCACAGCAGCCTCAATGACATTATCTATCGAGCTCTAGTGAGTGGCTCCTGCCATTTTAGAGCATGTTGGTATATTTAGAGATGATGGTAAGAAGCCTGATGATATAAGTCTTGTTCCTAGGAATATGGGTCAACCACCAGTTTGAGATGCCACGTGCGTCGATACCCTTGCACCGATTTATCTTTTTGGTTAAGCTTCTGTGGTGGGAGCTGCTGCTGCTTCTGCTGAAAGCCGCAAACGTAGTAAATACACTACTATTAGTAATAGTTATATTTTTAAGCCTTTTGCGGTTGAAACCTTGGGGCCATCGATGCCGCGGACTCATCGTTTGTTCAAACAAATTTCTAAACGTTTGCTCGATGTGTCTAACGACAGAAGTCTGGCAGTTATTTCGCTTAAAGAATTTCCATTGCAATCCAACGAGGAAATTCTGCCGGCCTTTTAGGTACACTGCCCCATCAGGTCAACTTGGAACAAGTTTTTATAGTTTTTATTTTAGTAAATTATTAGTTTTTAATTTAATTTCGATTTTATAACTAAGATAATCATCTACATATTGACAAATAAAAATAGCTCAATCTTTATAGCAATAAACAAAAAAATTGGATGCACAATTACATGTAAGGAATAATACCCTGCAGAAAAAAATATTGAAGTGGGAACTTTCAATCAGTATTCGATATCCTTTACAGTCGTTCCAACTATTCCTGCGCTAACATTAGGTCATTGTGTAAAAGAAAATACATTATAAATAATTCTGTCGACAGATTTTGCTATTCAGGAATTTGAATAGAATACAGAATTTCAATTTCATATTCAATGTGTGATTGTGCTTGCAATACCTTTGAGTCAAAGTGCTCAATATTTACCGATGTTTTTAGTATGAAAAAAGAAAGTTGAAGGAGGAAAAGACATTTCGAAAGATATTGTTGTATTACGTATGCTGTGACGGTTTTTAAACCTCAGTTGATGTAACGTTATTTAGTGAAAAGTCTTGGGGCACCTGGAGATTTGGAGATTTTTCAGCCGTTAATAAGTCAAAGTCAATTTTTGCATTTAAATTAGGTTTTTACAAACACTTTTGAATCGTTAAAATTTTTGAATACTATTTTTTGAGTCCGATATATATAACACACAAAAAAAAACAGTTTATATGATACGGAAACTGAATTGTCAGAACAGTAAACAAAATGTCAGTAGTTTGCTTTAAAACGGTATCACATCAGTAACTAAATCGTGATTCGCGTGACTTTTAGTAATTATCTTTGTAAAGCTCACAATTGCTCTGATTTTCTTCATTCACATTTCATAAAATAAATAACGGGTTTCACTAAAAGTTTCCTTCAGATAAATTAATCCTAAATTAGTTAGTAATTTAATTCTGGACAAAACTTGTGTAAGTGACTTTATTTGTTGTTTTATTTACCGGTTTAGTAAATTGAATAGTTTTTAGGGTTCCGTACCGGAAGGGTCCAAACGGACCCCTTTTGCTGTTACTCACGTGTTCGTCTGTCCATCGTCTATCACACAAGTTTTACAGCCAAACGGTTAGCTACAGACTTCAAATTTTCACAGTATCTAAGCATCTTGTTGACCAAAAGCCATACAAACTGTCAAACAATATTTTTGATTGTTTTTAAGGGGGGTAAAAAAAAATTTGACCTACTCCATCGAGAGGGATATCGATGTTAAGAGCTCGTAGAGAAAATAAATATTGTATTTTTGATAAAAAAAATTGAAAAACAAGGGAATAAGAAGTCAAAAATGTTATTTACAAAATTTTGTACCGATCAATTTTTTAACTTCCTATTGACCTATAAATTACGCATATTTTATTGAAAATACCAATTTTTTGATCAATCATATTTTTTCTTTGAAACCCTCTTATTTTTCCTATTACAACAAACTTGATTTTGCCGTCAAATGCGTAGCGTAGAAGCGATTTACTTACCCACTGATTTAGTACGGAATGCTAAATGTGCGAAGTCCGACACGCACTTGGCCGGTTTCTTGTATAGATTTGTGAGTGTTGTGAGAGTGATTTCATTTCAAGAAATTACCTTTTTTTAATTTTATTAGTCTGATATAGTTGAAATATACACTTTTGTTTTATTTTGATATCTACTATCTATACCAATATAAGTACCTGGCCGACCTTAGAGCTTATTTAGTAAGACTATAAAAACTTTTTACAACCGGCTGAAAAATGATTCACTAAAAAGGTAAAAATAATTACTTATTTGATATATATGACGGAGCTATAATAACATACATACATAAAAAAAAAATATATAAACATCCGAATTGCGAACCTCCTCCTTTTTTTAAGTCAGTTTGTTTAATTTTTCACTTTACAGTTTTTTTCGTCGGCTGGATATTTGTTAATTTTTTTAATTTTTTTGGGCTTATGAGTAGGCCTGCAACAAATTATACGATATTTAATAGAATTTACTAACTAGGTCCAAGGTTCAAGACTGAAATAAACCTAAGCACGAGATAGCTGCTACAATGCGTCAAAGGGTTCTCTCGACTGCCTCCCATCTCCATTATCACATCGTCCAGACGAGTGAGACATCATAATAACATATGGATGCCAAGTTTCAATAGAATCGCTTCACATGTAAAAATCAATAGGTGAAAAATCAATCATCCCCTATTTTTCATCCTTTAAGGATGGTTTTTTAATTCAAATTATAATGGAACTGGGTATACCATTTCAAAAAAAAGAATCATCAATAGCGGATTGTCTCACAAAAAGTTGTACCCATACATACATAAATATAATTGAATTAAGAACCTCCTACTTTTTTTCTCGGTTTAAAATAAAATAACATTTAATTATAGAAACTTATATTTGTTTTCTATTTATATATTCAACATCATCAAATGATAATAATCTATTTCCAAACTAAAATTACCTAATAATTTTTATACATTGATAACATTAGCACAATTATTAGTAGGACATTATTACATTACAGGACATTATTGATTGTTCCCTTTCACAATATACGATGCTTTCTAATGAAGCACATACTCTAAGTAATACCCACATAGTTTAAAATCATTATTTTCATTTTGTCTTTATCGTTGTCGGTATGAATTCTGTACAATAATTTTTAAGCAACAATTAGGAGTTAAGATAAAAAATAAAATAAGTGTCTCTCAAGCCTTCATAAGACCTTAACTTCTTTCTTTCGGTTCTAATGTGTGATAATGAATGCCGATGGCGAGCGGTGCGATGGTAGAAAGTAGCCGTGGGCATCATTTCGAACAATTCCTTAGAACACATACCATTGTAAAAGCGGTAGAACTCAGACAGGGAGGCAATGTCTCTCCTCAGACTTTAGGGCTCGATACGGCAAGTGAGTTTGGGATCGTTGACAACTCTCACAGCTCGTCGTTCAACCGAGTCAGAAGGGCCAATGTGGTATCCGGGTGCACCCGCCTAGAGATGGCAGCAGTACTCCATATGGGGTCGGGCTTCGCTCTGTTGGGTAAGGATCCCAATGCCCTTGGAGATGGATAACGAAGTGTTCTGAAATTGTGCGACCACAGTAAATGGGGTGTTTTTAGCGGTAAAAGCGCAGACTCGTGTTTTTGTAGGGTTGAATCGGACCAAGTTTTCCCGTCCCCAGTCAGAGGCTTTGGGCAGAGTGGTCTCGATTTGAGACACAAGTTCTCCTCACTTTTTTTTCCACAACAGAATGAGGGATGTTATTGTTTAATATCAGATTACTTATAAAGGCAAACAAGCCTTAACTCGATGGGGTAGCGTCGTTTCGTTACAGAGGTCCTATGATCAGACCATATCCATCATCAGACCAGCTCTGTCACATCATCATATTGCATTTTACGTTATCCGATTTACGTGTGTAAGCAAAATTTCACGGAAACGGGTCAAAATTAACTTGCAAGATTTGATTACAGACAACGAGGCAGGTGAAACTAAATAAAAGGTTGAAAAACCTTAAAAGAGCAACGACTTAATGTTGCAAATGTACAAAACATCTCCTGTTTTTATAAAAGAAGATAATGACTAATTGATTCAATGACATATCAACAACGCACAGCCCAAACTTCTGGGTCTAGAAACTTAAAACTTGGCAAATTAAATCCAGCTTGTCCATTACGAGCTGCAATGCTGACAGTGATGAATTAGAGCTGCGCAACGTCACGCTTTAGGTCATCATCAGTGTTGCCAGCAATGCAGTCATTACAGACCGCGGCAGCTATGTACTATTGAATGTTTGTTACTTTATAATTCTATTAAAAACAAAGTAGCAAGGTTTAACTGCTTACATACGTATTTTTTGTATTAAAAACATTTAAACTAGAAACGGGAGCTACTAGAAACGATACTTCATAATGCTTACATTTAAGTCAAAATTTGGTTTTGTAATCAAAACTAATAGTTTAAATGAAAAAGTGAGTTTGTTTGTTTATTGGTTTGATCTTCCATTCGTTGGAACGGAGAATCCAATTAAGCTGAAATTTGGCACAGATATAGTTGAAGAGGCGGAAAAGGACATTTTAATCCTGAAAAATTCAAATGCTCCCGTAGGCACAAATATAACCAAATCGTGCGAAGTGGATGAACTATAGCTACGGCTATAGCTTCTTTTAGAAAACTTCCTCTGTATAATGAAGGTTTTACCGTAAAAAGACCATGCCAATACCGACTTCAGCGCAATTGAAGACTTTTACCTTTAAACCATGAGTTCTAGACATCTAAAATAAAACATAATATGTATATATGTATGTATATTTTCATGGTTTTTATTCCCCGAAGGTGGCAACAAGTGGCTGGATACATAATGTGGAGGACAGCCACTTTTAACCAAATTCCTGTTTCTGCTGCAGTGTGTCTGGACTAAGGTGGCTTTGTGTATGTATCGTACGCCGTAAATTACCATATTTAAAGTAATAAAATGTAAAATTAAAGCTCAGGGAGTAATATACCCCTATAACCAGTTACTTATTAACAATAAAAATAAGTAATAAGTGAGTCAGGATGAAAATAGAGTTTTAAAACTACTTAAACAAATCATTTTTCACAATATTGGTTTACAAGTTTATCAGATAATAATATTAATATAAAAATACAAATAATATAATAATTACTCGTTTAACAAAACTCTTACTTATTTATTACACATACTCCACATAGGTATAATACACTTAAAATAAACATTTTTAAAGAGTTATCACTTGTTTATGTTACTAAAAATGACAGAACACTAAGTTAGGTTTATATACTTTAAACCTGATTATTAATTTTATAAGTCAACGTACCAACTCTAACTTAATTAAAATAGCAACGAAAATAACATGATAAATCTAAATTGTCTATGTCGAAACATAAAGCATTATAAAAGTAAATTACATAATCTGTTCCATATTATACACATAAAACATTTGTAGACCAAAAAACTGCATTACTGGATCTGTAGGATTTTAGCGCATCACACACCTTAGTAATATGTCTATTTATAAATGTAAATTATAAAAAGATATATTTCGATAAATGTTAATCTTTGAATAACCATACATATGCAGTTTAACATATACTTTGGTTTTATACGAATATATTTTGACATATTAATTATGCAGCTATGTGTGTCATTGGCTTAAATTTTACCAACTAGGTTATAATTCTCAATAAACCAATTCTTGTATAACTTCACTTTGTACTTTCTCCTAAACTAAAATTAAGTCCGAAACATTTTTATCAAATTTTTCAGTTTTTCATTATTTTCAAATAATTACGGTAATTCATGACAGTATTATTGAATTTCACTTAATTTTATTGTTACCTACTTGTGAAGTGGCGTATGTGTAACGAAATCGCAGTTTATAGTAGGTACCTACATTTTTGTATATAGACATCGACCTGTATTTACAATTATTCTAAAAAACACAAACTTTACACTAAGAAGCATATACAATCTAAATCCTAATATAATGTAAGTATATATAGATTTATCTACAAAACTACACAATAAAGCCTATTTTAACTATACAATTTTCAGTCAATAGCAATAACAAGTTCAACAACACATAACATGAGCAATAAATAATAATCATCAAAACATCATCGGCATATGAGACTGTCCTCTCTTGATGCACAGATTCCATGAGGAGGAGCGAGGAACAGCTTGCCGTTGGAGCAAGCACACAGCTGGTAGATGTTCTGATGATGTGGATCGTGGATATGTGGTGACGAGGTTGGTAGAGGTAATGCTGACTTTAATTTTGGCATGAATATATTAGGTGCTTCTAATCTTATCTGAAACACGCAACAATAAATCTTGGAAATTGACTATTCAATTTTTTTTATTTATTTGTTAAGACAATTCCAATCAATACTAATCATCAAATAACGGTATCAAAGCTAAATAAAATTAAGATTTTCACGATATATTTTAAAAACAAATTTAATTTATTCTTACTTTAATTTCAACTTTAATAAAGTACATAAATTATCAGTCAAATATTTTTACTGTAAATGTATGACGTTATTGCTTTTACTCCCCGAAATTAGTTACCAGTTGCTGGACACACAATTTAGGGTACAACCACTTTTCACCAACCAATTAAGTCCTGTGTGACAGGTGGTGTCTATCGCTGCAATAACGCTTCCGATACTGTGTCTGGACTAAGGTAGCTTTATATACGTCCCAGAAGTCGTAAATCACCAGCTTTCAGCTAAACCAGTAACATGCGGTAAAATATAAGTTAAATCTTAGTGTGGACATACACACAGGTTCAAAACAAGACACATACCTACGTAGTAGACAAAAACGGCAAGGTTTTTTTTAGAAAAATTGAAAAAATGAAATCGACAAAATCTACTTTTGCCACTATCATGTAATTAACAAAACAAAATTAAATGGTGTATATGCACAGATATTTGCAAATAGAAAAATAACTTACTGAACCAGCAATAGATCTGATTTTGAATGTGGTAAGGCAAGTTGCACTAATGTCACCGGCTCTAGACTCCAGGGCAATGCTTTGAGCGGCAAGCATTTCTAACGACCTCGTGGAAGACTCCAAACTGTACGAAAAACAGATCAAAAGGTGTAGCTACCTACGTAATAGTAAACTATTTAATCATACAATATTATTTTAATTGAAGACGCCAAATCATAGGGCAGGGCAACACGGCATTCTGACGGTACCATAAATGGCTTTGGAATATTTTTTTGTAATGTATAGGTGTGGCTCAAATCAAATAAAAAAGGTTCAGATGAAACCTCTGCGCAACGAAGTGATGCTGGTTAAAACTACACCTCACCGTGTTACCCACACAAAAACACGCACATATATACAATAAAACCAAACCATGTCTTGTCAATAGAGTTATCGCATCGCGTGGAGCATAACTTTATCAAAAATATCAAAATTTTTAAGTTAAAATGTATGTTAGTAATGTACATATGTACACGGCAAGGAGTAGTTTTAACTGGCTTCACTTCATTGTCGCAGACGTGCCATCTGATTTTGTTAGTTAAAAGGTGTGGTGGAAGATTTACATCACTTTTTATTTATGTCCCTAAATAATATTTAGAAAAGGTACCGGCTTACTTCAGTTTATTGAATTGCTGGGTTTCATTAAAATAAAGTGAAGATGTACACACGTTCTTAACAAAATAAGTGGTATAGATTAAACAAAGGTTTTTTTTTGGGAAGCCGACAAAATCAACCAAAACTGATTTCGACAACGAAATCTAACTTCCACAGCGAGATTTCCGTAAAACTTTAAAATTGAATTTTGTTTCTCCTAATAACAACTCCCAGAAACAATTTGTGTTGCTTACCAAGCCTTTAAATCCATATAGAAAATGTTTCGCTTCCACTTTAAAATTTTGTGCCAGCTCAGAAAGCTTAGAATATTCAAAAGCATATACCTTAAGGTGATGGCATACCCAAACGAGTCAAGTTTGCAAGAAATTGATTAATTTTGTTACAGTGCTGAGTAGTTCAAACCATAATTAAGTGGATTTGCTAATATGATATAAATTTGGCTATTTTAACAATTAGATTTTTTTAATTCTGACACTATATTTCGGCTTTAATTCAAATTGTTAAGAAAACTAAGAGTGATTCATTCCTATTTCGTATAATACATATTAATTTATACCACCTAGTGAATTTGCTAATTTCATAGTTCTAAATAAATATTTGAATTTTATACCAACAAAAAACGGAGAAAATAAAGATTTTCACCGTTCGGTAACGTGCTAGCGCCTATCGAACGTGGAACTGTGTCTCTTTGTATGCTTCGGTAATATGTCTCAGTATACACTGGTCGAAACGGCACGCTTTTGCTAGGGTATGCCATAGCCTTAACGATAAACGCCGGCGAAAAATTTTTCATGCAAAGTAATTTTTACCATACTATCCCAAGTTCCCTCTGTTTTAACTTTATATTTTGATTTAAAAAAAGAGCAAAAATGTAAGAGCTCGGCGTTTTTGGTTTCATAAAATTTTGATATTTTTGCAAATTTGCCGAAACTCATTGTATGGAGCAACTTTAAAACAATATAAAGTAATAACGGCAGAGTAGAATCCTAAGCGGAGCGAGGGTTACAAAGAACCTAGATGATTTTTTTTATGTGTTGAATACGCTAATTTTTACCATAAACTGCAAGAAAATAAAAAGTACTATTATCAAATAAACCGAATATATAGATAACTTCTAAATTATTTCCGGGTGATAAGAGAATAAGTACATAAAACAACCACAATAACAACTAAAAAACAATTTAACAATTGTTCCAAATTCAAAATGTTTTTACTCACTCAGTAAGTAAAAGTAAGTTTTATTCTTTTATCATAAGTAATATTTTACTTCAACTATTTTTTTACTAAAAATCTAAATACGATTTTTACATTGCCTTATTCAGTTTAAAGCATTATTGATGCCTTATTTTATAATAGTTATACTTAAATAAAACTATTAAATATCGTACCAACCAAATAATTTTCCCCCCTTTAACATTTTTTTAGATTTACTTGCTAAACACTAAAAAGCATTAAAATGATTGATAAACCAAATTCTAGCTCATGCCATATATCTACAAACTAAAGAGCTGTTATGCAAACCTTCATATGATGGGGTAAGATTAATAAATATCAATTTGTTTCTTACACAAGTTGCTTTGAGGGTGGTGCCCTAATGATAGGCGTTTGTACAGCATTATTCAGGGTCAGACCTCCTGGACTTGAGATGACCAAACTATCAGCTCCAACTGTCACGGTGTTCTGCTCTGTACCAAGCAAAAGCGCTCCACGAGCGTCCCGTATATCTAGTTTCGCAACATTCACTTCGAAACGGTCATGTCCTATAAAAAAACAAATACAAAAGGGTTATCCAAAAATTTCATGACACAGTATTAAAAATTCTTGAGGACGAACTGAAATCTTTGCAAAACGGAGTCATTTAAAATCTACTTTAAACTTTACAAAAAAGGCCGTAGAGAAGAAGGGTCTTAAAATGTTCAAATGTAACACGTCTAAAAAAAAAAGAAACTTAGTGATAAGGAATGAAGAGGTCTGAAAAATTAAGCTTGTGCCGTAATTATTTACCAGTTAATTTAGTAGATATTATTAATTTAGCAGTAATACTCACCTAAAAATAACCTACTCTGCATCAGACCCAATGAGTCTCGAGTAGCTATGGTAAAGTTTTTTGATGATTCTATAGAAAATGGTTGACCTCGGCGGGACTTTATACTTGAAGCAAATAAAGAGTCCAGCACCAGTGCTTGGCCTAAAAGTTGCAATCCTCCTGGCACGATGCGCAATTGCCCCATTCCTTCCTACAAAAGTAATGGAATATCAATGTTAACACTGACATAGATGAAATGTTAACAGTACCTTTGTCTGACAAAATAAGTTTTAAGTCGAAAATGTAGTTTACAAGAGAAGAGTTGGCAAAAGTAGTTGTCATTTTGAGACAATGCGATAAGGAGAAAAGTTTTACATTTCTTTTTTAGAGTACTTCTACATATGTTTTCCCCTGCCTGTCCAATTTACTATTATGTCCTAGGTCTTTTATTTTTACCGCTTATTGCTTCAGATATACGGAGTATGGGTTATACATAAACCACCTTAGTCTGGACCTCACTATTTCACCCCCTGTCACACAGGACTCAATTAGTTGGTAAAAAGAGGGTGTCCATTAGATAGTGCTGTGGGTGTGTATCCTGCCGCTGCTTACCCTGGGGTTAAAAACCGTAACTATATTCATACATACAAACATTCTACATGTGTGATTTGCGATCTACGTAATGTCTATAATTTTTTAGATAGCTTACATAAGTAGAAATTGATACTATTCTGTTGACAACAAGTTACTCCAAGCCTCTCTTTATTCACTCATATTTTTATGTATGACTAGATTTTGCCAACCGCTCCGCCCGCCCTAAATTTGGTTATCGGCGTTGAACTCCTTAATTAACTCATTAATTATTATACTAATGACATTTGCTATATCAAGCTGTAGCTATAGCTATAGTTTGTTTAAGCTCGGTTATAGTTATTCCCGCGGTTTTTTTTTTTTTTCCAGGACCTAATATATAGATGTGCCAAGTTTCATCCCGATCCGTCCAGTGCTGAGTCAGAGGCTGAAGTGTTATGGAGTAAAAAAGATCCATCCAGAATTTTTTACAAACTTTTACATTTATAATATTAGTAGGATTCTTAAATGATAATATGTATATACATGAACATTATTTACAATGTTCGGAACCGTAGAAAATGTATGAAAGCATTGATGCGTATAGATGAGGCAAGAGAGGTATGCCAGGATCGTAGCAAGTGGCAGACTTTGGTCTCTGCCTACCCCTCTGGGAAACAGGCGTGATGTTATGTATGTGTATTTATTATTTACAATACTTACAGAATTAAAATCTAGTACTTTGAGAACCCAAAGTGTCAACGCCAAGTTTACGATCATCATGAGCATTAAAACCATGACAAGAATGTAAAGGCACTTTTTCCTCCAGCCGTAAATGCCAACTTTGAATTGACTATTGTAACTGCTCTTGATCGAGTCGCCTTTCTTCTCTCGACTTGCATTGTTGTTCAAGATTGGCTCCGGAGTGGTTTTGTCAGCATACGGTATTCTGTAAGAGAGATAAACTTTTTAATAAAAAAAAAATGGTAAATATTATAAAAAAGAAAAAAAAAATAACGTCATTAAGATAAAAGAGCAAAAATAATTCAATTGATTGGGTTTAAAAGTAGTAACTATACTATTTATTTAAAACCTTTCTTTCTACCTCCCGACCATGTGCAGCCAATGCGCTGAATGCGGTCCGGAAGTTGCGTCATAGCGCATTCATTTTTGGTGAACAGAACGATCGATTGGTGACAGAATGCGTATAATGCTCGTCAACAAAACGCCCCTAAGGACACAACTGTCAGCGTCACTTCTTCTAGTTAGAGTATATATTTTTGACTCGGTAGAAGGCACATAGAAGGTTTCAAATGGGCACTTAATTAAGGATGGCTACATCTTGTTAGAAAAATAATTCATTTATCAATGGAAACATCCGAGAACAGCTAAGTTTATTTTTATTACGGAAACTTTTCCTGCAGGCTTGCGCAGTTGTATGTGGAGCTTATAAACTTGCATGAATTAAAAAAAGATTTATCACCTAATTTAAGAAGTAGAAGAACTGAATTTAATATTAGAGTTGCTACTAATGGCGACAGTGTTTATATCGAATATTATTCGTTGTAATTGTTGTCTTTGTATTTATAATATCTAATACAAATTTAGTACTTTCAATGGGTTTTTTACATCAATGGAACGTATTAGCTAAAAATCTTAGAATCCATGCACTTTGTTCAGCACAGGCGGTTTTTTCCCTATTAACATTATTATTATACATTTCTGTATACACCTCAGCGAAAATAATTGGCGGGCTGAAGTATAAGAGAGTAATTCCAAAAGCTTCGAATTGGTTTTCAAATTCATTAGCCGAATTGGTGATTGACTTGCAGGCCTTTAAAGCTGCCAACAGAACCTTAGCTACTATCACTTTGAAACTACGACGGTAACGTAGCCTTTAGTGTTAAAGAGAAAGCCGATCTATTGGGCAGTTAGTTGTAGTAAGTTGTAACACAAAAGCTAATAAGCACGTGGGAACACTCTCGAGTTATTCGGACTCTGGAATTTAAAATTCAAAATGTATGTAAGTTTATTCACGTGTTTCAAGAGTTAAGTCAGACTTCTATATTTTTTTTTTCCAGAATTCCAGAGTCCGAATAGCTCGAGACTGTTCCCACTAAAGTCCCCGTTCACGTATTACGCTAGGGCTCCGTAGAATGAAAATAATTACTTATATCTGAGAAATTGGTCGTCGATCCTGATTAAAAAATTTGTTATGAGTATTTACAATGCTCTATTAATGTAGTTTTCTAGAAACCCAATTTTTGGACCCGGTTCAAAAGTTCAAAATTTACATCTTTAAAAGCTTGGTCTGTATGCACTTTAAAGAAAGAGTGGCCTTAAAAATACCTATACGATATCAACAAAAAAAATCCCTGAAAGATATATAAGAAGTCTGAGTATAAAGGGTCTGAGTATAAAACTACTTGGCGATACATACGCGGTGCCCATCTATCTTTAAATCTTTAAATTATGGTCAGAATCGATGCAAATATACCGGAACTATAAGACTGTGACATTCAGAATACAGGAATGACGGGTGTGACGCAACTATAATGGTTCCGTTCTTAACATTAAGCTAGGAAACCTTTTAAAAGTACAAATTCAAGGAGAAATGATATATTTATTTGAAAAATTATTATTTTATAACGTTGGTTATTTGACTATTTGTATCTATAAAAATTGTTGTAAATTAAACCAACAAAAGTAAACTTAAATTTACTTTATAATTAATACCTTGTTTTGTAATGCAGGAAGTACGAAAAACACTGAAATTCTGTGTCTCTGTCTAATGCTGTGACCTACCTAAACCGTGGCGTGTCCTATTTCGACTAAGCGCGGCTTTGCATATCAATTGTGTGCAAAGCTGCATCGGCACGAACTGTTTCCCGCGCTCCGTGTTAACCACCATTAGGTAGATATACACTAGTATGTTAGAAAGAAGGACAACAAATTTAAATCATTTTTTGTTTGTTCTTTGTTATTTCAAAGAATATCAATCACAATTTGAAAAAAAATCACCTGTAGGTGATGAATATTTTGGTAAAAAGAATTGTGATAAAATTATTCCTTAGGTAGGAGCTTATTAGCCCAGGTTTAGCCGTATTACCGTTTTTTTAACTATTAAAATTTAATTTGATTGGATTGGACTAAAATGATTTCGCCCAATGTAGTTGATATCATGCTGAAATCTTTTTTTTTTTCGGACCGAAGATATTTCGGATCTAGGAAGTGCCAGTAGTACCTATCTGCCGTTATAAATCAATTAAACTGTTATACCATTTACAGAGGAGGTAAAAGATTTTGCTTTGACTTTGACCTTGTTAAGATAATACTTAGCTGGACCCAATGATAGTATATATATATTAATAGAGGTAGATATCGTTCTAGCACGCAAAAACTAAGGCGGCGAAATTAAGACAATTGCCGTAATTTGATTCCAAACCAAACTTTATAAACTTACGTACCCAAATGGTACCAAATGTCTGTACGTCTGATCAAATTTTAATTTGTTTTGATATGTTGAAGTTAAAATTATCTATCTGTATTTAAAAATCAAATGATCCCGAAGTTGCACCGTTGCAACGTATAGTAAGAGCTATAGTTTCACCAACGGTAAAATCTATTACCGTAGGTACTCCCGATCACGATAAAAAGTATCCTATTATTTTTATCTATCAAGCGATCTCTGTACTAAAAAACAGGTCACTCCGTGGCTTTGTTGAGACGTGAGGAATTGCGCCTTCTGTATCACCCGTAGAAAATTTAGCCTCTTGAGAACTCTTGATCGCGATAAAAAGTATCTTGTGTCCTGTCATCTATTTCTGTGCCAAAACGAAGGTCAATTGGTTGCTTCGTTGTGACGTTAATAACCAACAAACAAACAAAATTTGGTCTTTGTTCTTTACTTTATATATAATAGTTAAGATTAATTTAATCATGAATCCATACTAATATTATAATGCGAAAGACAGTTTATTTGTTTGTCCTCCCATTAAGTCGCAACAGAGCATCAGTTTAGGGGCTAAAATTTGGGACAGAAATAGCTGAAGAGACGGAGTTGGATACAGGCTACTTTTTATCTAGAAAAATTAGAAAAGAAATAAAATATTACCAAAGGAATAACATATCCGAGGAGAGGTGGAAAAGGGATACCGCTTTGGCCAACTTGTCAATCGGTTTGGTTTGTATAATATGTTCATCGACCGAAAAAAACTTTGATAGATGTATTTGATATGATCCGCTCCATTACTCCCTTCCCAGATCAAAGGTCGATAATCCTTGCAGTGATACTTGCGTACGATCTTGGGATGCCGACTTTTTAATGCTCCGCCCACAGTGAGTTGGGAGTGCTTGCCAAATGTCAACAGTCTGCGGAGGTTTGAGACTAGTAAGTTGCTGGCTGTGAAACTGCAGTGAGTCGAGACACTGACGAGTTGGCATGGAGGTTGCGTATGGCCCCAGTAAGTCAAGTACATGTAATGGTTGGCTGTGTGTCCCTTTGAGTCGAGACACTGGCTTGAGTTAGTGGCAGAAGCGACGAGCAGAGAATGCCACGCTGGTGAATGTTTACTGGGCAAGGTGGTGGGGTGATGCTGTACAATTAAAGTACTATGCTGGATTGTGACTCCTCGATAGGGTGGATGGAATACTGTACAGCGGCGTCGCTGAAGAGGAGCTGCAGGAACTAGGAAGCACCGCAATATATAGAGCTGCGATAGGGCCTCATGGAGCTCTGTGATCAGCTCAGGGTCACCCATGTGGAGCGGCGGAAAAGGGGAGGTCTCCCGCCAGGCGAGCGGTTATGCCTGGGGACCGCCGTGCTCTACTTATCATACGGTACAAGGACAAAAGAAAGTTTGATAGCGAAATGCAGGATGCGTGACGTCAGCTTTGTTTGAGCGGTACAATATGATCCGCTATAAAAATATAGCAAACCAAATTTAACATGCACGAACTATCACTTATTTACTATAATCAAAGAGTTGCCGGAGAAATCCCACGCCGATAACTAACTGGCAAAAGCTAGTTTACTTATAAATTTAAATGTATTTTTGATATTTACGATGCCAGTAGGTCAAAAACAAGTAAAAATTATTCTGTTTTCTTCAGAATGGCGTTTAACCGATAGGTATTTGGCAAACGAATGCGCAATTTATATTAAATAATTAATGTTTATAACAACAAATACTACTGAACCATGAAAATAAATAGCTAAATTATTCGTCATTATTTTAAAAGTTATAATTAACTATTTATATAAAATAATTTCTACACGAATTTGAATAATAATAGCTTTTAAGTTCTATTGTAGACAAATACGATAGAGGGAGGCAGTAGTGAAGGGGAATATGGAGACGGGTGGAGGTAACAGCAAACTGCAGAATACAAGCTGCGGAAGGACAAGAGAGTTACTTGTACAGTTTCCGTCACTCACATTTTCGCAACACGGTATTCACATTTGGAGGACTGCAAAGTTAACATTATCGCATTTAAAATACAAAAGCAAGCAACTAACTTTGTGTTGCAAAATGGACAAATGAAGCTAGGCTATTTTAGATATTAAGTTTATTTCGAAGCTGCAATAGGGAACACGATTAAAAGATTTTCATTTACTATGTTTCTGTGAATTACTAAAAATTGTTATAATTCGTTAAAGAAAAAAAAATATTTTTATAAAAGTCGGTTACCATAAAAAAAAAAAATATGTGATGTAACATCATATTTTGTGTTAAATTTCATGATTGTAGGACAACGGCGAGTACCCCATAGGTTTTCATTTATTTGAGAATGCTAAAATTGTGCTTCAATTGTGTTTTCTTTTGTATTCACTTTACATTTAAATTTATTTACTCCTAAATGTAATGAAAATCATTGTGTGTAAAACTGGCGGCGGGCGACAAGGGAATTACAAACTCAAGTCATTAAAACCTTCGGCCTTCAGCCTTAGATTAGACAGCTTCTCGATAGAATCTCATTAGTCATTTTTTCCTTAACACCCTGAAAACAGAATTTATTTGATACTTAGACTTAAATCTGAATGATACATCCACAACATATGCCCATTTTTATTATTGACTTACCACATAATGTCCACTACGCAAGAAACGAAAGTTCCGAAATAGCAACAGATACGCCGTATCGTATCGATCAGAAGTAGTGTTCCAGACATGGAGATAACCTCACCACATGTCTCGCAGGACTAAAAATGATTGGTGAAATCCCCCTTATTGTAAAATACATATTATTGTAGTATATTAACTAGTATAGAAGACTGTATTTCGTAGTAAGTACAAAATAATGATTTTTTCCACCCGCGAATGGTAGCTAGTGAGGGAGGTGAGTCAATTCCGAGGGTAAGAACAGTAGATTTATTAGACAGTAGTGAATTTTAACTTAGCGGTAAAAGGCACCTGTTCCTAACGAGATATTTTGAGTCTGGAATTGGCCTGATTAATAACTCCAATTTTTAATTCGAATATGAAGGAAGTAAATATAGCTAAGATATTCACTTCAACTTACTTCACGCATTAGCACTAATATCGATCTTCCGCTTTTTTTTTCTTTTGTATGTACTCGCAAAGTTTTTTGAGCTGGTACTATAATACCAGCTATTGTTTTTGAGGTATGCCACATGTATGAATAATAATAGGTATATACGCAAACCTTGTTCTCACACTTAGCTTGATAAAAAATTCTTTCTAAATTATGTCAATGATTTACCTAAATTAATTTTGACGTTTTTTTCGGTGGTTTAATTCGTTCAGTCTTAGTGGTTACCTCACTAACCACCTAATATTTTGAGTTATTTTTTTTTTAATATTTTTGTAACTGAATTTTGTTTTATATGGTGTTCGCCATTTCGCTTGTATTTTTTAAGATTTTGAATCATTGTAAAAATTATTTAAGTTTTAGAAAAAAAACGATAGGTTTTTTTATTATAAACGTTATTTTTTCATACCCCTAAGGTAGCAAACAAGCTTGCGGTCTGCCTGATGGGAAGCGGTTACCGCAGCCTATAGACACTTGCAACAAATAAGGCATCACTCGCACGTTGCGGACCCTTCAAAATTCTAATAACTTTTTTCTAAATATTCTTAAATTAAGGTTTTTTTTGAACTTACTAATATTTTATTAAATAATATAAGATTTATATCTAAGAGAATAAAAACTAAAATTTACAAAAAGATTGTCCATGTGGCTGGGTGCCAAGAATGCTGGCTGCATTTTTCTTGAAAAACCCCATACTGTAGTCCTTAGTGCAAACCTTGGCAGGGTTATAAAAGGCTTCCGAAACTGTAACTGTATTTTGGAACTGTATAATAGGAATATTACTGTTGATGTATGGTATTTAATAACTATATAACATTATAACTGTACAGAACCATTATTTATATATTATTCATTGTTTTTTAGTTTCCGTTTTTCTAGAAAATGCCAAGTTTTCCGTTCGTGTTCATAAATCTAAGCAGCTTGTAAACAAAAGGCAGCAAACACAACGTACAATTTTATGTACATAAAACTTATTTGTTCCGGCAGAAGTGCGACGGTTCGTGAATGTTGCGACAAGAGGATTTTCGTTTGTGAACTTTCTTTTACGTGTATTTCCACTTTATCTGGATACGCAAAGGATTGTGAATTCACAAGTTCACTTGGAAACCTGCTTAACTTACATAAGTCAATTTGCACATTTAGTTATTTGTATGCTTGTCATACCACGGAAAATTTGGATCGTGCTGCAAAGAGGGTTATATTGAATCGTGTTACCCTTACTTGAAGAATCTGCGGAAATAGGTAAGGTACTTATCTGTAACTTTCTTAATAAAATAATTATGATGAAGTTTGTCAAAATTGTTTTATACATCTTTTTCAATTTTGGTTTAAAATCAATTATTAATTGTTTAAAATCTCTAAAAGTATGTATTCAAGGACTTTGAATCGCATAAGTACAAATATTTTGACCTTACTTTGTTCAGGACCTAACCCAAGGAGACCAATTCATTACTATCAACTTTGCGTTTGCGAACATTATACAAATTTGTTTTATGTTTGGTTTTTTTTTATAAACACACTCATTCTCACATATATACAAAAACAAACATATATATGCAGTAAGTTAAACATAATTTAGCTTCAGATAGCTTAAGTATTTTTTTATTATTGACTATCTTATTCCCACGTAGACTTTTTGATTGTTTCACCTACAACAGTATTGGAATTCTCATACAAATTTTAATTTCTCTATTAGGGGAAAATTTTCGAAAAACGGTGAAACATGTCAATCATAAGTTTTAACCGAAAATTATTATGCATTTAGCTTCATAAATTACGGATTCACACACAAACATTTAATCCCCACACCTGCGTTATTACAGCAACCTCTACGCAAAATTTCAAGTATGTACGTACACCCAGTTGTAAATGAACTCAGACTTTCACGATGTCTCAAAGAATAACGGAATAAATTGTCACACATAATCACAGATCAGATGTGTTAGTATTCCATTGAAAGCCCCGAGAGCAAACTCCGTATCGACTGAATTATTTACACACGTCTCCCATCGGGAATGTTGACACTACGTGTACATACGCAATCACATGCACTCAACAACATAAAAATAACGCATATTTCAGTGATTTACTAATACAAAAAATCTAAAGTGACTTGAAAGGATTGTTAAAAGATTTTGTGAAGAGACAAACCGATTGACGCTAACGAGATGGCTTATGATTTATAATAGTTATTTGTTATGCAAGGCTGGAGAGTTGCTTGTTGTTGTTGTTGGCGTGAGTGCCTATAATATTGAATACCAAGCAAGCGAAGGATTCAAAGAGATTTCCACGAGCGAAGCGAGTAGTTCATAAATTTAATACTTAGCAAAGCGAGGGATTCTAAGGCACGAAACCCAAAAGAAAAACCAGCCGTGCGAACAGCGAGGAATATATATACAAGACACTAGTGGAGTTACTCATGTTTTTTAGTTATTAAATTTAAGTTTATTTAATAAAAGTAATATTTTTATAGTAAAAAATACCAAAATAATGTACCTACTACGTAATTCCAAATAAATGTTTCTTTTATTTTTCTTTTTTTCCTGCACGAATTTGCACCATGCCATTTTTTTTAATTTTTAGCACAAAAATTATACTTGAAACTTATTTATTCTTGTTTTATTTAAGAATTTAATAAACTGCAATAAATATCTATTAAATAACATAAAACAAAACATTATATTTAATGCAATAGTATCAAAAATTAAACTAAAGTGTTATTATCGGATCACTGATGTATAAAGTAGTGAGGACGAACCGCATTTCTTATGCTTGCTTTTGTAGAATTTAAAAAAAAACCTTTTGCACGCAAGCGAATAAAGTAGTCAGATTTAATCAGATTTTAAACGACAAAGTTAGCCTTTCCGAGCCCGTGAGATGAAACAAATATTATGCAACGCGCGTATATTTCGACAAACTACGTAGTCGTTGTATATGTACATAATTTTCATCACACTTACTCGTAAACAGTGTCAATACTTGCAGGCAAAACGGGTGGTAAGACCTTAATTACTCCCACGGGCTTTTACTTTTCCCAAAGCAAAGCGCGCGTTCATAGAATTCACGGGCGGTAATGACGCGGCTATTCTATCAAGTATATATGAAAGCTGTCTGTTCAAAATATGGCAGTGGCGTTGTTTACTCTACTTCTATTCCTGCCATTTTATTTGTGTTTTGGTGAATTTAATTTATTTATTTACCTTATTTTTTCATTTATTTACTCGCAAATGTTATGAAAAACATTGTGTGTAACACGGGCTGTACGAAAGTTAGAAACTCGAGACGTTAAAGCAATTTTCTTTTTTCCTTACCACGGTAAATTAAGACATTAAAACTAAGATGTATAATATAATAATCGTTAAAAACTTAAACCTTAAATAAATTAGGATTGACCAAGTTAAAGGAATGCGTTCCACAATGTTTTTTTAATACTTTATTTTGACTTTGAATTATCTATATATAAAAATTAAAGTCAATTGCTAAATATATGACGGAGCATCACTTGAAAACGGCTCGACCAATTTGGTAGATTTTTTTTTGTTGTGTTCATAATTGTCAGGAAAAGGTTTGTTGTTGCAAGTGCGAGTCGGACTCACGCACTAAGGTTAAACCATTTTATTCATTCAATCATTCATCCGATTCTAATTAAAAGTTGGTAAGTTGTTGTGCACACGCCTCCGGACAACCAAGACTGTGACTGTGTGTTTTTATAAAAGAAAAAGTATGGCCGGGTCAATATATAATTATTCAACTCGGACAAAGTCGGGCCGGGCCGCTAGTTTGTTACACAAATCTATATTTATGTTTCATAAAAAAATTAAATCTTTGTTAAGAAAAACTTAATAACATGAAATATTTTTCTGTTACAACTATTCAAACTCCGAGCTTTATGTCGAAACTACAAGGTCCTTTAGATTTTATGATTCATGAATATTTGAAAACTTTATTCAATGCCCTTTACTTTTTAAGGCCTTTTTTATTTATTTCTTTATTTATTTTTATTATTTAATTTTATATTAAAATAGTAGGTACAGTGCAACAAACTTTTTTGACCCAGTGCATGGTCGCTAGTGTCGTGTGAATTAACACAATTTTAACATGGGAACTGTAGTTTTGATTTTTGACTGCTGGGTCAGAAAATTTTATTGGACCGTTTAATATAAAATAAAATAATAAAAATAAATAAAGAAATAAATAAAAAAAGTCCTTCAAAAATGTTAAAAACTAAACAGAAACTATTAATCTTTTAAGAACCTAGTCCTTATGGAGCAGAAACTGTTTAATTTATAAATCAAGGCATGTTTGAGAAACAACAAGTATTTAGAAAATGATTTCTGATAAAGTAAGTACATTAATTTTTAAACTTAAGACAGTTAGATTTTATCAAAAATAAGTAAAGCAAGCAATGTTATGTGATGACTATGGATAAAAGTTTAAAAAATATTAGATGACGGCTGTAGATTGAATAAAAGCAAAGTTTTCAAGACTAGTAATTTGTTTAATATTCGAATGTATTAAAATGGAGTAAATTGTAAAGTTCCAAAGATAAATTATTCAAAGTCACGCGAAATCCGCTTTATTCGCCGATTGGTAACTTCTATTGTTATGTGATATTAATTTTTGTCCGTGTCCGTAACATTTTCTTCTTTGGTATTGTTTTCAAAATTTTAGATCTCAAAAATTTATTTTTAAAGTGACTATATAACTAAATATTATGTGAATATTTTAAGCGTCTGCCTGTTGCCGTTATCAATATCGAGCAAAAAAATCACGTTTGTTGTTTGGGAGCCCCCTTAAATATTTATGTTATTCTATTTTTTAGTATTTGTTGTAATAGCGGCAACAGAAATACATCTTCTGGGAAAATTTCAACTGTCTAACTATCACGGTTCATGAGATACAGCCTGGTGACAGACGGACGGACGGACGGCGAAGTCTTAGTAATAGAGTTCCGCTTATTACCCTTTGGGTACGGAGCCCTAATCAGCTTTCTGACTTATATCTGGTCAGGGCCCAGGTGGGCCAATGAACTAAAAAAGAAAGTCGAAAGTGGCTAAATGAGAATAGCAGAGGATCAAAGGTGGCGGGAAAGGCCTATGGTGGTTAGTCCAAAGGACTTTTACGGGCTTATTTATTGATTAACTCGGTATTCTTAAACTATTAATTATAATTGAAAAAAAAAAAACTTTTAATTAGATATCAAGAAAAAAACAAAAATCAGATATGAAGATATTTTTATTAAAAACGTACATTTTTTGATAGAAACATTCTTTATAACAAATAGAACATAAATGGGGATTTAGAACTATTATCCAACTATATATAGAATTTTCAGCAGCTTTTATTTAACATGCAGTAGAACATAAAATTTACATATAACTTTTTTGTGTCGCCGCCGCCGCTGGAGTTGCGACGACTCGTAAATCTCATACGAAAAGGATATTTCTGTATGTGAAGGTTCATTTTATTCTCTCTCTATAAGTGATACGTTAATTCAAAGAGATAAATAGTTTAGTATTTTGACAAGGCTGTTGAATTCAATATTTATATTAATTGCTACCCAATACCTATTTTAAAAAAAGGGCAACATATGATTTTTTTTTTTATATAAGCAAATACATATTGGAATGATCACTACAATTGCTCAGAGGCAACATAAGAAATTATCAGGAACGTAAGGTTGATAAGATAATAATTAACTCAACTACCTCGCAGCCTAGTTGGTAATGTGGCTGGCTGCTGTGCAGAGGATGTGGGTTTAATTCCCGCACTGGACAAACATTAATGTGGTAAACATACTTGTTTGTCTTAAGCTTGGTCGTATTTACAAAAGAAAGTAATAAATTATGTATTTATATTCGTTGTCTGGTATCCATTGTTATGCTTACTTTGGGGCCACGCGGCGCTATGTGTAATGTCCAAAATTAATTATCTATCTATTATCTAATAATAGTAAATGCTACAAAAGCACATTTGTGCATTGAGATAAATTTGCAGGTCAAACTGTTACGCGAGTTATTGAGAAGTAAAAATGAAAAATAATCGTAATTCAAATATAAATAATTAAATTAGATAAGAAGGAATTGCAACTTTAATCTAGATGCGCAGCGACGACGTTGCAAACTTAGACGTTTATAATAATTAATATGAAAATTTATTTTGCGACAACTTGGACATACCTATCTCATTTAAATATTTAACATATATTATTTTATATTCTCAAAGGAATTTACGTATGTTTTTGTTAGGGTTTCTTAGCGAAGTTTTGTCACGTCTAAAACAATAATTCTAATACTTACTACGAAAACTTCTGGTCAGTCACACTCAAAGTGTGCTCCGCGGAACCCTATGGCAAGGCCAAGGCATCTGCGAGTATTCCACCGTGATAGTAAATATCAACTTTTTTATTAATTTAACGGTTAAAAAAAAAACAGCTTTAAGCATCCCGTTAAATGAATACAATTTTATTAACTTACAGCGGAATTATTACATTGTTATGGAAAGTAGTTTTTTTGTAAGGTTTTTATTAAAGAATAAACATAAAAATAGATTTTGATTATTTAAAGCTCCGTCCGTAAGTAAGTTTTAGTTTCCATCGTAAAAAAAGTTTGATCTGCTGTAGGTAATGCGTCTAAATCATACATTTGGCTGGATTTGAATATTTTTTAATTTAATTATGATCATTTTTATCAATAATGATAGAAAAGTAAGTCCCGAGAGAGGAGAGAAGTTATTCCTAAAATAATAAAGGTTTTACGCGCATTGAGTTCCACGCTTTGGTGAACCTTTGACTATTTAAGTCGCTTGTTGGACTAAATTGAGAGAAATAATAGAAGTCATTTGTGAGGCTTAGCGTAGCAATTTTATTCTTCGTTTATAATTTGTAAGGCCATTTTAATACTGCTATTTATTGTTGTTGTTATACAAAATTGGTTAGAACTATGTCTGTGTTTGTCTATTTGTCTATATCTGTTTAATATTTTAGAAATAAATAAATTAGTATATAAAGAGATGCAATATATAGGCAGACATATTGATCCATATCCTAACAAGAAAACCCTATTTTGCGGTGTCTAAACTTTCAAAAATGTTTATTTAGCACCTTTAAAAATATCATAAAAAATATATACAAATTAGCAAGAGAGTAGGTTCCAAAAAAGTTAAGTAATTAATCTAGTAAAATAATCCTAAGGAGATAAAATTTTTATCAAAATAATTTTATTTATGCCAAAGTCTGTATCTTCGAGAATATCATGGATACAAATCTTAACTAAGATTAAAATGTAAAGACAACTTTAATAAAATATAATGTCTGTCAGTAAGTGAGCCAAGAACTCGATAATTTAAAAAAGTATAGGTAAGTACTTACTTGCGTCCCTTATGATCTGTGTAAATAATATGACTACGAGGAGCTGGAGTCTGTTGACTTCGTTTCAAAGAGTGAGGTTCCATCTTCAAACCAAATGTTGTATAAAGCACGTTTTATTTTCTGTTGCATTCAAAATTGAAATTGTGTTAAAGTTAAACTGGCTCATCAACACGGCCGCGAACACTCCCGAACTGTCCGCAAGAGTAGTCCGCCGTTTCGCCTCTACCACCCACTTGTGTAGAATTATTCGTCCACTACACGGTTCGCTAAACTTCACAACTTTGGATGGTTGGCTTGTTAGAGCTAACAGTTTATCCTACATTGTGTTTACAGTTTTGACTTCTTAGTCTTGAAACTTTGAGTGCTGTGTTGATTTTGTTTATATAAAAAAATATAATTTAAGGTTTTCTGTTGATTCTTTGATTTATATCTTTATAAAATTGTTTTTATTTTTAAAGTCCACCGTGCCGCCTCTACCATCCTCTTGTGTAGAATTATTCATCCACTACCTACACGGTTCTCTAAACTTTACAACTTTGGATGGTTGGCTTGTTAGAACTAAAGTTTCTGCTACATTGTGTTAACAGTTTAGACTTCGATGTTGTTTTGGATTTGAATATGTATGATTTTAAGTTTTTGCGTTGACTTTATGATTTATATATCTTTAGGTTTACATCTTTTTTTATTTTTCAGGATTCACTTTCACTGCATCAAAATTTATACGTGTATACTTATTTAAGTGAGTAAAAAAATACTGATACAGGGCAAAGAGTATTTTTTGAAGTAAAATCTTTCAAACTGCACATTAATTCACATTCTTTACAGATTTTCCCAAAGTATATACACGTTTATGTTTTAACACAATATATACGCAACTAAACTTTTATTTCGTAAATATTGTAACGTAAATTATGACGTAGGATGTAATTCTTAGGTTGGGTTGCAACAACTAATTTTGACGTTAACCAGCCGTCAAAAATGGAATATTGTATGAAAATTTGCACAGGCACCTTTTTTTAAACTTAACCGGCCCGTCAAAGTTAGTTGGTGCAACCCAGCCTTAAACTTTGCTTATGATATTAAATCCGTTTCAGGATCAATTTTAATTCTTACTTTTTGTACTGTTTTGTGACTTGTAATAAAAATGTTACTTCTATTTTACTATTTATTTATATTTTCTTTTAAATACATGGGTTAAATCATCAACTACGAATTTTATTTGCCGAAAGTAAAATTCAACAAATATGTAAGTCACAAGTTAAGGTCACACTTACAACTGTTTTGTAAATACAATTAGGTGATCAAATTAAAGTTTATATGAAATTATTTATATAAAATATTGTCACAAAGAATAAATAGGTCAACAAGAACTTATGTAAATAATATATAAGAAGGTATTTACCTAACATCGGTAGGCGGGGCTAAGGGATTGAGGCGGGCTTATTTGGAATTGACAAAAAGTGGTGTGAGAGGCTGTATACAAAAGAAAATTCTCACAGGGAAAACGAAAACTGGAAAAATGGAAGTACATATACATATTTATCAAAATCAGTGCGTTGTTAAGAATTTTAATATTTTTTTATCAAAATATGAACTAACTGCTAAATGCACCATTCAGATTTGAAGAGAAGCAATATAAATGTTATAAAAGGAAATATCTTACAAATGCAAAAACGTTTTCCTTATTAAATAATTTATAATTCGCCAGTTTTATAAATGGAGTTTAATTAACTTTGGAATGTCGGACAAAACGGCTGGCATGCTAGGAATGTCGGGAATTCGCGCCTCGCTGCTATGCGCCTTTGCTAACTACAGTTTATGTTCTTTCAAGTTATAATTTGTACAGTTTCACTCAGATGATGGGTTTGATATTAAATGTTGTTCTTTTAACGGCCTGTTTAAATTTTAGATAGAATATAACATACGCCTTTTTTTTTAAACTTAATTTCACTCAAATTAATAATAAAGGATGTATAGTATTATTATACTGGTATTAAATGTAATATAGTATTATCAGGTATAATTTGTAAATGTTAAAACAGGGATTTGATTTCAAGCATTAATTTTTGTAAAATTAATCAATAAAAGCCAAACATACCATTGTTTTTGGAAACCATTACTATAAATCAGTTCTCCATAAATTACAATTACTTTTATTTTTTATCTTTACCGAGTACAATTATTGATAAATTTGAAATTGTTTCTTTCAATCACCTACTTAAGTTAAAAATATATAATTTTCTTTAATCACATGGAAGAATATTACATGTTTTGATTCAAATTATTTTAGATATTCAAACTAAAAATTTAATAACTAAACCCTACCTATTTAATATGTATTATGAAGAAATACTAATTTCGAAAAGTCATCGAAAAACATGTGATTTTTTTATTAATGATTTTCAGTTAAAAACACTTGACTTAAGCTTAATTTTTTTAAGACAAAAGGTAAGAGCAAATTAAATATTTACCTGAAGTTTAACTATCCTCACTTTAGGTTTATTTAATAAAATATAATATTGCCGACATTGATTTAGATTTTTAAATTTTCGTTTAGGTGTCGGTTGTGTATTCTTTCGTTTAAGTATTAAAAAAAAGAAAAATCTCAGCTGTAAACTTATAATAATATTATTGTAGTTAATGATGTAATTTATGTTTAAAAATAAATGTGTTAAATATTCACCCACCTAAATAGGCATAAATAATTTTTTTAAACTCTATTATTTTATTTAATTTATTTAATCTAATAAAATTATTTTAATTTTCTTAAAAAAAGTGTTAAGAGATATCTGTGTACTACTTGTTATTTATGTTTTAAACAAAATGTGATAAACATTCACCCACCTAAATAGGCATAAATAATTTTTTTAAACTCTATTATTTAATTTAATTTATTTAATCTAATAAAATTATTTAAACTTTCTTAAAAAAAGTGTTAAGAGATATCTTTGTACTAATTTAAATTTTATATTTAATGTATCACTCACTACACAGTCCTCAAACAAACTAATCTCACGCCTACGAAACTCTTCAACCGCTACGAAATAAGTTACGGACGCACTACGTCTCCTGAAACAGAGCTTCGTTCAACCGTTATCAAAGCTCGTCGCCGACTGAAAGCATTCTCTTTGCGTCACAAGTCGTAGAGTTGTAGAATACAGTTCAAGCAAAACACAGCCTTATATTTGAATTCATAAAGTTCATTATATACTAAACTAGTGTAGACACTTTTAGAGATTTGGTGTGAGTATTCATAACATGACACGTCACGACAATTTCGTTCTTTTCCGTATGTACATAATGACGGCTTTGGAACTTAGGTGACGTCGATCTCAAACGTATCGAAGAATGACGAATCTTGTCTATGAAAACTCTCGAGAGTTTGTCTAGAGGGTTCATTTTACAAGAATTGTTTGTTTAAGAGAGGCGGTCGTAAGCTGTTAGGGGTGGTGCGTAAGGAACGCGCATGCGTTTGTCTTGAAAACTGAATGAAGAAGTTACGTAACTGAGGAGATCAGGGATTTATTTGGATTTTTATTTGTATTGTGTCTGCAAATTTTTCACTAAATAAATATATCCATTTGCGTCATTTAAATTATGAGGATTTTAATGACTCTTTACATATATTGAAGACGTAGAGCTAAAATTGATTGATTCCTGAGAAAATGGGACTTGACAGACGGACGGACAACAAACCCTATAAGGATTTCACTTTTTTGTTTCCGGGTTTGAAACCCTAAAAATGATTCTAAAAAATATTTTTTCTTAACACTTTTCGTTGGAAATACTAAATTTTTTCTATAAATTATATTTTTGTAAAATTTATAGTTTCAGTGTAACAAGCACTGCAGTCTCCAACTCGTGTATCAAATAGTTATATGTTTTTTTCTTTTTGTGTTATACCAAGTAAGTTAGAGTGGTGTGGTAAAATGTTTTTATGCCAATAGATGTAATTGACTTTACCCTTTGCAGCATTATCACAATAAATGACCTAATATTATAAAGTATAATAAAGTTTCTGTTTTCAAGATAATGTAAAAATATTAAAAATTATTGTCACAAAATCTTTCAAAAATCTCTACGTCATGAACTGACGTCTTAATTATGTTTGTCAATTATTTGAAGCTTATTTACTGTAATAGGTAAAGTGAGTAAAACAGACTGAACAATCTTTAAAGAGCTTCTTTTAAAAAAGCTATCGAGTAAAGTAAATACATTCATGGTATTTTTACAGGCAAATACGTTCAATAGTTGTAGAAAAATGCTTCAAAAAACTCATTTCTTGCATATCCGCAATATCAAAGGTTATTTTAAGAGACAAACATTTTCAAGCTTCTTTGTCCAGATGGACTTTTGAAAAAAGAAAGTGTTCAACTGTTTATGGTTTTACCTACAAAAATATCAAAATTATAGTACCCTTTTTTATCCCTTAGGAGTGATTTTTTTAAAACTGTGAAAAACTTTAATCTCAAATTTCATCAAATTTACGGATTTTCATGAAAAATTCCAACCTTCTATATTACCTCTTTACGTGATGAATTTTGCAAAATTTCTTTCTTAGTGGAGCCCTTAGTCAAGTAAAGAACTCACATGCAAAATTTCAAGTTTCTACACCCAGTGGTTTGGGTTGTGCGTTTATATGTCAATAAATCCAAATTGCATTTCTTATTTCTCCTTGATCGGTACAGTGGTTTAAGAGTGAAGATGTAACAGACAGAGTTACTTTCGCATTTTTATATTCATGGATAGTATGGATAGTTTTAAGTATATGTGTACATATGATTGTGCAAGAATATAATTATGATGGCGCGAATGCTACTAGTACCTACTATTAAATATCGGAGTACTCTTGAATATCTGAATTCCTTCACACGATTTACGATATTTGATGCTTCACATGCTATATAGAAACAAAAATTTTATTTAATCATCCAATTGAACAATTGAACCCGCTGCACAATTTTCGTGATTTCAAAAACTGAAAGGTAATATGCACTGGTTCACGTAAAACTTGATTCGGCGCACGTTCGCTTGTTTCGCAAACGATGCGTGTAGTATCATAGTAATTTAAACTTTGCACAGTCGGATTCGTCCGCACGATAGGCATCAAAAACTAAAACCTACTCACGACACTAATCCTCCAAAGGGTGGTCAGATATTTTACGAACGGTATCTGTTGCAAACATTTAATAATGTAAACAGTGTTGTCTACGTAGGTTGGATTTGGGTTTATTTTGTCTTACACGTAAACTTTAGGTTTCTGTACTGAAATAAGAAACCTTTTTTATTGTGTTTCTTCAAACTTAATCATATATACTCCTTCCAACTCTTTCTTACTTTTCACTACAGGTGCATTTACAGCTAAAACTAAAGTTATTTTTTACACCAATGAGGTGGCATACAAACTTGCGGTGCACCTGATAATCAGCGGTCGCCGTGGCCTATGGACGCTGATCTCTCTTTTCTTGAAGAATTCCATAATGTAGTCCCTAGCTAGAGAAAACCTTGGCAGTGTGCTCATTCCACAACTTGAGCAGGTTCTGTTCTTATAACGCAAGCGAGAATTGTGCAAAATTCATATAAAGATTGACATTTCACTATTACGGAAAATTATACACTAGACTACAAAATAGGGAATGAAAATTTGTATGAGCATTCCGATATTATTGTAGGCAAACCTGCAAAAAGTCAAAAGCAGTATTTTTCCCAAATGGGCAAAAGTTAGGAATAAATAATTTAAGATCTACTAAAGTAAAAAAAGAGTGAAATGACAGAATTAATGTTGACATTAGTGAAAACGTTATGAACAGGTATAACAGAGTGATAAAAATATGCAAAGAAGTGTGTGAATAGGAAAATTATAAAATTATGATATTTGGGACATGACAAAAATCGAATGGCAAATGTGAGACCAGGACGCTCCTAAACACCAAATATATGCTGTTTCCCATGTTTTCAGTTTTATTGTGGTTATAAAATTTAATTGATTTTAATTTATTTATTTCGACCATTAAAAGGAAAGAGACCAATCATTACATAAAAGTGCAAAATTATTTCATAAAATTACTGAAACAATACAAATTTAAAAATATCTCTTTAAATAACTTAAATAATACAAAATTAAATATTATTTATACGTTACATAATTTAATAGTACGTATACTAATATGTATAATAGACATTCCTTTAAAATATGAAACAGTTTATTAAAATTCAACACTTTATTAAGTTTCCCATATGTCATTACTTCCCAGAATTCGTTCCTTATCAGCAACACTATCAAATGGTGTAAGATACATGTTGTGTTTTTTCTTCAAAATTAGGCTAGTATTATTGATTTTTCAAAAATCCAATAATGTAGTTTTAGTTTTCATCAAAATCGGGCCCGAGACTCCTTTCAGTACTTTTCGCTATTCCTCATAGTTGCGGATTTGGCCATGCACACCCACTTGAAAAATTCAGCCTGTATATTATCTAGTTAGTACATAAACCATTGCAGCATGGCTCATGTAGTACACTGATCAAATCTCTCTGAAAATACTTTCAGGATACTGTTTAGGCTAAGGCAAATCCTGCGCACCATGTGCATCGCTTATGCATGGTTGTGTAAAGCAGTCTACGCGGTAATATTATACTGCACTTTTTCGTATAATCGCCCCACAGGGCTACTCGTGTAGATGGAGATACAAAATGCCCCAAAAAGTGTAATTTTGACCTCCGTTAAACGATCAAACCTGCCTGCAACATTCGTACAGACACCACTTTTCGCTCCCTTTCTATGTCCGCATCGTGTTTTAGGTCAGCAGTATTAAAATCTGTCCAAGTTATTTGAATTGTTCAACCCTCTTGAGTAGCGAACCATTAAGTTTAATAGTTGGTATACAGTCTAGAGTTATAGGAGAATTAAAATATTTGATTATTCAAACTGTATATATTACAAGGAAGGCCTCGGTTGTTAGTCGAATGCTGTATTTGAAATTTTTTTATGTATTAGAGAATTCGTGAACGACGTACTTTCAAATATTAATAGTAGCCATTTTATTCAGACTATAAAAGCAACAAAGCTGAAATTTGGCAATGTATAATATTTTTATAATTTTATTTATAAAATACCAACCCAACTAAAATTAAGGCTTTCTGTAGTTTCGACACATTAACGACTACGGAGCCCTACACGAAGTATTACAAGACATTCTCTTGGTTTTATAATAATTATATATTAAAAAATGTGTATATTCCCTGATGCACTCGTGCAAAGCCGGGCCGGATCGCTAGTAAACTATATAAATAAATAAATAAATAACATTGTGCATATAAATGTAATATCGGAAGGTTTTCAGTTCCGATATTGATTTCTGATATTGGATTTTGATATCGGAATTGCAAATATTTGCAAATAGTTAGATTAAATACTAAAAGAAAGATATTTTAAACCAATTTCTTTTTATATTCGACATAAAAAACACAATATCACCACATTGGTTATTCAACTATGACAAAATACATAAAATTGAACAAAAGATAATCAAAAATAATTTGTTATATTAGGTTACTTACACGTATGTTGCTGTGTTATTCATTGGAAGTTTTACCCATAAGGGCTACGTTAGGCAGGCAAAGAACCAACAGTGGACTGCTATATGCTGGTTGGTGATTGGTAATGTGACTTACCAGTTTCGCCACGCACCTTATATCACGTCGGATGTGTTCACCACATGAGCAAAATCTTTTTCCTAAATCACACTACTTCAAAATATTGTAAAAAATTATTTTATGTTTAACTTACAATCTGTTAAAGTAGTACCTACTATGTTAAAATAATAGACACAAAACTGATATAATTGCATTTTACCTATATTTATTCACTTATTGATTTGGAAAATATGTCGTCCTCGGAAGCTCGTGTAGTAATTACTGCTGATATTAATAGTCGTCTCTTCTAATTCGGCTTAGCAAGTTTATTGCGAGACCTTAGTTAAATTAGTGTTTTGTTCGTCAATTTTACTGAACATGAATTCCAATATTTGATAATAATACCTACAGCCATTTTGAGCACTTCTGCATAACAAGGTAAGCAGAGTAATCTAGCAAGTAACTTCGTACACGCGACAACAGCCAAGATATATACTACTCTAGAGACTCCGTCAACATTGGTTCTGATATAATAGCATGAAATTTAAATTTTGATATAATACAAATAGATATTCATATAAAAGTTACTTAAATAGTGCTCTTTTATGCGTAACAGCGAAAGAGAGAGCACAAAGCCTTGGATTGTTAAAATTATTCAAAATATCATGAATTTAATAGCATATACAACGTACTTACAATGAAAATTATTAACGACTAAGAACAACTTTTAACTATTAGTTCTATTACACAATTTATGTTTAAGTTTGGTACGGAACCTTAAACGAATGCATGGTGGACCTTTTTTTTCCTTCGTTTAGTAGTTACGGAACTATAGAAATTTTGTATTTCACTGAAACTGACAAAGATACAAAAACTCAATGTATTTTGATCTAATGACAAATATAAGTGGTGTTGGTGTTAAAATCCAATATTGTAACTGAAAACCTTCCGATATTACTTGCCCTAGCCACCATAGTTATTTATTTATTTATATAATTTACTAGCGATCCAGGCCGGCTTCGCACGGTTGCATGAGAGAATATACACATCTTTATATAGTGTTGGTTAAAATGTCTATTTTGTTCTTACTCATTATTATATTTAGTGTTTATGTTAGAATTCACAGTAGCGAAAATCATAAAGGAGTTACTTCACCTGACACACATTGTATGTGTAGGTAATTATAAATACAGGTACATATGGACCTACCCAGATTACAATGGGTTAAAAGCAGTCCAGTACGTGACACACAAACACAAATTTACACTCCCTACCCGATGTATTAATTTAGAACAAAGTCTATCTGTGTCCCAAATCCCATACAAAAAATTCAGCCGATTTATAATACTAGTAGTCCATTGAAATGTTACAATTTAAGGACCGAATATTGCATTTGTTAGAGGACGCAATTTTATTTTTAGGACATGTGTGGGGGGTCAATAGAAGCTTAACCTCAAGTTTGAGGGATCGCCACTGCGTCTTACAAAAAATTCGTGAAGACATAATTTATAGCAAATTGTTTTGCCTACAAATATGTTTTTTAACTTTTTGCTCTTAATTAAAAATTAAAGAACTTATAAGCAAAAAAGGGAGAAAATTTTTATAAAAATTTTCTTTTTTGCTGTATTATAACTTTTTTTTATACATTTTACAAAAAAAATACCTCAGACCAATCTTGTAGATGATCTTTTGAGGAAATTTTTTCTCTGTAATTTTTTTTTTAATTTCATTGATTTAAAACGCTGTTACAGCGCTCCAAAGTTTACCGGGTTCGTCAATGCTCATGAGAATCCAGTCAAAACGAAATTTTTAAATTATTTTTGGTTTTTTTTTTATTGTAAATATATCCAAAAAAAAATTTGTTACATTCGTACAACTTCTCTTTTTCATTCCTAAATATTTTCCCCGCCACCTATGAGATAGAGAATGTAGGCTCGTTTTTTTTACGTGACATGCTGAATTAGCTGGTGGTACCGCGCTATTTCTGAGTGAGAAAGTCGATTCATCTTTGCTCACTCTTGTTGAAGAAAGTTTTTTCATAGCTTTATACGGCTGTAATAAAGACGACTCACTAAACGGCTTGCGATACAAACGATTTGCCAAGACAGTGACTAAAAAATCATTTAATTTATCATCGCTCCCTCCAACACAAGATGCAGCTTAATGAAATTAACAAAAATTACAGAGAAAAATTTTCCTCAAAAGATCATCTACAAGATTGGTCTGAGGTAATTTTTTTGTAAAATGTATAAAAAAAAGTTATAATAGAGCAAAAAAGAAATTTTTTATAAAAATTTTCTCCCTTTTTTGCTTATACTTATAAGAACTTTCTTTAATTTTTAATTAAGAGCAAAAAGTTAAAAAAACATATTTTGCTACAAATTATGTCTTTACGAATTTTTTGTAAGACGCATAGTTTCCGAGATATCGCGAAAAAAGAGTTTTCACCCCTTTTTCCAAGATGGTGGCCGGATGACAATGGTGGCGATCCCTCAAACTTGAGGTTAAGCTTCTATTGACCCCCCACACATGTCCTAAAAATAAAATTGCGTCCTCTAACAAATGCAAAGCTCATGTAACATTTCAATGGACTTTAGTGGGAGTTCATACTGGGTGTTATTAAAACACAATCAAAACCTAATATCATTGATTCATAAAAAAATCTACTTGTTATGTAAGGGTGGAAAGTTTTTTTTGGCGTGAGTGCCTATATTGAATACTAATCAAGCGAAGAATGCTTAGATTGAACGCACGAGCGAAGCGAGTGGTTCAAATATTGAATCCTGAGAAAAGCGAGGGATTCTAAGTTACGAAACCCGAAAAAAAAACCAGCCGTGAGAACCGTTTTTCATCTCACAGCGAGGAAAATATATATTTACAAGATACGAGAAAAACAATAATTAGAATTTAATTTCTTATAAATTGAAGAAGTTTAATTATTTTAAATAGTTTCATTAAGTATTGATAACATGATAACAACATTATAAGTCACTGAAATAGGTTGAGAACAATTATACTTAAAACTTATTAATTCTTGTTGTATTTAATAATTTAACAAACTACAATAAATTATCTATTAAATAACATTAACCAAAAAATTATCTTTAATGCAGTAGAATCAAATAATAAACTCAAGTGTTATTAACGGATCACTAGTCTATAAAGTAAGACGAAACGCATTTCGGACGGTTTCATCATGTTTGTTTTTGTAGAATTAAAAAAAAACTTTTGCGAGCAAGCGGTTAAAGTAGGCTTTTCCACGCGATTCTGCGCTACACCGGTCTTTGATTAAATTTTTAACGACAAAGTAAACCTTCCCAAGCCAGTGCATTGAAAAAAATATTAAATAACAAATTACTGAATACGCAATAGGGTGTTTCTATAGTTATTGAGCATGCTCGGAGAATGTCGTAGCCGTGTGTCTCTTACATATCACTAGGTTGCACCGCTACTGTTAATTAAGGTTGGATTACTGGACCGACCCGTACGCGTCCTGTGGTGTTTACAGCTGGATTTGAAGACAAAGCTGATAATGTGCCGTCTAATGTCTTGTGATTATCTCGTAATTAGAAAAGTTCGTTCACTAAATTGTAGTTTCCAGTATTGGGATAAATGAGAAAAAACTAGCTAAATTCAATTTAAGTATTGAGGATTTGCTAACATTAGTTCTTTTATAATTTTATTACTGTTTAGATTTTTATGTACATTATATTGTTTAAATTTAAAATAAAAACTTAAACATATAAGCTAAGGTCCAATTTTGTATTTTAAAATTAAAAAAAATCGATATGTAAGTAGCTAATATATTTTTTTTTGTTGCGACACTTTTCTGACGGTTACTCGTTAGCTGATAACTTCACGACTCTTCTCTTATTTTTTAATACACTTAAAAAAAGGAGGAGGTAGGTTTGTATTTTGCTGAACCAAAGGTCGTACATAGGTCGTGGGCTCAATCCCCACACTTGACAAACATACGAAAAACATTTTTTGTCTTGAATCTGGGTGTTTATTTGATTTATTCATAAATAAATCAAATAGAAAATTAAAATACATAATAAACTATAAATTATTTAGTATGCCTTACGTAAATTTATGTTTTAGACAGCTGCTTAAAAAGTTATATATTACGTAGATGTTTCCGCGTCCGGGAAATTAACGATTTCGCACAAGTGCTATTTACTTTATGAAATAAAAAAAATAGTGTCAATATTTATTTTTAATACAGTTGCCCGACAAGTGATATATAACTTAGATGTTTTGTGTGCCGAAAATTGTCGATAAAACCCTAGTGCTTTTTACTTTAACATTAACAATATTGTCAAAATTTATTTATTTCATTTTTCACAACTCTATCAAAAAGAGTCTCTTGATAAATATGCGGGGCTGTAATTCCAACTCGTTACGCTTGCCTTTAGCTAAGGCCACCAAGGTCAAAACTCATCAAAATAACAGATTTCCCGCACCCATAGGTAATGAAATTACTATTCTTGTGGCATTGGTAGCCTCTTCAATGCTGGCATACATCATGCAGATATACCTATTGTGACATTGCGATAGATAACTCATTATCTGTCCATAGCTTATCGCTACATCACGATTACCGACGCGATTACGCATAGAACGTGGTTAGCCAGCATGCCTCATTCCTCACGTACCTATACGTACAGTTAAGTTATTGTAGTAATAATTAGTATTTAAAAGAAGCTATATTGTAACAGAGGATGCAATCTATAATCAATATCTATACGACAACAGTGATTATACAAGCTATAAGGAACAATGTCTTTCCTTCAGACCTCCTACGACCCGCCTTATCTCACTATCTGATTTGATGCACTGCCAAACTAAGTCTTTGAACAAGGTTTCCTGTTGTTACATTACAAAAAGTCGAGAACAGTTTCTCAAAGAATTCTCCATATCTTTCGATTTATTATGAGCCTGAAATTCTCTACAAAAATGCAATACCAAAATACGTAAAAAAATATTTCTCAGTGTAGAGAGTGGTTTATAATTCATATCGCACGGCGGCGCGTGCACGACTCTCGCCTACGAGTAATAGAAAGGGCAAGTCCTTCGGGCATCGCATTCGCTTTTCGATTTCCTTTTTGTGATTATTTGTACTAATGGAATACGACTGTTGCTATCTAGGGAGTCAAGCTAGATAATTCAATCATGAAATCAAATATAGTGCCCTAACATTACGTTAGAACTATTCAATTTAAAACATTTTGTGATTTAATTATATTTATAAGTGTATTTAATAAATGGATAATGTTACACAGCGCTTAAAATACGTAAAACAAAAATCGAACACGAAATTTGGAATTGCAACTTAGTATGAGCAAGAATTTAAGCCGCCAGTGACGGTATAGCAACAAGTAGGGACTACTGATAAGTCAGGGTTGTCTTACACATTGAAGGTTTTTAGGATTCCCTATCTCTAAAGGTAAAAAACGGCACCCTCATGGGATCACTTTATTGCCCGACGTTCTGTAAAGCCCTTATTTCTTTAAAACAGCTAAGAGCATCAGCCTGTAACTTTGAAGTCCTACAAATAAAATCAAGTCTCTATCTTTATTCTATTAGACCTTAATTAGCACACGTTAACTAATAGTATTATTTTAAGTATTACATTTAAAATATCTACTTGAAAAAGAAGTAACTTCAGTTTTTTCTGACGAGCAAACTGCAACAGATCGTGTTTTTGACGTTCGTCTAGAATATCTTTTTATTTTTATCATATTTTTTGTAAAGAAAACACGTCATTTAAATTAAAAAAAAACTGAGTTTAGGGCAACCTGCTCTTAAGTGCGGTTTAATTTGATTCAGCTATTAAGATTAGTAAGTATACCTCCCTAAATAATTTTGTCTTTTAAATATTATAAATATTAAAATCACACAATATTACTTAAAATATAATCACGTACATATGAATATTTTATTAAGAACTATATTATGTTCTCATATGTGATAAAGCAAAATATTATTCTAGTACACTACATAGCAAATATCAGTCGCTTTTCTTTGTGTGGCAAATATTGCCAGTCTTTTGCCGGCGCAAAAGTTACCGTCCCACGAGTTGTTTCGACAAGAATTCGAAAAGTAATATGCTTCTTTAGAATTCTAGAATGTCTTTCCATATTTAGAATAGCTTTCATCAAATTGAAAAATGACATCCTATTTAGTCCGTTTATCTGGTATTTATTGATATATTTTTTCCGTTAAATGCGGAATTATTATGGATGTTTCAAAAAACTTGTAAACCGACTTTTTGAATTTGAATTGAATTTGAATTTATTGATAAATTTTCGCTTGTCGGAACTTTTTTGCAGATTTTTATGACACGCTGTTCCAATGTTAGAAGGAGGTCACAATTCCTCAACTTAAGAAGCAACTAGCAATTAAAATTAATTAATTACAATTAACATCTCATGGCAAAATTACTTTACGAACCTCAAATGCATTTTTGAAGACTCACACTAAGATGTTGACCCAACGAGAACCCAAACACGAGAAAAGTTATATCCATCTCTTTATTGTTTGATAGCTACCTTTAGTTTACAATAAAAAAGTGACGTCATTGAACCTTTTAGCCAGATTAGTATTTAAAAAGTAAAATTATATTAAATACCGTGTAGGAGTGTAGGAATTATAAAATAATCTCAGTAATCCCGTAACTTATAGCAGTAGTTTAGAATTTGTATAAGTAGGTATTATTTGTTATATTGGTATACGAGAAAAAAACAACTGCCGCACCAACCTATTTTGAAAGGGTTGTACTAATTCAGAAACCTTCCCAGGCGTGTGCATAACAACTTACCAAAATTTCATTAAAATCGGTTTACATTTTTTAGAGGTAGAATTTCGGAAAATCCTCTCGTTTCGGATGCCTACGTCATACAAAGAACACACCCTCCAAGTTTCAGGTCTCTACGATCAGCGGCTTAGGCTGTGTGTTGATCCGTCAGTCAGTCATTCAAGACAACGCATTTAATATTTTGTATAGATATAAAGAGTTTTTTTTTTGTGTTTTGTTTGAACGCGCTTATCTCTGAAACTACTGGACGGATTTGTAAATTTTTTGTTGCATTTGATAGCTCACCCCTAAAGCCAAGTTATAGGCTATGTCATATATTATATCACACTAAGACCCTTTAAGGAGCCGAGCAAAAAGAAAAAAGTCACAAAGAACCCTAAGCAAAAAGGAAATAATATCGCGGGCAAGCGACGCAACGGAGATGTTAACAACGGAAAGGGCAGAACAACGTCTGCCAGGTCAGCCAGTACACAGGATTTAACGATGTATTTTATTTTAAAGTTTGTTAAAATTTTAATAAATTGCATCAACTTTGTTTCTTGGTAGATAAATGTATCTATTAGAGAAGTTTACGAAAATAACAAAAAAACTGCAATACATGTTCTTAGATTTTCTTTACACCTTTTTTTATTTTTAAAATAAAAGTCAGAACACACAAAGGCAGAATAACTTTTCCTGACACAATATAATTTCAAAGTAAAGTCATCTAAAACATGAAAGAAACACATCGAAATTCTTACCGGGAAATATTACTCTCCAATCGCGAATTCTTCGCTGAAACAACTCGCGGGGAGGTAATTCGTTCAGACAAAAGACTAGCAATATTCTCTTCACAAAGGAAAGCGGCCGATATTTTCAATGCAGTGACACAAGGAATGGCGGCACAAAGGAGAACCAAAGCTCATATTGGGAGTTAAATCAGAAACGAACGCCCGTTAACTTTAAGTATTTTAACATTAACTTAGATAATACTAAAGAAAGTTAAATCCGTGCTCTTACACATTATATGTCAAGTTGGTCCAAGAGAGTAGCCTAAGGTACCAAGCCTAAGTGGAACGAAGGATTCAAAGGGACGAGATGTTTTTATTTAGGAATCTTTCAAAATGAAAAAAGTCGTAAAACCAAATTCGATGCAAATCAATAATAATCTATTTCAAGCCAATTGTCGATTTATACATAGTACGTGTTCAGTGACAACGCAGTGCAGGTAAGGCGTCCTCTGCAGTCTTTTCTTTCCGACAGCAAAATTGCTCGCAAGCCAGATGCCAAAGGCTACCCCTGAGCTAATACATAGACTACCTACATAGACAAGGGGCGAATATCCGCTACACCACACTCTAGTTCATTTTCTTCTACCTTTTAACCTCCGCGTAACTATTACTATTCTTTTGCTACTCTAAATTATTTAGGTTTTCGCATGAAACTGTTTTTATTTTCTTATCAATAGTATTAATTTATTACAGAACAACAAGCCATATTAACCCTGAAAACGCGAAGTCACAAGTTTTTAGTAAAAAAAAATGATCATCAATTTATACACTTGTGCGCAAACATCGTCTAACCTGAAAAGCATTCGTTTTATATAAACGCTGGCTAAATAAAATCTGAACTAAAAGACAGTTAAGTTATAGAAAGACATACCTACTGGTTCTTTAAGGGAGAATATTGTTGGAACAACTTTTGTCCCAATAAAAATATTCGTAACTCAGAGAGAAATGATTTATATTTTCTATGCAGAGGTAACACTGCACAAGACAAGAAAACAAATAAATAAAATTTAGTACGTTACATTAATTGTAATAAAATTGCAAATTCAAAAGTTAGTGACTGACATATATGTGTGAGTTAGTTTTGACAAACCATTCTACTACTCCTTTACGTCAAAACATAAATAAACCGATAAGCCTGAAATTAAAAATTAAAATAGCTTATATCCTAAAATAAAAAAAAGGTTAAATTCAATCCCTAAATAAAGTTTTTGCTGGAGTAATGGTAACCGAATCCCAATAGAGCTACAGCTAGGGTAAAGCTTGCTAATACCAATAAGTTGCAGTAGGAATTCTGCGCTAATAATCGAATTTAGCGCGGGCGGAACCATGCGCAAAAGTTAGTTTGGCAGTTTAAGCTACTATTCATATTTAACTTTTGAATTGTATCTATTATTAATAATAGATACAATTCAAAAATATTTAAAGTAAAAATGTAAAGATAGTATGTTGAGTAAATTAAAATTATACGACAGTAGTGGGATTTCTTTCATGTCACCGATATGTCCAATAATTATCCGATATGAAGACAATATTTAATATTTTGGCAGGACCTAGTTAACGTTAACTTTTTCGTTGATAAACTTTTGATATCTAATTAAAATGAGAATTGTTTTGAACTTAAACGACACAACTTTTAAAGCTGCAATAAATAAATATACCTGTTTACCACCCTAAGTATTTATCAAAAAAAAAAAAATTAAAAGCTTATAAAAAAAATATGTAAATTCTAGAAATAAAACTTATTAAAATATACTATATCTTTATTAAACCAAGTTAGGTAGGGATATATTTTAATCGTTGCCTAACCTTTTAAGTAAATTTTTACATTGCGTATTGAAATCCAAATCTACCGCTGTTTGGAAAATAATACATTCCAAAAAACAGCAACGGAGAAACTTTAATTCCTTTTATCAGATAATTGAATTGTCTTGGTAGTTTCAAGTCCAGTTAGTCTCGACTCCACTAATTGAGGTCGGATTAGTGTCTGTAAGACTGGTTGACTCTTATAAGATTAAGGAACTCAATAAATATTTCAGAAAATCTTGTTGTACTTGGGATTATTATGATTGTCAAAATGTATAGATTTTTTATTTATAAATTTTATATCATCATTTTTTAAATCTAGATTATCAATGAGTCCACCGAATTGCAATGTATATTATAATAACGGATACGTACCCTATACAATTAAATGTGATAAAAAAAATACTTTTGTAAGATAAGGTCTCGAGAAAATTGAGTTTAAAAAGTAGTGTCAAACCGTAAAGGTATATTCAATATTTTTTACTTTTAACTCTATTTTTAAACGAATTTTCCTCAACATTTAGATTAGAAAAACAGTAAGTTAATTATATTCTTTAATATATAAATTTGCTACGTTGTAATTTATACTTTTCACTGAATCTAGAATATTTTTTTTACTGCTCTATGGGAAGGAAATAAAGTTGTCAAAATGTTTACTTAAAATTGAAACCAATTTTCATGACCTTTGATCCTGTGTTACATTCTTAGCGTCTCGCATATCGTTGAATACTTTAGGATTTTTTGAAGAACCGTAATGGGAACTCTTATGTTAAAAAATGACTTTCAAGTATTTCCCTATACTGTTGGTTTTTTACTGGCTTCAGAAAAGGAGGAGGTTCTCAATTCGGATGTTTATATATTTTTTTCAATGTATGTCTGGGCATAACTCCGTCATATACAGACAGATTTGCAAAATTATTTTTTTAATTCAAAAGTTATTCATCCGAGGTGGTCCCATATTAATGAAGTGAAGTTTTAAACTTGAACTTTAGGTCAAAAAAAATAATTGGTATCAATTTGAAACTGGTGAAACGCTTTTTATGTTGATGATTGTATCAAATTTTGTTACGAGTATTCGTCAAAAAGCAATTCGTCCCTCAAAAGTAAAAACTAAAAACTTGTTAACAAAAAAAACAACCGGCTTCAAAAAGATGCACTAAAAAGGTAAAAATAATTACTTATTTCCAAAAATCTGAACTGAATTACAGTTTGTGTTAAAGTTGTTGTCTATGTACCTAAAAGTTTACAACACAACACTTGTATTAAACCAACTTTAAACTGTTCAAATTTTTAGAAAGTAGTTATTATTTTTACCTTTTTAGTGCATGTTTTTGAAGCCGGTTGTTTTTTCTTTGTTACAAAGATTTGTGTTCCCTCTGGAGCGTATAAGTCTTTAGTAACTCAACTAGCTTTGTTATTTAAACGTATTCAAAGTTTATAAACTAAAGTCGACTAAACAGGCACTTTTTCAATATAGGCGTTACCGACAGTCCTCTATGCTGGGGGCTGTATGGCAGCCGAGGAGACACGTGGTCCAACACTGCAAAAGCCTGAGCGACCAACGGACAAAGCTCCTTAAAAATCCACAAACCATGAGAGAAGCGCTGAACAACATCAGATGCCTCCTTACTTTTTGGATGAAGCTGGGATAACTAACTAACTAACTAAAGGCGACCGCAAAATATGTTTTATGTAGTTCTTTTTTCGTCATTCTACACCAACAACCATTACAAATTTAAGAAGAAGACACACGTCCTGTCTCGTGTAAATACATTTTATGTACAGAAACATTTTCCCTATTTAACTAAATTTAATTGTCACTGTACCGTAATTTGAATAATTTGAAGATATTATACGATCATAATTTTTAAGTTAGATAGATAGATAGATAGATAACTCTTTATTGATCACCAGTATTCAAAAAGTAATTAACAAAGTAAATATTTAAACTAGGTAACAATTTAGGCGGTCTTAGCGCTGTTTGGGGATTTCTTCCAGACAACCCTGTTCTTATAGAGAATAATTAAATTTCGTGCTTGGTAGGTGGTGAATTGCACAGCAAAGTATTATACATGTATATTATTTATGTATATAAATAAATTACATATACATATATGATACAATACGTAAGGATACATATAAATATTAATTGTAAATTGGTGTTTTTGTTTTTTTTAAATAAGACACATGCAAGTATTCTCCTTATAGTCAAATTCAAAATGTTATTTTTACGCACATTATACGAAACATTATAAATGGCCACCGCAGTACAGCACAAATGTTTGCATGAGATATCGATGTCATTTCATGTAAACATCAAGTAAATATTGTCATTTAAGCCACCTGGTGGCCCAGTGGACAAGCCGCGTGGATCCAGAAGACAAGGTCAGCTATCGAACCCTGCTATGTTTTCTTTCTTATTGATATTATATTTACCTTAGCTGCTGAGGGATGGTTTAGTTTTTTTCACCATTATGTCTATAGCATTATTCTTTTCCAGTTCCTAACGACGAAATGGTGGCACTAACTTTCACATTCGAAGTGTCGTAAGTTTTTTTTTTATCTAAACTGAAATTATAAAAACTGTCTAAAAGCATTCTTAGTTTAGCATTTAGTTTACTATCGTGTTTCTAAGGCACTAAAAATCCTTAATTCGGTTGGCTACGTCTCATTCAGCATTTGACTTATAGTGATTTGTGTTCTTTTCGAAAAGTAAGTAATTTGAGTCTATGTTCTAATATTTTAGATTTTTGCAGATTTTTCCGGCAACGCATTCAACGTCATATTTGGAAATTGCCATTTTGAAGCTTAATATTTAATAAACGGAGCATCATTTAGATTAAAACGTATAAACCCAGTTTATAAAAATAATCAACCATCATGAAAATCGGACTAGGCTTAGAAAAGTAAACACGTTAAGAGGGTAAGGTAAATCGTCCATTGTAAAATTTAATTATAAGTGAGTATTCAAGACTAATTAAAATATAAAAAGTGTGACGCTAAGCGGTCAATCATCCAAGTACTGACCAAGCCTGACATTGCTTTACTTTGAATATCGTTTCCAACAAGCAAATGTGTTACTGTTTCTCTTAATGATAAGCAAGATGGCGCTGCACCGGTAATTTTAAATAGTTATTGCTTTAGGCCCGCCTCACACTTGTCCGGTTTTTATTATTTGTTGTTATACTTTAGAGTTTACACTATTTCGCACAAGTTTGAAGTTTGTATGTATGTCACGATAGAGCAAAAACAACGAAAATGTATTTATTCTACCCCCCTTAAATTTTAACTTTTTTGACTTTTTATTTGTCATCCATTATAACACATATTCTGTGAAACATTCAGGCTTCTATCTATTTAGTTCTAAAATATATAGCCTTTTAATGGTCGTACAGACGCACAGACAAACAGACAGCGTAGTCTTAGTAAAAGGGCTACGTTGGCACCCTCTGGGTACGGAACGCTAATAAACGTACAGTTTTTCAGTTCTAAAAGTGATCTAAAGATACAAACCCACAAAAAGTAGCATAACAGCAGTGCTAAGTATAAACTGTCCAGAAACTTTATTATCTCGTTTGCGTGTTAGGTAAACCTATTAAAATAGGCAGTAAAAAAAAAGTTTCTAAATATGCATCTGCTACAGGCCATACTTTATTTACATTTATTTATTTCGCTGACTCAAACATGATGGTAATAATAAAAACTCATACTCGATACTACAAAAATAAAAATAAAACGAACAGTTTAAATACAATTTTTACATTAAATAAACTGGGGTTTAAACAACAACCTGTTTTTTTTATTTATCCGTGATTTATTCTAATCACTCGCAGAAATACATCAGAGTCATTCCATTGGGTATTAGTATTGAGATTTAAATTTCCTTTTCCGAATTACTCGCAACGCTGCCCTTATCGAACCTGAATTAAGGGATACCCATTGAGATTTGGGAATTGTGACGTAAAATATAGCTGAAAATCAGTAAAAAGTTTTTTAAGATTAGCTAACCTATTAGCTATTATATAGGAATATTCGCAAAGGAATACCTATAGGAGCAATTTTCGACCACTAATTGCTCGGCAATATGCATTTTTTTTACATTGCTCCAATCGCTTCTATATCGCTTGATATGGCGTGCATCAGTATGCTCGGTATCGCTAGTAACAATTACTTACCTACTAACGCTCAAAATTTTGATGTTGTTGGCAATTGGCAAACATTGGCTGAAATTGAGCAATCTTAATTGCCTGTGTAACTCTCCAGCTCTTTTTGGCAGAAATAAACATTGTATTGACAATTCAAAAGTGTTCTTAGAAACCTATTTGAATAAAGTTTGATTTAATTTGACTTGAACTATTCTTTAAGCAGTAGTTTCTAAGGGATGCGTGTAAATTTGTAATTCTTTATTTGGTCTTTTATTTGACTAAAAAGTAATTTTCGAGGGTTTTGAAAAATTATTTACTACATGACCAAATGTCTACTATCTTGTGCTGTACTAAAATAATGTTTGCGAAGACATTCAAAAAATACTACAAACGTTATTTTGTCTCATAAAAATAAATTCTTAACAAAAAAATATTCCGACTTCAAAAATCCATTAAAATGTAAAAAATAAGCCTGTAAATGCGCAGGTTTTGGGCAACTTGTTAATCGTATTATAGTGTCTAAAAGACTTGCTTTCGTCTTTTGGATTACATTATTAAATTAATTTCATTTATTGTATTCAATTAAAAAATATCTAAAAGTTACCAATGTTCCAACACTTGTGCAATATATGTGGGGTATAATAAAATAATATAAAGGTTACATTTGGTTGTTATAGAAGTAAGGTAAATCTTTACAATTTGTTGTTATCTAATGCACTGGCTTTCAGCAAAGTAAAAAAATGTGATTACAAAGGGATAATAAATTAAATTCCATACAAAAAAATCAAAAGTTTCAAGGTGGTGCCTTTATTACAATTTTCTGTTAGATTGAATTTTTATATTTACTTTTTTTTATTTTATACTTTTTAGTGATAGTTTAATTGACTTTTTATAGTTTATTGCCCAAGTTTCATAAGTTGGGTGATGAGAACTTGGAGATCGATATTATGTTCAATATAAATTAATTTTTCACGTTCCACCCTAATGTCCATCTTCAGATGCAGTCCCTGCATCTGCCAAGAGGTGCTAACATCAAAATGAACATCAAATTCGTGATCTGCGACCCTCAAAACCCCCGGATACCCATTTTAAAGATTTTTCAATTTTTCACCTCCACCCCTAGGTTGTACCCCTGGTACAACTCTGGGAGGGGGTTGTTGGTCAAAGTAACTGTGGAATATTGTATTGTCATCCGAGCTTAGTAAGTATACAAAATTTCATCGAAGGGTGATAACAGGAATGTTTAATTAAGCTTGCAAGATTCCACCACAATATGGAAGGAAAAAAAAGAAAAAGGAAACATTGTGAATTTAATAAAAGCAAGTAAAAAGTTTGTAAGAAAAACATCTCATAGTAATGTATTTGACATTTTGTAACAAATTTTAGTCCAATTACTTGCACATTGTTAGTATTAGGGGTTAAAGTGTGATATTGCCGTTTCGTAATGAAAATTAATAGTACATTGCGTATCATGGGTGGTAAGGAGAAATCTACCAACGAGAGGCTATTTAGAAGCCCAAGGCCGAAGGCTTTAGTGACTAGTTTGTAATTTCTATACCGCCCGTGTTATACACAAAGTTTTTCATTATATTTGAGAGTAAGTAAATAAAAAAATAAGGTGCACAAAAAAATAAACTCACCAATACACTATTGAAATGGCGGGAATAGAAGTATTGACAACGCCACCGCTAGATGGCTAAAGTTAAAAGCGGTGCGTTCATATGTCATTATTGCCCGAGGGTTCTGTGAACTTCCGCTTTGCCTTAAGGAAAGAAAAAATTACAGAGATAAAGCCTACCAGCACGTTATGACGCTTTTTACGAATAAGTGTAATCATTTCTTATATAGCCTATATTGCCTTACCGGGCACAAGCCAGGGTCGAGACCACTTTACAATACAAATTGTAACAATATAGGTTACCAATCAAACCACGCGGACTTCCTAACGTAATATTGCAGACAGTTAAGGGTAAACGCCTTAGATTATTTTGCATACAAAATTGATTTACCATAATCTTCGAAGTTTACACTTTGTATTTTAATTTAAAAAAAAATTAAGTCCTCGCGGTTTTAAGTTTCATGAGATTCTGATAAGCCATTATTTTCATTCATTTTTTTGAAGTTGCTTCATACAAGAAATTCCGTCACCTTTGCAAAAATATTAATAAATAATGGCTTTTAAGAATTTCATGACACCAAAAACGGAAAGATCTTAAATTTTTGTTCACTTTTTTTAAATCGAAATGTAAAGTAAAATTTAGGGAACTTCGTTTACTCTTAATAATAGATACAACAGCTTTTACAAAAATAACATCATTTATACATCTACTGAAGATAACCCATAGTTTGCTGATAATAAATAATATTAATATTTTATCCAACAAAAATGGCGTTGTTGTCTGCGATCCGCCGAGATTTCGAACTAATTAGATTAGAAAACAAGCTCCTGGTTGGTAAATTATGCATGCACTTTTGGATCATTACCCCGGCTCTGGCTCTCTGACTCCTAGCTCCATTAGGAATCTTTTATGTAGAAGCTATACAAAGTTGTTCTGAACAGTAATGATTTAATCACGTCTTGGAAACATTTGGATTTCGAGATGAATGCTAGTTTTTGTTATGATTATTGAAGATCTAACGAAATCTTTTTTGTGCAAAAAAAAAATGGGCGAAAGACTATGTTCCCTGGTTCAAGATATGTAAAGGTGATTTATAGTTTGGAAGAGTACTTTCAAACGACATTTTTTTGTATTAAATCATAAAATCTATACTAGAGAAAATAAAATATACTGCTGTATTCATTTTAATCTATGCTAGGTAAAAACTGAAGATAACTAAGTTTATTATATCATAAAATAAATTACCTTTTACATTATCTATTGAATAATTAAGAGCAAATTGCTGGTAAAGTTATGGTATCATCAAGAAAAACCAAACTTGCTTGTAAGTAACATAAATCATCAATGTATGTAATGAACAACTGAATGTTTCCAATTAACTGTTGTTACGTATTTTTTCAAATAATTACAACAATCGTCAAGGGGATTAAGCCGGTTGGGGGGAGAAATAGGGGTTGTTTTGTGATATAGATGATAAAGCGCATAGCACACGAACAACTTGCGTCTCCTGAAGATGCCTTGTATTGAGGCGAAACACGTGTCGAGTTTTGATAGCAATTTAGTGGTGAAATGTTATAGTGCAGTTGGCATCGTCTACATAGGGAGGGAGGTGTACTCCTACACATGTGAATAGTGTATTTCTTTACATGAGTGCAACTGAATTGTTTTTAGCGGATGTGCAAGGTAATAACATTCTATCATCGTAAATGTATATTTCTAATTATTTATAAAAATACCTGATCTAATACAATACTATTTGAATACATTTTTTTTAGATTTTTTTGTGGTCCTATACTAACGATGGTGTAATTAAACTACTCTTTCAAGTGCACTATGACTGTGTCGACTCTGCGAGCAGACTTAACTTTTTTTGTACCAATTTGCAATTATCAACAAAGTCAAACAAGCATAAGAGAGTGGCTTCTTTGCTTGTTTGACTTTGTCTACTCGTAGCAAGTATACTCAGTTGTGGGATAATTTTATATTGCGCTTAATAAATTTAAACAAGCCAACAACAATAAAATATAAACGTCACAACATGTTTAGTCCAACTACGATTTAGTAACATGCTCAAAAGTAATAACGGTTTTGAATATTTAAATATTTGAATGCTTTGGAGTAAAATTATTAAAGCAAATAAATAGTGGTGGAGTAAACAAAAATAAAATTAATCGGCCAAGTGCGAGTCGGACTCGCGCACGAATTTTTCCGTAGCATTATCTATAAAAACAGCAAAAACATCACGTTCGTTGCATGGGACCTCCCCTTAAATATTTGTTTTATTTTCATTGAATTATTTGCTTTTAAAGTGAAAATATAATTAAAGATTCTGTTAATATTTCAAGCGTCTACCTGTTGCCGTTATCAATATTAGCAAAAAATCACGTTTGTTGTATGGGAGCTTCCTTAAATATTAATTTTAATATTATTTGTTATTATAGCAGCAACATAAATACATCTTCTGTAAAACTGTCTAACTATTACGGTTCATGAGATACAGCCTGATGGCAGACGGACGAACGGACGGACACCGGAGTCTCAGTGATTGGGTCCTGTTTTTCACCCTTTGGGTACGGAACTCTTAAAACATGTCCATTATGACTTATCAACGCCGAGTAGGTACAAACTACCACAGCTCGAAGCATAAAATTTCAACAGTAGGTTTTATTGAAAAAACCTAATGTTTTACCATAACAGTCGTAGCTTATGGCGCTATACTTATCTCTTTTACTGAAGAACAATTTTAATCTGATGTTGAAAATAGAGGTACTTGCAACCGAGCACTGTGCGATACTTTTACGTGTGTTCTAGAAATCTAAAAAAATAACTATGACATATCTTTTAACGATAGTTGTTTTGAATCAAATCTGTTCACAAGCTATTCAGATATCCGTATTAATTATTATATTAAGGAACCCTAAGATAATGCACACACTTAAATGGTTTTGGTTATCTAACATTGCCGGGATCTCGTCTCAAAATCTTACGCAACTTCTCCAAGATTATATATATATATATATATATATATAGGAATAACAGAGGTAGGGCACTGCGAGTACTCGTTTGAATAAGCCACCCGAACAATAAAAGCGGGACATAGCGAGTAGGTACTTGCTCGAATGAGCGGCCCGAATAGAAAACCGCGGCCATAATAACACTAACGTTGAGTAGTATTGTGTTCCTGGCGGTCAGTAAGGTTGTCAGAGCTCTTGAGGATTCGCTGCGAAGACAGTGGAGGACCGGTGGTGCTCGTTGCTATTATTGCTCGGCGTAGACACGGCGTGCTGGTACGACGGTCAGGGAGGGACGCCCGCTAGATAGACGGGTTCCCGAATCCAGGGTTTACTTAATCTTCGCCCTGGGAGGCTGAACCGCTAGCCTGTGTAAAGTCTCTAAAGTAGTAGTTGTGCCGGAGAAGGAGACCGGAGTAGACCCGGCTACTACAACAGAGGGGGATCAGGGGCCCTTCCGCCCGCCGAGCCAGTGTCTGTGTCGAGCTTCGGCAGTTCTAGTACCGCACCTTTTGTCTTCTAAGCTGTCTGTGCAGTGAATCCTCATCCTTAGTCTAAGTATTTTTTTTTAACATGGCAAAACAAAAGGAAAAAGATTTTTTACAGCGGCTAACATCATGGGTATTCACGCAAATCCTGACGTAGTCCACCACCATCTCGAGACTGTGCAGCCGACCATTCTTTTTCTAACGGAGACGCAGATATCTTGCCCGACAGACACATCATAACTTAATTATCCCGGCTACAAACTCGAGCACAATTTTATGAGTCGTGCCGATGTATGTATGTATGTTCGTCCGGGAGGGTATCTGCTGTCGCCGCCTTCATAGACTTAAAGACAGGGACCTGTCGATATTGTGGGTGCGCGTAGATTACGGCGGCCATAATCGTGTCTATGCGTGCCTATAGAGGTCTTATAGCGGTGACACGGACGTAACTCGACTCTTCACGCACCTGAGTTTGACGAATGACAAAGTTCTAGAGCAATATCCCACAGCGTAAATAGTTATTTTGTGAGACTTTAACGCCCACTATCGTGAATGGCTCAGTTCTCGAACCAATAACGATGCAGGGATATCTGCTCATGAATTTGCTTTGACCTATGGATTCTCTCAGCAAGTACTTTCTCCAACGAGAATACCAGATACAGAGGACCATACAAGCTCCTTGCTGGACCTTCAGCTGACTACAGTTCCGGACGGATATTCCGTCTCAGTGGATGCGCCTCTTGGCTCCTTGGACCACTGTCTCGTTCGGAATCAAATGTCATGCACACAACCCGATCCATCTGGGCCAACTAATTGGCGTCGTGTGTAGTACTATAAGTCGGCAGACTGGGATGGATTGCGAGAATTTTATGCATCGTACCCGTGGAGGCAGCTTTGCTTTAGCTCAGAAGATCCTGACGTCTGCGCAGCCGCAGTCACTGACACAATCCTCGCTGGTATGGAATGTTTCACTCCTAACCTGCGAGTACCTGCCGGCGTCAAAAGATTTTAAGGCTTCACAAGTCGCAAGTCTAGCCCCATATTGAGTACTGCTGCCATCTCTGGGCGTGTGCAACAGGAAACCAGCTTGGCCCTTTTGAGTCGGTTCAAGTGTGTGAGAATTGTCGACGATTGCAAACTCACTTGCGGCATCGAGCCCTTAAGTCTGAGGAGAGACTTTGCCTCCCTGGGTGTATTCTACCGCTTGTACAATGGGTTCTATTCTGAGGAATTGTTCGAAATGATGCCCGCGGCTACTTTCTACCATCGCACCGGTGACCATCGGCAGGGGATTCATTGTCACACTTTAGCACCGAAATGGTCGCGTACAGTGCGGTTTCAGAGAAACTTCCTCCCGCGAACGCTTGAGTTGTGGAATGAGATCCCTGTCAAGGTTCCTCCAAGGACTACAGTTTGGGGTTTTTCAAGAAAGAAGTTATTAGATTTCTGAAGGGTCGGCAACGCGCGAGTGATTCCCCTGGTATTGCAAGCGTCCATAAGCTACGGTGACCGCTTACCATCAGGACCGTAAGCTTGTTTGCTACCTTACTGGATAAAAAAAATCATTCAAAGTCAAAAAAAATATTTAATTGGCCTTTGTTTAACAACTTCAAAAATTAACAGACATTGTACAAAAGAAGAAAAAGATTCTTTCATTTCAGTAATTGAAGTGTTAATTTCCATTCATAGAAACAGTTTTATTGTATAGTGTAACAAACTTTTTTAATCCGGTGCTCAAACATCAAAACCATATTAAAATGCTGTTTGTGATACGCGATAGTAGCGACATACACTGGTTCTAATAAGTTTGTTACACTGTAGAAGCAAAATCTATTACCCGCTATGCTATTCACGCTAACAAAATACCGCCATACTTTACCGTATCAATTCTCTAACAAAAATTCATTATTCATATTTTAGACGTCAAAATTGTTGGAAACAGCTGTTAATTCTGCCTATTATCCACGCTACCCTTTTTATTGCTGTCATAACTGTGACCGATATCTTATGATGAATGTCGTCGTATGTACCTGCTGTGAAATAATCCGTTTACGTTTGGTTTGAGTGATAGCATGGAAAGTGTTGCCAAAGTACTAATCATTAAATAGCTTTTTTTGAAATTAATTGATGTTCCATTTTGATATTTAAAATTAGTAATATTTTATTAGGCTTAAGTTAAAAGTAAATCTTATTGTTTAAGTGAGAAATTTCCGTTATTTGCTAGGTACTGGCTCGGACATGCTTTGTGGCAACGCCTACAATAGCACATACTCATTGTGATATGTATGATATGATATGATATTATGATATGATTAGATATTATAATACTGTCATTACGCTATTAAGAACCTGAAAGCTGGGTAGTAAAGGCTGCTTTATGAGCAAGTGTGTTGAAAAAATTTAAAAAAGATTATAAAGTAAAAGGCATTTGTGTGCTAACTATCGTTACCGCACAATTTTTAACTTTAGCGTCGCAGTACATTGTGGATCAATATTTTCAGCAAGAAAAGTGATTTTCACAAAGTAAATACTAGAAGTAAAAATAAGCTGTTGGTGCATGATACTCGTCTACACAAAATAAGTATCTCTTTTATGAGGCAATGTATACACTTTTACAACAAAGTTCCTAATAATATTCAAAAGCTATCAATAAGTAAATTTAAATCTTTCATCAAACAACATCTTTGTATAAAAGCATACTACAATATTTTCGACTATGTAAATGATAAAAATCCATGGCACTGAAGATGCTCTGATTACAGGACGCATAGGTAAACCAAATTAAAATTAAATAATATGTTATTGTTTATTTAAAAAACATTGATTGTATTTGTATTTTTTATGTTTTTTTTTAAAGAGTAACTATCTCAGTAGAAATCAACAAAATTGTGAACCGGATTTCAATAACTAGTATTTCATAACTTTAACGATTCAAAAGTGTTTGTAAAAACCTAATTTGAATAAAAAAAAATTGACTTTGACTTTAGTGCATAAATACGCTATATAGTTGTGAAAACGGTTCAGTAAAGGCTGCTTTATAAGCAGGTACGTTGAAAAGATACATATGAAACACAAAGTGATGAGCTTGTAATCAAGCAAAAATATATATTGTTTTTTTTTAAGGACTCTGAGTAATTCAATTTCATTAAGTCGGTAAAGTCTGTTGAAAATCCAGCTTAAACCACTTTTATTACCATCCGTTGGGGTAACTTGAATCTAAATTATTCTCCAGAGACGATTTTTGTAGCTTTCATTAGCTTTCATCACACTACTCCGAGTATTAAAAACCAACTGGTCAAGTGCGTATCGTGCAAGCATTTTGTTAGGGTCCCGTAAGTAAAAAATATCCCGAATAGGTGTCTGAAAAAGTTATGTCGTTCAAAAGTACCTATTTATATACTTCTACCGTGATTTATTTGGATTTCGAATACTGAGTTTTTAGACAGCAAAATTTAGAGGAGAAGGGAATACAAAATGACTATAATATAAATGTGAAATTTCTGTTTCTATTTCATAAATGTGTCTGTATCAATCTAATTTGTTTGATCAAAATACAAGATTCCCAGACACCGTTGGTAGTTCCTAGCATGTCACCATAAGACAGTATGCCTGCTATAATACTCTCACAAAAACTAATAAGACATGGCTCATGCATAGGTTACGATTGCAACACTTTATTTTAATGTTCTGCCTGAAGAATGCCTTGTTTGCTATTAGTGGGGATATCAAACGTTTTTTCGATATGCTTTGTAGATGAATATTCCCCAAAAAATAAAAATAGAAAAATATATCCTGTTTTAACCCGATTGCAGTGCCATTGACCGGGTCCGATTGTGAATCTAAGCAACCTAAGAACTTACTACACACAAAACAAATCATCAAAATCGGTCCAATCGTTTAGGTGAAGTTCAGTTACTTACATACGCACAGAAGAGTTATATACTTGTTGGTATATAAAGATGGTCTGTTGTGGCGTATTCAAGGATGTATTCCATAAATACTGGTACTATTTTGTTTTATCTAGAGAAATATAGTTTCTTTGCCCTGGTGGGTATGTTTATGTGACGTAAGTATGTTTGAGTCATTTGGCGGGAAAAGCGGGCCAATTTTAGGGTTCCGTACCCAAAGGGTACAAACGGGACCCTATTACTAAGACTTCGCTGTCCGTCTATCCATCTTTCACCAGGCTGTATCTCATAAACCGTGATAGTTAGACAGTTAAAGAACAGAATAAAATAAATATTTAAGGGGGCTGCCATAAAACAAATGTAATTTTTTTTGCCGTTTTCATATAGCCGACTCGCACTTGGCCGGTTTTTATTCAGTTTTGGTTTCTAGCGATGGCAGAAGTACCCGATTAATATTTAATATTGGATATTGATAATAAAATAACTACAAAAATCAACACCAAAATACAAAATACAAAAATCTCAATTTTATGGTTGTTAGTTTTCGTATCATTAATTAGGTTTGGAGTTGTAACGGTTTTTAGGAAAGTGGCTGGTATTTACCCTCGGGATCTTGTTAAATATTTCAAAGTCCCTGAAGCTATAACACTACCAAACTCTCAAAGGATACTTGTTATTTTATTTAAACAGCCAATAGGTATTGAAAATACATGTTATATTAAATTAAATAAGAAAACATTTAAATACTCGTAGTTTTAAATGTCATAGTAAAATGGGATCTGGCAAATTCCATATGAGAATTTAAAAACAAAGTAATAATACAAGGTTCTTTTTAAATTTTCTTAAATTGTTATACTCTTTAAAATTTGGTATACTTACATTTACAACTTGTATTGGTATTGGTGATAAAGCAATAAAATGGTTGTTTGGAGTCGATCTAACTCATACTGTCTAAATTATAAGCCATTTTAGCCATTACACCTGACCGATTCTTCCTCGAAGGTCTTGAAGTACGACTATTAGGTATCTCGTTTTGGTAAGTCAGAAAAACTAAGTTTTAGTTTTAACTTAAACAGCTACATTTATCAATAAATACACAATTGATTTGTTGCTACTATTTAACATTAAATTGCAAAAAAATTTTGTTTCGTTACACAGCCCTAATTTCCCACGCCGATTGCGTCGTTAATGAGAAGGTATTGTTGCGCCTATTAATGAACGCAGCCTGCACTGGTGCCAGCCTGGCTTCCGGGACAGGCGTGCGGAAAAGGAAAATTAAACTCTTGGGCCTCAGGCATTGTTCATTACGTCTACGGCATTCTCCTGTTTACAAAATACTGGTAGTGAAATATTATGCGCAAAAGTAGTAGTAATTATTTTATGTATTTTTTGTACCAAAAAAAAAAACTTATTAATTTACTAATTAATTTTTACGTTTTTTACTAATTTTTAGAGGTTCGTAGTCAAACGAGGAACCCTTATAGTATCGCTATATCCGTCCATACGTCATCATATGTATTTTATTCAGAAATTATTTAAGCTACAGTGTTACGTACACGCTATAGGGGATAGTCGGATATACTAATCCGCCGGATAAATTGTGCCACTTTCAGATTTCCTACTAATAATACGTTTTTTTTTTGCTAGCAACACTAAAGTAAGCACTGACAGCGCCGTAAACTACTCGCCATTAAAACGTAGTTATTATATTCTCTTTGATTGCCATTAAAAAGGTGAGTTTTTTAAGATGGTCGAATAAATGGATGGGTGAATAGGTCCACGAAACCTGTACAATCGAACTGTCTGGAACATTTGCGAAAACTTTTGTCGGTAAAAGAAATAATTTATAATATTTATTAATAATGGACAGGAAGGACAAAATAATGAATAATATTTATTTATTTATTTACAAGCACAAATATCATTACAGGTTTCTCTTTGATTGCCATTAAAAAGGTGAGTTTTTTTAAGATGGTCGAATAAATGGATGGGTGAATAGGTCCACGAAACCTGTACAATCGAACTGTCTGGAACATTTGCGAAAACTTTTGTCGGGAAAAGAAATAATTTATAATATTTATTAATAATGGACAGGAAGGACAAAATAATGAATAATATTTATTTATTTATTTACAAGCACAAATATCATTACAGGAGTTCAGTTCAGACTGCCGTTATACGAAACCTAAACTCTTGTAGGCATTTTTGCAGACATTATAAATGTGGTCCCGAAACTTCAAATCAGTAGTCATTCGCACACCCAGATCCCTAATAGATTCTGACCGACTCATCTTTGCACCACCTATCTCATAGTCATAGTGAAGTGGAGCTTTTGACCTACTGTAACTTATCACAGAGCATTAGTATTATATTAATTAATGAGATTTATAAAATATTACTTTTTATTTCAACTGTTTTCTTTTATTTTTATAAAAGAAGATACCTTTAGCGGATCATATCGTACCGCTACAACGAAAGCTGACGTCACTCGTTCTACATCGCGTTAACAAAGAGGAATGCCTACAATTGTTTTTGTTTTTTTTAGTAGCGAATTCGAATGTGACTATTTTACCTCAGCTCCAAACTATCTTTATCTATGTCGAGATTCTTATCATGATCAGCGTTGCCAACTTAGTGGTTTCACCACTAGATCTGGTAGTTTGCGACCCCCTGCTGGTGGGCAAAATTTGTATCTGGTGGCTAATGGATTTTTCAGTGGGCAATTTTTAGGTTGTAAGTTATTAAAAACAAAGAAAATTTTTACTAAATAAGCACTTGGTAAGTATAGTTACCTACTCATAACATACAGGGAAAGGAAAATAAAAATGATATGTTGGTAACATTGATTATTGTCATAGATGTAGAAATGTCGTGAACTTACTCCCGCAGCTCGCTAGATAAAGCAGGACCACAAATTATTAGATAATACACTATATAGGACAGATAGTAATGAAGAGATCGCTTATAATGAATAAACGGAAAGATTGTAGATGGACGAACGAAACTTTGTTGGGTTACTAAATCAGGTTTCGTTATCTGGATGTAAAAACTATATTTACTTGTTATTTCGCAAATATTCTTATATTATGAAATTATGCTGAACCACAGTACACGCAAAAGTTTCGGAATCGTAGCTTCAAGATGCTTCTGGCTTCAAGTAGTTTTTCTTGTTTTTACAAAATTTACTATCATTGAATATTGACTCAATATTCCTTTATTTTTAAACTATTGCATAGCTTTTATCGCGGGCTCTGAGCGCGGCGACCGAATCAAGAAATTCGGTAACGAAAAAACCTAACAACGGCAAACTTGACTGTCCGGAAAATCAATTTTAAGGCGAAAAAAATTTGAATTCTATATATTTTTTTGATGACAATCATAAGTTTAGAAGTTTTTTTAGTAGGTTATGAGAGTTGAAACACGATTGAATAAACTTGACTCCATACAATAAAATCGCAAAGTTCCTCTAAATCTTTATTTTTATACAGATACTTCTACGGGGAAAACAGTTTTATTTACTAGTTATTTAACTTTTTCAATGAAATTTCGTCTACGTGTTCCATAATAAATATTTTAGACGATTATGGTTTTATTTTATTGCGAAAGAGTGTTATTTTGTAGCAAACACAAAAAATACATTTCATAAATAACGTCGCGTGGGCCGGCCATTACGCAGCTCTCGCCTTTCATCAGTCGCCGCAGCGCCTCGTCGAGAGCACCTGCGTATAACTTTGTTACGCCCACCCCGCTGCCGCCAACGAAAATTTTTTAAACGATATCAACTTCTCATTTATTCAATACGTAATACGTAAACAGCTGTTTTTATAATTACATAAATGCAATAGCCTTAACGCGGCAGGCCCCGAGTGCCACTGTTCTTTTTTTAAAAAAATAGCTTTTCATACAAATTCATAATTAAGTGGTACATATGTGTTTTTTTTAGTGGTAACATATTATACGCCAAACAATCTGGTGGTTTTCTGGTGGTTTTAGGTCCTACACCTAGTGGGCATTAAAAAGTTTGCTGGCAACACTGGAGATTTTTGTATGTCACTTTTCAATTCACAATTAAACATATATTGTTACATACATAAAGTATGTGCATATTATTATACATAATATATACTTAGGTTTATATCTATATATTATATAAGTATTTGTTTATAGTGTACCTAACTCCTGAACGACTTGACCGATTAAAGTCATATTTACACAGTAGATATATTTTTTTCTTTTGCATTCACACTAGTTTATAGCTTTGTTAATATTTGATAGGTGGCGCTGTAGTCAAGTTATTAAAAATCTATAATATGTACCTCAATTGCTCAATATTTTAGTGCTTGGAAAAACCTTGGCAGCGAGCTCATTCCTTGACCTAATTATTCGCGGAAGAAAGTTCCTCTGAAACCGCACTGTAAGTAACCATTGAGGTCCTAAGCAGAAACGGCTCGTGGCAATTGGTGTTCACTAAAAACAATTCAATTCAAAACAATTCTTGTGGATACCCGAGATGCAGTTGCTTAGGCGTTTTTCTAAGCATATCATGCACAACGCATTCAGGCGATTTTGAAACATAGTATTCCGTGTAAATGTTTTGCTTTTATTCAAAGTCGAAAAACAGCGCTTGCTGTCTACTGAGGTCATAGGAGTAGCACAAACTAGTTTTTATAGTTTTATGCTTTCAACAAAAAAATTAAATAAATTTATTTATAAATTTAATAAAATTTAATAAAAGTAAAGGAACAGCACCGTCAGCATTGTAAAAATATTCTCTGCTTATAAATTAATTATAACTCATTCTTAAGATTAGTTTTTCCCACGAAATTGTAAATGTCCGCCACTTTTTAAGATCAGTCTCTAAAATTTTTCATTGTATTCCTTAAATTTATGTGTATAAAACAGTTTCGACGCCAGTCCGTCCGTATGCATGACTCTGTCCTTGATTTGAAGTCTTATTACGTCCCATAATTACATCTTTTCTGATAACTGAATGATTCCCTTTACCAGGCCGACGTTTTCTCTTAGGCGAAGGTAGTTGGTCAGCATTTCGTATCTCTTATATCGTTCTTTCAAAATTGCTGACTTCATTCATAATTTTAATTAAGCCATTTGATCTAGAATGTTAAAATTTGAACAGCATTTTACAGTGTGGCATAAACGTTGCAAAAAAATTTTGCCAATACAAAAAAATTTTAGTATTCAAGTACGACAGGAGCGTAAGAGCCTTTTTAAAGATATTGGCGTCACAGTAAGAATAGCTCATTATTGCTTGCATCCACTCTCTCAGGTGCTTTAAGTTATCGTGTATAACTTTAACCGTACGCGACCGCTTACCATCAGGCTAAACGCAAGCATGTTTGCCACCTTAGTGGTATAAAAACAATTATTCATTGCACATCAATACCAAGGAGCCCAGTGAATGGTTTATTTTTAATTTTATACCATATGATAATTTTAACATAGCTATAAACTGTGTAAAGATGACCTTTAAAAATTAAGGCTATGGCATACCCTAGCAAAAGCATGCCGTTTCGACCAGTGTACAAAGACATATTTCACTATTGCGCATACAAAAAGACACAGTTCCGCGCTGGCACGTAACCGCACGTTTAAACTCTCTCTGTTTTTTGTCGGTATAAAGTTCAAATATTTATTTAGAACTATGAAATTAGCAAATTCACTTGGTCATATTAATATATATTTTATTAAATAATAATCAAGAGAATGTTACTCTTAGTTTCCTAAACAATTTGAATTACAGCCCAAAAATAGAGAGTCAAAGTTTTATTCCTTACTGTTCTTATAGCCAAATGATTATAAAATTAGCTAATCCACTTAATTAAGGTTTGAACTGTATCATATATTTTTTTAACATCAAAAAGTGTACTCAGGACTGTAACAAAATTCGCTTGCTCGCCTGGCAAGGGATATTAGGTCTGTATGTCTAGGAAAAACAAATTAACCTTTTAAAATTAAAATATTTTACTGTAATGTGTTTAATTTTTAAATATTTACTTACCAGTTTATAGAAAAGTGGTACAGAAATATCATAATGGATGTAAAATACGTTATATTACGATCGACAGTGCCCACGGAAATACTTTTTCACCTCACCAGCACGAAAAGGATAGTTTTGCTGTCCAAATTCAGTCAGCAAAATCGAATTTTGCTGACTAGTCAGGCAAAGTAATTCACTGTTCGAACATTGACTTTTGTATTTAACCCGATGATGAAATAAAAAAACAATACAATGACTGGTCAGTAACAAATTTCAGGACAAATACTTAACCTTGTTCATTTTAATTAAGAATATAACTACATAGCATTTTTTCGTTTTTAAGTGAGTTTATATAAATAATTTTTTTCGGTCTCGTACCTTTAAATCCCTCGCTATGCTCAGTAGTCTATATTAAAATTACTCGCTGTGCTCGTAAGCCTACTTCGCTAGCTCAGGATTTAAAGTCGGCACTTCTACCAAAAAACGCTTTTACTCACTTGTATAACAAATAACTATTTTTGCAGGGCTTTATTGCTTACTTCATAAAAGTCCATACAATAATGACTTGATGTGATATCGCGGAGAAGAAGAAATAATGCTTTTATATCAACCGAGATTTTCTATCGGAATAGCGTTTTCTGCGTGTAAAACTTGAAAATTATTCGAATTCGATTAAACGAGCCCTGTTAACGGGTGCTTAATTAAAATTTTTGTCATTGATTCAAAATTCAAGATCGCGGATAATTTGGCGCGCATTGTTTTGCCAAAATTATTTGATTACAAAGAAAAGTTACTCGTACACCACTTTTAGATAATTATGATCATGGTTTAAATGTTAGAGGGGAAAACAAATCTAATGGGTTCAAAAGCTCATGGCTCGCAAAATGTACATTCACCTAAGAGAGAAACTTTAAGGACTTCGTTTTTACAATTTAACTACAAAACCTTCAAAAAGAATGTTAAAACAAACTTATAAAAAAAGGCAAATGAGTCCAGGATACGGCAGAATTCAAACAGCGTAGTAGGCTACATAAGTCCGTATGAAATATTGATGCAGCTTTGTGTAAACATGAAACAAATGCTGTAATTTAAGCCACCTGGTGGCGCCGGCCGTGTGGGAGCGGCCGCTTAAATTTACTAGCACGCTGGCAATGCAATATTTTAGTTTACTCTATCATTGAAATTTGATGATTCACCGAATGATTTATATCGAAATTTAACTCTAGGCAACTTATGAATCTTATAAACTAACATTGTACACATCAATCTTTGCTTCGAATATATATTTTTTTCTAGCCAGAATTGTACCTTGGTAGCTCAATTGACGGAGCACTAAAACGGAGTCTTAGAATCACAGGTTCAAGTCCTGGCTTTAAGTAAAATCTGTTGACTGTGACTTTGCTATGAAAATAAAATAATTTGTTTATGTTGATGATATTTGTAAAATACATGCAAATTATGTAATTTTCTTAAAATTGTAGTGATGCTTCTCCATTTTTAAAGACAAAAATGCTTTGGAATTTATAATGCCTTTAGGTTTAGGTAAATAGATTTTGACTTAAATATAATTACAGATGGAGCAGTAGCATCCAACGCTAAATGCTGTGTTATTATTAGATACCAATAAAAATCTCAAAATCAATAACGGCGAGCTGTTCCTTTATTGAACGTCAAATTACAAAGAAAAATTTAGGTAACTTCGGAAATTATGGCAAAATTAATTAATATAATATTATAAATGCAAAAGTAACTCTGCCTGTCTGCTACCTTTTCACGCTTAAACCGCTGTACCGATTAAGATGAAATTTGGCACGGAACTCAAACTATCTTAGAGTCCACGGGAAGGCTGAAAAACATTGAGTGTGAGTCGGTTTCTTTCTATAATAAAAGTGTTTCGGTTGAAGTCCTACACCGGTAACCGAATTTAGGGCGGGTGGAACCGCAGGCAAATTTGGCATCGAGATAGTTTGAGTCCAAAAAAAACTAGTTTTGTATATATTTTAACGTAGTTTACCTATAAAGTTTGCGTGCCCGTTTGCGGTTTTTTCTAATAGTTTATGAAGCTTACTTTATACCTAACGTGAGAAACATTTTTTTGTATTGTATTAGATTGTTACGAAAAGAAGACACTGGTAAGAATCTAAAGAAGTCTTAGGCTGCGTGTTAAGGGGCAGCTGAAAGTAAATAAGAGTATCATCTTTATTATTTTCACAGGCTCCTGCTATTACAATCAAAATGTTGACTTAGGTCGATATATCCGATGAGTATTGACACGTGTCTGTGTCTGCCTTTGTAGGTATTATCGTTATAACAGAAAATAAAATAATATTTATCTGCTCTTGTTTTCAAAATGTTCAAATATAAACTGACAACTGTATCGAATTGATCTTCTTTTCTGAGATCAAGATAAATAAAAAAAAGGGGTTTGCACACCGGGAGTGCCGGCAGAAGTGAAAACCTTTACACACGATTCGCGCTTAACATTCAAATATGTTACAAGACAACTCGTATCGTATCGTATCACATTTTAACATGTGTAATCCGCACTTTTATTATTATAAATAATAATGTTTGTTTATTTATTTTTTTGACATAGTATATTTGACATTGTAAATAAACGCGACGCGAGTTCCGTCTTACGAATTTTCTATGAATTTTCGATCAGGACACGTGACCTGACGCGAGTTTAACATTTTTTACCCATCACAAAAAAGTTCACAACGCCGCTAAAGAAGTTTTCACTTCAAAAATAGGCAAAGATTACCGTGATTTGTGAAGAAAAAATCGATTTTCATTTAATGTCTCCCTGGCAGCCTAGTAAGCAGTGTAGCCGGCTGCTGTGCAGAGGCTGTGGTTTCGATTCCCGCACTGGACGAACATTGAAGAGGATACGATTCGCGGCCCTTCGCAGCGTGTTTCATACTAACGAATATCCTACTTTGTTTGGACATTTACGGATCGAATACTGTGAAATTTTGTAGGCGTGATCTCAAGCCGAATATCTATGTCTGTGGTTTTTTGAAATCGTAAAAGAAGTTTTTTATTCAAGATCATTTGTATGAAAACTAACTAAAACCCTGTATAGCTTTTAAGCTTTATAATTTAATAGAATACTGGTACACTACAGATCTAGATATTTAATCCTATAGCACGTCTTCAAAATTTCATGGTGTTCGATGTGTAAATGTCAAAAATAAGTAGGAAATTTGCTTGTATGAAGCACGCCGTAAGGCGCCACGAATCGTATTCTCTTAAGTGATAAACATATGTGTATGTCTTAAGTCTGGGTGTATTTATGTATACATGTATGTATTTACAAAAAACGACAAGTATTTGTATCCGTTGTCTGGTATTCATAATACAAGCTTTGCTTTTTGCTTTGGGACCAGATGACGCTGTGTGATGTGTCCAAGAAATATTATTATTATTACTAAATACAGTTTGTGAAATACTGACTAAACAAACATCCAAGGAACAGGAGGAACAGTTAATGGACACCTAAATAAATATTCTTTACGTAATGAGCAAAATCCAGAGCATTCCTGATAAATACTGATGCAATTTCTGAAATGGCGCGTGCCCTCAACTCGTTTAGATGCAGATGAGCTCACTATTTGTATTGTCTCGTGGCTAGGAATTCATTAAGTCACGATACATTCAGAGCACTTACCTGTTCCAAACATAAAAGTTAGTGCATCGTAAATTACTTGATCTTTGTATTTTTAATTAAAGCTTATACTTTTAATATCTGACCCACAAAAAAACTATTCCCGTAAGAACTCCCGATCGAGATAATTTTAGTGATTTAGTGTTTTTTTTTTTACAATCATTATTATGTCAGCATTAAACTCATTAATTAATTGATTTTTTGATTTTAAAAACATAACTGTAGGTGCTAACACGCCTAACTGAAATCACTACAGAGTAAAAAATTTAACGTAAAAAACTTGTCTTTGGATTTTTGGGACAGACAACAATATCTACGTCGATCGCAATAAATAGTGTAGGTGCCGAGCCATGAAATCGAATGGGATCCGTCTGTGAGAGCTTTACAATCAGCAGTCGGCTTGGTGCCACACGAATCTACAAATTCCAACCTCTATTTAAATAAAAGCAAAAAGGAATACATGCAACTTTACCGTCCCTAAAAGTTGAAATAAAAATGTTAAATAATTTTTGAGTACATACAAGGAGGGTTATGATTTTAGCAGTATATAGGATATGTATGTTAGTACGTTTAACTGTTCCACCATAACTTTTAAATTTATGTATTTAACAAATTTGTATCTAGTTTATTTTAAAAAATATATTTTGATATTAAACTATATTCTCATTATATTTTTACATCGAATGACGGGTGTCAAATTTAAATTAAAGTCCCCAGTCTTCTGAATAATCTTACAAAGCTCATAAATATTGGTGGCTAAAAGTCGTCTAAACGCCGCTAATACACAAATGTGTTTTTAAGGAAATATTCTAGAATACTTATAAATTATTAATATCCTAATTCACCAACATTTACATTAAATATCCATTAACGCTTTGTCTAAGGTACAAATTGTGATCAATAGAAGCCAAGCGTTCCTCTAATAACAGTGGGTGTCGATCGAGCATCGTTTGATTGCTCGTCAGAAGCGCTTCCTGCGTCATTAAGCGGAGGAAATAGAAGGTCCTTCGTCAACACACCTGGTTACTGTACCAATTTACATTTACAGCAATTAATCACTATTCCAAAAAAACGTTTTAAGCATTCGAAACACTAAGCACTCTTTTTAACACTGCCACTCTAAAAAGTACATTTTGAACCTATTAGCATAAGATTAGCGATAAAAAAATACTCCTTTTTGCACGAGAGTTATAATAAAATTTAAATTAGGAATCTGCATAAAACGATTACTAGGTTGCATTACAAAACCCATTCGGCAAGAACTGAGAACTACAAAAAGTTTTTTTTTTAAAGTTTGAAGTACTGATAGGCCTCTTTCAGAACGTTATGTGCAGGAAATGATACAGAGGGAGCTTATTGAGAAAAAGTCTGGAGCACTGGGGTCTTGCCTTCTCGGGAGTAAAATTTATGCTGAATTTTTTCGACGAGTTTGCAAACTCGTTATTTATTTATACCACTAAGTTGGCAAACCAGCTTACGGTCCGCCTGATGGTAAGCGGTTACCGTAGCCTATGGACGCTTGCAACACCGGCGCATTGCCGACCCTTCAAAAATCTTATGACTTCTTTCTTGAAGAACCCCATACTATAGTCATCAGAGAAACCCTTGGCAGGGAGCTCGTTCCACAAATCCAAGTGTTTGCGGGAGGTAATTTCACTGAAACCGCACTGTACGCAACCATTTAGAGTGTGAGAATAAATTCCCTGCCGATGGCGAGCGTTGCGATAGTATAAAATAGCTGTGGGCATCATTTCGAACAATTCCTCAGAACTCATCCCATTTTACAAGCGGTAGAACACACACAGGGAGGCAAAGTCTCTCCTCAGACTTAAGGTACTAGTATAGTATTATATAATCTGTGCTTAAGGGCTCGATAACGCAAGTGAGTTTGGAATCGTCGACAATTCTCACAGCCTGTCGTTGAACCGAGTCTAAAAGGCCAAGCTGGTATCCGGGTGCACCCGCCCAGAGATGGCAGCAGTACTCTATATGGGGCCAAACTTGCGACTTGTAAAGCAGCAATCTTTGCCACGGTGTAAAGTACCGCTTTGCTCCGTTGAGTACACCAAGTTTTTTTGAACGCCATGCGTCACCATGATCTCGAAACTGACCATCGTTAGAAATGTCAACACCAAGGATCCCAATGCTCTTGGAGATAGAGAGATGAGTGTTCTGGAATTGTGGACCAGAGTGAATGGGGTTTTCTCAGACGTGAACGCGCAGACTTGTGTCTGTGTAGGATTAAATCAGAACAAATTTTCCCGTACCCAGTCAGAGACCTTGGACGGAGTGGTCTGGATTTAATACACAAGTTCTCCACGCTTTTTCTCCACAACAGATCGAGGGATGCTTGTACGACCCGTGTCATTGATATGCAGTGAAAACAGCGTAGGAGACGGCACAGAGCCTTGATGTCCATTCTATCACAACAACTACTGTCAACTATGTATCGTATGCGTCTGCCGGACCAGCCACCCATTTGCACAAACCCTCAGGCACTCCATAAAATGGCAACTTCGATAGAAGACCCCGGTACCAGACCCGATCGAAAGCCTTCGCTATGTCCAGGTTACATACCAATGCGTCCCCGTGACTCTTAATGGCTAGTGCCCATCGGTGTGTGAGATACACTAGAAGGTCACCAGTCGAGCGACCGTGACAAAACCCATATTGACGGTCACTGACCAGGTCCTGTTTTTCTAGGTATCTTAGAAGCTGTGTGTTGATCACACGCTCCATCACCTTGAAGAGGAGGGAGGTAATAGTGATAGACCTATGATTTTATGGATCTGATCTTTCGCCCTTTTTGGGCACTGGGTGCACATTTTCATTCCTCCATGAAGACTGAAATTGTCTATTGAGGTAGGAAAAGGGGCATGAGTACCTACAGGACATAACTTAGGAGCATACTGTTTAAGCACCACTGCTTGTATACAGTCTGACCCACTCGACTTAGGAACGTCTAAAGAAAGCAACGCCCGCCGAACCTCCTGCTACCTTCTTACCGTACCACAGTATAGTAGGTGGTTGAGCACCTTCTTCGTTCATATTCGAGTTTGATGCAAAGAGACTGTCCAGTAGTTTGACTTTTTCTTTTGAACTATTGGCCAAGTCACCATCGGTCTTTCGCAGTGGTGGTAACGATAACTGGCAAAAAGTTCACTTCGGCAGCTTTAGCAAACGACCAGAAAGCACGACTCCCAGATTTTAAGTTGCTATCAAGTGCCACCATAACATGTTTTTTAATTGCACTCATTACATACGTGTTTTACATTTCAAAACAGTGTTTGAAAAGTTTGAAGTACTGATAGGCCTCTTTCAGAACGTTATGTGCAGGAAATGATACAGAGGGAGCTTATTGAGAAAAAGTCTGGAGCACTGGGGTCTTGCCTTCTCGGGAGTAAAATTTATGCTGAATTTTTTCGACGAGTTTGCAAACTCGTTATTTATTTATACCACTAAGTTGGCAAACCAGCTTACGGTCCGCCTGATGGTAAGCGGTTACCGTAGCCTATGGACGCTTGCAACACCGGGGGCATCACTCGCGCATTGCCGACCCTTCAAAAATCTTATTGCCTATTTTGCCGATGAATTGGAATTTAGCTCTGGTAGTTGCTTTGTTACTGAACCTCAAGGCAGCATTTAATTTGCATTTTAACTCAGAAATATTTAGAACCTTATTATTACGAGGCGTCCACGCCTCATATGCAGTTTGCTTCAGAATTTTAAGCTTCTCTGCAAGACCTATGAAACCACGGTATTAAACATTTTCATTCCAACAAGAATTTTCTCACACACACTATGATCATTTAGATAGAGATATACATTATAAGGTTTTTTTATGATTAAGTTAAAAAAAACTTTAAAGAAATGGGATTCACTCGTAAAGTCAGATTTTAAAACTGTTTCAGCCAGTTTTGAATAATGTGCACTTTTCTATCTTACTTACTAGTGAGTTAAGTCTGTCTACTTAAGCAGATTGAAACTTCAATATTTATCACGTAGAGACTCTCGATTCTTTGGATCCTTAGGGATTAAGTTCAATTTCCTCACTGTAGAACGAAATCGTAAATATATTTTGAGACTGTGGAGATTCAAAAATATACAAAATACATTGTTACCTATCTCAAAGTCTCACAGTATTTGTTTCTTGGGCCAATATTTGTGTGACTTATTCGTTTACTCTTTCTCTAAGTTCCTTTCTGCGGTTGTTTTCCTTCAAATAGAACTCGTATAATAACGACCACGGTGGTTAGCAACATGGCAATTAAAGTAGATTATCGGCGACTCCAAATCGCCTCTCCAGAATATCGTCGAGCAAGAAGATAAACTCGACGACTTATTGCACAATAACTAACAGTAATCGCGATTTTTAAAAATTAAATATTTCATGGAGACACGCACGCAACTTGCGACAAGAATTCTCGCAGTTGAATGTCAAAACCTTTTATCTTCATGCGACGAGTCGGCTTAACGAATAAGAGATTTTGAATCGGACACAACGACACATCGAAACATTACGTACTCGCAACCGTGCGTATACGAAATTTCGACTTCTTATGTCGATGTGTTACAAAAGCATTTTATTATTTTCCAGTTTGTAACTTGAAAATATGTCAAGCAGCGGAATCAATTTTAAAATCGAGCATAAAACTGCATTTTGGATAGGGCGTAGACTTAGTTAAATAAGAGGTCTCATAAGTGGCTTAAAAATTATTTTTTCAAATTCAAATGCTTTATTTTTTTAATGGATATTCTCACTTTATGCCATGCACTAGCTCGACAACGTCTGTCAATTTGCATTAAAACAGCTTTGGGCTATGGCTTAAGCATCCTTTCTCTACGGAACAGCCTGTGCGCCTATGGTGGGGACTAACAACGACTAACGCAACAGAACCTGAACATAGACTACGGTTGATTTTAGTTCGTGTTTGTAAATAGTGTCGGGGTATGGAACCTTTAGTGCGCGAATCCAACCCGCACTTGACCATTTTTTTCATCGTACTTCACGTGATACAATTGGTTCGAAGCGTACTATCTATCTTAAAAATTAAAAGTATCTACATAGTCTCCTGTAAGAGATTCCGTGGAGAGACAAAATCTTTTAGCGCGTCCTAAATAAAATCATAGGTGGGCGAAGCCGCGGTAGTCCTTACTTACCCTTAATTTTTTTATATTTAATTATATTGGAAAATTATATGGCATCCTCCTTGTAAAATTGCATCAAAAGCAATTAGTAAGGTGGCAGAAATATAAAGCTGTGCTAAATGGACTGGCAGAATAAAGCTATTTGACTACAAAACTTTTAGAAAATGATATTTCGTGACAAAAATATACCAACTCGTAAAATATTATTTAAAAAGTTATATATTAAAAGTCATAGCATAAAATGTTGAATTATGCAGTTTAAAGTGAACAAAGAAGAGGTCATAACTTTACCTCCTCTTTTCAGTTCAGGGTCTGGATCGTGTAAGATGGTTGTAATATCCACATCTCTTTACATGCTACTTTGAAGAATTATGACTCGGCAAAGTCCTTTATTGAAAATACCTTCACCAGCTTGAAATATTGCCATCTCGTGAAGAGGTAAAATTTCTAATTAGAAATTCCTTACTGAAACTTTATAACTTATGTTTTTATTCGGAATTACATTTCCAAATGAAAATTCTGTTCATTTAAAGATAGATAGTCATATTTATAATTGTTATAATTTTCCTAAAAATAAAGAAAAAAAAAATTATATTGCAAACAAAATTTGAACATTACACACAGCACCAAAATAAGCAAAGCTTATGCTTTAGATACCAGACAACGGATACAAATACTTACATATACATATTATACATAGAAAATACCTTTGTCTCAAGACAAATACAAATAACAAATGTTTGTCTTGTGCAGGAATCGAACCCTGTTTTTCGATTGTGTTCGATTACCCACTGAGCCACGGGGCCCATGAGAAGTAATATACAAAAATAATATTAAAAACGTGAACGTCCTTCAAAACGTTACCTTTATTGAAGGAGGTGTACTATTTAAGTATGAAATCAATATCTATTGTCATTATATATGTACTGTGACAATGTGTAATTTATTTTAGTATCTGTATAGGCTCATATTTTGTTAGCATTACCACAGACTATATAATCAAATTACGTATAGCGCACGTATACACCTCTAAACCGGACACAGAATCTATTTGCAATTTGTGTAAACAAAAATGACCTTGACGCGCGTCTTTCGCTTTGTTAGTCTATGCAACATATACATAAATGTGTATAATATTTCTCATCGTAAATTTGAAATTTTGTAGATTTAAGGTTTAATCAGTGTCGTGATTTGAAAACTAGTTAAAGAATGTGACAATAAAAGTAATCATGTAAGTATTTTAATTATTAATGATTAAATTACCAGAAAAAATTAACATTAAGTAAGTTAGGTTATGTTTACAACATTTGCATATAGATTTTGAGTCAGGTTTAGATATACTTTACTGTATTATAATTGCTAAAGTCAGTTTATACTCGCAGCCTGTATCTTTTGCACCTTTTATGTGTAGGTAGACGAATAAAAAAACCGTTTCACACGACGTTTTTAAGCGCACTTTTTTTTTGATTAGAAGAAAATGTTTGTTATAAAACCCATAACGCGCCATAATATAGTTACATTATTAACAATAACGTAAGGAGAGTAGATATTATAGAGACAGACTGTTACTTATTTCGTGACGTTATTGAAGTAGCAGTTACAAAAAAAATTGTCTCGAATCGGTTTTGCAATGCGACACATCGTTTCCTCTGAACAATAAAATTTATTTGAAAATGTGGTTAAGTTGCATAGTATAAACATGTAATAGCAGGTCAGGTTTGACTGTAAAGCTCTCACATCGGAGCCCATTCGATTTCACGGTTCTGTAATTTCGTATAACATTATTTCAACACGAAATAAATAATCTAATGAAAATAAGTTTTTTTTTGTAATAAAGTATTTTTTTAGATAATTCAGATAGACTTTATTTTAAATCTTCACCGTGTTTCTGTACCATAAAAGGAAAAAAGGAACCTTTGTAGGATCAGTTTGTTTTCCGTCTGTCTGTCTGTCAAGACCCTTTTACTTAAGAACGCTTGGAGGTATCTAGTTTAAATTAATATCAAATACCTTTATTTACTCAAACTTGTAAAAAAATAAAGTTTCTAAGTCAATGCAATAAAAAAATATGCCCAAAATACTTTAATTTTGGTCGCATATTGTGACACAAATAAATGATAACATAAAGGGTACTCTCTATTGACCTAGAATCACAAACCTTGGCAAGAAGCAAGATGTTACATCACAAATATATGAAAAAATCTAAAAACTGATCATAAACCTGTGAAACTTGATTGAAAAACTATCTACATATAATCAGTTTATAGAATCAGTTTGAACGGAACCCTCGGTGCGTGAGCCAGACTCGAACTTGGCTGGTTTATTTTGGCACACTTGTCCTGATTCATTTACTGCCACGGATGCCTATTTATTAACAACAACAACAACAACTTTGTGTTTTAAATACAACAATTTCAATTTTTTTTTACTATACCGCTAATGTGGCAAACAAGTTTACGCTCCGCCCCATGCTCAGCAGTCACCGTAGCCTATGGACATTCGCAACAGGGTCATGACCGGCGCATTGCTGACCCTTTGAAATAATATCTTATTCATTACTAAAGAGCTTTCATACAGGTTAAGAGTATTCTTGACTTCGCCTATTCTGAGTACAGGCTTAGTTTCATCAATATACCTTAGACGAGCTCCACCTCTACCGACCCTTTAATTTTTTCACCGTAGCCTATGGACATTCGCAACAGGGTCATGACCGGCGCATTGCTGACCCTTTGAAATAATATCTTATTCATTACTAAAGAGCTTTCATATACAGGTTAAGAGTATTCTTGACTTCGCCTATTCTGAGTACAGGCTTAGTTTGATCAATATACCTTAGACGAGCTCCACCGCTACCGACCCTTTAATTTTTTCACCGTAGCCTATGGACATTCGCAACAGGGTCATGACCGGCGCATTGCTGACCCTTTGAAATAATATTTTATTCATTACTAAAGAGCTTTCATATACAGGTTAAGAGTATTCTTGACTTCGCCTATTCTGAGTACAGGCTTAGTTTGATCAATATACCTTAGACGAGCTCCACCTCTACCGACCCTTTAATTTTTTCACCGTAGCCTATGGACATTCGCAACAGGGTCATGATCGGCGCATTGCTGACCCTTTGAAATAATATCTTATTCATAACTAAAGAGCTTTTATATACAGGTTAAGAGTATTCTTGACTTCGCCTATTCTGAGTACAGGCTTAGTTTGATCAATTTTTTTTTTTTTTTTTTTTTTATACCACTAATGTGGCAAACAAGCTTACGGCACGCCTGATGGTAAGCGGTCACCGTAGCCTATGGACGCTTGCAACACCAGGGGTATCACTTGCGCGTTGCCGACCCTTCAGAAATCCAATAACTTCTTTCTTGAAGAACTCCATACTGTAGTCCTTGCAGAAAACCTTGGCAGGGAGCTCATTCCACAACTTAAGCGTTCGCGGGAGGAAGTTTCTCTGAAACCGCACTGTACGCGACCATTTAGGTTCTAAAGTGTGAGAATGAATTCCCTGCCGATGGCGAGCGGTGCGATGGTAGAAAGTAGCCGTGGGCATCATTTCGAACAATTCCTCAGAATACAACCCATTGTACAAGCGGTAGAACACACACAGTGAGGCAAAGTCTCTCCTCAGACTTAAGGGCTCGATACCGCAAGTGAGTTTGGAATCGTCGACAATTCTCACAGCCCGTCGTTGAACCGAGTCAAAAGGGCCAAGCTGGTATCCGGGTGCACCTGCCCAGAGATGGCAGCAGTACTCCATATGGGGCCGAACCTGCGACTTGTAAAGTAACAACCTTTGCCCCGACGTGAAGTACTGCTTCGCTCTGTTGAGTACACCAAGTTTTTTGGACGCCAGCTTTACCTTATCTTGTAAATGATCTCGGAACTGAACATCGCTGGAGATGTCGACACCAAGGATCCCAATGCTTTTGGAGATGGAGAGGGGAGTGTTCTGGAATTGTGGGATTACAGTGAATGGAGTTTTCTTAGCGGTGAACGCGCACACTTGTGTCTCTGTAGGGTTGAATCGGACCAAGTTTACCCGTCCCCAATCAGAGACCTGGGACAGTGTGGTCTCGATTTGAGACACAAGTTCTCCGCGGTTTTCCTCCACAACGGAACGAGGGATGTTTGCACGACCCGTGTAAAAAGCGTCTCCAGTACTGTCATCTGCATAGCAATGTATATTGTTGATGTCCAACATGTCATTGATATGCAGTAGAAACAGCGTAGGAGACAGCACAGAGCCTTGCGGGACACCAGCATTAATGTCCATGCTATCAGAGCAACTACCGTCAACTACGGTTCGTATGCGTCTACCGGACAAAAAGCTAGCCACCCATTTGCACAAACCCTCGGGCACTCCGTAAGATGGCAACTTCGATAGAAGACCGCGGTGCCAGACCCGATCGAACGCCTTCGCTATGTCCAGGCTGCATGCCAATGCCTCCCCCTGACTCTCAATGGCTAGTGCCCATCGGTAAAATATACCTTAGACGAGCTCCACCTCTACCGACCCTTTAATTTTTTCACCGTAGCCTATGGACATTCGCAACAGGGTCATGACCGGCGCTTTGCTGACCCTTTGAAATAATATCTTATTCATTACTAAAGAGCTTTCATATACAGGTTAAGAGTATTCTTGACTTCGCCTATTCTGAGTACAGGCTTAGTTTGATCAATATACCTTAGACGAGCTCCACCTCTACCGACCCTTTAATTTTTGCCTTATATTTCGGGTATCTTCTCTCATTCTTTTTCTCAACATTCCAACCTACCTTTAAGTAAATTTTGAAATCTGTGTTACTTCATCTTCTTTTACTCTGGATCGTCCCTGTATTACACTAATTCTTATTATGTCATTTAGAATCACGCTACATACTCTTTTCAATGCTCTCATTTGCACAACATTAATTCTACTTACAGACTTCGTTTTACCCCATCATACAACAGTGTTGGAACTATTGGAACCACTCTCATTGGTCATAATAAATAATAATACCTAATTTTGTGGTTCACTCCCCTTGCAATGTAAATTGACGCACTTGTTCCACATTCTTTCTTTCAACTATAACAGTTTTATTTCTGGTAAAAACCATTTAATAACAACTTTTAATAACTATCATCTCATTTACATTTACGTTAATCCCATACATTTTCAGTGATTGATATACAATCGTTACCATTTTTTGTATAATATAATAATTATTAATAAATAAAAACGAAATAAATAGTAACACTTTTAATAGCTCATGATTATTAGTTGATGTAAGAATTTTAAATTTGATTATTGTAATGTATTAAAATTTATTGTTTTAAAATATATTTGATATTTATTGTTAAAAAACTTTGTTTTGTATTTGATCATAATTAATTTCGCAGACGTTTTAAAAAAAAAAAAAAACACTTCGACAACTTGTGTCATTCATATCATGTAGCAAAAAATGGAATCAGAACCATTTTAACAGACATGTCAAAAGCTTATTAATGTGCCACTTAAGAATTTCAATCAATTTTAGCTTTTCACGGGTTGAGGTCGTTTTTACCTGAGATAGGAATTTTCAATAAAAGTATTTTTCCAATCAAAAACTCTTTAGAGATGAAGATCGAGACAAGTTACTTAAACATAATATTCACTGTCAAAATAGTATGTCTAACTAAAATAAAGTTTGACGTGTGTTAACACCGCACGCTACATTAGTAAAATGCATCCCTCGATGCAAGTACATAAATTAGTTTGCTTTAATTGATTTGTCTAAGCCAGTGTATTAAGTATTAAAGTAGAGAAATACTTACTATAAGAAGTAAGCAAAATGTGTTGTCAAGTTCAATAATTAAGTACAGTATCTTGTTTTCAATCAGAAATCAAGAGTCATGAACAGTCATGATTTGTCATTTGAGGCAATGCAATCTCTTAGGTACACGATAGGTGTCGAGTCGCTCTGAACGACATCCCACGAAAAAGTGGATTTTTTACCTTCTATTCTTTCTAAATGATTCTAAATGAATAGTGTCAAATGTTAGGTAAAATTAGCCATAATTCTCTGTCACTCGTATGCGAAAAACGGAAAAAGGAATATGATAGGGATAACGCTATGGGTGAAACAAGGATAGCCCTTTACACTCTTGCAGTCACTAGGCTCTTGTAATGTACTTGGTGCAGTTGCTATATCCAGAACCCACATTTTTTTCCCCCTCATGACCGTTTAAGTACCGTTGCGATAGGTATTGTAGCTAAGGCGCAAAACGGTGGTTAAAGTTTTAACTTAACACGCTTATATCTAAGCAACCCCAGTACCTAGAACAACGATAAAGGTGTCACACGATAGGTCTTACGGGAGCCTATTAGGTAATTAGATTTTGTATAGAAATAACATGAAACCCTGAGATACGAGAGCGTAAAAATAAACTAAAACACAGAAAAAGTTTCGTTGAACACGTAGGAGTTTAGGTACTACGTAATGGAAATTAGTACAATGTCTATAGCTCTCCTAGGAAAGTAGAAAACGCTGAGAGCTGGATTGTCAGTTTTTTCTTTATAGTGGCTTAACCAAGAAGATTCGTGTATACCATTCTACACCATAAGATGCGTCTTTAAAAGCTCTATCCTGGGACATAAAAAGCATCACTATAGCTTGTACCGTTTGGCTAAAAAACGTAAGAACATAAAAAGAAGTTATTTTATAGTCAAGCCACGGCTGGTGCGAGTGTGATAGCAATATCCGATAGCGACCCCAAACGTAACCAGCTGTTTATAGCTACGCAGTTATACCTACACTCTTGGTGTAAGTTTATATGTATGACTATATACTATTTTTACTTAAGTTTCTGTACTGGCCAGATTTTGGATCACCACTGTAAGTACAATGACTTAAGTACCAAATCTAGAAGGTTCCATGGACCAAACTCTCCCTCTGATGGGGTTTTTATTTTTTATATAAATATACCTAGATCGAAATTTGTTTTGAGTTCAGTCATTCGAGAAATTTTAAGAAGTATCCATCAGGTACTAATGTATAATGTTTAAAGTGAAATAATGTAAATATGTGTTAGATTTTAAGTTAGAAGCATAAGTAAAATAAAATCATTCTGTTGTGTGCAAATACGCGTTTTCCTCATATCTCAAGCATCTCAGAAGAAACTCGTTGTCACGGGCAAACCTTGTGCCACAGACAATCAAAGGGTCTGTCCGCACAGCGTGTAAAAAAGTCAGTCCGTCTAAATTTGATAATTGTAGTCACAGAATAAATACTTAGATTAAGTGGCATAAACACTATTTTATATTGCTTTCCGTCTTTTCAGATTTCACTGTGCTAAAAATCAAGGAATCCTGTTTTTGCTTCGTTGTGACATGAAGAAATAGTGGCCCTTTTACTTTACGCCGTAAGGGTGGACTGATATTTGTCACATATATTGCTGAAGGGACAGAGGAGGACAAAGAATTGTATTGTCTCAATCAAGAGTTCCCACGGAAGTGTTTCTGCAGATTAAACCGCGGGGCACTTCCAGTTTCAAAAAAAGTGCTATGTTCGATATTGGATTAAACCACAAAAAATGCCATTATTATGTGAAATATTTTCCTTTTTATTTTTACAAAAAATCTTGCATGATTTTTTTTATATTTCTGATGTTCAGAAGACTTAATTTCAATTAGGTAAAACGCGAGTAATTAGCGAGCGACGCTTTCCTTCCGTGTTATCGTCGTTACGATTTTCCTGTTTTCAGTTTTTGTGAACTGATACAAAAGCAACACAGCCCTAGACTAGGTACATTCCGAATAATTATGAATAATTTATTTATTTATTTTTAACTTCTCCTTGAGATGAAGTTACTTAATTTAAATAAGTTCGGAACTTGAAATTGCTAAATGTGTGCTTTGAGATCTAAGGCATCATTTGCGACTATTTTTTTGATGAAACGACTTTAAGCTATAATGCATGCCATATGCAATCTAAAAAAACAATAGGCAATATGAATATCACCAGAATTTGGGTTTTTTTTTTCTTAAATCAATCTATTAACATTGTAAGTCTTGTTTATTGATTCATGTATTTATTAGTTGATTGGACACACGCAATAAAACAGTACTGTAATTAGTTTGTAAAGCTAATTGTAGTTAATTCGATTGTCGATTCGAAAGTTTTTCGATTTTTGAATTTGAATTTAAAAATTTGAAGCTTAGACTAATTTACTATATATATTTATGGCTCAGACGAGGAGTATTTTGCCACAAGTTGCGACACGGAGATTTATATGAACTTTTGGGACCTTAGATCTCGGAAACTAAAAATTGTACAGCAAGGTGAGGGATATCATCTTAAACTTAATTTTCTCTGACTTGTACAAGATACCCGAGAAATTGGCTACGTCTGTAGTAGATAGAATATGGGAAGGCAAAGCGTAGGAAGCCTTCCAGCCCGGTGCACTGACGACCTTAAAAAGGTGACCGGTGGATGCAGAAGGTAGAGGGACCGGAAGAAATGGCGCGCCGCTTACGACCAGCAGTGTACCAACATACGCTGATATGATAAATAAGTACCTTCAAGATCACTTACGCGTCCCGAAAGAAGTTCCTTCTCACTCGAGGCAGTATATAACCTATCGCAACTGATGTCAAGTAATAGCTCTACCGCATTATTTTCTTCTTATTTTTAAGGAGTTCATTTTTGTATTCTTTTTTATGACTTCAATGGTCTTATGTTACTTTTGTAAAATGAGTTTTTAAGACAAACATCCTTGACTCGCATAAAACTAACAACAGTTATAATTTTCATCATTACCTCAACGAATAATTTAAAGACCCTTAATAACAATAATCATTAACGTTAAATATCCATTAATGCTTCGTTGTAGGCGTGACCAAATAATACCTTACTATCCATTCCATCATAGTGAATATCAATTGAATATCATTTAATGACTCACCAAAAGCGCTTTCAGCGTTATTAAGTAAGGAAAATTGTAGATCCTTCATGGTCACACTTACTGAAACTTTGCAAGCTATATTCTGATATATTTTCGAGCAAATAAAGGTAAATATATTAAACTAACAAATAAAGAAAATAGTTTTGTTATAAAAAAAGTGTGTGCTTACGTCAAAGCGTACCAAGAATGGTGGCTGCGTTTACCGTCCGTATCGAGATTCTTTGAGCAAAAAATGAGCCAGCTCTTTGGTATCTAGAAGGAACTTTAAAGGTGAGGCATAGGATTATATAGGAATCATTTAAGCTCTTTTGGACGCAAGGTAAGAATTCATTGCGTTCCACGTTGTTGAAGATTTATCAATGTTGCCATGTAAAAAATGATAGGAACTCATATTATGATTAGCTTCATATTTAATCGATTTTTTTATAGCTAATAGTGTTTTAAAATAATCTCAATTATAATGATTTTGAAAAGGTGATTTCGAATCTAAAATCTAGTGTGTTGAAGACGTCAAATCGTACTAATGTAAGCTACCAAAGTCATGAGAAAGGTAAAAAAAGAACATGGGACTTAGTTTTAGATCGGAAGCTTTTACATTGATTTTACACTTTCACTATTACTTATTTTGCGCCCGTAATTTTATTGATTGTACAAATTGTTTAGCTGATAAACCCTGTGGACCAAGCCTTTTTTTGAATATTGACTACGTGAAAAATAAAAAGCAGATCTTACTTATGTAATAAGTACCATTGTTTTTTAAATAAACATTATACCCTTCAGAAGTTTTACTAACATGTACTTTTGTAAGTAAGTCATCGTCAAGGAAGGTAGAAATTATGAAGTGGTACGAAACCCTGTTAAAAGTAGAAAAGGATGCTATTAATAAAATTGTACTGACGGCTTGCAGTACAAGTAACCATGTTTACTCCATACTTACATGTTTTATTGCTCTCATTATGTAGGTGGTAGCTATTATTACGATATATTTAAAAAAAATTAAAAACCGGATGGCGAAAAAATAATTTTCAATTTTTAAAAGTTGTGTACTTATAGTTTTTTTTATAAAAGCGAAAGTAAGTTTTTTTTTGTCCATTCTTGACATCGAAACGGAGCGGAGCATCTTATTGAGCTGAAATTTGGCATAGAGATAATTGAAGAGACGGAAAAGGACATAGCAGCCTATGTCCTATTTTATCCTAGAAAATTTAAAAGTTCCAGCGGGAATAACTATAACCGAATTGTAACTGAACGAACTCTAGCTACAATTATGGCTTGCTATAGTAAACTTTCTTAATTTGATCATGAAGTCACCGTAGAAATCTGACGCTGATAATCAAATTTATCGTGGACGGAGCCGCTGGCAAAAGTAACGCATACGTACACGCACACCACACACATAAACACACACTCGCTTAAAATTTAAAAGTTATAAATGTCATCAAACGCATGCCGCGTTAAAAGTCCTACAAATCAAAAGCTGCCCATACTGTCCCATTTAAGAGAATGACCCTTTATATGACTTAATAACATAAAGATAAATTTCTGATCTCGCTAGGGCGTCATCGTGAGTAACTAAAAGATACACACATTCAATATTAAAACATCACATAACATTCTTAAATCTATAAATCAGCAATTGTATATATATACATGAAATTACGGGTGTAAATTTGCACAGCTGTAAATGTATTTTTTCCAAAATTATGTAGGAATAGATTAAAAGTAAAAAAAGGATTAAATAAATAAATAAATACTTTTAAGAAATTACACACAGTGCCGTCTGGCCCCAAAGTAAGCGAAGCTTGTGTTATGGATACCAGACAACAGATACTAATACATATTTTTTTGTAAATACATACATATGCATAACTACACCCAGACTCAAGACAAACACAAATGTTTATATAATGACATAAATGTTTGTCTAGTGCGGGAATTGAACCCATATACTCTGCACAGCTGGCCACACTACCAACTAGGGTGCGAGGGAGGAAGAGGGAGAGAGGGTAGGATTTAGTATAATTATGCAGTTGGTGTTCGGTAGTTACCAGCGGGTCTCAGGTGGCTTAAATTACAGCATTTATTACACGTTTTCGCGAAACTGCATCGATATTTCATGTCTGCACGCTGCCGTTCTCCTCTTTACTGTCTGTTTATTTAAAATTTTACCCGCTGTGCGATTGTCTAACTCCAATGGTGATTATCCAAATTCTAAAAAAGTCGGTGGTGACCGAGGGGTTTAAATTTCACTTCAAGTCTCAAGTGGCGGAGGTTCGAACCTCGGGGTCGGCGTGGACCAATAAGTCTTTTCTTAATTTCTCTAGTAAACTAATTTATTTATTTACTGGATTTGGAAGGAAAACATCGTATGGAAACCTGCATAAGTCAAAATAAAAAAAGACGTATGTGAAGTCCACAATCCACACTGGACGCGCGTTTGGACTATGGCCCAAATTACCCTCGCTTATGAGGGTAGTCCGTGCCGCCAATAATGGGGACGTATGAAGGCTGGCGAGAAGGAGAATATCCAAATAACCATTGTCGGGCCCTTGGGTGTAGTGTACCATTTAATTGCGCCTGACAATGGTATACTAGTAATGGGTTTTAAGACTTTTACCATTGAAGCTAGAAAATTAACATCAATGATGACCTAATTTCTTTTAAGGTTTACTTTCGCATTTTTCTGGGTAGTGCCGAATTTGTCAAAGCTGCCATTCTAAAATAACATTTGAATTTTTCGCCCAAAGTTATTTAATTTCTATTTAAAATTTGACTGACCGTGTTTTTTTAGTTAAAATCTATCAAAAATAATTTAAGAATAAGTACTCAAATTAAGAAAGTATATCTAACTAATTGGTTTTTAATTTCATTTCAGTTGAATATAATTTATATATAGTCAATATAATATTTAAAATACTTAAAAATACGTAGCTCATTCAAAATTAATGATTTTTGTTTTTGGTTTGATTTTAATGTTACACTTATACCTACTTATTTAACCTCTGAAAAGATACTAATTACTGCGTTAACATAATATTGATATTGAAATCATTAGGAGCCTATAGGCGAGTGTTTACCGAAACAAACATATTAAACTAGCCAAGCCACTGAGTAAGGTTAAACTAACTTGTACATTAAAACTTTTGCTGTTTTTTACTATCAAAGTACTTAAAATAATAGAATTTTAAATGCATTATTATTTACGATCAGTTTACTCAAATATTGTCAATTAAAACAACACAAATATGCATTTGCTTAAAATGTTTTATTTGTAGCCTAATAATAATAAATGATATTTTATTAATAAACTAAGTGTGGGTGAGTTTTGTTTTATGATAATTTAATTTGTTTTTTTTTTTTTTATAGTATAATAAAAAACATACATATTACATAAGGTACATAAAGAAAAACTGTACATAATGGGTACGTATTGCTAGAAATTACTACCGTACCGTACCGTAGTATCTCAGAAAGAACAGTTTTCAAAATAAGTGAAGAAGGCTACTACATCAAATTAAAAGTGATTACATAAGTATTTTTATATATGTATATATGTTTTAATAATTAGGAATGTTTTGTTAATTAAGCCAATCCTTTTATTTTTAATTCTGATATATCGGTATGTTTTAGCTGTTTTTTTCAAGCTTGTATTGACTCTATAGTATTTTCAAGGCAAACAATTTTTAAACGTTTTAATACATCATAAACTCACATGAGTTTCGATTAAAGGAAAAAATGTTTATAAACACTTATTGTTATTATAATTACTGAAAGGAAATTATATTTTTTTTTTTCGTATTATTAGTTGGGTTGGAGGTTATATAGCCTGAACATTATTGGAAAAAGCATTTAAGGTGTGATTGTTGTGTTTGATTTCCCTCGGGATTTACGAGTTTCCTCCAGCCATTCTCAAATTATCCATTCTTCAAAAACCTACAGTTTAGTTTATAGTACATAAATATTGTTAAATTCATTGTATAGGTACATTCATTTTAGGAGAGTTTTTTGTAATTCAAATTATTTTGTGATATCTTTTAAAATAAAATATTACAACCATGCAAATTTTTGAAAAACATTTTCTGTTTCGCAATAGAGACAACTGCACCTCGGGCTGATTTTAATCATCGAAATCGGGGTATCATATTCCCCACTTTCCTCTTCCCAATCTCAACCAAATTTAATAGGAATAATAATACTTGAAACTTTCTTTTATTTATTTATTTCCTTAGAAATTACTTAAAGTATTCGTTCAGCACATAAGTCTGAAGATTTTAGCTCACTGAAAGCAGAAATACTGCAGATAACTAAATAAAACAGACCATTAAATATATTTTAAGAATTTCTTTAATTAATATAACAAACTGTATATTCATATTATATGCATGATAATGCAAATCCATCTACAAAGTTTCTTCTTGAGGTAATTGAAAACTACTATCTGAAATGCAGGCGATACAAAATTTACATAATACCCTGCCTGCGATGAGCTTTATATATATCAAAGCTTCAGATACAGTATTCTTATATGCAATGACACGGTATTATAGTTTATTTCGATACACCGACACCGTTTGAACCTAATCCAATCAAAGTTCATAACAAAATTGCTTTGCATTTCCACAAAACCGTATCATTTTCGTTATTTCTAAAACATTGGCTTAAAAACTACTAGTTTTTATACAGAGGTTTGTTAGTAGAGTCATTTTAAAAACCTGTTAATTTATCTTTTTTGGGCATATACATTAATATAAACCAACAAAACATTCATTTCTACAAAAAAATATATTATTTAATGTATTTTGCATTTAAAGATGCATTAATATTTGACCACCATGAACGGTAAAAGGTAAAATGTGACCTTATACAGACCTGCAATACACAGACTGCGTTCGATATTTGGTGTTCCAACATTTTTGTGAGGCTGCTACACAGTGCTACAGTCACCCGAGCACGTAGTGCAACAAACTTTTCTGGCCTTCTGACATTGGGTGTTTGGTCGCTAGTGTCGTTGTAAGTTCACGCCATTTCAATGTGGCGACTGTAGTTTTGATATTTGATCGCCGAGACACATAAGTTTGTTTCAATATACATTCTCTTTGAACTCGAGAATATGCAAACGTCAATTTGACATTTATGACATCAAACCGTATGGACGGCTTTTGTAACCCAGGTTAATCTAGACGGGTAAGTGTCAGAACGCTTTAAAGGCCGTAAGTTAGGAGGGGGCATTAAACCACACAAATTATGCATTATAAACAATGATAATTTATACGCAAAATTTTATCATAGTAAGGAAATTTTCTTTATAGAAAACAAAACACAAAACTTTTAAACTTTAAACAAACACAACTACAATTAAATTAAGTTTTTTCTGTCGAGAAAATTTAAGTGCAATACCTGTGTTTTTTACGCAACTGGGCCTGCAGGAGGGATATGTTTTTCGAGTGGATGTATGTATGTATGTATGTAATGTTATAATATATAATGGACTACAGTATGGGGTTCATCAAGAAAGAAGTAATTGGATTTTTTAAGCGTCGGTAACGCGCGAGTGATACCCCTGGTGTTACAAGCGTCCATAGGCCACGGTGACCGCTTACCATCAGGCGGACCGTGTGCTTGTTTGCCACCTTAGTGGTATAAAAAAAAAAACTGTATTTATGAATTAAATATTCATTTGGTACGCTCTATAGCCTAAACGACTTTATGGAATTTAGAGAGGCGTCGTTAAATTTGTCTTAATTGTGAGAGTGACACTGGGTGCATAAAATTCTTAAAAAATCTAAATGGCGGATTTTATGCGCTTCAATGTGCGGGCCAAAAAATTAAATAAATTGGACTTGATTCACTCACTGAAAGTCAATTCTGCTATGGGAAATTTACTTTTATACCACATTTTTACCCCTCTTCTGAAATTTTTCTCTTCTGTGAATCCATTTTTTCTTGACTTTTTCTTCAGACAATTCTTTATAGAGTTGTTGGGGTGTCGCTAGTGTTTATGTACGAGTATGTATATTTTGGAATGAGTTGAAAGGATACAAAATAAGATAGTTTTATTCACATAAACCTATTTGCGTATGATTTGCATATATTTTCCTTTACCACCAATTTATCTATATAGATCATATGACCTACATAAATTGGTAGTAAAGGAAAATTTTGCATATATTTTCCTTTTCCACAAATGTATCTAGATAGATCATGTGACCTAGATAAATTGGTAGTAAAGGAAAATATATGCAAATCGTACACAAATAGGTTTTATCTCTCGAAAACCTTGAACGTACGTGTATACATTTTTCTGTCGAAATCAGAATTCTGCGCAGAGTCTGGTTTACTCGAGAATGTTTGCAATAAGCTCCCTGGCAGACGTGCCCTTTCCGTTACTGACATCCCCCGTCGCATCGCTCACTTGCACTATGACTTCGTTTTCCGTTAGTGTTTATTCTGACTCTTTTCTTTTTGGTCGGCTCCTAAGAGAAGTATCGTGATGTTAAATAGCCTATAGCCTTCTTCCAAAATTGAGCTATCAAACTAAAAAGGGCAAACTCTATGAGTTTTAATATAACTTTATTATATAAGTATAAATATAGATTCAATATCATATTTCAATTACATATTTTGGGGTTACTACACCATATTTTTTAAGTATCTATATACCTACCATTGAGTCATAAACGAAGAAAGATTATTTCTATGTATGTATATTTATATTGTGTTTCTAACTTCTATGAACATTGTGTGTTTATAAGATTGATGTACTAGGACTTTTTAAGTCACTATGAGTTATATATCGTTGGAAAGACACAAAAAACTTTTGTATTTAAACCAAGTTGATCGAGTTACCTGTATTATGTAGATAAGGGCACAGGTGCTTCTTATGAGTTTTGTTCATGGGACGGTACCTACATCAACTTTGTAAGACAAGAAAACCTTTTTATTGTGACCTATTTTTTTAAGAAAAACTATTACAAACAGAACTTCTTAAGAGTATAAGTAAATTCAATTTGACTGAATAAATTTAGGCTCGGGTTGGGGCTTAGGTAAAGTTTGAGACTCTAACTCTAAGCTAACTTTTCTTGTAAAGGTATATTGAATGTTTATTGAAATTATTGTTATATAATCATCTTTAGATAGGTTTATTTCTTCATATCAGAGACAAATAGGTACCTATAATACAGATATTGAAAACAAACATCACTCTTAATTAATACCTACCTAATTGACATTTAACAATAATTGAAATTAATAAATATAGAAATTTCAATTGGGAAGATGGGTTTAAATTGTCGTATATGTGGAATCGAGTGTTAGGATTATTAAAAAAAAAGTCATTAATTAGTACATTTCGAGTGAGTTCTAATAGTTCCGTAACAAAACGAAAAAGAAAGAGGGTAGATAGATATGTTTGTCCATAGACTTTGTACAAACTCGCAAGTACACCCGCGATTATGGTGCTTACAACAGCACCGAAATGTCGGGAGCTTATTTCCTCGGCTAATCTCGGTAAAAACCCCGTTAAATAGTACTTTCGGTTATTTGAATTTTCCTATTTGACGATATCCCACGCGATATGGGTTCCCTAATAAGAATAAGCTGTGTTGCAAGAAAATAGATTATTCCTTAAATACATGATACAGTTAAACGTGTATTACTTAAATGATACAGTTAAACGTGTATTACTTAAATGATACAGTAAAACGTGTATTACTTAAATGGGGGTTACTTTTCGTTATCATATTGTCATCACAGTAAAACGAGTAACTACTGTGTAAGATAAATTATAAGAAAAGTTTAGTTACTTATTATTATATTATTTATTTGAATATGTGATTTCGGAGTTTTGCGTTTGTGGTTCCAAAAGAACTTCTGAGGCTACATTATTATGTAGTAGCTAGTTAGACTGTCAGTGCTGAATACAAAATTGTTAGACACATAGAAAATACCCATATTCAAGAAAAACACAAACGGTCATCACATAAATGTGTTTACTGTGTGGGGATCGAACCCGTGCCCCAAAAAAAATGTCTACACTAAGTTTTACCGTGCCACTCGGAGAGGATAGCTATGTTCAATGAAAATATTCTATATTGGAAAATGTGTTTCAACAATCACTGTGCCAAAGAATTGGTTCAAGCAAACAAACAGACTTTCACAAATATATTTAAAATTGTGTAAGATAATGATTCGTATTAAACTTCTACTAAAACAATTGCAGGCGTGACCAACAGTAAGTACCAACCAAAGTATTTGCTTAATAACAGTGAATGTCAATCGAGCGTCGTTTGATGACTCGTCAAAAGCGCTTCCTGCGTTATTAAGTGCAGGAAATTGTAAATCTTCCATCGACACACCTGCTAAAAGCTATTTGCATTTGATTCGTTCGCTTTACGAACCAGCTCATAATTTCGTTCAAAGCTTCGCACATCGTTACAGCCCATGATACGTAAGTAAAGATACGGTACCTTCATATTGTTTGAAATCTAAATTTGATCCGCTATTACCTATACGTACTTACCTTATAATAAATAGATAATACGGAACGTGTGAACAGAAGTTGATAGCTATATTTTTACCTCGCTCGCTGCTGACATGTAACTGAAACAAATTAGGACAATTGTCTTAATCTCGCTGCCTGAATTTTTGCGTGCTAGGACGATATCTACCTCTTATCATTGGTTACAACACAGGGCTCGTAACAATTTGGAAATAAAGTTATCGGTTTTTAGAGAAGACTTCATTTCTTTTGTTTGATATTTCTGCAGAACATTATAAATAAGCAAAAACTACTGCAAGAGGGAAAATTAAATAAGTATATATTTTTGTTTACAAAATTCTAAAATCTAACACATCAACCTGACTATGGAAAAAGATCTAACTGAAAACGTATGCTTATAAGCATGTTTCGTGCGTAACATTTTTATTTGCTGATAAAAACAGCTGTAACATACAGATGGTAACCAAAGTTGAATAATAAGGATTTCATTTCACCATTTACCGTACGGAACCCTTATAAAGGAAAGTCAAAGAAAGTTCTCAGCTTTCGTGTATTCATATCCGAATTTTAGTTTTGGAACTTGTTTTTAGTAGCCAATCGTGTTTCAAAAGTTGCTCTATGTAAAGTGCAACTAACTTTTAACCTAGAGTGTTTGGTCCCTAGTGTCATTGTAAGTACAGACCGTTTCAATATGGTGACTGTAGTTTTGATTTTATTTTTTGGTTGGAAATAATGCTTGCACTATACACACGGACACATAAACGTATACCGTGGCAAATTCGGAGAATTTCATCCAAACATTTATAATAAAAACAATCCGCACTGTACTACATGCATGGCTGTGACGTAGTAAAAATGTTTGTACTTTATACATGCATGGCTGTAACGTAGCATTGTTGTGACGTAAAAATAGTGGGGCACTTTTTTCAGTCTAGCTCCACTCGCCCAATCATAACGTGTCACAAGGATCTCTATTTTCTAAATTAAATTATTCAGATTTTTTTACACCCTGATATCAAAAAATAAATAGATCAAAACCGTTTTTTTTATGTACGCATAATACATGTTTATTTTTATTTTTTTATAATATATTTTTATTTTTTATTTATAAACACGATTACCTATTTAAAGTTTATTTTTTGTATATACACTATGATAAATAATATATATTAAATAAAATTGTCATTTATTAAAATAAATATCATTCTTACTTATTCTTTGTAATATATTTCTCTGAATGTATTGTTTCAACGATAATAAACATTCGCTCATGCTCAAATTGTATGTCTCCAGTCTCCATGTATACGAATGTGTGTAACGTGTGACGTCGACGACGCGGAAGGAAAGCGCCAGTAATTACTCGCATTTTGCTTGGAGGAAAATTCACCAACATTATACGAGTGAGCATTTTCACATTAGAAATGAAGTTATGAACTAAATAAACTTTTATAAAGGACAAGTTACCTTTTAAAATATAAACCTAAACAAAAATAAAACTATTTCAATAATAAAGGGATAACAATATAATTTTTTTTTATTTATAAATATTTTTAGGAATAGATTAGATTAGAGCGCATAGATTAGAACATTTTTCAATACATCTCCAATAAAATAAAAAAAAATGCAAAACGAAACAAAGCTCTTTGTTATGATATTCCTCTTATAGAAACAAAACAATTGCCACATGCATACGTATTACAGAGCATTACTTGAGAACGACTCGACCGATTTGACTAAATTATTTATAGTTGTGCTCGTAATTATCAGGATAAGGTTTGTATAAAATATTTTGTTTTGGAAAATCCACTTGAAAAATTGGTGACTCACCCGTCTGAGCAGCTAGTTTATAATACATTTTGATTTTTTTATTTTACATTCCTGTGACCGTATTGGGACAGTGCACTAGACCGAGAATTCAGTAATGTACATTATTTGCATAGATTCACGGCCCGCGAGAAGTAAGACCTACTTGCATACATTTTTCTCACGAACTGGCGTACTTCTGATGCCTGATTCTCGTACTGATAGAGATAATCTAGAATTCGAGATATGTTTAACTGATTTACTCATGGCTTGTAAATTGCGTTAACTGTTGATAGGTCTACTAGTTTAAACTATATATATCGGAGAAATATATACATATAGCTCATTTTAAAGCCAATAACTATAAATAATTACATTACATTTACATTTAGTGTAATCTTAATAACACTTTTGATTTTTTGGCATATAAAGATGTTATAATTGGTTCATTTGATACCAAAATCCCAATGAAATTGAAATCGAGCGTCGTAAGTTACCACACTGGCGTGTTTACAATTATTTCTTAACACCTAAAAATGCTGAAACTTAAAAAAAGTTTTACAAATTTGCAATAAAAAAATATTTAAATTTCCTTTAACTGACCTTAAAAAAGGAGGAGGTTCTCAATTCGACTGTATTTTTTTATGTTTGTTACCTGAGAACTTTCGACTGGGTAAACCGAATTTGGTCCAGTTCTGACAATAGCATCCATGAGAAGTCTTGAATTGTTTTATGTTGATAATTGTATAACATTTTGTTACGAGTATGGATGTTTTTAGCGTTCGTCTTTTAATTAATCACTCAAAAGTAAAAAAATAAAAACTTTTTAACAAAAAAAACAACCGGCTTCAAAAGGTAAAAAAATTACTTATTCCAAAATTCTAATCTGAATTACAGTTTGAAGTCGGTGTCTATGTACCTAATAGTTTGTCACACACTTTACTTGCATAAAACCAACTTCAAATTGTAATTCAGATCAGATTTTTGTAATTAAGTAATTATTTTTAGTTTTTTAGACATCTTTTTGAAGCCGGTTGTTTTTTTTGTTAAAAAGTTTTTATTTTTTACTTTTACTATTTTTCTTACGTTTATTTAACTAATCTAATATCTAACCAGCATGCATATTACCTAAAAATAAATCTTCGTAAAGTTTTATTAACGCCTCGTTATGTAGACATAAAGTACGATGAAAATTATGCAGAGGGTGTGAAACTCCACTTGAAGGAGTGGGGAAAGCTATTCATAATGTTGTAATAACGGTTCCAGTACCAGTTATTCCTCATACATAAACGTTTTACTGCTATCATTATGTAGGTACCATCTGGATAAATATCCTTATGATATATTGTAGCTCTTTTCATATTTTGTGCCTGTGATATGTTAATGATAATAGCAGATGTAAGTGTAATTTTTGAGACTTTAATAATGAAGATACTTTTGAAGTAGTGTTTGTACGATTTTGTGTTTTCACATACTTTCTTATGCTTTTCGATGAGGTTGTAAGCGGAACACTAAGATTCTCGGAAAGTTTTCGTTCGTTTTTTTGCAAGACATTTAAGTGTTGCGTATCCAAAGGATGCCAATAGACCCCTAAACAGAAGGCCTACACTGTCTGTCTGTCTTTCGTCCGACCTTAACTCCTCCAGCCACACTTATTACTAAATCGGCCAAGTGCGAGGCGGACTCGCGCACGAAGGGTTCCGTAGCATTATCTATAAAAACGGCAAAAAATCAAGTTTGTTGTATGGGAGCTCACTTAAATATTTATTTTATTCTGTTTTTTAGTATTTGTTGTTATAGCCGCAACAGAAATACATCTTCTATGAAAATTTTAACTGTCTATCTATTACGGTTTATGAAATACAACCTGGTGACAGACGGACGGACGGACGGACAGCGGAGCCTTAGTAATAGGGTTCCGCTAATTACCCTTTGGTTACGAATCCCTAAAAAGGATAGAGAAGTTTTTTTAACAGATTTTAAATCCCTATCACAAATCTTATAATCTATATCTAAAATTAAATAAACAAAAATATAGCCACCAAGACCAAAAGGGTTAAAAGGGCGTTGTGTTTAAGACCGAAGTAGGTAGAAGCCTGAAATTTTTGCATACTATGTGGTATTATATGGGTATTATGTATAGCGGGTTTTTCGGCCTATAAAAAAATAAATTTTATTCCGCCTAAAGACCCCACGGGAATACGTTTTCTGCGGGTCAAACCGCGGGGTTCGTTAGTCATAATGTAAAACGATTCTCTTCCTGTAAAACGTGTTACTTAATATTAAAAGAAACTGTTTTCTCCCGTCTTAACTTTTCGCGTCCTATAAAAGTTTGATACTTTTATTGGCAGAGGGGTTATGTCGCCTTTTTGTTTCATTCTAAACTTTAAACCATTTTACTTTAATTCTAAAATAATACACGCTATAGTAACGAAATAATTAACCGTGTTCATCACCTTTTCACGGCCAAATTTCAAATTATCTTTTCAACTATTAAACCAATTTTGATAAAATTCAGCAGAGACATAGATTGCACCTTAAGATAACTGCATATTAATATGGACTACTAGGGATTTCAATTTAGTAACATTTCTAATACTAGGTACACAGGTAAAACCGCGGGCAACAACTGTTTTTATTCATAAAGTAGGTACTCTGTATACGATTGCCAATTTTATTCTATTTTTGGTCGTCCATTTCTTTCATGATTTATGGACAAGGTGGGTCTTGGTTTGTTTGTTTTTCTCGTTCAAGTGTTTGATCAGAAAGAAATACGGTTTCGTTCAATAAAGAATTTTGGCTGGTCGCCTAATTTGTGAGCTACCTACATAAATATTTTTGTCGTGCGTTCTTATAATAAACCGACTTCAAAAATTAAACAAGTAACATCTGAGCGCCAAAACAAGACACACAATCAAAACACAAAAGAATGACAAAATACCGAGCTATTTGTGTTACTTCAGAAATCTATAACTAAATCTATAATTTCTATAATACTATTTGTATATACTATTAACTATATTTTTTTTTTATAGGTACTTATAATCATTACACAATGTTATATACACTACTATGAGATGTATTTGTTATATACTTCTTTAGTAATTTATACCATAATGACGCCTTGTAACTTTCATTTTTTGTATGGAATTTGCAGTTTTTTAGGGTTCCATACTAAACTGTCTGTCCTTCTGTCCGTCTGTCTGTCTGTCTGTCTGTTTCAATTGTGCATGAGTATATATATTAATTAGGCCGCCAAAGTGGTAAAAAAAATTTAGAAAAAACTTTTTAAGCTACCTACATGTAAAGTGGGGATTATATTTTTTCTCGTCTACCCCATTGTGTTGGGTGTCATAGGATAGCTCGTTTAAAAATATTGCGAGCGTGCAAAAACCATTTTTCGATTCAGCGATGCGTTTGCGAAATATAATGATTGATAGTGCAAATTTTTTACGTTGGAATTCAGGCGCGGCGCTTGGCGCTATACAGGGTAACTTATAAATCTGGTTACTCTATCGTAAACACGGTAACACACATAATCTTGCAGTGATCAAGGAGTGTTTAAGCTCTAAAGTATAATAACAATTAATAAAAATCGGCCAAGTGTAAGACGGGCCTGTGCCATTTACCATCTTCAATTACCGTTACAGCGCCATCTAGTTATTATTACACGAAACAGTAACAGTGACTTAGCCGGTTTTTTTTACTTAGTCACATTTTTCGACATTTGACTTCAAAGTGATCAATACAAGTAGTTCAAAGATCTGCCAGTATGTTTGCTTAAAGTGCTTACTTTTTACTAAAATTTGAAGTCGGGTTATTTTTTCCTAAAATTTTGAACTATTAATTAAAAAATATACGTAATTTTTTTTTGTAAACAAGCTTTCATAAGAACCTGGTTATCGTTTAAGAGTACTTGTAACGACAAATGAGAGAGGTCCTATGGCCAGCTTCCGGCTCCATCATCAGGCCTACAACTGATCTCAATTGCAATCCTAATCCACTTTCGAGGCAAGCTTAAACTCGATCTCTATCGGTACTCCTGAACAAAATTGCGATTGGATTGAAATTGGGATTGCACAAATTTCAAAATCACAATATATAAAAATATTACTGAAACTAATAAGAATTAAAGTGAAACTTTAATCTTCATAGCGATAGTTTTGTTTTGTTGATTTAGAATTTTGACATTTCTTTTCACAGATCATCGTACTTAATTTCACTCTCGATACGATGGCGTAAGGAGTACCGATTCTTAATATTTGTATAGGATTTTAGATCCGAAATTGGCTACCGAATTCCGTTCTTGATTGAGCGCTACAACGACGTTAAAGAGTACCAATTTAGTAGATTTCTCGATTGCCGTAGGATTTTACGATTAAAACTAATGTCAAATGTAGGCCTGCTGCTCTTTGACATCATTATATTGCATTGTCATTTGATTTACGTGTGTATGCAAAATTTCAACTTAATCTTACGCCGCGAATTTAACTAACAAGATTTGATATCAGACAGACATCGGGACAGACAACTGAATAAAAGCTTGTAAAATACCTACATTTCAGTTGATTATCAAAGGTTTTTAAAACTACAGTTTTTAACTACGGTACATGCCTACGTAACACTAAAATTATGAAATGGGTGAATGGATAGACATGAAGAAACTACAAAGGTTAGGTTTAACCACATACCACGGATTAAATTGGACGAACGAACCGAGATGACGAAAGTTTAAGCAGTCAATTTACTTTTTACAATTTTATTTTTCTACATACAAGTACCTTTTTATCTTCCCTGCGCACAAATAGGCATTTCAGATCTTAATGAAAATGCATAGTATGGGCCTTATTTTAAAAACGAAAACATATAAGATTTAAAATTGATAATGCAGTCAGGTTATGACTGCCACATAACACCGTCGCAACTACGCTGGTATCAGGTGGCTTAAATTACAACATTCATTACACGTTTTCGCGAAACTGCATCGATATATCATGGATATTTGTTGTGTTTCATCGCTACCTAATTTTTACATGTCTAATTTGTACATGTAATTGTTTAGATTGTACAATTATAAATATTGTTTCACTAATGCAGAGTTTTAGATTTTCCTAATGCCATGTGTATATGGTCTCAATACGTTACACCCAATGATATTGTTTATGAACAACAAGGTCAACTCTGTAGCACAAGACTAAAAAATCCCTAGAAATCAGTGACGAGTTCATAATAAGAGTAGATCGGACACCAGAGATCGGACTTAAGTCCACAACTATTTAATGTAATATTTAAATAAAATAAACTTCTATGAGTAAATACTTATGGTCTATTTATTTCAGATATATATTTTACGGCTTGTAGAACGTCCTCAGTCAAATTTAAACCAATTTATATTTAATCTAGTCCGACGACGTCTCGAGGAGCATCCCAAAAGTACCATCATGTGACTTATATGACGCGGACGATACCGGAGAACCTAGTAGCTAATTAGCGCCGCCATTAGATATCCTAAATTTTCTCTTCGTAGAAAACGAATTTCTAAAATCCAAATGTTGGAAATATAAAACTAGTCATAAGCTATTTTTAAAAGGTTTTATATAGTTTCTCTATCATATCTGTGAGTTGTAGTTCGCATTTCTGCTAAAAACGGCCACTTTTATACCCTTACATGTTACGTAGTACATTGCACGTTTTACATAGCGCGGTACACAATAACAAGGTCCATTCTGGCCTCATTGATGGCGCCAAATGCTGGCCTCTAAAGAACGGATCAAAAAAATCCTTAAGAGGGCGATATAAGCCAGAAAGCTAATTTCTGTAATTCTAACGTTGTGTATGTAAATGTACTATAAATCACTAGATAATGCCATATACATTACTATGAGATATATATGTTATATACTTTTTAAGTAATTTATACCGTAATGACGCCTTGAAACTTTAAATTTTTTGTTTGGATTTTAACGTTATTACCATTTTGTAGTCACAGTTTTTGACTTTTCGCTACAACTTAGAGTCTATGCACTATATAACAAGCTATTCTAATTATTTAACCAACTTTCATTACAAGCAAATGCAAAACACGCTTTAAAAATTTGCACAAGTGTTGAAACAATGGTCACTTCCAGATTTTTTGTTGCATTAAATACAATAAATTAAAATCATTCAGTAAGGTAATGCACTAGACAAAAGTAAGTTTTATAACATATTTTTTTTTCAATGCTTCAGATGCTTAGTTTAACTACAAAATTTGCACAAAAACGGCGTATTTTCGCGGTCTGGCCTATACCCTAGTCTTAACATAAATACGCGCCTAAAGAAACGGGGAAGACCCCTCGGACTTGGATTTTCGTCATCAACGATCTCAAGAAAGCCAAACTAATTGACTTGACGACTTAGAACTGTTATGTACTGTAGACGCGTTGCTTATCAACTTATTCTCATTACTAACTTACAATTCCATCAAATCGTATGAACTGTAAAATAGAAGTACAGTATTATTAAAAATCTGCGTGATTTTAATAATATTTTAAACACTCTCCAGTCACTACTAAAATGCAGAAGTTTCAGTTTAATCCTGAAAGCACTATTAAACTGGACTGGAAAACGAAAACAAAGACAACTGCACCGGTCAGCAAAAATGATTTCGTCCGTTTATAATATTTATAGGTATATGAATTTGACCAGCTGATTTCTATTTTGGTGCAAATGTACCATCACTGAAAACCTTTATGACATAATTTTATGCTACAGTAAATGATATATTTATAGTATAATAATATTAGTATATTATTTTTTTATAGTAAACGAAATAAAGGAAGTTTTGCAATTTTAAAACCAAATACAAATGCAATAGAAATACCTTTATTAAAACTATACCAACATAATTTCAGATTAAAATTTTGGAACGGTTGTCATGGGTAAGCCCCCATGCCTAGTTATCCGTTGTAGCTCGCATGCTTGGTAATTGCTTGAACGAGTGTATTGGATTGTATTTTAATAAGTTTTATTTAAATCTTTGCTAGCACTTATAGTCGTATCAAATAAGGAAATGAAAAAACATTAATTGGTAGAGTTTTGAATTTTGGTGTACAAGTTCATGAAGACCTCCCGTTGTGCATACTAAAAGTCCCCATCGATACCTGTTGCGCTCGCGCCGGCATCTTGGAAAAAAGGTATCCTTTTTCAGTTTTTTGCTTATATCTCGGCAATAATTATTAATACGATAAAATTTTCTATAAAAAAGCTAAAACATATTATTTATATATCTCTAATACTTTAGCTGTAATCCGACATTGAAAAGTTTTTTGAAGTAAAAACTTCTTTAGCGGCGTTGTGAACTTTTTTTGGTATGGGTAAAAAATGATAAACTCGCGTCAGGTCACGTGTCCTAATCGTGGAAATTCGTAAGACGGAAACCGTAATGCCACGCCTATTATAATTTTTATTTAAGTGAAAACTTCTGTAGCGGCGTTGTGCACTTTTTTTGGTATGGGTAAAAAATGATAAACTCGCGTCAGGTCACGTGTCCTAATCGTGGAAATTCGTAAGACGGAAACCGTAATGCCACGCCTATTATAATTTTTATTTTAGTATTCGCGATTATGAGTAGTACAGGGAGGTTGGATATGGAATTTTAATTCTATGACAGATTGCGATGTCAAATATATTACGTCAAAAAAGTAAATAAACAAACATTATTATTTCTTGACAATGTCAAAGACATGTCTTGTGACATATTTGAGGGGTGTTAAGCGCGAATCGTGTGTAAAGGTTTTCACTTCTGCCGGCACTCTCGGAGTGCAACTCGTTTTTTTTTTATATTTTTGCTATCGATATACAGGTTTGTTTCTGTTTACTCCTAAAATGCGAGAATTTTACGCATCGTACTCGTGGAGGCAGATCTGCTTTAACTCAGAAGATCCTGACGTCTGCGCAGCCGCAGTCACTGAGACAATCCTTGCTGGTATGGAATGTTTCATTCCTAACCTGCGAGTAGCTGCCGGCGTCAAAAAACGACCGTGGTTTAATAGGTCTTGCAGAGAAGCTAAAATTCTTAAGCAAACTGCGTATGAGGCTTGGACCACGGCTCGTAATAATAAGGATCCGAATATTTCTGAGTTAAAACGCAAATTAAATGCTGCCTCGAGGTCCAGTAAAAAAGCAACTGCCAGAGCAAAATTCCAATTCATCGGCAAAATAGGTGGGCGACTTGCGAGCTATCCTTCTGGGAGTCGTGCTTTCTGGTCGCTTGCCAAAGCTGCCGAAGGGAACTTCTGCCAGTCGTCGTTACCACCACTGCGAAAGACCGATGGTGACTTGGCCCATAGTGCTAAAGAGAAAGCCGATCTACTGGGCAGTCTCTTTGCCTCGAACTCGAATATGAACGATGAAGGCGCTGTACCACCTACTATACCGTGGTGCGGTAAGACCATGCCGGAAATCTCCATAACGCAGCGGGAGGTCAGGCGGGCGTTGCTCTCTCTAGACGTTCATAAGTCGAGTGGGCCAGACAGTATACCAGCAGTGGTGCTTAAGCAGTGTGCTCCTGAGTTATGTCCTGTACTTACGCGCCTCTTCGCGCTTTCCTACCACAATAGGCAATTTCCGTCTTCATGGAAGACTGCGAATGTGCACCCGGTGCCCAAAAAGGGCGATAGATCACATCCATCGAATTACAGGCCTATCGCTATTACCTCTCTCCTCTCTAAGGTGATGGAGCGTGTGATCAACACACAGCTTCTAAGATACCTAGAAGTACACGATCTGGTCAGTGACCGTCAATATGGCTTTCGCCACGGTCGCTCGACTGGTGACCTTCTAGTGTATCTCACACACCGATGGGCACTAGCCATTGAGAGTCAGGGGGAGGCATTGGCATGTAGCCTGGACATAGCGAAGGCGTTCGATCGGGTCTGGCACCGCGGTCTTCTATCGAAGTTGCCATCTTACGGAGTGCCCGAGGGTTTGTGCAAATGGGTGGCTAGCTTTTTGTCCGGCAGACGCATACGAACCGTAGTTGACGGTAGTTGCTCTGATAGCATGGACATTAATGCTGGTGTCCCGCAAGGCTCTGTGCTGTCTCCTACGCTGTTTCTACTGCATATCAATGACATGTTGGATATCAACAACATACATTGCTATGCAGATGACAGTACTGGAGACGCTTTTTACACGGGTCGTGCAAACATCCCTCGTTCCGTTGTGGAGGAAAACCGCGGAGAACTTGTGTCTCAAATCGAGACCACACTGTCCCAAGTCTCTGATTGGGGACGGGTAAACTTGGTCCGATTGAACCCTACAAAGACACAAGTGTGCGCGTTCACCGCTAAGAAAACTCCATTCACTGTAGTCCCACAATTCCAGAACACTCCCCTCTCCATCTCCAAGAGCATTGGGATCCTTGGTGTCGACATCTCCAGCGATGTTCAGTTCCGAGATCATTTACAAGATAAGGTGAAGCTGGCGTCCAAAAAACTTGGTGTACTCAACAGAGCGAAGCAATACTTCACGTCGGGGCAAAGGTTGTTACTTTACAAGTCGCAGGTTCGGCCCCATATGGAGAACTGCTGCCATCTCTGGGCAGGTGCACCCGGATACCAGCTTGGCCCTTTTGACTCGGTTCAACGACGGGCTGTGAGAATTGTCGACGATTCCAAACTCACTTGCGGTATCGAGCCCTTAAGTCTGAGGAGAGACTTTGCCTCACTGTGTGTGTTCTACCGCTTGTACAATGGGTTGTGTTCTGAGGAATTGTTCGAAATGATGCCCACGGCTACTTTCTACCATCGCACCGCTCGCCACCGGCAGGGAATTCATTCTCACACTTTAGAACCTAAATGGTCGCGTACAGTGCGGTTTCAGAGAAACTCCCTCCCGCGAACGCTGAAGTTGTGGAATGAGCTCCCTGGTGGTGAAGGTTTTCTGCAAGGACTACAGTATGGAGTTCTTCAAGAAAGAAGTTATTAGATTTCTGAAGGGTCGGCAACGCGCAAGTGATACCCCTGGTGTTGCAAGCGTCCATAGGCTACGGTGACCGCTTACCATCAGGCGGGCCGTAAGCTTGTTTGCCACCTTAGTGATATATAAAAAAAAAAAAAAAAAAATTTCATATCTCTTCAAAAACTTATTTCATGCTACTACCTAGAGATGGATAGACCGACAAAGGTAATGAAAAATAGAAAGAGAGAGAGAGAAGGGGGGCGATAATTCAGGGGCAGATGCATTATGCGACATGATGTGTATAGAAAGGCGGAGTCCGCTTGGTGAGTGAGAATAGCCAATAGGCTAGACCGACCAGCCATTAGCCGATTATAATCGCGTCTGATTCCGATAAAAACCACCTATCCTGAGTAGAACAAAGGCAAATAAAACTAAAAAAAAAATATTTGAACCATTTTGAAGTAAATATAAAACAAACGGTATATCGGCAGCAAAAAAATATATATAATTTTCCTCTTTCACGCCGGATTACAACTAAAATACTAGAGATACAATAGTAATATGTATGAGCTTTTTATATAATATTTAATAATCTATAGTTTCTACATACACATTTTTTCCGTATCAGCAATAATTGCCGAGATATAAGCAAAAAACTAAAAAAGGGTACCTTTTTTCCAAGATGGCGGAGCGAGTGCAACAGCTATCGATGGGCACTTTATGTATGTTAGTTAGTTAGTTGGACTTATGTTTTTCGCACTTAGCCTCATGACAGGGCCGTTGTACGTAGGTAACCGGTTCATTTCATTGGTTACTCATATCATCCCAGCTCCGTCCAGAAATCAAGGAGGCATCTGATGTTATTTAGCGGTTATCTCATGGTTTGTGGATTCTTGAGGAGCCTTGTCCGTTGGTCGCTCACGCTTTTGCAATGTAGAACCACGTGAGAAGGAGTCTCCTCGGCTTCCATGCAACCCCTGCATAGAGGACTGTCGGTAACACCGATATTGAAAAAGTGTTTGTTTAGCGGGCAGTGACCTGTTATTATGCCAACTATGTAGCGCAGGTTTTTCCTACTAAGTTGCAACAGCTTGTGCGACAGATTTGCTTCATTCAAGAACATTCTTGGTTTGTCTGCAGTCCGTTTGCTCTGCCCACTGTTTGTTGTGTAGTTGTAAGGTTCTGTCACGTAACCACGTTTTGAGTTGTGTAGAAGGTATCGGTACAATTAGTTCAGGTCCCAAAATTTTAGTGCCCGATCCTCTCTTTGCCAACTGATATGCCGCATCATTGCCTAGAGATCCACTATGACCACGTATCCATTGAAGAGTTACCCGGTTCTTCAATGCAATTTTCTGCAATTCACAGTGACACTCCAGGATTAGTCCACTGTTGATGCGGTTGTTATAGAGAGCTTGTAGCACTGTCGGAGATGATGCGTATCGATGCATCGCTTATGCCTCTAGACAGGAACGCTGTTGCAGCTCGGGTAATCCCGATACATTCTGTCTGGAAGATGGTGTTGAGTGCACCCAAGGTCGTTAATATGTTGATGTTCAGGTCATGGGTGAACACTTCCGCGCCCGTTCCAGACTCTGCTTTAGAGCCATCAGTGTAGATCCTAACTTCATGCATGCCAGAGCTATCCTTTTCTTCCTCATGAAGCTGGATGCGGTATTTTTTGTCGAAGACAAAGGTTTTGGGATGATGTCACATGTCGCCTCTAACATTGGAAGCTCGTTGCCTACTGTCTCCATGAGACGTGCATGAGTGATTCTGTTGTCCCGTTTCCAGAGCCCTACTTTCTGTAGTCGTATGGCTGCAGCAGCAGCTTCTTACATCGTTTACAGTTTCGTTATATCCGTCCGTACGTCACAGACTTGCAATTCTGCTTTTTCCCATTCTGATAAAACCTTACCGGCAGGTAGTAAAGAGTTAAAAAAATGGGTTCATACAAAGGACTTAGTATTAAGGGGTTTCCGAAATTAAAATTAGAACCATGTGCCGTGCGGCAAATGCCACTGGTTACCCCCTTCGGGGAATTGTAACCGTGACGATGTAGATAGATATATTCTACTACGTGTGTTTTATCAGTTGTCAGCTTTCAAAGTCATTAATGTCTTTTTCAGTATCAATATTTTATTTTTTTATACCTATCTACGTAATGTTTTCCATGTTTGTAATACTAAATTATGATTATTATTATAGTTGTGTATGACATAGGTTTGGAGGTAAGCTTCAACATTATTGGGAAAAGCATTTAAGGTGTGATTGTTGTGTTAATTTCCCTTGGGACAAACAAGTTTGCTCTAACCATTTTCCAATAACTCGTTCTCCAGTCAGTTACAAGGGGTCTTACAAATATTGTTTATACTGAAACTGACTGCTTAAAGTGTATAGAGACAAAAGTAATTGAATTTTAACATTAGATTCCACACTTCAGTGGCTCAGTGGCTAATGAACTGCCTGCTGAATCGAAGAGCGTTGGTTCGATCCCCGCAGAATACAAACATTTAGGTGTATTACTTGATAAATGTATATATAAGTGTATTCATTGTCATCCATATTACAAGCCTTACTTAGTTTGGCACTGGATGGCACTGTGTGATATGTCTAAGAATATTATTATTAGTTCGATAGATTTATTCTTTATTGTATACCAAACACATACAATAAGGCGGCATTATCGCTTAAGAGCCAGACGACCTTTGGGTCTTCATCCCTTATATTAAAATTTAAAATATAAAAAACCATTTTGTTTTTTTTTTACGGTCTCTTAAGTATAAAATACAACATAGTGCTGCTAGAGACGTTCAAATGAAAGTGAGAATCAGAATATTTCCTCGAATTTAAAATTAATAATACTAGCAGCAAGTATTTTTTTATCGTTGCACTTGAGGATTGTAGGCAATCCTATTTGCTTAAAAATACTAATATAAGAAATAAATCAATACTCGTATTCTGCTTGTAAGGGACACATGCATTTTCCATCATATTTTGATATTTTAACATCAGGAAAATCATTTTTCCCTTCCCTCAGTTTTCCCAACACCATAATCTAAGCTATCAAATTTTAGAGCTATCAAAAGTTAGTTGATAGTTATAAGTATATTTTAGAACATTAGCTTTATCACAAAGATTTATATAAGGAGGAGTTCTTATGTTTTGCTTGAGGCGAGAGGCCGAAAGTTCGGTCTCGTCTTGTCTGACAAGTACGTTAATATGACCGTGTATAATTCACTAATGAGGATGTGTGAAGTCATTTATTACCCAAACAAGGTACATTAGGCATATTACAAATATCTTCACTATAGCAGAAATGTTATTATAATATAAGAAAAAAGGCTAAGTGCGTGTTGCACATGCATTTAGTTTTGGTTCAGTAGAATAAGATTTACTAAAGATATCTTAAACCTATAAATCGATTTTTTTTTAAACAATTTTCGTTGAAAATATTTATAAAGCCCTACCGTGATTTTTTCAGATATTTAAAACACGTGGTTTAAAAGTTACAGGGGGGGATACTATCTTTTCAATTATCGAAGCTAATATCTCGTAAAATATACATCTTAGAGAAAATGTCTATTTTCAGATCTATTTAACGATAGGGTTCGATATAAAAAACATTTCTCAGTTCATGTATGAAGAGTTACCCTTAGTCTGTGACTCATACTAGCTGGCCCGGCAGGCGTTTGTGTTGTGCTCCCCTCAAAGTTGATGAGGGCTCATAGAGAATTACTCCCGACAGATTCAAATTAATTATAAGTATATATTTAAGTCGTATTTTATGAATTTGTGAATTATCCTTACATATAGATTAGTGTCGTCGTGATCTTTTTTATAGGCCTTCTTGACTTACAACTTTTCAGCAGAAAGCACATCTCTTTCTGTTAGGGCAGCGTTTGTAAAAAACTCCCTTCGCCCTTTTTTTGTTAACTTTAGTCGCAAAATTTGTTATCACGAAAAACCCCTTTATTTTAACGGAATTAAATCAGGAGCTTTAGTACCTATATCAATTTCAAAGATCCGTTTAAGCTAATTAATAGGTATAAATTGCAGAAATGCAATACATGAATTAATTTGTTTAAATATTTTATCATTTTAATTCTTATTAAATAGGTACTGATATTTTGTTTTTCCTTGAGAATCTTTAATAGCATAGTTTTATACACGAAAACTCACATAAAAAATAAATAATAAAAAAAATAAAAATAATAATAAAAAAATTATATTTTTTTTTTTTTAGAATTGAAGTAGGTACTTACGTGCTACTGAATCTCCTTTATCAATTTTTAGACGGATTTCAATTTCACATTCGATTACAAATATGTTAGTTTATTTTAATATAGATTTTGATACCAAGTCGAAGGTTTCAAAGTTTAAAAAACGCTTGAAACAGTTGGATATAACATGAATCATGATTAATCTACCTACAGCAGTCCACAGTCGTGCTTACATAGGCTTTTCTTAATGCACCCCACTGCCCCCGCTCCATTCCTCCCGTTCCTTATCCAGCCTCCAGAAACCTTTTAAACCACTACCGGAGCCTAGATATGCTTTGTGTGATTAATGGGAAGGTTTGCCCATAATGCCCACGCTGCGTTCAGGCGTCTTGGCCGTTTCTATGCCAAGTCTGCTGCTGGTGACCCCAACGCTCACTGCAGGTATTAGCTATTTGAAAGCTGGATATAAATAGACATGCATGTGTGGCGCGGCGGCAAAGAGGAGATCTCCTGCCAGGTTGTCTTTTCGGGTTGTCGCTCTTAGCCCACTTAACTTGCGCTTTGGTTTCTATATATACTGAACTGCTGAAGAAACTTTGAAAGCGCGATGTAGAACGCGTGGCGTCAGCTTTGCTTGTAGCGGTACGATATGATCCGCTGCACATGCAACCATGCGCCCACTTTTTTAAATATGTAAGAAAAATTAAGTAAAAAAGGTATTAGAAAATAAGTATATAACATCGCAAACAGAACTTTACCATGTTTTTAGTTTAGGTTCAAAAAGCTTGGATTTATGTACAACAAATTAAAACTTTCCTATATTATGTTAATAGGACAGCAGGTGTTATTTATGAGTTCCCTTCATGTCTTGGCACGAAAACTTCGCTGAACAAAGGACAGTCACTTTCATTTCTAGTTTACTTTAGTAAAATAATTATCGCAAACGATTTTAATAGGTTTAACATAGAATATTTAACATATTTTTATTGTAATAGTATGAACAATAAAAACAAAGTAAAATTTTAACTGCTCCTTAAATTCCTAAAACAGCAATTTATTTACGCTCGATATTGAACAAACATAAAAATAGATTTTACAGAAGTTAGGAAGTAGGTAGGTACTTATCTAATTGTATTCAAAATTTTTTTTTTCAAATTAAAAGTGCTAATAATACTTAGTAGATAACTTATCAATATCTACAATTAATGCCGAAAAAACAACAAAAAAGTTTATGACACTCATGTTTATCCGGTGCGGGCATCGAACCCACGCCCGATAGTTGAGCAGGCATGTTATTGAGCCGCTGAACATATATAAAGTGAATATAAGTTATTTTGCTGCATAAATACAAATTTATAATAAATCGAAACACACCGGGTCATACAAAAAATTTCATTAAAATCGGTGCAGCCGTACAACATTTACGTTGTGGTTCTTAAAAGGTATATAAAAAAAAAGGTAATATCAAAAGGTAAATGTTGTTGAGCTTATTCATAAGACTCGATGAAATAAAAAAAAACGATTATCGTTCGAGACTCCCTGAAGCTATCGTCTCTTCAGAGCAAGGAAGTCGGGATTTACCCTAGCCGGTATTATATCTCGATGGCTCAACAAGCAGAATAAGTTAACACAGATGGCAAAGGTTGCAAGTTCAAGTCCTGGTCCAAGGGGACTCTAAGTTAAGCTTTTGACTGCAACTTTGCTATGAAATAAAAATAATTGTGACACTTACATTACTACTAAGTACATAAATATAAACATTAAAAGTATTCTAACGAAGTTATTTTTATTATACATAAACTTTTTTATTAATATTAGTCAAAGTCAAAGTCAAAATGGTTTATTCAAATAAGGATTTTACAATCACTTTTGAATCGTCAAAGTTATAAAATATTATTTTTTGAACCCTCCCACCTTCCCGCCGGTTCACAATGTTGTTGATTTCTACCGAGAAGAATCCGGCAAGAAACTCGATAGTTACTCTTAGTTAGTTAGTTAGTTGGACTTATGTTTTCCGCACTTAGCCTCATAATAGGGCCATTGTACGTAGGTAACCAATACCTGTCATTGGTTACCCATACCATCCCAGCTCCGTCCAAAAGTTAAGGAGGCATCTGATGTTATTCAGTGCCTCTCTCATGGTTTGTGGATTCTTAAGGAGCTTTGTCCGTTGGTTGCTCACGCTTTTGCAATGAAGAACCACGTGAGACGGTGTCTCCTCGGCTTCCATACAGCCCCTGCATAGAGGACTGTCAGTAACGCCGATATTGAAAAAGTGCCTGTTTAGAGGGCAGTGACCTGTTATTATGCCAACTATGTAGCGTAGGTTTTTCCTGCTGAGTTTTAACAGTTTGTGCGACAGATTAGCGTCCACGGATGTAAGAACATTCTTGGTTTGTTTGCAATCTGTCTGTTCTGCCCACTGTTTGTTGTGTTGTTGTAAGGTTCTGTCACGTAACCATGTTTTGGGTTGGATAAATGGTATCGGTACAATTGGTTCAGGTCCCATTATTTTAGTGCCCGATCCTCTCTTTGCCAATTCATCTGCCGCATCATTGCCTAGAGACCCACTATGACCACGTATCCATTGAAGAGTAACCCGGTTCTTCAATGCAATTTTTTGCAGTTCACAGTGACACTCCAGGATTAGTCCACTGTTGATGCGGTTGTTGTTGAGAGCTTGTAGCACAGCGGCACTGTCGGAGATGATGCGTATCGATGCATTACTTATGCCTTTAGACAAGACCGCTGTTGCAGCTCGGGTAATCCCAACACATTCTGCTTGGAAGATGGTGTTGAGTGCACCCAAGCTCGTTGACATGTTGATGTTCAGGTCATGGGAGAATACTCCTGCGCCCGTTCCTGATTCCGTTTTGGAGCCATCGGTGTAGATCCTGACTTCATGGATGCCGGAGCTGTCTTTTTCTTCCTCATGAAGCTGGATACGGTATTTTTTGTCAAAGACAAAGGTTTTTGGGATGATATCACATGTCGCCTCTATCATCGGAAGCTCGTTTCCCACCGCCTCCTTGAGCCGTGCATGAGTGATTCTGCCGTCCCGTTTCCAGAGCCCTACTTTCTCAAGTCGTATGGCTGCAGCGGCAGCTTCTTGTTGTATAACAAGATAAAGGGGTCTGAGGTTGAGGATGACTTCTAATGCTGTTGTGGGAGTCGTTTTCATACTGCCTGTGGTTGCTAGGCAGGCAAGACGCTGCAGGCTTTGTAGTTTGTTTTTTACCGTGCTTAACTGAGTTCGAGGCCACCAAACTACTGCACCATATGTTATCATGGGTCGTATTATGGCTGTATAGAGCCATAGGGTTATGGATGGCTTAAGGCCCCATTTCTTGCCTATTATTCTTCTGCATTGCCAGAAGGTTGTACATGCCCTGGTTATTTTTGTGCTTAGATGCTTACTCCAATTTAGTTTGTTGTCTAAAATTACCCCAAGGTATTTGACTTCACTTGAAAGGGTAAGCTCAATGTCAAATAGCTTTGGCATGGTAGTTATTTGAATTTTCCTTTTATTTGTGAAAAGGACTAATTCTGTTTTGTTGGGGTTTACCGTCAGTTCATGGTGGTGACACCACTCTTCCAAGATTCTGAGGGCTAGTTGCATGCGGGTACAGATAATATTTTCTGAGTTGCCTTTAATCAGAATGGTAATGTCATCCGCGTAACCTACTGTGTAGTAGCATCTATCGTTAAGACGTTTCAGCAGATCATCCACCACGATGTTCCATAGTAAAGGAGAGAGTACTCCTCCTTGTGGGCAGCCTTTGGCTACAATGCCTCTCGTGGTGGTGTTAACTGTAAATTGCACTGCTCTTAGCTTCAGGAGTTGATCAATCCACCCACTGATGGTTTGTTCGACTCCAAATCTACTAAGAGAGCGGCTGATGCTATTGAATTTCGTTTTGTCGAACGCTCCTTCGATGTCAATGAAAGCGCCTAGTGTCATCAGCTTATCAGAGAGGGCTGCTTCTATAGTTCCTACGACAGCGTGTAAGGCTGATTCTGTCGATCTACCCTTTCTATAAGCATGTTGTTGGCGGTGCATTGGCATGCGCGTTAGTGCACCCTCCCTTAGATATCTGTCTGTTAGCCTCTCCAGAGTCTTCAGCATGAAGGAGGTCAGACTAATTGGCCTGTAAGATTTCGCTTGTGTGTAGTCAGATTTACCTGGTTTTGGTAAAAATATGACCTTGACTTCTCTCCACTGGCGAGGTATATAGTTGTGAGCTATAGAAGCTCTAAATATATCAACTAGATGTGGCACAAGTGTTGTTTGTCCCCATTTCAGGAGTGCTGGAAATATGTTGTCCAGGCCAGCAGATTTGAAGGGTTGGAAGCTTTCGATTGCCCACACAACTCGGTCTGCAGTGACTATGGATTTGGCTATATTCCAGTCTGTAGGGGTTGGTTCTCTGTGTTCCACATTTTCCCAGTTTCGGTTGTTAGTGACTACACATCCTGGAAAGTGAGTTTCGATAAGCACCTCGCTTATCTCGCTATCGGAGGTCGCATATGTACCATCTAGTTTTTTTATTGAGCCCAGAGTTCTGTTATTATCTTGTGATAAAATTTTTTTCACTCTAGCTGCTTCATTGGTGGAATTGATGTTGTCGCAGAACCGCCGCCAGGATTCACCTTTGCGATATCTTATGCGTTTCTTGTAGTGATACTGGGCTTGTTTATATCGTTCCCAGTCTATTTCAGTTCTTGTGTTTTTGGCTCGATTAAAGAGTCTTTTCAGATTGAGTTTGAGTCTCTCTAGTTCTGGCCCCCACCAGTGAGACTTTCCCCCTATGATTGGTGTTGTAGGGGTGCAGGCTTGCTGGTAGCTGTGTTGGATACACGTGGTTAGTGTGTTTATATTATGTTCTATGTTGTCAGTGCTGTTGGTCATGTCTTTAAAGGTGATTGTGTCTACCTCATTTTGAAGAAGGGTCGTGTACCTTGCAACGTCCGTCTTACGAGGGTTACGTTTTGGTTGCTCGTCCCTCTCATGCACTTGTATGGTATAGCAGATTCTTCTGTGGTCTGCAAAGGATGGTTCAGCGGAGACGTGCCAGTTTGACACAAGATCCGTTGCCCCATCGGATGCGAGAGTTACATCTACTATTGTCTGATATCTGGAATTAACAAAAGTGGGCTCCGAGCCGTTGTTAATTATAGAAAGGTTAGTTGAGAATATATACTCTGTTAGAGACTCACCTCGTTGGTTCGGTGTTAGGCTCCCCCAAAGAGGGTGGTGGGCATTTGAGTCAGCTGATATTATAATTTCCCAGCCATGATCTTCGCAGTGTTGCACTAGTTCAGTCAGCTCCTTAGACGGTATCACCTCATCCCCGGGCATGTAGACTGAGGCTAGCACTAGCGTTTGTTTGTTTGTTCCTGTGTCAAGCCTTACAGCTGTAAGGTCTCTGGAACAGAAATTGGTTAGTAGCAAGGCTGGTATTGATCTGGGTATGTATATGCATGTTCTCGGTTGATTAGCCGAGATTTTGTGTAGTAACTTACCCCCGATGTTGTTAAGACCGCATATGTTATTTCCTCTAATCCACGGCTCCTGGATTAGGGCTATGGTCTTCTTGTCAACTTCCAGCAGTCTGCGCAGGGTAGCCGCTGCAATTTGCTTGTGCTGGAGGTTTGTTTGGATCACGCTAATCTGATAGGGACCCGAGAATTTTACTATCCAACGACTCCCCATCAGACGACGTATGGTCGTAGGCACCTGTGTTCGGTGTGGGAGCTACGTGTGTGTCCATAGGTGCGTGTTCTGTGGAAGCTAAGGCTGAGGTAGTTGGGTTGCTAGGTGGTAGTGTGCCAGTAGCCTTAGCTCCGTTTGTGTTGGGTTCAACTGGGGATTCTGTGTCCGCCGAATCATCTCCACCCCCGACAGTGCTGAATTTGATGTACACACTGCCGGAGATGAAGGCGACTCGTCTATCCCTTCCCAGAATCTTCGCCACCTCGGATTCTGGAATGCCCAGGGTCAGGAAGATACCCTTCTCCTGCATGGTCGCGCCGTACAACTGCCATGATTTTACGTTGTACCATGGGTTCTGCGCGGTCAGCAGTCGATGGGTCCTCGTTAGGTCGACACCAATTGATTTCGGAAGCCACAGCGATGCGCGGACTCGCTTCGCTATATCTGACTGTCGGATGACGGTCAGTTTGCTGTCCGAGATTGGTGACTGTAGGGTGGCTACAGTGTTTTTGAGCCAAGTTAGCGACTCATCATTCTCACACCACATTTTGAGTACGCCTTCTGCTATGATAGGTTTCCCTCTAAATGCGGGTGCGAATGGTGGCTCGTTGTCTGTTGGTGAAGCAAGCGCTGCTTCAATAATCCTCTCTTCGATGGAGAGTTCGAGCTGCTGTGCTTGCTCCACCGTCAGGTCCGTGGCAGGCGTGACAGCAATAGCTATGAGCAGGTGCGTTTTACTCGCATCGGCATAGCTAATTGCCGTCTTCCTTGGTGTCGGATCCAGCTTAGCGCGTTTCGGCCCGTCCCTTGGCGACAAGGTTTCATCGGGGCGCTCCCTCTTCGCCTTTGCAGGCGGTGCGGGATGTCCCAATTGCTCAGGTCGATTCGCTGCATAGCGTGATCCGCGCTTGTTAGGTCCGCGCTTCCGTTTTTTCCTCGGACTTGTTGTGGTTGCGATTGGTTGGGTTGACCTTGAGGTGTCCCTAGCTCGCTCCAGGAGTCCGCTTTGAGGAGCCTCGGACGTCGCCCCTCCCAGTGCTCCGCACTGTCCAGTCGTGCTTGCGTTAGCCGTCATCATAGGCCCGCCCGCTGACTGTGTGGTTCCCGCACGCCCGTTGTGGCTGCGTTCCTCACTAAGCGCGTCGCAACTGGTCGAGGGCTTCGGCCAAGTCAACCTCGTAGCGGCATCGGTCAGAGCTGGGTCCTCTTGTCGGGTCTCCCCTTCAGTCGCGTTGGTTTGCTGTGCACCCTGGTCAGCGTTGATCTTACTCTTTTAAAAACACTATCAATAATACAAATAAACTAAAATACAATTAATGTTTTAAATAAAAAATTTTTAGTCGTACAATTTTATGTTATTTCCATTTTAATTTGGTTTACCTATGCATCCTGTAATTAAGCATCATCAGTCCCAAGGATTATTATCATTTACATAGTCTGAAATATTGTAGTATGCCTTTTTAGTAAAAGTACCTGCTTGATAAAAGATTTAAATTTACTTATTGATAGATTTTGAATTTTATTGGGAACTTTGTTGTAAAAGTGTATACATTGCCCCATAAAAGAGTTACTTATTTTGTGTAGACGTGTATCATGCACCAACAGCTTATTTTTACTCCTAGTATTATTATATGAAGACATATGTACGCCTTATTAGGTTGATAGTAAATAGGTGCTTCATTCTTCAAGCAAGAGTGACGGTGAAAGAGTCTTTAGTATTCATGAGGCTCGTCGAGAGAGAAACCACTTGACATTTGCAATTTTTGTATCATAAGGAATTCAAAAAGTACAAATTACTTTGTACAGTTGAGATTTATGCAGGAGAAATATAAAGAAGCTATAAAAAGCTCGCTTTTTTGTTTTGATTTTTTATGGCGCTCTGGTTATTAGTAGACAATTAGTTTATAGTGCAAGAAACTTTTTTGACTTTCGTTTTGACTTTGGGTGTATTGTCGCTAGTGTCGTTGTAAGTTCACACAATGAACATATGGCGACTGTAGTTTTGCTTTTTGGAAGCACTGTACATAAAAAGGCATTGACTTTAAATAGTAATATTTTTTTGGGGACAGGAAAAAACTTACTTATTGTATTGTTTTTACGTCACTTGAGTTAGAAAAAGCGCAAAAAACGAAAAATTCGCGATTTTTTTAAAAAAAATTATAAACAAATACTGATGGGAAAAAAACTTTTATAATTTAAAGTTTTTGTATCACTTGCTACTAAATTTTACATAGTAGTAGCTTTTTTAAAACCAGTTTAACACTTCCTACGTGTTTATAATCTAAAACAAACACATAAATTCCAAATGATAAGTAAAATGAACAAAGTTGTTTTTAAATAAATTAAAATCCATCAAAACCAAATAGTAATAAATAAAAAAAATACCAAACCATTTTTTTTTAATTTATTGACAATGGATACAAGTCCTTTGAGTAATTTCTTAGAATCACCGAAAATTCATTTCTACCAAAATACCGAGGTGAACACAGGTTTTATTTATTGTAATGGTAAAATGAGATTTGAAATACAGACTAATAATCGATCAGTAATAAGAATTATAAAATCGATTGATTAAAGTTACGATGAGTATAAAAGTATCATACTTAACTCTCCGCTCGGCTTCGCGCGCTAGTTTTCATGTTCCCAAGTGAGTCGCCTTGACTACACTAGATAAGTACAGTTGGCCCTGGCGCTCGCCGACCGCGGCCGCGGCACGATACGCTCGGCTTCGCGCGCTAGTTTTCATGTGCTCCGTTTGGCTTTGCGCTATAGTTTTCATGTTCGCAAGTGGGTCGCCCTGACTACACTAAATAAACACAAGTTTGTCGCCCTGACTACAAAAACTAGAAAAAATATTTTACTTTTGGCATGTACCTACTTAGCTGTTTCATTTCAATTTTATTTTACTCAAAAACAAGGACAATGACTACGGCTGACTAACGCTCAGAAATTGTTGTTGTTAAGTTTTGATTATAAATAATGAAAAAGAGCTCTCTTATTTTCTGGTTAGAAGCTTATATTATAACTATATAATTAAAACAAGATTCGATTAAAATAGTAGTCCATTCAGGCATATTTGATCAAAATACTTTTATCCATGTTCTATTCACGAAAAAAAAAAAGATATGAAATGAACGAAATATTTATATATATGCATACATAATAATATAGTATTATTTAAATTACAGAAATATTACATTTATGGCTATTATTACCATGTAATGTTTAAAGATATTACAAAAAAATGATAAATTGTGTAAACGCGGTATTCTTGTATGCACTATTAGGTACTTTCGTTGTTCTTTTATTATGTGAGGTAAAAGCAAAGTTATCCTACGACACAAAATTTTCGATATTTTATTTCTCGAAAACTATGAAGTTCCGCAAGATAAAACTTTGTAGATAGATTAATGACAGTAAGTTCTATCCCCAAAAAAAAATATGAAGTCGAAAAAAAATAGCAGATAAAGTACAGTGCAGCCCAATTACTTTTTACTGATTTGCTACCACTTAAAAGCATCTAAACATTATATGTATTTGAGCGGAATGTCTATTAGATTCTAATGGAAATACAAAAAGATATTACGAAATGGCTAATCGTTTTTAGGGTTCCGAACCTCAAAAGGAACCCTTATAGGAACCCTTCGTTGTCCGTCTGCTAAGAACCTTTATCTCAGGAACGCGTAAAGGTGTCACGTTGAAATTAATATCAAATACTAAGGTCTTCGGTCCCTTGAAGCTGTATAAAAATCATATTTTGACATTCACAAACAAATCAAATCCTATGGGACACTCCCGTTGTCCTAGAATGAAATGAAATTTGACATGAAGCAAGGTCTTACATCATAGATATAGGGAAAACTCCAAAATTTGCTAATTTTTAGTTATAACACATATAAAAAAAAGTTTGTCTGTTTATCTGTCTAGACCATTTTACTTAAGAGCTCGTAGAGTTATCAAGTTGAAATTAATGTCAAATACAAAAGTCTACGGACCCTTAAAGCTGTGAAAAAAACAATTTTCTGTGTCAACGCAATAAAAAAATAAGGCCACATACATACGGGCACATATTTAGGTATTCAGTTATTCACAAAAAAATCAAAACCTATGTGGCACTCCCGTTGTCCTAAAATGAATGAAATTTAACAGGAAGCAAGGTCTTACATCACAAATATAAGGAAAAATTCGGAATTTGTTAATTTGTAGTTGTAACACATTTAAAAAAACTTTTGTCTGTCTGTCTGTCATGACCCTTTTACTTAAGAACGTGTGGAGGTATTAAGTTGAAATGAATATCAAATACTAAGGTCCCTTAAAGCTATAAAATCAATCTTCTATGTCAACGTAATTTAAAAATATGGCAATTTTCATGTATATTTAGGTATTAAGTTATTCACAAATAAATCAAAACCTATACGGAACCCTTGTTGCTTTTTTTCGTCGTACACTTTCACATCTTCAACATCCATACTTGTAACGAAATTTTATACAATCATCAACATGAAAGGCGCGTTTCACCAGTTCAAAAATTCTTTTTTTTTTCAAAAGTTTAAGTGTTAAATCCACTTCATTAATATGAGACCACCTCAGGAACGTACTCTTTCGAATAAAAAGAAGAATTTTTGAAATCTGTTCACATTTGAAGGAGAAATCAGTGGACATACATAAAAAAAAATATACCCGTCGAAAAAAGAACCTCCTAATTAGTCGCAGTTGATGCACTCACACACCCATGCGCAGTTGATGCACTCACACACCCATGCGCAGTTGATGCACTCACACACCCATGCGCAGTTGATGCACTCACACACCCATGCGCAGTTGATGCACTCACACACCCATGCGCAGTTGATGCACTCACACACCCATGCGCAGTTGATGCACTCACACACCCATGCGCAGTTGATGCACTCACACACCCATGCGCAGTTGCTGCACTCACACACCCATGCGCAGTTGATGCACTCACACACCCATGCGCAGTTGATGCACTCACACACCCATGCGCAGTTGATGCACTCACACACCCATGCGCAGTTGATGCACTCACACACCCATGCGCAGTTGATGCACTCACACACCCATGCGCAGTTGATGCACTCACACACCCATGCGCAGTTGATGCACTCACACACCCATGCGCAGTTGATGCACTCACACACCCATGCGCCTTTTCTTTCTTCTCTTAGAAGTGTAAGTATACGACTATTACCGAGGAGGAGACAAGTTAAATAAATTTTGTAATTTTTTACATGACTTCCAACAAGCAATGTTGTTACTGTTATGTATAATTTCTATGAAGAATATAAGTAAATAACTGGAACTGGATATTTCCCTAAATCGTCTAGTTGACAATGTCACCCTACTGACTTTTTTTTTAGCGAAATTGCAGACATCTGAAGACAGTTGCGCCGGTACATTGCCTCGGGTTCGATTCCCAGACAGTTCAAAATAAAATTCAAAATCTAATGATCTCTACTAATTTACCCTAGATCATCAACCCTAGGTAAGGTATGAAAGATATATGACGTAGTAGGTATAAATTTAGCGTCACCAAGTAAGTACCAAAGTCAAAGTCAAAGTCAAAGTCAAAATGCTTTATTCAAATAAGGATTTTACAATCACTTTTGAATCGTCAAAGTTATAAAATATTATTTTTTGAACCCTCCCACCTTCCCGCCGGTTCACAATGTTGTTGATTTCTACCGAGAAGAATCCGGCAAGAAACTCGATAGTTACTCTTTTAAAAACACTATCAATAATACAAATAAACTAAAATACAATTAATGTTTTATATAAAAAAATTTTAGTCGTACAATTTTATGTTTTTTCCATTTTAATTTGGTTTACCTATGCATCCTGTAATTGAGCATCATCAGTCCCAAGGATTTTTATCATTTACATAATCTGAAATATTGTAGTATGCCTTTTTACAAAGTACCTGCTTGATAAAAGATTTAAATTTACTTATTGATAGATTTTAAATTTTATTGGGAACTTTGTTGTAAAAGTGTATACATTGCCCCATAAAAGAGTTACTTATTTTGTGTAGACGTGTATCATGCACCAACAGCTTATTTTTACTTCTAGTATTTACTTTGTGAACGTCACTTTTCTTGCTGAAACTATTGATATTTTTATGTACATATAAAAGATTTTCATATATGTACTGCGACACTAAAGTTAAAATTTTTACTTCCCTAAACCTATCCCTCAGAGATATCCTAGATCCTAATTTATAAATAGCACGAATTGCCCTTTTTTGTAACAAAAATATTGTATTTACATCAGCAGCGCTACCCCACAATAGGATACCATATGTCATTAAACTATGGAAATAGCTAAAATATACTATTTTTGCAGTGTCGACATCGGTCAATTGTCTTATTTTCTTGATCGCATACACAGCACAGCTAAGTTTTTTTGGCTAGGTTATGAATATGAGGACCCCATTGAAGTTTGGAGTCTAGCGTTATGCCAAGAAAGACTGTTGAATTAACAAGTTCTAATTGCTCGCCATTAATATTAATACATGTCTGTCTCTGACTAACATTTGGTAATGTAAATTTAACACATTTGGTTTTTTTTTCATTAAGTAATAAATTATTAGCGTTAAACAAATTTACAATTTTAGAAAGGGCATTATTTAATTCATTATAACATGTCTGTCGTCTTTTAACTTTAAAAAGCAAAGAGGTGTCATCAGCAAATAAGACAATGTCATGGTTTTTTACATTATATGGGAGATCATTAATGTAAATAAGAAATAGAAAAGGACCTAAAATTGAGCCCTGAGGGACTCCTATAGTGACTGCTGATCCCGGAGATCTTTCACCGTTGACATCTATTTTCTGTACTCTCCTACTCATATAGGATGTCAAAAGGTCGAGAGCTTTGCCTCTAATACCATAGTGATGTAGCTTTCTGATGAGATTTTCATGTTGAACACAGTCAAATGCCTTAGATAAATCACAAAACACTCCAAGGGCGTCATGCGAATCCTCCCAGGCGTTATATATATTTTTTAATAGTGCCACTCCTGCATCGGTTGTGGAACGGCCTTTCATAAAGCCAAACTGTTTACTACTAAGTAGCTCATTAATACAGAAATGGCTTAACATTTGACAAAGTATGATTTTTTCAAAAACTTTACTGAGTATAGGTAGTATTGAAATAGGCCGAAAATTATTAGGATCTGTTGAACTACCTGATTTAAAAAGAGGTATAACTTTGCTAAGTTTCATCTCATCAGGAAACACACCACTATCAACACAACTATTAAAAATAATGGCTAAGGGTTGTGCTATAACATGAATAATTGAATTTATAGTTTTTACAGAAAGTCCCCAAAGGTCTGTGGTGTTTTTAATTTCTAATGTTTTAAATGTATTAATGATATCCGTAGGACTAATGTTTTTAAAAACAAAGGGAACGTTACATTCAGGAACACTAGTTTTTAATAATTTTTCTGCTAAGATTGGACTTGAGTTTAGATGTTCAGTTGTTTTGAATGGGATATTCCTAAAAAACTGTTCAAAGGCAACTGCTACCTCAGAATTTGTTTTAAAACTAGCATCATCTACAATCAACTCAAAGTCCTGACAAGAATTCCTAGCTTTACCAGTTTCATTATTTATTATGTTCCATGTAGTTTTTATTTTATTTGTTGAATTTTTTACTTTATGTCTGAGGTGCATTGCTTTTGCAACAAGTCAGACCTTTTTAAAGGTTTTTGAGTATTTTTTTAAATATTCCCTAAATATTTAGCTATTATTATATGTTTTTTCTTTATATAATTCATACAGTTTACGCCTACTTTTATGAATACCTGGGGTAGCCCATTCACTAAAACTAAAGCGACTGGAAATAAGTTTCTTTTTTGCAGTAAATATTTTATTATACTCTGTAGTAATAGTGTCAAGAACAGTATTGTACATATCATTTGGGTCGCCATTATAAAGCAAATCTGGAAGTTTATGCATTAAGTTAGATTTAAATGATGCAACCCGTTTAGTTGTTATTGGTATAAATTTAATTTCCTTTTTAGTAATACTATTCTTTCTTTCTAAAACCACTAACTGTCCACAATGATCTGACTCTAGATTGCTTATAATTGATTTTTGAATTGGTTTTATGTCAGTAAATATATTGTCGATGCAAGTGGCACTGGATACAGCAATTCTAGTTGGTTCACAAAACAAATTATTTAAATTAAAAGACTGAAATAAGGCAAGCAATCTGATGCTTAATGAGCTATTTTCCAAAATGTTTATATTGAAGTCTCCACAAACAATGATTTGTTTATTGGAATTGCTGATTTTATTCAGCACTTCTTCCATAACTAATTCAAAATTATCATAAATTGCACAAAGCGGCTTGTATACACTCACAACAATGAGATGCTCAACTTCTATACAGGACAGCTCGGCAGTTCGCTCAACTGAGAGGCTCACAATGTCTTTACGTTCCTTAAACTTTAGCTGTTTATTAACTAAAATTAAAGAGCCACCATGGATAGCATTTACTCGGCTGAACGAACTTCCCACCTGGTGATTAGTGAAATTGAACATAAACTGATGGCTGCGTAGCCAGTGTTCAGTGATACATAAAATGTCAATCTTTTGGCAGTTTATGAACAATTCAATTTCTAGTTCTTTCTGAGACATTCCTTGTATATTCTGATGCACCAGGTTCAATGGAATATTATTTTTAGTATGACAAAGTTTATTTTTTTGTTTCTGTTTGCATAAAACTTGAGTAGACATAGATTGTTTAATATAATCATTATTAATGTTGGAATTATATAGTATGCCAAAGTGGTCCTTTGTTGTCTGAAAATTTAATTTAAATTATTACATGTCAAATTATTATACTGCTCAATAGAAGCAGGTTGTTTAGCTAAATGATTAGCTGAAATGTCAATTACACTATTATAATTGCACTGCTCAATAGAAGCAGGTTGTTTAGCCAAATACTTGGCTGAAATGTCAATTACGCTACTATAATTACACTGCTCAATAAAAGCAGATTGTTTAGCCAAATTATTGGCTGTGGTATTAATATAAAATGATAGCGACAAGGCTAACACTCTGGTACAATGGTGTGTGAGATAATATTTATGTCTTGTCCTTATATAATTATGTCTAAAAATACTGTTAGTATCTATCACATGAAAGTTATTGTTATTGCTAGACATAGTATGCAAAGCTAACCTAATTCCTAGGCAATATAGTTAAAAAAACCGCATTACTAGTTAGTTTGCGTTTTTTTTCTATAATTGAGCGGTTCTCAATTATGAAAAAAACCAACTCAAATTGGAAATCCTACTCCGATAACATAACTTAATGTGAGTGAAACCGCGGGCAAAAGCTAGTAGTATATAACCTAATAACCTACGAGCGCTTACCCCCCTATCGCTCCCGCGCCGCTGCCGTCGTCGACGTCCGCCCCGTGCGAGCAGAGACAGCTATATAGCTGTTCAAAATTTAAGACAAATTCGAAGGTGTGCGTGAATACCAAAAATAATGAATATAACTTGAATATTTTTTCATTTTCTTTTTGACATTTTGTAACTTGACAATATAAGCTGTGGTTCTATTATAATTGCATTATGAATGATTCAGTTTTTAATACAAAACAAATAGGCGGAAAATACGTCGTTAACAGCGAAAAAACGTACGAAATGTAATTTCATATATTTTTAAGTAGGTAAATATTTTGAAAAAAATATTTGAACAGAACCCTAGGTAAATAATGTCTTTATCCGAATAACAGCATATATGTGTTGAAATATTCTTAAATTGAAAACTATTTTGGTATTAGGTTTGTATGAGAAATTCATTGTTCGCCGCCTTCTTAAATACTTTTTTCTAACCGACTACAAAAAAGAAGGAGGTTGTTACCTCAGAACTCTGGCATTTATAAACCGATTTGTAAAAATTTTACGTATAAGGAAGGATTAACCCACAGATTGACCCTATTTCAATTTAGTAAGGATTGGTGCAAGAAAACCAAAATTATGTGAGAAAATGTTTTTAAGTTCACTTTAATTATTCAGACGAGCTTCTACCATGCTTCTACCGGTTTCCAAAAGCAAGTATGTATGGGCTCGGTGGCACAGTCGGCTGCCGCGCAGGAGACTTTTTTTTTATATATTTTTTTGTTACTTTGGAATATTTAAAAACATTTTGAAATGGTTATTTGAATATTATGAAACCCTAACTGACCCTGCGAACGTTTTTTCTCTTTTTAAAACAACTGGCGCGCCCACGCTGGCACGTGCTCAACAACTCACCGAATTGTCATTACAATCGGTTTACCCTTAGTGCATGAGGCCGACTCGTACTTGACCATTTTTTCTTTTTTTGAATCGCGTTTGCACAACAATATACAAAAATTTCATTACAATCGGTGTACCCTTATTGCGCGTCCGACTCGTACTTGTCCCATTTTTCATAAAAACCCTTGCCTTGACAATAACGAACACAACAACAAAAATACTTAATCCAATTTAATGCAATTGTTCGGAGGTTAAGGCGTGACTAAAGGAAACAGGGATCCATTTTTATTTACATATATTAGATTTCGAAATAATTAAAAGGTAAACTTCGATGAAGTGCGAACGAAGTAATTCGGCCAACATCGGCGTTGTTCGTTCTGAATTCTGATGAAAAATTTTTGCAATAATTAATTTAAAGCTTACAGTGAAGTTTCATTTGTCACTTTTATATAACATTTGTACCATAACTTTCAGTTAATGTATAAATTTAAAGTTCTGTCAATGTGTAATTTATACTCATTAAACCTTACTTAATAACTTACACCTGATGACACCTCTTTGCTTTGATGACACCTCTTTGCTTTTTAAAGTTAAGAGACGACAGACATGTTATAATGAATTAAATAATGCCCTTTCTAAAATTGTAAATTGGTTTAACGCTAATAATTTATTACTTAATGAAAAAAAAACCAAATGTGTTAAATTTACATTACCAAATGTTAGTCAGAGACAGACATGTATTAATATTAATGGCGAGCAATTAGAACTTGTTAATTCAACAGTCTTTCTTGGCATAACGCTGGACTCCAAACTTCAATGGGGTCCTCATATTCATAACCTAGCCAAAAAACTTAGCTCTGCTGTGTATGCGATCAAGAAAATAAGACAATTGACCGATGTCGACACTGCAAAAATAGTATATTTTAGCTATTTCCATAGTTTAATGACATATGGTATCCTATTGTGGGGTAGCGCTGCTGATGTAAATACAATATTTTTGTTACAAAAAAGGGCAATTCGTGCTATTTATAAATTAGGATCTAGGATATCTCTGAGGGATAGGTTTAGGGAAGTAAAAATTTTAACTTTAGTGTCGCAGTACATATATGAAAATCTTTTATATGTACATAAAAATATCAATAGTTTCAGCAAGAAAAGTGACGTTCACAAAGTAAATACTAGAAGTAAAATTAAGCTGTTGGTGCATGATACACGTCTACACAAAATAAGTAACTCTTTTATGGGGCAATGTATACACTTTTACAACAAAGTTCCCAATAAAATTCAAAATCTATCAATAAGTAAATTTAAATCTTTTATCAAGCAGGTACTTTGTAAAAAGGCATACTACAATATTTCAGATTATGTAAATGATAAAAATCCTTGGGACTGATGATGCTCAATTACAGGATGCATAGGTAAACCAAATTAAAATGGAAAAAACATAAAATTGTACGACTAAAATTTTTTTATATAAAACATTAATTGTATTTTAGTTTATTTGTATTATTGATAGTGTTTTTAAAAGAGTAACTATCGAGCTTCTTGCCGGATTCTTCTCGGTAGAAATCAACAACATTGTGAACCGGCGGGAAGGTGGGAGGGTTCAAAAAATAATATTTTATAACTTTGACGATTCAAAAGTAATTGTAAAATCCTTATTTGAATAAAGCATTTTGACTTTGACTTTGACTTTGACTTTACTCAAACGTGACAATTATCACATCAATGTAACATTACATTTTAATGTTACGATAAATTTCAGTGATCAGGACTGGGCAAGTTACAGAGGATACTTCTGGTGTGGCCGTTAGGGCTTCGTTTTGAGGTTGCTGGAAGCTTACTTGAATGTTGCAGCCTTGCATTTGAAACTTACAAGATCCCAAATGTAGTGTTCAGCAATGTTATTTCAAGTTTGGCTTGTTGAGTGGAAAACATGTAGCTGAATGTTCTGTCAATAAGTCTACTTTAGGGGCTTGTAACAATTTTTCTTCTTTCTTTGTTTTAAAATCCTAAATACCTAATATAAATTTACTTGCACGACGTTTATGTATTCCTCAATATCTACCAAAATTACATTCCCTTGTTTTTAAACCATATTCCATAAAAAAATTGCATATCTCTTTTTACGGAGCGCTGCTACTTCTTGTATTTTGTTAATAACTTTTCGCAATTGATTCTCCTATAGTTAAAGTGTCATTATCCTCTTTTTGGGTTTAAGATAAAGACACACTTTATGGAAGGTGTATTGTCACATTAAGATAGCCTTACACTCAAATTACGTGAACAGTTACTACCATTATTAAGGTCGAGGTTATACCAACACGTAAATGTAAGCTAAGATAAAAGAAACTAGTTTTATTTTACAATAAAAAGGATGAATCAAGGACGATTTATATTTTAGGAACACTTGACAAATGTGTAGGCCAAACATTCTTTATTGTACTTATTAGTTTTACAAAACGTACGTATTTGTTAAATAGTAACTACAGAAATCTACATATTATGTAATCCAAATACGCATATTACTTGTATTTAATTTTTTTTAATAATGTCAAATGAGAAATTAAACAAAAGAGTAACTAAGTGAGTTATGGAAAGAGCTATGTTTGGTGTTTCGTTAAGCGATAACAAAACGAGGAAATTCACCGAAGACCCAACGTTATCGACATAGCTCAAAGAGTTAGCAAGCTGAAGTGGCTATGGGCGGGCCACATCGCTCGTCAAACTGATAACCGATGGGAAATAAAGTTCTTGAGTGGTGACTGCAGATCGGAAGACGCAGTGTAGAATAGCCTCCTACCAGGTGGACAGACGTCCTGGTTAGAGCCACAGAAAGCCGATGGGCACGAACGGCTCTGAACTGGGCGTTGTGGAAACAAATGGGGGAGGCCTGTCTTCAGTAGAGGAAGTTTTCCGGCTGAAACGAACGAAATGAGAAATAATAAATAAAACAAAATGAGAAATAATAAATAATGTCAAATTTTACCGGAATTAAAGTTTTTCAAGGCCCACGTTAAAATCCTTGTTATGCTTGATTAAATGTGTAATAAAATAAAACTGGCGAGAAGATTTTACGTTTAAGACTTTAGAGGATTTGCTTTATAGCTACTTTCAAAGTAATACAAAATTCATTCAACTCTCACGTCGTGATTAAATTATAATTGCAAAGTGAATTGAAGCTCTATATTTTCTCCGGACATTTATAGCTTAGGTGTCGAATTTTGACAATAATTTATATTTGTTTCAGCAGCAGATACCAACGGGTTAAGCTACTGAATAAAGAATAATATTAGTAAATTTTTTCCTTAAAGCACAAACTTCAAAGCTTGATAACTCTGGGTGTGTTCGATTTGGGATGCAGAATCATTATTTTCGTTTCTTTTGTCTCAATAATTTCAATTATTATTAGTGACATATCTAAACTACACGAACGATAGGTGTCGATGGCAAAACGTGCGTTATCAAAAGTGTAAAAAGTATCGATGGTGGGAACACTTTATCCCAAAACGAACACACTCTCTGCCGTTATTGCAATAAGCAACATTTTTTTAATGCGCGGTTTGAATTTTTTTATCTATGGTACAGACAGAGGTGGACTACTGTCTATGAACCGTGTCGCTCAAAAAACTTGTTTGCGTTGTGAAAATTAACTGACCTTGTAGCAAATATCAAAACTACACTTTCAAAAGTTAAGAACTAACGATACACTAGCGACAGTCACGTGCCACAGCCCAGTGGTTCTTTTTGCCTCTAAAGGGATCTTAAAAACTTATATATAACTAACCACTGAGTGACAGAAACCTGGCTAAGCTAAAATGGTGAACTTTTTAAAACATTTTAAAAGCAGACATAAAGGCAAACATATATTGAGATTCATTCATAGTGAAATTTAAGGCCAAAAGTTATAAAAGCTTTTTAAAGGCAGTAGTTAGGAGTCTACGGTTTTGGTCTTTATTATTTCTAAGTATGTATTGCTATTTATTTTAACCGACCAAAAGAAAAATGTTAATGAAAATAGAATTACAAACTGCATCGAAGAAAAACATAATTTACGGGCCTTAATAATTTTACGTTCCTGAACCTAAAAATATCTTTAGACACTTATTCTTCTAGTTTGTTCAACATTTACAACATCACTTGCTTGCTACACTTAATCCTAAATAATTTAAAATTTTCAATCACTTTACCAAACCAAATTGTCTTGATTTCTTTCAGTCTAAACTTATTTAAAGTATTTCTAGACGAATAAGAAAGCAGTTCCCAAAATTTACAAAACCAGCCTATGGGAAAAGTGAAGTGAAAATATTTGAATTGAGCGATGGCATCGTCAAACATTAAACTTGAAAATTATAACCATCTGGCACGCAGCGCGGCGCACCACTCGCTTTCACATTACCGACACTGGAAGCAACGCCTAATTGTCCCATTAAATGTGGCAACAAATCGTTTATCGTTTGCCTGACTATAGCTGTAGCTGTGACCGTAACTTTAGTCATACAAGCAACGATATATCACGAAAATATTTTTTTAATACTTTGAATTATCTTCAAAAATTGGTTCGGTAACAACTACCGCACGAGCAACTTTTAGCGGCGTTGTGCATCTTTTTTGGTATGGGTAAAAAATGTTAAACTCGGTCAGGTCACGTGTCCTGATCGAAAATTCATATGAAATTCGTAAGACGGAACTCGCGTCAGATTTATTTACATTAGGTTAGTTTTTGTGTTGGGTAAAAAATTATAAACGCGAATTGTGTTAAGGACATTGGTTCTGTACAATTAAATATGGCCTTTGGATGCTTGCAACACCAGAAGTATCACTCGCGCGTTGCTGACCCTTCAAAAATCCAAAAACTTCTTTCTTGAAGAACCCCATACTGTAGTCCTTTGAAAAAACCTTGGCAGGGAGCTCATTCCACAACCCAAACACACATTGCTTCCCTACAATTAAATATGACGTATTATATAGGATTTTAATTGACAGATTGAGATGTCAAATATACTACGTCAAAAAAGTAAATGAACAAACATTATTATTTATAATAAATAATATTTATATGAAGTGATGGGAATTAAATAGCTAATAAATGTTTTCAATTCTGCTGAAACTCCCGGAGTGCAACCCGTTTTTTTTAATTCTGTCAATTGACTTAAAAAATTGGTTCAGTAACAACAACCGCACGAGCAAATTCTCTTAAGATTTTTTTTTTTTTAAAGATTTGAGAGTTTATTCATGAAGATTATTATTGCGTCTTTAAAAACAGTTTTTTAAAAATGTCTAGTTGACAACTAGAATGCGCGGCATATAATTTTGCACGTATAAAAAGGCGGAGCGATAATTTTATCGTTTAACGGGGAACTCCCCTCCTGGCGCTGACTCACCTTCGGGTTCAAGGCTCACGCTGGTCGCAGGTACGACCCCAAGAGCGACAACCCAAGCCGAGACACCCCCCGCGGGGAGCCCTTGAGCGTTGGGCGCTATGTGGGTCTCGCCCCAAAAGCCCGGTGGAGCAGTAATGGCTGCAACAGCCAACTGCATAGTCAGTTCAGAAAAAAAAAATGTTTATAGTTTTGTTAATCTCATCCACAGTGGTGCCTACGCCACGCAGACTTACATGGCCAAACTAAGAGACCTGTAGAAGCTCGTCTAAATAATCAAAATGATACAACTTGAAAACATTTCCTAATATGACTCTAGTTTTTTTTTACAAATCCTTACTAAATTAAAATCGGACCAACCTGTGGGTTATTTCTTACCTATATATCTGAAAATTTTCCGAATCGGTATATAAATGACGGAGTTTTGAGGCAACAAACATTAAAAAAAAACGGTTTTTTAGCGATAAAAAACTAATTGCTGGACCGATTTTGCTCAAACTCTTTTCAGATCTAAGTCATGACGTGGCGTATTGATTGATATATTAAAATTGGTCCATTGGTTCTTTAGATAAAAAGGAGCAAACAGCTTTCAAAAAATAGGCATAATTTTAAGTATATACTTATGTAATCGTAATGCACCATTGTTTCAGAGTGAACGAACCGTTTTACAGAAAAATAAAATTTGCATGTAATTATCTCGTGCAACTTCGTTAACAAGTTTGACAATCTCATTACTGTTAATATTAGTGTAATGAAATGTAATTATATACAAACTTGTTATTTTGTTCATCTACCGAATATATTTACATGTGTGGTTTTTGTCAAAAAGTTCGTTATGACTTTACTCCATAGATTTGCAATAACCTTTATACGAGAGAACAGATAAGGTAAATAAAATAAAGTACCTATTAAACGTAAATAATAGAAAAATAATTTATTTGATAATTTAGTCACTGACAATGAAAGCTGAAAATAAATATTAATTGTGAGGTCAGACACATGATGCTCGTGAATTGTGAATAAAAAGATTATGAGATAATTATGATTTGCCCTTACTTCAATTTGGTTAATTTCGACGAACGCAAAAATAAAAAGGTACTAAAAATTTATTGATTTATGTATATGGTAAATAAATATTTGCTAAAACCTAATGTAAGCTATAATAATAAAAAAATAAGATCGAAATATGATCAGCAGTGGACTTCTTCCGGTTCTAACGACGACAACGAACAGTGCAGGTACAACACTGTCAGATATTGTTGACAAAAGGTGCATTCCATTGACGGCATTGAGAACTATGACATCGCATAAGCATTGAAATCGTTCTGTTCACCAAATGTAAACAAACAATATGGACATTCACTATTTTGACAGCGCATCCACTGCTCTACCTCCCATGTGCAGCCAATGCGTAGAATGTGGTCCGGAAGTGACGTCATAACGCATTAATTTTTGGTCAACAGAACGATCGAATGTGCGCATAGAGAGCATTAAGCGCATTCAATGCAGATAATGCTTGTCAACAAAACGCCCCTAAAATAAGACTGACGCTACTTACAATAATTCCTTGGACAATTTATCAAGGTATGTCTATTTTTCTTTATACTCACGTTAGAGTTTTAAATTAATAATATTATTTAGGAGGCCACTTTAGAAGCTATACTATTCGTCTTTGTCAAATAGCATTCGGATCGGAATAAGTACCAAGACACACTACTGGTCACTACAATCCTCTTAGATAGACAACGTAAGCCTATTTGGTTCCTCATAGTCCTGTTGGTGCACTTCGATACTGTTTAGCTAAGAAGCTTTTAGACTAGAAATTGTTTTAAAGATTAGGTTTGACATATTTAGGTACTTAACGTGATTAATGAAAGCCTTCTAACTTCATACATAAATTAAGATTGGAAAATGTTATTACAGAACACATGTTTTCGGTAATTGAATGGAATAGTAGGTATTGTGCAGAAATAAAAGAAAACATTTAAGAATGAATAAATAAAAAGCTCCCAAATAAAAATTTATTTCCTAAATATTTAAAAAAAATTACCCTTCGGCCCTTAGATAATAATTATCTTAGACATCTTTTAAGAATATTTTATTTTTAGCGCTCCCTACCTCAAAAGGAGAGAAGGAACCCTTATATGATTACTTTGTTGTCCGTCTGTCTATCAATACTGTTTTACACAAGAATGAGTAGAGGTATCAAATTGAAATTAATTACAAAGACTAAAGATCTATAATTCCTTAAAGCTATAAAAAAATCGAGCTTTTAAGTCGAGGCAATAAAAAATACGGCCATTTTTGTCACATATTTTGGCATTCACAAACAAATCAAAACCTATGGGTACTTCCCATTGACCTATAATGATGATGGAAGAAATATCTACATATAATAAGTTTGTACGGATTTCCTAACTTAATCGAAGCTAGCACGCAATTTTCAAAAAATACTAAAGACTTCGAATGGTAGCGTAGAGCGGAAAAAATATGTGATAGGCGGACTTGATGTCTCACTATAAAGTTTTTTACTATAAAACCACAAAATCAAATAGTATCATTACGATTACACATTACCTAAATAAATGTAATTTGAGGTCGATACAAACTTTATGATGGCTGGCCAATTACTTTTGATCCCGATACAATTGAAGTATCGGAAAACTGACATTTGGTAATTTTTGACCGGTGTAAGGTTAGCAGCCAAATTTAGCAGCCATTATAATCCGAACATATTAAAGAGTCTGAAAAACAACTTATAGTTATAAAAAATAATTAGTATATACAGTATATTTCTTATAAAATAAACGCTTGTGTCAAGGTCAAATGGCTGATTGACCGGATGCACCCGGTTACCAGCTTTTATAGAAGTTTATTACTGCTTGTCGCCCACAAAATAAACATAACTCTTTCATATCATCACTATTTTGTTAACATATATATAACAGTTTTATTTTCAGTTCAGATCGATATTTATCAAAGTCTTTCTTATTATTCAGACTGCCTCCGTTAATTATTTGTTCAAAAAAATACATTAAAATTGGTCCATAATTGTAATTGTCTGGTTGAAATATGTGATTAAAGGTTTTTATTTTAATTTCTTTTGATTTTTAAAAAATCTTTAATTTTCTTCTTATAATATTTTTCTAGTTTCTTCTCATTTCCCATTGGATCAATAAAAGTAATTATCATTTGATTAACAGACAACAATACCATCGTGTAGTGGTCGTATTTGAATATCGGAAATACGGTGTCTTTAGCTGTCGTCACTTTTATCCCATCAATGAATTCATCAGATAATTGGTTTCACTAAAAATAAGATAAGATTTTCTACACTTACCAAATCATACTTGTTTTTTTTAATTATTTGTAACAGGTGGTCAATCACAAAACTTCACGCATATTCTTTCTCATTCAAAGTAAAAAATCATATAATAACAGTAGTGTAACAGAATACTTCACACTCTTTTGACACGTGACTATGTATCCGCGTCCACTTTTCAGAGGCTTATAATAGTTATAATCGTCCATTAGTCCATTGTGCACTACGTTTTTATTTTGTTGAAAACAATTATTTGATTGATTTTCTTCTTGATTTTGACAATTTGGTATGCAAAAATCTCGCACAAAATTATTATCAAAACTCAAACACTTTTCTGTATTCTTAGCACAAGATTGGTAAATCTATCGCTGACACAGATCCATTGTACCCAATTTGTAAAAGGAGCCATTTTTTCGGAGCCGTGACCACAATAACTACAATTTACAATTTCTTTTTCATCTTCAAGAAGTGCAACTTTCTTGGTATTTATACAAACAGCTTTTAAGTATCTTCCCTCAAAATGAGAAAATCGGTTCTTGCATTTTCGTTTCAAAAATATATTAAAATGGTTTTTATTGTAATATTTATTATTATTATGTCCTTCGTTTGCTTACAGACTTACAGCATATACTGGATTGTTTGTATCGGATTTTTCTAAATATTGGGTATCGAATTCAACGTCAGAAAAGCTGTCTATTTCATAACTTTGAATCATTTCTAATAATTTGATTTTCGCTGTTTTCACTTCATGGGTCACGTATTTGCTATTAAGTAATATAAATAGATTCTCGATCTACACATCACATTTCTGCAAGTTTGAAATCGTTATGAATGCCGCAAGTAGGTCCTTTAAAAATATCGATTGAAAATCGAAGCATTGCTTTCACCATCTTGTGAAAACTTCTTTAGCGGCGTTGTGCACTTTTTTTGGTATGGGTAAAAAATGATAAACTCGCGGCAGGTCACGTGTCCTAATCGTGGAAGGCAAGACGGAAACCGTAATGCCACGCCTATTATAATTTTTATTTTTAGTATTCGCGATTATGAGTAGTACAGGGAGGTTGGATATGGAATTTTAATTCTATGACATATTGAGATGTCAAATATACTACGTCAAAAAAGTAAATAAACAAACATTATTATTTCTTGACAATGTCAAAGACATGTCTTGTGACATATTTGAGTGTTAAGCGCGAATCGTGTGTAAAGGTTTTCACTTCTGCCGGCACTCCCGGAGTGCAACTAGTTTTTTTTATTACGCTTTTATAACCGTATTTTGTGTTTTTTAATTTGTTTGCCATGGTATCACAATATGGAATCTGAACGTTTTTTGTATACGTGAGATTCAGTACAATTTTATACAATGCTTCAGAAATAATTGAAATAGCTTTCTGTTTTGAAATAATCGTCATGACTTTAATATACCTAAAACAATATCAACAAAAATTAGATTATATTAGATTTCAGATCACTTATAATAACTCAAAAGAAACTTTGAAATAAACGTAAGTGTGCTCAAAAACTCTATAAGACTTTTTTACAACCAATGGAACACTTTTTTCATTAGTGATTACAAAAAACTCAACAAAATATTTTTTAAATTTTTTAAATAATCCACAAATAGAGAAAACAAACCAAAAAAAAAATTATGTGGCTCAAAATAAAACACTGATATTTCGATTAAAATAAGATAAACAGAATATAAATAAGTTTAATAAAAACAGTTATTATTTTTTTAGGTATCTCGATAATATTTACAATTTATTTACTGTTCAATGCTATTACCATTATCTTAAATAAACTTATAAAGCCAATAATATATCTAAATGAACTATAAGAAACTTTTAAAAAGATAGAACAAAATTATGCACAATTTTATATGGATTTGAAAAAAAAAAAAAACGGGTTGCACTCCGGGAGTGCCGGCAGAAGTGAAAACATACTCGCTATTTACTTCCCGTCACTTCTTATCCCTATTTATTTATTTACTTTTTTTTATTTACTTTTTTGACGTTGTATATTTGACAGCTCAATCTGTCATAGAATTAAAATCCCATATCCAACCTCCCTGTACTACTCTTAATCGCCATATACTAAAAATAAAAACCAACCTAATGTAAATAAAGGTCACGTGTCCTAACGCGGGTGACATCTTACGAATTTTCGATCAGGACACGTGACCTGACGCGAGTTTAACAGTTTTTACCCATCACAAAAAAGTGCACAGCGCCGCTAAAGAAGTTTTCACTTCAAAAATTCTTGAGGTATTTCTTAAACAAAGTTAACAGTACCTATTTTGAACGAAATGATTATTTTCATAAGGTTTCAGTTGATTCTATTCATGATAGAAAAGAAATAATAGATAAAATTTGAAACAAGTAAATAAAATTTAGGTGTTTATTTAACACGGAAATAATGAATAAAAATAATTATTTTATTTGTAGCTCACTTACACTTACAACAGTACATTTTTATTTAAACAAAAGATATACCCAACCAATAGAAATGCGTAAATTAACGTTATATCAGATAAAGAAAAATATGATTTACTGCTAACAAGGAAAGTAGATTGCCACAGATCAAAGAAAGAACAATTATAATAATACCATCCTATCCTATTTACAAAATTCTCACTGTTGAATTATTGAAATTAAAAACCTAATTAAAATACAATATGATACAATATTTAAAATAATGAAATTCTTATAAAATATATTATGACTGAAACAAATTAAATTGAACTGAAAAATAACGAGTCAAACACAAATTGCCGATTATATTGACATAATACATATACGTATATATTTCTGATAACAAACGAGTCTGATGGCTCTGCATAAAACATTTACAATCAAATATAGCCCAATACTGTAGGCAAGACCAGCCACTTTACTACTCCTTAACTAATAATCAAACTATACTTAAAAACATGCTGAAAACTACATTCTATCAATGTAAGGCATAAGATATCTTAATTATTTTAAAATGTCTAGGCGATTTCAAAAATATGGTTCTAATCCTAGCTAAATGAAGATGACAATAGACTTTTCTATATTCTTAAACGTGTGATTATAACCATAGCGTATTTTAATAAAATTACCCGCCATCTATTGACAAGAAGAAAAAAAGTGCGAGTCGGACTCGCGCACGAAAGGTTCCGTACCATTATCTACAAAAACGAGCAAAAAAATGACGTATGTTGTATGGGAGTCCCCTTAAATATATTTTTTCTGTTTTTTAGTATTCGTTGTTATAGCGGCAACAGAAATACATCTGCTGTGAAAATTTTAACTGTCTAACTATAACGGTTCATGAGATACAGCCTGGTGACAGAGGGACGGACGGACGGACAGCGAAGCCTCAGTAATAGGGTTCCTAATTACCTTTCAGGTACGGAACCATAAAAAACTAAAATAATTATAATTTTTATAATGCCAAATGGCAGCAACGGAATTTTTACAGTTTTAAGGGTTCCGTACCCGTAAATAGCGGGACCCTATTACTAATACTCCCGTCGGTCCGTCCGTCTGTTACCAGGCTGAATCTCATGAACCGTGATAGAAAGAAAGTTGGAATTTTCACAAATGATGTATTTCTGTTACCGCTATACATTAAACAAACGTGATTATTTTAACAGCAACAGGTAGACGCATGACATATTCACAGAATATTTAGTTACATATTTACTTGCAAAATAAATAATTAAAATAAAATAAAACAAATATTTAAGTGGAGCTCCCATACAGCAAAAGTGTTTTTTTTTTGTGTTTACCCTTGTGTTAACCCTAAATTAATGAACGTAATGACTTAAACTAGCTTTAACGTCAGAATACGTATTACCTACGACAACCTTAAACTAAACTAGAAACTGATTTTAAACGTTGCCTCACCATACACTGTTACTGCGTGACTAAGTTTAATAAGACTAAAAAGTATTAAAATCGAAAAAAAGAGAATGGTTGAAAAAATAACTTTTATAAAGAAAGTTAACTGAACTTAAAAATTCTTCGCTGCAGCCAAAATTAATTGCTGTTTTTAGTTTTTGACCTTTCTGATACTGTAGACTACTGCGTAAGTGATTTTAATGTTTTTTTTTTTGTATTTCTGTAACTACTACACAATATAAAAGCGATCAGATAACGTCAGTCGATCATCTAAGACTTTTTTTTCAATGATAAACTGTTATGGGTTGACTTGTGTTTTTCTGTTAGCAAAAAAAAGGACACGAATTAAAATTACAAATAAAAGTATATAATTTATAGTTTTAGATTGATTGTATATTGATCTATGAAAAAAAATATATGAACATGTCAGTTGATCAAAAACTTTGACTTTTTTACCAGCAGCCAAACTGTTGCGGTACAAAACTTGTTTGATGTTTTGTTCCTATGTGTTTCCACATTTTTATACTATATGCCTTTTCTTAAGACTAGAAAATATTAATTTTTGGAGTATGAATGAACTTTTGCATATATATAATATAAGGGCAACTGTAGCAAACTTCTCGTCCGTTAATAAAATGAAGAGATATAGGTTATTCAGTTAATTTTAAATAGTTTATGATTGAAATATATAATTATATAATGTCAAATTTCGAAGTCAATTCCTTAACTCCGATTTGATTAACTTAAACAAATTTAAAGTAATAGAAGTACATAAGTCAAAATTTTAAAGTACCTAGAAATGGATAGAGAAAAAAAACTATAAAAATTTTAACAAGGTTATAGCAAGCAAATAAAACAGTAATTAATAAAAAAAATAAAATTTAATTAAAAGATATTTGATTAATTACTATCCACTCACCAATTCAATTCCCTACCTTCCTAAGTTTTTTATTTCTACACAATTTTGTATTCACTTTTTATTCTAAAAATAAAAAAAAAGAAATTATTAATTATTTGTAAGTGATTAATGTAAATGTATTGAGTAATGTATGTATGTATAATTTAATTCATAAATAAATACTATTATAATAAAATTATCCACCTTTATACTTTAAATAAATAATTACAATAGAACAGGTCTGTTCTACAACACGTCGAATTCCTGAAAATTTAGAACACCTAAACAACCCCAAAAATAAATATTACTGATTTCCTGAAACTTTTCAGATTTATAAATTTATTATTGTTATCTGAAAATCTTTTTATTATCCCTTCCCACCTACACCCTTGCTTTCGTGGATTAACCACTTATCCAGCCTTCAAATCCACCTAGCGACCTAAGTCCACTAAGTTAGTATTTAAATTTTCAAACCTTCAAAAATCTATCATTCTGAAAACAACCTCTTTCACCGAATGACACAAATTCGCTTATTCATTTCACACCTCACCTCATAAAATTTTCCTGTATTACTCTTTCTCAAATTATTCTACTAATAATAATGTAGGTAATAGGTTCTAAATTCTTAATTAAGTTACCGCTATAAATTTCTGAAATTTAATAATTATTTGTTGTTAATATTTCTCTCTGTTAATTTTCAGATTTGTTATATGATATTTATTATCTGAAAATTGTATTTCCTAGTCTGACATTCTTATCTCGTGATAATATTATCAAATTTTTATGGTTTTATGAGAATTTACACCTGACCACCTGGTTGGGTTAGCTTCGTACACAGTCTTTCATGTAGGGACATCTACTAGACTTAGTAAGTATCAGATGCCCCTCTTCAAACTCCATGATATCTAACAATATTATTGAGGAACCTCAGGTGAATATCTCTATGTTGTACAAGTGTTACACTATGCCAACTATCCGTAGTCTACATTCGTGAATATTGAAATCCAACTCGAAACCGTGCTCCTCCAGGGTCTTACGACGTCTCCTTGGAAGTTTGAATTCTTAGTGTTTGTTCAATACCTAGTACATCTCAAAAATAAATAAAAATTACTCAACAAGATTGATAATTTTGTAACCAAATAAAAATATTATTGAGAATATCCTCAAATTATTTCCTAGTCTGACATTCTTGTCTCGTGATGATATTAGTTAATTTCAATAATTTCATGAAAATCTATATCTGACCCGTTGGGTTAGCTTCATACAAAAACAGAATCTTATGTTAATGCATACTCTGAACTTAATAAGTATCAAATATATCTTTTAGACCCTAAAAAAATCAACAATATCAATGAGGAATCCCAGGTGAAAATTTCTATGTTGCACAGTGTTATTCACTTTTGGTACCAACGTTATGTAGTCTATACCCAGTAGAATTCTGTTTTCAGGTCAGTCCCGCACTCCTCAGATATACGGTACTTTACTGAAAATTTCAGTTCCTAATGTTTGATTAATTCCTTAAACAATCTAGATTCTAGGTCACTTAGTAAAATTTATATTTTTATTGCCTTGAATCAACTGATATTAACAACAGTAACTCAAATCGATAATTTTAGTTTCTAGTATTTATTAAGCTTCTAAAAACAATCTAGATTCTAGGTCACTTAGTAGTATTTTTAGTGCCTTGAATCAACTGATAATAATAACAGTAACTCAAATTTATAATTTTCACTAAGATTAAATATATAAAATTATCTTAATATATATAGATCTTGTGTCACAATGTTTTTCCTCAATGGACTCCTAAACTACTGAACCGATCTTGATCAAACTTCGTAAATATCTGTTATTTGATCCAACTTAAAAGATAGGATAGTTTTTATCTCGATATGTCAAGTGCGAGCCGGACTCGGGCACTATAGGTAAAAACCAACATTCGCCGGGTACAGTGGGACGGCAGCGGAACAACGTTCGCCGGGACAGCTAGTATATTTATATAAATAACACATAATATCTCAGATACATTCAGACCATCACTATTTATCAGATATGATGCACTTGCAATAATAACAATTAATGATAATTGTTCAATTCTATCATCAACAAAATGTTGATAGATAAGTTTATAGGTATTAGTTGAAAGATGTAGAAAAATGAGAACTTTATATTGTTAGTCTTCTCATTTACATATATACAAGAGTGAGATTTTAGTTCAGTTTTAAATATATAAGGAAACATTGTCTCCCACTGTATTTCATACAGTAAATAAAAAGTAATAACTTTTAATTAATATCATTAAAAATTATAAGAAAATTTACGTCGTTAAAAACCTTTAAAATACCTACGTAGAAAAGTGAGATTTCAAAACACTTGAAGGAGATTAAAGAAACCATTGTCTCTTATGTAGATGATGTAGATGTACATACATGTATCACTCACGGTGAAAAAGCATTTTATGTACATCTCACTAGGATTTTTAAGTATAAAGACTGTCAGGTATCTATGAATATCATGAGCTACAATAATATGTTTAGGTAAATCTAAGTACATCATTCTAACAAAAGTGTTACACATACATACTCTTATCTTACTCGTTACCTAAAGTAGTTTTTAAAAAGCTTTGGAACCTATATCCATTTCTCTACAAACAACGTAGAAGAAGCTCGTCTGGACTCCTGGAAAATCTCATCTCGTACAACCTTTGACTGCTCCGTAGGTCTTCAAATCTTCTTTGTGGAATTCAACATAATATAAGAAAAAAAGAACACTGCACAATAGAATATCATAAATCTTGAAGATTTATGCCTAAATCTCCAAATTCACATATTATAAATAGAACACAATGACGACTTAAAACTAAACTCGCGAAACACCATGTCTTGAAAAGCGACGCCTTTCCTAGAGAATATATATAATTGATTTAGTATGTGTTGAAGATATTAAATTTTTCTTTTCTTTTTTACACTAATTATAAACCTATTTTAAATAAAAATGCTCTAAACGCGAAATCAGATTTCGGATCTGATCATAAATGATTTTCAAAGTCAAACTTATTGACTGTTCTTGCGCGCGCGGACCCAGACTAACTCCTCATTTTAAATTTTGTTTCTACCAAAATTTCAAATTTCACCCTCCTCTCGTACTTTCTTCACCCCTTAACCTTTACAGCTCACACCAATCTTGCTTATCAAACCGAATATTTATTGTTTCAAGTATTCTGGGTGTTTTTTGTTCCTAAAGCTCCAATCACTTCAAATCCAAAAAAAATTTAAACTCAGCTTTGTGCTATTTAATTTACAAAGACTTGGAGTTTTTATACATTAACATCGACCAAGCATGCAGGGTTGTCGCAAATTTATAACATTTGGAATTGAAAATAATTCAAAATAAATCAAAATATGATTTTAATTATACTCTATTTCAATAACCAAAACCAAATTTTATTATTTTTATGAATTTACTAGCTTATTGTTTATTTAGCTTTTTTGGTAATATGTTTTAAACATTGAAAGTCACCTTTATAAAACATTTACAGTTAATAATATTGATATTTATGTAAATTTCCAATCCTTTGAAATTTCTTGAAAAATACAATTTTCTTGAATTCCCCACATTAATCCTTTATATTATATCTTTAAAATCTTTATTATTTATCGACTAATAAACATGATATTCCCTAACAAAATTCTAATTAATATACTAATTTAAGATATTGCCAACCCTACCTGACACGTCCTTAAACACTCTTTTGGCCTTTAAGATTTGCTTTCAGCTTATGCCTCAAACATGTGAAGCCAAATAAAATATATTGCTAACAAGGAAACAAAAGACTTTTTTAGTTTACTTTTGCATTTAACTACTAATTTGAACTTTATTTTGATAAGAATATGTGTTATGTAACTCTTTCTAATGTTTATAGTTATTTTGTTCGCCGCCTTCAACTAAACGTGGGAATAGTTTATATTCCTTTCTCTTTTCTTTTAATACGTTATTTTTAAGATAAACAAGGTAAGAATATTATGGTTTTTTACAAATATGAATTTAATATGAGGAACACCACCAGTATAACTTGAGCTCTGGACTTTTTGTATGCATTCCCAGCTAAATACATTTGCTTAATACTGATTGCATAACATGTATACTTATTATTATGAAATACGGGTCTTTATTCAATTTATTAAAATGATTTACTACACAACGTGTCAGGCAATCGAGATCCTTGTGAAATTGGATTGTAGCCAAAAAAATGTCTTTTTGGTTTTACGCTTGTTTAGTATCCTATTTTTTTCTTGTAGTTATTTTAATGTGTTTATTCTGATAGATTATAAAAATATCATAAATGAAGTACAGTCACATCACGTCAGTCGGTCGACTACATCTTAGTTTTAATTGCTCAATGAGCGCAACTAATTAAAGTTAATGAAATTGTTTTTGTGTTTATCAGCCATTTGACTTTGGCACAAGTGTTTTTTTTTGTCGTAAGGGTTCAGTTCAGTTTATTTATATAATAAATATTTGATAAAAACATAGAATAATGGAGTCAATTATTTAACGATAATGTCACATTTAATGTCAGCCAAAATTTATTCCTGATTTCCGTTTTTGACTTCCCAGATATTGTAGTCCCCTGTCTAAGTGTTTAATGTATTTTTTTAATACTGTTTTAACTACCACACAAAATAAAAGCAATCAGATGACGTCAATCGATCGTCTTGAACTTTTTTCAACGATGATCTTTAATGGGTTGACTTTTGTTACATACTTGCAGGCAAAAATGCTCACGAATTAATATCACATAATAATAGTAACTTCAATCAATAGTTTAAGATTGATTGTATATATTGATCTATGAAAAAAAAAATATATGAACATGTAAGTTGTTCAAAAACTTTTACTTTTTTACTAGCAGCCAAACTGCTGCGGTACAAAACTTGTTCGATTTTTGTTCCTAGGTGTTTCCTAATTTTTTATAGTATATGCCTAGAAAATAATTATTTTTGGAGTATCAATAAACTTTTGCATATATATAATATAAGGGCAACGTGTGAGACAATAGAGTTCCATTTTATTGGCTTTTAGCTTCTGAAGTATCCTAGTGCCCTGCGTAAGTCATTTTAATGTATTTATTCCGATAGCTTATAAAAATATACAGTAGGTACATCACGTCAGTCAATCTACTACACCTTAGTTTTAATGGTTCAATGAGCACAACTAATTAACGTTATTTAAATTAATTTTCGTGTCTATCAGCCATTTGACGATGGCACAAGCGTTTATTCTATAAGAAATATACTGTATATACTAGTTATTTTTTATAACTATAAGTTGTTTTACGTCATATTTATGTTGGTTTTTCAGACTCTTTAATTTGGTCGGATTATAATGGCTGATAAATTTGTCTGCTAACTTCACACCGGTTAATTTTGGCACATATATATTTAAAACGTCACTTTTCCAATGCTGGTGGGCAATTCTTGACGCTTAATTTAAATTGGCCTCAAAATCAAATAGTAATCAATTAAGATGCCAAATGTAAAAATGCAAATATAAAAAAAATGGCTTTTATTCTAGATCATTTAAGATTGCTATACGATTGGAACCCATAAAGTTTGCATCGAGATGCTCTAAAGTTAAATTTAAACTTTTACAGTTATATTTTTTTTCTATTCACTGCAAATCATGCCGGCACGTCTAGCGATGACCTTGAATGCGCAGAATTCATTTTGTAGATCTGTCTCATGTTGAGGCGCGGGGTGCGAAGGGTGCACTACCTTTCACATGATCACCACCAGGGGTCACAAAACTGGTTTTACCGAAATTTAAAAATTAGATGAACTAGGTTTACACACATTTTTCCTTTATTTTGAATAATTTTTCTTTTTGAGATTTGTCAGTATCGAATTTAATTTTCTCATACATTTAATTCCAAATTTTTCTATACATGTGTATAAGAATGTATTTTTTTGTTTGTATCTATAATATTTATTTATTTGCCCTGAAACTTTAGAACACAGGAAAAAAAAGTTCTAAAGAAACTGAAACTGATCCACTGCATTAACATCGTAAAACCGATATTTTTTAACATACATCCGGTTTTATGACTGTTATAGACTTCATAATTATGTTTACTGTGGCGGCCACAAATTCTTTTACATAAAATTATCATGCCAGAGTATTGGAGTATTAATACATTTTCCACAATAAAATTATCATTTACTGATGACAGACCAGAAAAATTGTTTTAGATTTCGATTTAATTTAAAAAGGAAATAGACAATGTTTTAAATAGGTTAAAAACAACTGAATGAAAGAACTAATAATAGTAGTATATACAATTGTTGCGAAAGTGAGCACTCGTTTTAAAAAGATAAGTGTCGTGCAATTGCATACACTGCTTTTTATAAGACCAGAAAAAAAAAATAACAGATTTAATATAGTGAAAAATTTGATTTTATCTTAATAAGTATTTACTTATAATATTGATTGTTACTTGTATTATGGATATTTCAGTTATTTAAATGAATCACAGGGGGGAGGGAAGTTCTAGTTAAGTAGGACGGTATATTTTTATTTACCATATTAATGTTTTTATTTACTCTTAATATCTGCTCAAGCAAATTACGCGGCAAAAATGTGCCATTTATTTTTAAAACAACGCTATCTAGCGGAGGCGTGCTGCACCTGTGGTTCTTATTCTTTATTCTGTAGCGTAGGTACAATTTATTTTCGTTCCTACTTTAATGTTGATCTTTGCTCGTGCTTTAATGTAACAAATACATACTTTATGCTTCGAGTTGGTGAAAATACTACTAATATGATAAGAATTTTGATTTTATAATTCCAAAATTAAAGTAAGGAAGTATAAAAAACATATTACAGTGCAACAAACTTTTCTGTGACTAAGTGACCAAACACCTTGTGTCGTTGTAAGCTCACATCATTTTAATATAGCGACTGTAGTGATATGTGATTTTCGACCGCGCGCCGGCTCAGAAAAGTTTGTTGCACTGCAGATAATTTTGTAATTACATAAAACCTTGAATTGCGACAGTTGTTTATTTACAAGCCGATATCCATAGCATTTGTAATAAAAATTATAGTGTTACCTTTTGCGTCTGTTCGTAGCGACGCCCCCTTGCAATAACCCAGTAATGTATGTCATAATTACTCAAAAATATTTGGTTCCTAAAGTAGATATATTTTGCAACAGCTCATTCGTGTTATTCAGCTTTACCATTAGAAAAGGTTCCCATTACAATAACACATTGTTCTCTAACCTTTTCTTTACAATAAAGAATGATTAATAGCCGTAATGACCTCTTCAAAATAACAAACCTACGTAAAAAGTCACCTAGATGAATAATATTTTTCTGTTCACTGTGGTAAAAATAAAGCATATCGCGTTAAGTAAAAGATATTCGAAATAAAAAAAAAACAGATTGTGTATTGTATCTTTTGAGAAAATATTTCCTATATGATAGATTCTTGAATTTATGTATTTTAATTAGCGTTTGTACGTTTGTCCTCGTAGAATTTAAGAATAGTACATTGTTCACCAAGGGATGAAATTGACTGATTACCGACAATGATGTAGTGTGAAACGGGTGCACGAGGCGGGAATCGTATTTTCTCCCGAGTGATTACATAGTGCTGTATATTACCTACTCCTAGGCACAAAGAAAATAAAAGATTATTTATTAAAATTGTTCCAGTTACTGCACTTAATTTCTTAACACGCTGTCACTAGTGAACTAGTAGGTAATACTTGTCATAGGTGAGTACCTTAATCAAATTATTTAAGGTGTTTCAATAATAAATAACTGGGTGAACGAGCTTCACAAATTTTACAATGATTGAAGTTTTGGGATATAAAAATAATGGAGTCGCATTCAATGCAGCGAATGCTGAATACATTGTCTTAAATTTTATCTTTGCCATTTATGAACAGATCAGTGATACACCGACTGCAGCGCCAATTACCGGGTCCAATTGTGTTTCAAACCTTGCAGGGATCCAGTCGGACGTACACAGAAAATATTATTAAAATCATCTCTGCTGTTAAGAAAAAGATTAGTGACACACAGACTGCAGCGCCACCTACTGGGTCCATTTGTGTTTTCAAAACTTGCAGGGACACACACACGAACGTAGGTACACAAAAAATATCATAAAATTCATCTCTGCCGTTTAGGAGAAGATCAGTGACACACCAACTGTAGCGCCATCTACCGCGACCATTTGTAAATTCAAACCTTGCAAGGACCTGCTCGAACGTAAACAAAAATATCATTCAAATCATCCCTGCTGTTGAGAAGAAAATCAGTGACACACCGACTTCAGCGCTACCTTCCGAGTCCAATTGTATTTTCAAAAAATCCAGGAACCCATTGAAATATTCAGACAAAATTTCACCCAAATCGTTCTAGCCGTTTAGGAGGAGTTAGATGACTCACGTAAAGAAGAATTATACGTAGAAAAAAACCGATTTACACTTGACGTTTTCAAGTAACCTATGTCCTTTCCCGAGAAACTATCTCCATGCCAAATTTCATTTGAATCCGTACAGTGGTTTAAGCGTAACTGACATTCAGACAGAGTTACTTTTTCATTTATTATGTTGGTCTTTTCAGTTTTGTTAATGCGTATGCCATCTGCTAAAAAAATGGTTTGATTTTGTAAGCCTCAAAGTATAAATTACCAAAGATTAAAAACCCAAAATCTCAATCTAAGCCTTTTCCAATGGAATCGACACATAGGTAAAGTATATGCGGATACTACCGTTTTTTCTTGTATTGGTCGTTATCTTCATGTATTTTTGGTTGCGATTCGATATATTTTTAAAGTTTAACAAAAATAATTATTTGATTAATCATATATACCCAAGTTTAAAAGATTATTTATGTATTCAGTTTTATTTTCATACTAGTTTGTGACAACCGAAAAGGTTCGTATAAAATATCAGTGATGTGGTTCTAGCTTTACTTGACCAAGGAGTTTTTCTGGCACTTATTTAACGTATTTGGTATTGGTTTTTTTTATAGCTAATATGTAGATTAATAATACTAGCCTAAATTATATGATAACCTTTATATAATTTTTAGTTTGAGTGTCATATAAATGTTTTTATTTTGTTTAAGATTAAAATTTTCAGATCTATTATCGCTGAATCTGCTACTTCATAAAACTTATCCCGACTAACTTACAGACAATGCTCAGCCTTGACCGATAGATAAGATATAAAACTTTGCACAGGAGTATATAATTTGAAGTTTATGTAATAGTTAGTTAAATCATAGTAGAGTAAAACAATGTGTAAGGGTCTGCTCAGACCAAGACGCGACGCGACGCGGCATTTTTGAGATAGCAACACATTTTAATAGACAAAAAGATACGTATCCTAACGTCGCGCGATGCATCTTGGTATGCATAAACAAATAAAATATATCGCAATTGCCAAAATTAACAAAAAAAAAAGTTAAATGGAAACTAGTACTAGAAGTAGTAGTAGTAGATAAAATACATACATATATAAATATTCAGAATACAGAACGGATGGTTACATTGCTAGTCGTCGACAACTATATATATCACATTATGCATTACTGCACGCAATGGACAGCGCATTTCGGAGCCACATATGAAAACAAATAATTGCAAAAATGTGACAAAGACGAAGCGAAACTGTGGTCTTTGGTCTTTTCCAACTTGTTTTAATAAACGCAAACAAACAAAATGGCGGACTCAGATAGAAAGAGAAAAGAGACCGCAAGTTCGCTTTGTCCTTTTCTAAGGTATGGTCTATTCTGCGCAGTCCATAGGTCAGATTACAGAACTAGAAGTCTATAATTTCTATAACGCATATTGTCATAAAATAATGTAAAGAGAAAAACTAACATGATAAGATAACAGTTATATCGTAGGACGGTAATAACAATGTTCAGGGTTCCGTAGGCAACAAAGAACCTTATATTTTGCCATATCCGCCCGTCTGTCTGTCTGTCCGCGGCTTAGCTCAGAGACCATTCGTACTAGAAAACTGTAATTAGGCATACATCTTAATTAGGTCGACAATCTAATAAATTTATTTTTAACGTAGTATGGGGTGTCGTTTGATAGCTTGTTTAAAAATATCACAGATGTGTCAAAACCATTTTCCGATTCAGCGATGCGTTTGCGAAATATTAAGGGTAAACGTCGCAGATTGTTTTTATAGAAAAAGATTTTTGGCATAATCTTCTTAGTTCCCAAAATTTTACTTTACATTTAAAAAAGGAACAAAAATTTAATGCTCGCCGTTTTTGGTTTCATGAGATTCTGATATGTGATTATTTTTTTTATATTTTTGCGCAGATATTATGAACAATGTAACATTATAGAAAAATAAAATAAAATATATAAAATACTTACCAAATTAATACCAATATTTACAGTCGAATTCGCGTGCGGCGCTTGGCGCTACAGGACACAAACTTAACAATCTAGTTGCTCTATCGTAAACAGTAACACATAAAAGCTTCAATCTCGCAGTGACCATAGTGTGTTTGAGTTCTAAAGTATAACAAGAAATAATAAAAACCGGCCAAGTGTGAGCGAGCCCGAGCCATTTACCATCCTAAATTACCATTACAGCGCCATCTAGCTATTATTGAAACGATATTCAATGTTAAGCAACGTCGGGCTTGGTCAGTAATTGTATGGGTGACCGCTTAGCGTTAAATTAAATTACGTAAATGGTGGTAAGTACGGAACCGTCCCGTACTTGGCCGATTATTTTACAAAGTATTAGTAGTCACACTATGTTACATAAGAGTTTACCGATTTATCTCTTTTTGTTTTCTGTATCATAAATGTATAAATAGCGTTGATTCGTAAGTGTACGAAACCAGTGCGTCTTTGCCTGCGACTTGGTAAGTTTCATTGCTCAATTCAGATTTTGATCAATTTGTAACGTTAAATTTACGATTATTTTTAACTAGATAAGTAGAAGGTTATTAAGGTTTATTCGACGCGATTCCTTTTTTTTTCGCCGATTTTTTGGCAACGCCCTAACTTATTTTGTTATTTCTTCAAACCAAAGGCTGTATTGAAGAAATCGCTTTTTAACGATAAGACCGCCTATATTATTAGATACTTTAGGTTTGAGAATTATTTCTCAAAATAATCAAAGACATTCACTGAATTAAGAATCACCTTAAAGGTGGCAACATATTACCAAAACGCGACGCCATCCGACGCATTTCAGAACTAATCAATCCCTTACATTTAATATGGTCAGAAACAAATAGACAACAAGCCACGCGATCTAACGCACTCACACGCGGTAACATCCAGTCAGTAACAATTAATAGATTTAGTCAAACTATACCCAGTATTATATAATATGAGTTCAGGCCAATACCGTGATCATATAATACGGGTAAGTTTTCAATTAATCTATTCCATTTATTTTGTCACTTATCAATCACATATACAATTTATAATAGTAAATCCATGGCCACGTCAATGCACTTCCGCCCTTCACAAAGCTTTGATACTGCTACTACGAAGCGTGTTGTAGCATCACGTGGCGTGTTGTATATGTGCACGATTCGCATCGGGTGTCGACACGTCACGTCGCGTCGCGTTTTGATAGTATGTTTCGACCTTAATTGATGTGGTCAGGAAGTTGTCATAGCATAGCTAGTGGTCCAACTACTTGCGATCTTTGCAAACAAGAGTTGGGACCTTATTGGGAACAGTCTTGAGCTATTAGTACGTTCACGAGTTTCGAGAGGTAAGTCAAAATTCCATACATTTTTGTATCTAATTTCAGAGTCCAAATAGCTCGACACTGTTCCCAATAAGGTACAAGACGGTGTCTCTTATGTTTTATATAAGAGTCGGAATAATAATAGCCATTCCGATTCGGTGTAGTTATCGATTTAGAATAGGTAATTAAAGTAGAACCTTTTTATATGCACTGTACATGTGTAAGGGTTTGTTACAGTATGTAACATGTACGGAAATATTTTTTATGCCTTAGAAACTGGATGAAAAACGGAACAATATAATTATTTAATTAAAGATTAATTTTGTATGGAAAAAAATAAATATTTTAATGTTGAAACTAAATCAAAATTAAAATGAATAGAACTTGCTAAAGTATGTTGCAGTAGTAGGTATATATATCCAGATCAGCCAGTGAGCATCTGGCTGTTTCCCGCGGCCTCGCCCGCGTTATTTCTTATTGATCGCTTTTTTTACTGTTGATCCGGGAGTGGTCCCACATAAATTGGATTATACTAACCGGCGTTGGTTAAAATGTGGTTAAATTCAAAAGCATTTTATTCAAATAGGTTACTAAGAACACCTTCGAATCGTCAAGTTAATTCACTACAACTAGCTTTACAAACTAATTACAAAACTGTTTTACTGCGTACGGCCAATAGGTACTCTTTGTCAAATCACAAACGAAATATAATTCAACTGATAAATACATGGTTTGTATTGAAACACTTAAAAAACAAGATTTATAATGTAAAAAGTTAAAATAAAAAAAAAAAAAAAAATCAGGTAATATTTCAATCGCCTATTGTTTTTCAGATTGCATAGGGGGCACCATATGAGACTTTAAAAGACTTCAATTATTCTGTGACGGGATTTAAAGTAACCCCCGAGAAAAATATATTCATATAACATATTGTATTACACAGCAGACATATATACACATATATATATATATACAGACATACATATTTAAATTTTACAATAAATTAAATAAATTAATAGGTATTCATATACATAGTAAAGATATAATAAAAAACACATATGCAAGAACCAAACCATCAAGTACAAAACATCTATCCAAATATTTACATACACACATACACGTATGTACTCGTGCTGGTGTGTTTTAGAATTTTCTTCATTATATAGATGATCCACTGACATTTATTTCGCTGCTCAAATAGTTGTACGTATATCTTCGCAGAATTTAATTAGGAAGATCCCGTAATGAAACATGCCCGTCTGAGTACAAACTAAAATGTGATGAAAAAAAGCTACATTGAAGTCTAGATAAACAAATAAATATTAAAAAAAAACGGCAGTATTGAAAACTGACCGTCAAGGTCGATCTTAGGCTAAGACGCTCTCACAAAGTGGGTTCGACTTACACCAGCTGACATGCGGTCAAAGCAGATCTCTAAGACGATATCCATGCAAACGGAATCGCTATTGACGTAGTAGGTATGATCCTAACTAATATATATTTGTAAATGTCTGTTTGTTTGTTTGTTAGGTAGTATTGCTAATGTCGCTACAAAGCAACCAATTAAGCTGATTTTTGGTTCAGAGATTGGTTAAGGGCGGAGAAGGAAATGTACAGGTTGGAAACGCTAAGTGATCTCACTCGATTATTTCCAAACTATACCTACACGATATCGAATACTGATTATTGATCCCAAAAGTGCTTCACGAGCTTAATTCAATGGTATCAGTAATGGTTTATAAAATAATCTGGATCTATTCGAAAATTTGATGTTTTCAGCCTCCATACAAACCTATACCAAAATAATTTTGATAATATAGTTTTGTACAAACTAAATAGTAGGTATGTTTTGGCACCATTCCTCTTTTATTTGAATCTAATTTTATTTGTACACCCCGTTCGCTTTTATTAGATCTTATAAAACATTAAAAAAAAGATTTATTAAAAGAGAAATGGTGCCTACTATTTAGTTTGTACAAAACTATATTATCAAAATTATTTAGGTATTGGTTTTTATGGAAGCTAAAAAACATAAAATTTTAGATTAAATCCAGATTATTTCATAAACCACTGTTGATACTATTGAATAAAGCACGTGAAGCATGTCACTTTATTTTATAAACAATTATTAATACCATACTCTTTGATAATAGCGAAGTAAAGTGTAAGCACGTGGAGTGGAGATACGTTAATCTGCTATCAGTATTATTGATACAGATATTACCTTTATAAGTGCATGATATCTGTTTGAGTGCATACCTAAATGATAAAATATCTCACTTTATGTCTCCAGTAAAATTTAAAGAAGCTGAAAACATCATATTTTTAGATAGATCGAGTTCATATTATAAACCATTAATGACGCCTATGGATAGAGCTCGTGAAGCACTTTCAGGATCAATAACCAGTATTTCAATATCTTGTATGGTTAAGAAATAATCGAGTTCGATCACTTTACGTTTCCACCCTGTATATGTTTGTCAAAAGTTTTCAGAGGAATAACTACTATTATAGAATTCCACATGGACGAACGGTTATTTTTATAATGAAGCATTTACCGTAGGAATACTACGCCAAAAACGAAAGTTAACGATGGCGGAACCGCGGGAAAAAGTAGTAAGAAAAACTAATTTAAAATAGAGCACACAATAGCTTAATAATTACATATTTTCTATAACTACAGGTTTTTGTGATCTAATTCAAGATGGCCACAAAAAAGTTTGCCGGAGCTTCTCCATATACTTTCGAGTCATCTTACCCAATGGACGACTACCTACACACTGAGTAAGAAAATGCTTGTTTAAAATTATTGTTTTATGCTAATAATCAGCCTAGAAATATAAAAAAACAATAGTGTTTTTTATTAATAGGTTAGGCTAAAAATTTGTCTAGAAATATAAAAAAACCGTTTTTACAACATTTACTACCATTTGTTGGAATCTGATTGAGCTGCAATTTTAAATAAACCTTAGTTCCAGTGACACTACAATGTGCAATTCTCATTATCGTAATAATTTCAATATGCCCGCCGCTCCAGATGGCGGATTACATATTCATTTTTTTCAACCCCCTTAAAATGTGTATTAAATGTAAGGGTATCAAATAATATCAATTTAGATGAGCCACTTGAATCCAAACACACAACCTAATCATATGATATCTGGAAGTTGACAATCAATCAAGTAACAAGAGTGGAAATTAGCATTAGTACATTCTCTACGTATTTCTTCTTCTACTCAAGTGGTAGTTCCAGTAATTAGCGCGTTTAAAGATAAAAAATCAACAAAATCTTTAGGTTTACACGAGGATTTGTATAAAATTGTGTTTTCCGACGATGGTAAATTTAGTATGTTAACACGTGTAAACACGTTTTGCGTAACTCGTGTTGAGAAATGTTTAAAGTTACATATATTTAGTTTAATGAGATTTGTTGGTCGGATTTACGTAAACAGGATAAATAGAAGAAGATGCACGAAACTTTATGAGGCAAAAGTAAAGATTCGGTGCAGCATATCCTTGTCGAGCATACCTCAAATTGAGTCCGTTCTCAGAAAAGGCGAGAAAAAGAGTAGTCTAAACTGTCGAACGTGTATGAAAGCATTGATGCAAGGCAATGATGCGAAAAAGATTTCCAGGATCATCAAGTGGAATTCGCTGGTATCTGCCTTCCGATGAAGAAAACCTCGGCAGGGAGCTCATTCTACAACCCAAGCGTTCGCGGGAGGAAGTGTATTAATGAATTCCCTGCCGATGGCGAGCGGTGCGATGGTAGAAAGTAGCCATGGGCATCATTTCGAACAATTCCTCAGAACACAACCCATTGTACAAGCGGTAGCACACACACAGGGAGGCAAAGTCTCTTCTCAGACTTAAGGGCTCGATACGGCAAGTGAGTTTGGAATCGTCGACAATTCTCACAGCCCGTCGTTGAACCGAGTAAAAAGGGCCAAGCTGGTGCACCCGCCTAGAGATGGGAGCAGTACTCCATATGGGGCCGGTTTTGCGACTTGTAAAGCAGCAACCTTTGCGCCGACACGTGAAGTACTGCTTTGCTCTTTGGGGAAAAGTCGTTTCCGTAAATTATTACTTATATAGGTATGTATGATAATTGATATAGGTCTAGAGGTGAACTTTCCGACGAAGACCTAAAAGTGTACTGTGGGCGGATACCAGGTAGGTACCTAAGGATACAAATAATTATGCACTTGCCTACTTTTTCTCTAAATACATGCATATAAAACACCCAGACTGAAGTCAAACACAAAATCTCTTTTAATTAATGTTTTTTTTGGTCTTGGATCAAACTGGCAGCGGCGCCCCTCGGATCTGCAAGCTGCATAACTACCAATAAATCCATGGAGCCATCAAATAAATAGGTAGTATTTGTCAAAATTTAAACCTTTGGGTGATTAGATAAAAACCAAACTATACTACTATTTTGAAGCGCTTGATAAGTATCGACGTAGCACAGTAGATAACACGGTTCTTTCTCGTCGTTTTTGGTCAAAGCCTAAATCATTTTCTAAAAAAAATATTTAGTTGAATACACCACGGAACTCTGAACATTATAACTAATTGAAATGTGTAAGAATAGTAGAGAAAATGTATGAATATTATAAAAAATATATATTATATATAATAATTTACTTAATTATTGAAAATGTTGGTGATTATACATATATTTAAGTAAAAACAACTACCCAAGTTATGTTTTATATAAAAATACAACATCGGACCTTTTGTGTACAACTAGCAGACTTATGACTTTTTTTCATTTTGCTCGGTTCCTAAGAGTCATTGGTGATGATTAAATGGCCTATAACCTAACCAGGGAGGTTATAGGGTATTTGATTATCAAATCCAAAAAAAAAACAAATCCGACTGCTAGTTTCTGAGGTTAACGCATTCGAAGAAAACAATCTATTCAGCTTTATTAGTATAAATTAAGAAAACAAAAATATATTTAAAAATTTTATGTCGATCAAAAATATTGGTAAATTATTAAGATAGAATGTAAATAATTATCAATTTATTAATGAAAAGTAACTTCATCCGTTTTGTAGTTTGATGTTCTATTACCTATTTTTACATGCCACTTTACTGAGCACGGAGGCATTTTGATCTGATTACGACAAACTACAAGTTTTGTTAACAATGAACGGTGCGACGTTGTAAGTGAATCGTAGGTTTTTGTTCTTACAGAGTGCGTTCGTTTTGGGATTAAGAGTTCCTACGATTGATACTTTTCACACTTTTGATAACGCAAGTTTTGCTACTGACACCTATCGTTTGTGTAGCTTTGAAATGTTATAACAAAATTTTTGGTTGCAAAACTTGCAAAACGAACGGTTGACGTACACACACTACCATAAACAATGAATATGATAATAATAATAAGGTATAATGAATATAATAGGACCTTAATATGACCTTAACAAGGTATTTAAAAAAATATGTTAGTAACATTGAGAATAAAAAATGTATTGAAACAAGGATAATTTAGAAAAAGGTCAGTAAGTCCACTTGACTACGAAACTAAAAAAAAACAACTGAATTTCAGGTTTGTCAACAACGTAACCATGAACTTCAGTGCCAAGTCGGAGGCTGAGCCAGTAGTTGGAGCTCTTTTTGGTCTTGGTCGCATCGGTGCTATCCATTTACAACACCTCATTGTCAACCCTAGAATATTCCTGAAGTACATTGTTGAAGACCGCCCTGAAAGATTTGAAGATTTCAAAAAATACTGGAAATTGAGCGAAAAGACTACCCTTCTTACTTCTAAGGAGGCTGACCGAGTATACAAGGATAAAGAGTAAGTGCCTTGCGAAATATTTTTGTTCGTAATCATTTATTATAGGAACCTAAGTTAGGCAATTACCTTTAATTTTTTATAAGCCGTTGTATGTCCTCATTGCAATAAATAACTATTAGTAAAAATAAAGTAGGTACAGTAAAAATACTTTTTAATTACATTTACTCGTAAACAGTGTCATTACGAGCAGGCTAAGCGGTTGCTAAGACCCTAATAACTCCCACGGGCTTTTTCTTTGTATATTTCTTTCAGTATATTTGATTTTATGTGTTTGTATATAACAGAGTAAATAAGTGTTTAATAAATAATAAATAAATAAATAAGTATAACAACTGTCCTGTCCTATTCATTCAAAATATGAAATACGCGCTAAGCGAGTAATTAATTACAAGTTTTAATTCATAAATTTTTAGGTATCTAGTGGTAGCGGTGTTTTCTCTACTTCCATTCCTGCCATTCATTTCGATTGCGTTTTGCTGACTTCATTGATGTATTCACCTTATATTTTTATTTATTTTATCGCAAATGTGATGAAAAACATTGTGTATGACATTCGGCCTTAGGCTTCTGAATAGCAGAAGCTAGAATTTACTTATTTTCACCTTGCCACCCTTAATAGACAATGTACTATTGTTTACAGAGTTAAAGTTGTGATTGTTGGTACCCCAACTAATACTCACCATGACATCATCGTCAATTCAGTCGTTAACAACAAGGACGTGTTCTGTGAAAAGCCTATCGCTGGAAGCATTGAAGATACAAAGAAGTGTTACGACGCTGCTAAAGCTAATGGTCGTGTTCTTTTCGCCGGCTTTAACCGCCGCTTCGACCCAGCTTACAGGGGATTGAAGGAGAAGGCCTGGGCGGGAGCAGTAGGCAATATTCAGATTCTTAAAATCACATCCAGAGATTCACCACTGTCCCCCATCGCCTACTTTACCACATCCGGTAGGGGGCGTGTTTTTATTAATTACTTTTCGATTTCAACATATCGAAAATCGTCTAAGTTGATACTTCTCCTAATTGGGATACTTTTTGTCCCGATTGAGTTTTCACAGCAATAGAATTTTATCTTATCATAGGCAGCGTTGACCGCTTTACACCAGGCGAGCCGCATGCGTGATTGCCACCTTGATGATAAAAAGTTAAGTTGCATGGCTCTTAACATATGGCAACGGGTTGTAATTTTTTGGTTTACGGATACCTGTAGCGACGAAAAATAACAAATACTACGTATATTTCGTTTTGGTTAATTAACTAAACACAAAAAGGACACACACTAACGAACCTTTTTAACAAAATATTAGACTCAGAATAAATCCCCAGCCAGTGGACTAATATTAACAAAATCTTATTACATAAAAAGGCGGATAAAGATGACATTACATAATTACCGTCCCAACAGCCTGATGTCAATTGGTATGAAGTGTTCTCCAAAATTATTCTAACTCGTATAAACATAACCCTGGAACTACAACAACTACGTGAACAGGCAGGCTTCACACCTGAATATTCAACTATAGACCTTATAGATATAGGAATATGGTTATGCTCTATATCAAGGTTTCGTTGACAACAACAAAGCCTTTGTCTTTCTGGAACACTCTTATATATGGAAAGCACACAAAACCCAGGTGGTAGCCCCTAAGTATATAAGATTAATATAATTAGCACAGGTAAAATTGGAAACTCAAGGAGATAGCTTTGAGGAGGAAGAGGAGTGAGACAGGGGGACTCACTTTCACCAAAGCTTTTTACAGCAGTGTTGGAAGAAGTGTTTAAAGAAGTAAACTGGGATAACCTGGGAATAAATATTACCGAACAATAGCTCGACCACCTTAGGTTTGCTGATGACATATTGCTGATCACGGATAGTGCGGAAAGGGAAAAAACCCTACAAACCATGGTAACAGAACTATGAATAAGAATGTGAACCTATAGAGTATGTAAAAGAATAGATATACCTAGGGCAACTTATCTACTTAAATGACCAGCTTGAACTAGGAATAGAGAGAAGAATAGCAAATCTTTTGACTGCATCTTTGCTATGAAAGTATTTATTATATATATAAATGAATAAGATGGTAGTAAAACTAAGAGACAGCATGTAATAACAAAACTATAACATTCTTAAAAAAGTAAACCAGTATAAACCATGTTATATAATATTCTCTTGCAAATACAGGTGGTGCATTCTATGATTGCATGGTACATGACTTCGACATATCCTGCTGGGTACTTGGAGAGCTACCAATCCGCGTGCAGGCCACGGCTTCTGCTTTGATTCCAGAAATCAAAGCCATCAATGACGTTGACACTATTGGTTATCTGCTTACTTTCCCATCTGGTGCTGTGGTTCTTGGAGACAACAGCCGGTACTGTGCCTATGGTTTCGATCAAAGATTGGAAGTCTTTGGTGCCAAAGGTGAGGACTAACTATTCCTGAATTGTCTTACATTAAGACAATTAATTATTGTTAAAAAGAAAAATATGATTCCAGGCATGATCAAAGTGGAAAACGAGAGACCTCGGCACTCGACAGAGGTTGTCCTAGGCCATGAAGGCATTAATCTTACTCCTATCTACTACTCCTTCCCCTCAAGATACAAGCTCGCATATTCTCATGAGATGAATCACTTCTTGGATGTTGTACAGCGTAAGTATTTAGTTTAATAAAGTTTCTTGAACTAATGATAGTGATATAGTGCCATACTTTAATTTTATTTACTATTTAACAGATTTTTTTTATTTATACGTTTACGACACTTATGCCCGAAGGAGCGATCAGAGATATTACGACCCTATGCTTGCAACAACCGCGTCTCACCGTACCACTCGTACTACACTACCCCACAATCGAAGCCGGGGCCTATGACACGGCAGCTTAACAATCTACCACTACGCATTTTGCATATCAATATGTTATTGTCGAATTCTAACCATACGATAACAGCTATTCTAGTGAACACAAATTGGTTGTTGTCAAAGCTCTTACTGTCTTTTATTGCAGCTTCTGAATAACCAATCCAGTTGACTTTTGCAAAAGCTCATGACTATGTTTTTATATCCTGTTTCGTGGGAAGCAAATGCTAAGTCAAGCAACGTCGGGTGTGGTCGGCACCTAGATGGGTGACCGCCACCGAGTGGCACATTTTTTTCGGAGGGCACGTTAAGCCAAGTCAGAACCCTTATGAGTTTTCAGTCACAGTATTTTTAGATTTTTTTTTTTTTTTTATTGTAGACGGTGTCCCTATGGAGGTGACTGGTCTGCAGATCCTAGCAATCAGCAAGATTGCGGCGGCAGCTCAAGAGAGCGCACGTAGCGGAAAGACTGTTGAACTCACCTGGACCAAGGAATTCGTTGATGCCTACGCCAAGTGAAATATGAATAAGATGCCAGACTTGTTTCATTCCTCATGCTGATTTAAATATAATTTTATTTCATTGTTGCTGATAAAGTTGTTTTCATTTTTTGTACCATTTTAGTGTTCCAGATGGCGTTGTGTGATATGTCCATATAATGTATTATTATTATAATCCAGCTCGGCTGGGCAGTGTTAAGGAAATAAAATCCATATTTTCGTCCAAAATACTTCAGTGCCTAAAGACAAAAGTCAGTAACCAATGTGTGTTGCCAGTGATGACTTAAGTAAGTTAGTTGGACTTATGTTCCGCATTTAGCCTTATGATAGGGCCACTGTACGTACGTAAATTAAGGAGGCAATTGATGTTCTTTAGTGCCTCTCTCATGGTTTATGGATCCTTAAGTAGCTTAGTCCGTTGGTCGCTCACGCTTTTGTAGTGTAGGACCACGTGAGAAGGTGTCTCTTCGGCTTCCATGTAGCCCTTTTTGGTAACGCCGATATTGAAAAATCGAATTTCTGTCGCAAATATAGCAATGACACAATACAAAATATATTTATTTATTTAATAAAAAACTTAAAAAAAGAAGAGGTTCTATGTTCGACAGTATATTTTATTTCATGTATGTCCACCGATTACTACGTCAATTGTGAAGCGATTTTTAAAATTCTTTCTTTATTCGAAAAAGTATACTCCTGAGTATCTGATGATGGAATTCCATAGAAATCGAGGGCAAGAGACCATTTCTTAGGTTCTTTTAAGATATTTTAAGTATGTTCCCTCATAACTTTGTTGTTTGCGAACTGATTTTGACGATTTTTACATAATAAGTTTTTAGGGTTCCGAAGCCAAAACTGAATGCTTATTGTTTCATCATGTCCCACGTCAGGGTTCCGTAACCGGGTGGTGAAAACCAAAACATTATAGTACCCTTATGTCCATGCTTAAGTGCTGTCATTTCAGTCCGTCTGTCCGTTCGTTTAATGGTTTTCAGGGTCCCACAGCCAAAAGATAAGTTTAGGGTTCCATTGCCAAACACCAACAACTGAACCCTTTATTTCGATTAGTTTTATGTCGATTTCTGTAGTACTTAAAAATTAAAAATAATTTAAACAAACTTCAAAAAACAACTAAAAAGTTAAAAGTAAGGTTAACACTTCATAAGCTGCCGTTTAAAAGAACATTGAACTAATGTTTTTCGCTTTGAATTCGAAAACTAAACAAATTTAATAAAAATAGATAAAAGTTGTCTATTGGTACCCAACGCCAAGGCGAAAAACACACTTGGTGTCAAAATGGCAGCTTCGGCCCAACCCCATTTTTAACTTTGTAGTTTTTTTGTTGGTTAAGTTGGTTTAATATTTACTGTTCAAATTTTTATCGTAGATATTCAAGGCAAGGCGAAGCGTAACTTATATAAGCGTCTATTGTCTACTCATAACTGAAATTATAATTATAATTTTTTAAACCACTAAGGTTAAAACAAGTTTGCGGTCCGCCTGATGGTAAGCGGTCACCGTAGCCTATTGACGCTTGCAACACTTGAGGCATCACTCGCGCGTTGCCGACCCATCAAAAAACTAATAATTTCTTCCTTGAAGAACCCTATACTGTAGTCCTTAGAGAAAATCTTGGCACGGAGCTCATTCCACAACCTAAGCGTTCGCGGGAGGAAGTTTCTCTGAAACCTCTGAAACTGCACTGTACGTGACCATATAGGTTCTAAGGTGTGAGGATGAATTCTCAGCCGATGGCGAGCGGTGCGTTGGTAGAAAGTAGCAGCGGGCATCATTTTAAGCAATTCCTCAGAACACATCTCATTATACAAGCAGTAGAACACACACGATTCGATACGGCTTGTGAGTTTGGGATCCTCGACGATTCTTACAGCCTGACGTTGAACCGAGTCAAAAGGGCCAAGGTGGTATCCGGATGCACTCGCTCAGAGATAGCAGCAGTATGGAGTAGGACTTGCAACTTGTAAAGCAGCAACCTTTGCCCTAACGTAAATTACTGCTTCGCTCTGTTGAGTGCTCTAAGATTTTTAGACTCCAGTTTGACCTTTTATAGCAAATGATCTCGGAACTGAACATCGCTGGAGATGTCAACATCAAGATCATAATCCTCTTAGAGATGGTGAGGGGAGTGTTTTCTGCAATTGTGGGACCTCAGTAAATGGGGTTTTCTTAGTGGTGAATGCGCAGACTTGTGTCTTTTGTCGTCGTCTACAAAGCTTAGGGGATAGTGAAACATTTTTTATACGCATTTATGATACTTACTTTATAGTTTACTTTGAAGTAGAAATATTTTATATATATTTTAATTATTTGTTTTTATTTTATTCCTTTTGGTGATAAAACGTTTTTGTAACATGTCGACATAATAATTTGTTTTTAACAGGTTATGTGCTTGGCACTATATAGTAAGCTGGTGGAGAATATCGTTTAGCATTAAGCTCACCACGTTTGTTTGTGCAGTAAGCCTAACTAAATAAAAACAATACATATACACACATGAACCCTAAAAACAGTACGCTCCTTTACCGGGCAGTCATGTTATTACAAGAAATTTATTATTATTTTGATGTAATAAGACTGCCGTAACTTATGTTATTAAGATTCTTAACAAAATTATTAAGTAACGTTTATAATATTAAAAAAGTATGTATTATACACATCACAAATGATACAACATCTGGACATCTTATTTAGGTTAAACTCACAGAAGTGTAAGCACGTACGTATGTGTGCTTAACTCAGCAAATGAGCGACAGCTGGAATAAGATTTCCGGTGAATAAAGCCTTCCGATCCGTACAAAGCTCTGTTGTTAAACTCTCGAGAGTCCTGCACACGTATCCATCGATAGACTGACATAAATTGTATAAGTGATATGATATATCAAGAACATGTATGTCCTAAAAAGTATCTAGAATTTTACCGTGAGACATTATAAATTTAGTTTGGTCACAGTACAGGAGGTAATAGCACTACATGGTTTCGTACAGAATTTTCCACAAACATCCTACTATGTGTGACCATATCCTACACAAGCTTCTTTGGAATAAATCGATATGTTGATAAATCGATGATTGATATGTGAATATATCACAACAAAAAGTATGCGCCATCAAATTAATTTAAAAAAATAAAAAAAGAATTCCACATTTGAACGCGGCAAATGAGCGGCAAAATTACCTAAACTATTTTTATTATTGTCAAGTGGTTAATATAATTCTATATATCTCGGCCTGCATACTCACGATCGCCCAGTTATGCTGCGTTTGCGCGCCGCGACAGTAATGTATTTTTCTTTTTTGTGTTACGCAAATGTACAATGAAGACGATTGTGTAAAACTGTGGAAATAGACCCCCTGAGCCTTATATTAAGAGCTGTAACAAGCTAAAGTGAAAGGTAACACGAAATTCAATAAAATTTGTTATTTCGTAACAACTCTCTGGGGCTGCATTTACCTGCAGGTACGACGTTCTCAAAACTAAAGTGTAGGCAGTACCAATAAAAAATATTATATGTTACGGTAAACTACAATATAACCTGTATATAACCTAATGCTACATAGGCAAGATTTTTATGGTTCCGTACCCAAAGGGTAAATGACGGGACCCTATTACTAAGACTCCGCTGTCCGTCCGTCCATCCGTCTGCCACCAGGATGTAGCTCATGAACCGTGATAGTTAGACACTTTAAATTATTAAAGATGATGTATTTATGTTGACGCTATACCAATTAATACTAAGAAACAGAATAAAATAAATATTTGAGGGGGCTCCCATACAACAAACGTGATGTTTTTTTCGCTCGTTTTTGCCCGATATTGATAACGGCAACAGGTAGACGATTGAAATATTCTCAGAATTATATTAAAATAAAGCAAATATTTAAGGGGGGCTCCCATACAACAATTTTTTTTGCCGTTATTATAGATAATGGTACAAAACCTTTCGGCGCGAGTCCGTGTCGCACTTGGCCGGTTTTAGTTTTCAAATTCAGTTGCTAAAGTAACATAAGAAAAAAACTGGTTGCCTGTAAAGTCGGTATACGGGCGAAAGTTTTACGTGACAATGATTTTATGTCTGTCTCTCTCGCTCTTAGGCGGGCGCGTGCCTCTCACTCGCTCTCATTGTGAGCGCATAACGTGAGCGGAGCGTAACGCAGTTTCTTGAAGTGTCACCCGGCAAACCAATTTAAGAGACGTTGTCACGTCAAAATAACATCGTGGTTTATAGCATATTTATTCTTTATACGGTTCTTAACAGCCTCATACACTTCCACACTGTTGGGACACGGCATCAATGGGCAAGGCCTACCCTCATCTAGAATGATTGGGCAGTGTGGATCTTGGCAATACATCTGGGGGCACGATAGTGCCCTCGCCAAGACGAGTAAAGCAAAGCGCAAGGGCACTCCCTACCTTATCTCGAAGCGCTTTGTCGTTTTTTTGAACCCTCATAACTTGGGTTTGGATTATTCCAGATAAACGAAATTCATGAAATATGATGTCAATAGTAGACTAGATAGTTAGACTTATTAAACTCTACAAGGTGTAGTGTTTGCGAAGTCAGGGCTTGAAGAGTCAGGGCGTGTAGAGTTAGAAGCTTGGCTCTTTATGAGATCTGATAACTTTTTGACAGTGCGAGCCATATGGTCTCGTATTGGCAACATTTTACATGAAAATGTTTTTGGTGGGATACTTTTTTTTTTATTTATATCTCAGGCTGAAACCTTCATTTCATTATTAATATACCTACCTACGTATTCATGCGTTTTTCGTAAATACCATACGATGTATTGGTTTTTGTAACAACTAGAAAAAAAAGTTGAAATAATAGACCTAATATAATATTTTTTAGTATATTTTATTATTTAAAAAAAATTTAATTTATTTCAACGTCTATGTCAAAACCCTGAATTTCAGTTTGTATTTTCATTAAACAAAAAAAACAATTATTGAGATTCTGCTAAAGTTGCTCTATGCAAGAAATTCCGGGGTTTTTACAGAAATATTAAAAAATAATGACGTTTGACAAGTTTATAAAATCAATAACGCAGAGCTCTTGAATTTTTGTGTGTTTTATTGTTAAATTAAAAATAAAGTAAAAATACAAATTAATACGAAGTTTCTCTTCAAGTTCAATTAAAGGTATTGCTCTCCAAATTTTTTATTTAGAATTGAGCACCGAACAATCGTAAATATTGAAACTATTTCAAATTCTTTACTTACAACCATAGCGTGATTTAAATCAAACCTACTTTACCTTCTGTTCATATCACCTCAATTTCAATTTTGATAAAAAAAAATAATTTAAATTTTATTTTCTAAAATTTGCTATTTTGCAATTATTACAGTCCGATTCACAAATTTTAAATACTGAAAAAAGCACATCTATTTAAATATTGTAAAGAAATTATCAAAATAATAATCTGTATTATTATAGCAAGGGATAGGCGTGACACTAAAGTTATTCCCCATTTTACGTGTATTGTAGGTACCAGTAGGTACTCTTAAATTATTTTTTGGCAGATTATATTTTACCACTTTGTGGGCATTATTAATTTGTAGGTTAGTACATATATCCATGACAAATATCAGCTTTCTAGTTCTAATAGTCTGTGGTCTGAACAAAACCGCGGACAAATAATCAGACAGATGGACATGACAAAACTACAAGGGTTCCTTATATACAGCTACGGAACCATAAAAACCCTTTATTTAATGAGGATAAAAAGTAGCCTACATACATAATATGCCCTTATCCGTCCCTACAACAATCTCCGTGCCAAAATGGTTGTCTCGCAGGGATTCCAACCAATAACAAACAAATGGGTGGCTAGCTTTTTGTCCGGCAGACGCATACGAACTGTAGTTGACGGTAGTTGCTCTGATAGCATGGACATTAATGCTGGTGTCCCGCAAGGCTCTGTGCTGTCTCCTACGCTGTTTCTACTGCATATCAATGACATGTTGGACATCAACAACATACATTGCTATGCAGATGACAGTACTGGAGACACTTTTTACACGGGTCGTGCAAACATCCCTCGTTCCCTTGTGGAGGAAAACCGCGGAGAACTTGTGTCTCAAATCGAGACCACACTGTCCCAGGTCTCTGACTGGGGACGGGTAAACTTGGTCCGATTCAACCCTACAAAGACACAAGTGTGCGCGTTCACCGCTAAGAAAACTCCATTCACTGTGGTCCCACAATTCCAGAACACTCCCCTCTCCATCTCCAAGAGCATTGGGATCCTTGGTGTCGACATCTCCAGCGATGTTCAGTTCCGAGATCATTTACAAGATAAGGTAAAGCTGGCGTCCAAAAAACTTGGTGTACTCAACAGAGCGAAGCAGTACTTCACGTCGGGGCAAAGGTTGTTACTTTACAAGTCGCAAGTTCGGCCCCATATGGAGTACTGCTGCCATCTCTGGGCAGGTGCACCCGGATACCAGCTTGACCCTTTTGACTCGGTTCAACGACGGGCTGTGAGAATTGTCGACGATCCCAAACTCACTTGCGGTATCGAGCCCTTAAGTCTGAGGAGAGACTTTGCCTCACTGTGTGTGTTCTACCGCTTGTACAATGGGTTGTGTTCTGAGGAATTGTTCGAAATGATGCCCACGGCTACTTTCTACCATCGCACCGCTCGCCATCGGCAGGGAATTCATTCTCACACTTTAGAACCTAAATGGTCGCGTACAGTGCGGTTTCAGAGAAACTTCCTCCCGCGAACGCTTAAGTTGTGGAATGAGCTCCCTGCCAAGGTTTTCTGCAAGGACTACAGTATGGAGTTCTTCAAGAAAGAAGTTATTAGATTTCTGAAGGGTCGGCAACGCGCAAGTGATACCCCTGGTGTTGCAAGCGTCCATAGGCTACTGTGACCGCTTACCATCAGGCGGGCCGTAAGCTTGTTTGCCACCTTAGTGGTATAAAAAAAAAAAAAAAAAAAAACATACTATCACAAAAATCCAGACGAATTTCAATGTATACAATAAAGATAAAAAACTCAAAAAGTAAGTTCCTCGCAGAAAAACTTTCTACCATTGGAAATGTCGCTCGAGATGAACCTGCGTCAAATATCAGGTCAAACCGTTGCGCGTTGTTTTGTAACTACGTGAAGGAAAAGCATTTTTTCTTCCCACTTGATTTACAAATATTGATATTCTTCGCTAAAACCTTTCATATTTTCCTGTACCTATACTTTATACTTACAAGGAAATTCTACTAGATTATACAAAACATTTTTCTTTTATTCATACATGTAACTTTTCACAAATACAAAAGTAATTACCAATTTTTGTTTACCAAGCAAGCAAGGAAAGAGCTTGTATTTTTAGAAAGATTTATCACAGGTAAAAATAGAAATCGATTTTAGTAACACTCGGAATTACGCTGGTTAAGCCGTGGAGAAAACCAAGTAGAAATCATAAAATTGTGCTGTAACCTTTATACATATAAAAATATATTTTCGTATTAACTAGTATAGCACCGAACAGAAAGAATGTTTACGTAAGCTTGTCTTTATCTATTTGTAATGTAGACAATCAGTGACATTGTATTATTGAAATGTAGAAAACATTTAGTTTTTACCTTTACAGTCATCTTCTATCATTGCCTCCCAATAAGATGGGGGATTTTCTGTAATATCTAGGTCAATCTCATCTACAAGCGTATCATCTACAAGTGCTTCACCGATTACTAACGGTATATCTATAGATTTATTCGAATAAGGAACTGGCAATTTTACCGTCACCTTTAGGTAATATCTCTTATCAACAATAACCGAATGTTGTATGGTATACATTTCGGGTAATGTAGGCGTTATTGTATTAAACTTTGCTTCACTGTTTTCCAGTATGCTAGGTGTTTCACTCGTGCATTCAGTAAATGTTTTTTTCTTAGTTTTAATGTCCCCATTATTTGATGTGTAATTAGTTTTACAAATAAGTTTACTTTTTACAGAAGTTACTATCTTGTCTGAATCATTAGCAATAACGCATTCCATTTTGATATTTTCACCGGGCATGTAAATAGATTTAGGAATTTCACATTTTATATTTACTTTACATTCTCTGCTTGAAAATAGAGAAAATAATGTCTTTTCTATTCCATAAATGGCTGGACAATTAGATCTTTCTGCATTTACATTTCCATACACTATTAATTCCTTTTTATATTTGTTGTCAAAGCTGAATAAGCTTGACTTGCAAAATTTTATGATAACTTTGTAAGATATTGTACATTTTACGGAGCCACTTTTGTATTTACTAGAAGTAGGTATATTATACGGCAAAGTAAATTGAAAGGGATATTCATAACAACCGAATGGTATTGTCACTGTTTGTCCTGGATTTTTATTTAATATATAAATATGTTGAGTGACATAATTTTCATTCCCGGAATAAAAATAATTATACTTTGTACTGTTTACATGCCACCGCACTTCTCCTTTTCCTTCAAGTGAGAGAACAATATCACTATACTTTGTTGGCTTGTCTATTTTGTATCGTATAATGCCATTAATAGGTTTTCCGGCTCTATGAACGCCACCATAAGGTTGTTTGATAAATATTTCACACGACAATCCCATAATCAAGATAGAATACTTGAACACTGGTGTCGAAATCGCATGTAATTAACTTGATTGACTCACACACGAGTTATCTTTGTAAACATATCGAACGCAGTGTGACCATTTTACAAATGATCAAAATCATACCAATGCTGCCAATGTTAGCACGTAAAAATATCTTTTATTATTACCTACGTGAGGTAGTATTATTAGTGTATAATTTAATATTATTCCAATTTTATTAAATAATAAAGTTTTAGACTAAACTTGACTCCACGCAGACTCCAGGAGCTGCAGCAGGCGGCCATATCAGTAATATGGGGCAATGTACCTCAAAATTTTATTGTAAAACTAATCAGGTCCCTTAAAAGCCTAATATGAGCAGTAGTAAAAGCATGAGGCTCAGCCTATTTATTGACTTGTTGCTAACATTTTTTATATATTTTCTTTAGTTGCATGTAAAAATACTTCAAAATAAACGCAGTAATGTCGTAAGTGTACGATAAAATTACTTTAAGTGTGTTTTACTACTTTACTACTAAAATAGTGTTATGATAGTATATCTGCCTGTCTTAAAGCACATAGAACATGTTGTTCAAAGTTGGTAACGTTAAATCCACTATGACAATTGATATGCATAGTATTTCTTACCGAGCCCTTAGTCAGAAGAAGACGTTTTGTATATCATTATGATTTTGGGAAAAGTATAAATATTTTATTAATACAGTTGCTGGAAAAGTGTCACTTTTGGCTTAAATAAACATTGTGCAAAAAATAAATTAAGTACTTTTTCGCAACCGCTAATAAAAGAGGCATTTTGTTGAATGTCAATAATCCAACCAAAGAGAATGAGCCCATATTTGTACAGTGTATCATACAGAATTTATGTCTTTTTAACTTGGCTTTTAAACGAATTTAAGCAGTAAACAGAACGCACTAAATATAAGCAATCTAAATATATTATGTATATTCATTGTTAGGTTTATGCATATGTATGTTGTTTTACCTACAAATTATACAAGGCAACAAAAAAAAAAAAAAAAAATAACCAAAAACTCAATTTATAAAAAAAAAGTTTGCTTTTGGATTTTATTCGATTATGAAAAATATATACGATTTTGCCAAATGCTTAGAAGTTACCATTCTTTATAAGCAAACTTTATGAGATAAAAATATTATTTCTTTTATAAATTAGGTACAAAAAATCAAAATCGGGTACACAGAACTGGGGCACAAAATTCGTGTTGACTTGTGTTTTTTTTTTTATTGAACACCAAAAGTATACAAAAGGTTGACTTAATGCTAACAGCACTTTCTACCAGTCAACCCACAAATGTTCAAGAAAAAGTGTCGGTAGGTGCAAACGAAAAAAGATATTTACCTGCGTATTATATACATAACTACATAAAATCATACAATTATACATACACATTTATTATCATACACATATACCTATATATATTATACATATATCTATACGAATACATAAATAAATTTTAGTGTAACAGAATGATAATAAATATTGACAAAATGGCAGGCGAATCGAGAAACAATTTGGAAAGAAAAAGTGTTAAAGATTGTACTAAATAATTAGGGAGAAAAGTTATGATGAGAATGAAAGGAAGCGATTCCGAAAGAATCGCGTGATGTAGCCTTTCTGATAGACTCAGGAAGATTATTACAAAGTCTAATAGCAGCGATGGAAAAAGTGGGTACTTAGTAATAAGTTAGAGGCGAAGCGAAGATGTTTTTCATGAGTATCGGAAAGGATGACATAAATGGGTGTTTTAGGGTCAAAAAGGATAGAGTAAAGGAGACAGAGTATTGTAAGATTTCTTCGATCTCTTGAACGAAGCCATTTATTTCAGTTGACGTCGGTATTAAGAGACATGATAGAATTTACGGTGACCGAAAGTAAATTTAATACATACGTTAAGTAAGCGATCAAGCTTAGACAACAGTTCCTCAGACAGATCCAAATAACACACATCACTGTAGTCAATAATGTGTAGGAGAAGAGTATTAACGGGAGTAATTTTAGTAGAAGTAGGAAGAAAATGTTTTAAGCGTTGTACCGAATGTATAGAGAAATATGTATAGAATCTGCAAAAAACCTCCTTCACTTGAGCCGACCAACTAAGATTACTGGTCTATAATAATACCCAAACCTTTTACAGATGATTCATAAGGAATAACAGAACCCAAGTATCTGATATTTGGTAAAGTATTATTACAAATTTTGCAGAGCTGCAGGGAACTGCCTAATTAGATGGCTTGACATTTAGTAGGGTTGACGTTAATGCCATACTTCGCAGACCAATCTTATATGTGTGAGAGATCAGCATTTATTTTATTAATGGCATCGGACAAACCTCCGCTTGTTGATAAAGCTGAAGATCGTCGCCGTACAGATAGTAGTGACTTTGAAGATTATGAGTTATGGAGTTAATTAATAGCAAAAAAAGGATTGGTGACAAAATACCACCTTGGGGTACTACAGCACTTGAGTTGCACCAATTTGAGATAACTGGACCGTTTTGAACAGCTTGCAGGCGTCCCCGAAGGTAGGATGAAAACCATTGAACGACGGGAGCTGAAAACATCATTCGGTCTAACAAAGCCAGCAAAAGGTCATGGTCGACAACGTTTAACGCATTACTAAAATCAATTAAAACGAGGACTGTTACAAGCAAATTCTCCATTCCAGTTCTAATATCTTCACTGATATTTAGTAGAGCTGACGTTGTGCTGTGTCCTGCTCGAAAACCTGATTGATAAGGATTAAGAAGGTAAGATTTAGTCAGAAATTCAGCTAGTTGTTTATAGACAACAGATTCTAAAATTTTGGAAAGGAATGGAAGAATAGCAATAGGGCAATAATGATTTAGAAGGGATGGGTTGGAAACCTTAGGCAAGGGTCACATATATGCCTTTCTCCATGTGTCAGGAAAATTTCCAGAGAACAAAGAAAAATTCACTGGCCATAAAGCATTTAAGATCAGCTCAATCATAACACGTCCAATTTCATCGGGACCAACAGACTTAATAGACAAGATATTTTTTTTTATTTCTGCACAGGTGAAAAAGATAAGAAGCTATTTTTGGCATAGGAAGCTTTTGAATTTCAATTACAGTATTCGATTTGATTCGAAAATCAAGTTTTGTGGAAAAAGTGAAGTGAGTGTTGAGATCGTTAAAATTAAACGGGATATTATTATTGTGTTCAGAAGATTTTCCTACGCCAATTGAGTTGAGTTAAAAAAAAATCTATACATTGGGAGTAATTTTATATTATTGAACAACATTCAATAAGGTGGCGTTTATTATTATAGCATAATAATATACTAAAGTAGAATAACATTTTACACATTGCCACACTGCCGTGTCATTCACCTATTGACATGATATTCAGTTTTAAGATGAAAACAATGTCTGTTGATATCTCACTCTTACACATACATATTATTACCTCTTTCATAAGTGCTTTGTTTATGTCAAGAAATTATTATTAGACTGTACTATTTTTAAATATTACGCATAGTAGGTAGGTTAGTATACAGTGTTTACTATTAGATTTAAAAAACCTAACGCGCCTAACTTGGGGATCCGTAGAATCAGAATCATTTCAGTTATAACAAAAACTTGTAAACTGATTTTTTTCAAAACAATTTAAATTCAAAAAAAAATAAGGTCAGAAGACCTCTAGATTTCCTGGTTTTTTGTTTTTGTTTTCAACCTTGATCCGTCAACGCATAAAATTAAAAGTATTAACAGCTAGGTGATTAGAAAGTCTATGGATGCTAAGGGCGGATCCAGAAAAAAAAGTTTAGGGGGGGCGATCATAAGATCTGATGGTATTTTTTGGACTTTGAATCTGCAAACGTAAGTTACCCAATCGACCCAGCTCGTGCAGTTTTTGAATAATTAAATATACAAACCTAAGTAACCCCAAGTATTTTTTATATATATACTTTTATATATAAGTATTATATAAATAAAAGTTAAATATTTTCAAAAATGTTACAGTTCATTTCTTCCTCGGCCGTCGCCCCGATCGCCCCCCGCTGGATCCGCCCCTGATGGATGTTACTACTGAATGCTAGAAAATTGAGCTAGTTTTTAATTAATACCTAAAAACCAACCAACCAGAAAAAATTTACGCTCAAATTGACTTATTCTCAAAAGCACTATGGTCTTTTGTCTCGCTCACGTGGTCATTATATTAAAATAGCTTTGGCTGGGTAAATTATGAAATTTTAAGTCACGGTACCGGATCTTATGAGTTAGAGAGAGGAGAATGTAGAGACATAAATTATCTAACTCTGGAACCAAATATATTCATGCCATCGGCAGGGAATTCATTCTCACACCTTAGAACCCAAACTGTCACGTACAATGTAGTTTAAGAAAAACTTTCTCTGGCAAACCTTGTAAAATGAGCTTTTCTTGCCAAGGTTTTCTCTAAGAACTACAATATCTAGGGTTCTTCCAGAAAGAAGTTAAAGAAAGAAGCTCCGCAACACGCGAGTGATGTGTTAAAAGAGTCCATAGGCTGTTAGTGACCGCTTACCTTGGTGGCATAAAAAAAAGTAAATACAGAGCCAATAATGCGCACAATATAAATCTCAAATAAAATGTTACTTCAAAACCTCAAATAGATTTTTAAAAAACAATCCAACCAATACTTCATAAGGAATTAACATTATTTTTATCCCTCAGTTCAATGTATAGATAACTACCCATAAAAATAAATACCCATTCTTACGTAAAAAACTTAAAAATTTACCTATACCAAAAGTCTAAGCTTTGGCTTTTAAAATGTATAACAGAAAGATCAACTTTTTGTTAATGTCGAATAATTCATTGTGTCATTAAATAACAAAAACGCTGATAGCAAATAACACGTTGGCGGAAAAGTCAATGCAATGCGCTAATGAACACCGCAGCGGCTGCTCGTAGCTAATGAAGGTGACACTGGCATTTATTTTGTAGTAACTTTACTCAGAAAAGCTTTTACTAGCATAAAAATAGTTATTTGCTCAAGTGGGCAAAGTTGTATTTTGTAAAGAGTGCCAACTTTAAATCCTGAGCTAGCGAAGTAGCCTAGAATTGAAACACGAGCGTAGCCAGTGATTCTTAAATAGACTATTGAGCACAGCGAGGGATTTAAAGGCACTAGACCTAAAATAATTTGCTCTCGTGTTAAACATACAACTTTTAACCTCTACCAATGCGTAAACATAGGTCTTAGGCAAGGAACACACTGAAGGCCATATTAAGCAATAAGTTTATTCTAATACAAATACTACCAACTATAAACTCTGCTCCTCAATCAAAAAATAAACAATAGGTAGCTACTAACTATGCTTTTTAACATTATCACCCTTTGAAAGTCGCCAATTGAAAAAAAAATTGCCAAAATGTTTTAATATATTGTTCACGTGACTTTTCTAATAAAAATCTTAGATCAGCATTAGACACTTGTTGCCTTAGCTCTTCTGGTGTTAAACTCATTTAAAATAAATACAATATATACGTAAATAAGCAATCTAAGGTTAGGTTTTTTTTGAGAAGTTCGCGAGTTCAGAAATTTACTCAACGACACTTTTATCGAAAACAATGCTAATTTTTTTAAATAAACGCTATTAATTATTAGTAGGTATTATAAATCACAAATATTAAGTATGTTAACAATAAAAAAATACAATGTTGTTATGCTTTTCATTAAAATAATTTTTTTTTTCAGTATTTAAAAACCACGGTCATAAAAAGTGAACTAATAAAAACAGTCCCGACTACTTATAGTAAAATATTTGGTATGTTTTAGGGGGGAAAATTGTTTACTCCTTTTTAATTCTTGAAGTCGGTTCTTTCATTTATTTAATCTTTTATAATTATTCACAGCTTTTTAGTTATACTTTTTTAAATTTTTCTACTTGCCTCTTTTTCTGACTATTTTACTGCGATTGTCATATATTTTCGGTCTCCGCCTTTTTAAGCCCTTTATTTTGACATCCAACTCGAGGGTCTTGAAAAAATAGTTATTTGTTATACAAGTGAGTAAAAGCGTTTTTTGGTAGAAGTGCTGACTTTAAAGCCTGAGCTAGCGAAGTAGGCTAGATTTAAATCACGAGCGTAGCGAGTGATTTAAATATAGACTACTGAGCATAGCGAGGGATTTAAAAGCACGAGACCGAAAAAATTTGCTCACGCGTACAACATACAACTTTTCACCTCTACCAGCGAGAAAAATATTTCTTAGTAGCTTTTGTCAGTGGCTCCACCCGCCCTCAATTCAGTCATCGCGCGCCTGGGATTGCAACTGCGATTCTTTGAATATAGTAAAACAACCGACTCACGCTTAAACGTTTTTAAGTAGGTACTCTGTGTCCGTTTCCAAGAAGTAAGCTATCATGATGCCAAATTGGCTGAGACACTTTCGCATTTATAATGATAAGTATGGATTTTAAGAAAAACACACTAAAGAAACCAAACAATCTTATGCTCAAAAAAAGCTAGCCGCCATTTTACTTTGTTTTTTTTTAAATTAAGGTTGTGTTCGGACTTTTCCGGACGGTTCAACTACAACCTCAGCCATTGCTATCAAAACTACGTATGATATTTTTTTAAGTTTTAAACTAAATAAACTTTTAATAATACCAATTTATAAAAAATCACTTAAAAACGAAAAGATGCTATGTAGTTATATTCTTAATTAAAATGAACAAGGTTGGGTATTTGTCCCGAAATTTGTTTCTGACCAGTCATTGTATTGTTATTTTTTTTATCATCGGGTTAATTCCAAAAGTTAATGTTCGAACAGCGAATTACTTTACATCACTAGTGAGCAAAATTAGATTTTGCTCACTGAATTTGGACAGCAAAACTATCCTTTTCTTGCTGGTGAGGTGAAAAAATTATTTTAACCCGCATAAATATAGAGTAGAAATAGAAATATAGAATAGAAATTTTAATATACCAAGCGCCACTCACACAATCACGACGAATCAAATGACACCTCGTACGACCAAATCCGTGAAGCCGTTCAGGCTGTAGGGCGTACCAAAGAAATGGGCACAAATACATAAACACGCTCGAAAATCATTACCCTCCTTTATACCAGACCTACCTCCTCACCCATACCAGAGCTATGGTATGGGTCGTGGGTCGTGGCAACAAATTAAATATAGATAATTAAAAGTTATAGTAAGTAGTAAGAAGTAGTATTAGCACAAATTAAATATACCTAGTTAGTTATAGTAAACTAAAAAGTATTGAATATCTACTTTTAGAAATAGTTATTTGTTACACTTTTATTTATATTAGATATCTATAGGTATTAAATAGTATTTAGTATCATATAAGGTCCAACCGTTCTAATGCTCGTCCTTTTGCAAAGCGAATGTACCGCTGTTAAGTATGAATTCTAAGTAAGAAATAAGTACGTAGCTATCATTAAAATGAAAAAAAAAGTTATTAAAAAACAATTATATTCCATGTTGGTTATTCATGACATAAACTAACGCAGAGGGGCGTGAGCTATAGCTGGTGTCACCCACTTGATAACGCCTTTAATCTTTTGTGCGCCGCAAACGGTCGGGTAGCTATGAAACAAAAATATTGGTCATGCAAATCCAAAAGTTGACGGCTTCAAATGATTTGTTTTGATATTTTATTTAATTGACTTATGACACACTACGTTTATCACACACACACATACACTACGTTAATCAATGTATTAACGTAAGCTTAAGGTGGTGTTTTTCGGTGGTAAAAGTGACAAAAAATATCGTTTACAAAAGCTTGATTGGAAGTTTTAGGTTAAATACACAAAGGCAACGTTTCAAACAATAAATAGGTTCCTAGTTTGATATTCATGACACCAATGCTAAATGAGGAATCAGGTGACAAAATAAACGAAAATAAAGATCTTTTATCCCAAAACAAACCTACTTTACTCACTCTTAGTGTGTAAAATGTATTACAAAAATACTGAATAACACGCTTTCATCACCAACACGTGTTAACCCAAACTAATTGCACCCAAACTCGAGACGTTTACTGGTTACCATTAAAAAAGTTCCCCTATCCACTTCCAGGATGCATCAACAGACCCTCGCTTGCTAAGTGTAAGGTATATCATTTATTTTGCGATATTATCTGGCAGTCAAATCCTTACGTTATTAAAAATCTGTTAAGATAAAAAAGTATCTACCTAGGTACCTAAATTGCATAAAAACACAAAACTTAATTTTTTTAATACACACATAATAATTATTATTTTTAGATTAGTTTCAGTAGTTAAGTAATTCGTAATTTCAATCAAATTTATTAAGTTTATTAGGTTTAATTACCTAAGGTGTAATGGTCGATTAAATAAGAACACAAGATACTAGTTCGTGTTCAACAGAAAGTTAGCAATGTAACAGCTGATTGTGAATTATTAGGTAAGTACCTACGCCAGACTAGTGAATTCGGGAGTAAAATGTATATTTATCAACTTTTACGAATCTCTAAAGATATGACCTGGCTAAGGTATTTGCATACACTATTCTTTATAATTCCCGAGTCTGAAGTGCTCGGGACTTTTCCCAATAAACTTTCTAATTTGAAGACCTAATACGGTTATTAACGGCTTTTTAATTTACATTATAACATACATGGGTTTCATATCACACAGTTAGGTACCTACCTACACGGTTTTTTGGACTCTCAATAATGTAATTGATAAATGTACACTTGAAATAAAAAAGAAATTTAAAAAGTCTAGTTTTATTAAGTAAGTATACCTACTAACTGACTGTCTTTGATTGGTAACTACGATCATTTAATAAGATGTAGGTATAACTTCACTTTACACACTTTGTTGTTATAAATGTTTTAGATAGGTATGTACACAAACCATTTGGTGTGTAGGTAGGCACTTCTTTTTGTCGCTGGGAAATACTGACAATTAGGTATCTATCCATAAACACGTAACATAATTTAGTACAATGATTTTAGATACGTAAACGAGGTACTTTTATGAAGTAATACACGTGATTGGAAACACTCCTTAAAGTCTTACGATCACTTCGCATCACCAGAAATTTGAACGTATTGCGTGTCCATTGTTGCCGTCAGCCGTACACTAAGTCTTTTCCACGACACCACGCCTGAAAATCCAGAGGCTTGGCGGAGGCCAATCTATGAGACCTGCACCTGATCGACCAATCCAGCGTTCGCCGTGATGCGTCTTTGTAGCCATGGGGCGACGCCATATCTCTCCCGGTAGAGTTTCTAAATCATTCGCGTAGGTACTGTCTCTTTGAAGTAATGACGGAAACTGCGCGGCGGGTGCGGTAAAGAGGGGGGAGTGCGGTACGTATAGACTTAGCAAAGCTGCGCAAGATAATCTCAAATACGTTTGATTGGTTGTATCGCAGAATACATGTTTAAGGACTGTCAACGCAAGAGTGAACAAGTAACTTTTTTAGTTGTCATTTTTATTATTTATTAAAATTATAAAAATAAATATTTATTTGTAACATCCGTAGTTTGGTAAATACCTTATTTTGCATTATTTTGCCTGTTTTACATTTTGAAGTTTGAAGACTCATTTCCGACATTTTACAACAAGAAAAACCGGTCAAGTCTGTTTTACATTTTTGTAGATTTTTAAATTTTGTAGGTGAATTTAAATCTTTTATTCAAAGAGACGTTTCTCGTTCGGTGGTAGCTGCTGGACCATTTTTATTTCTATGACTGAAGAATGCAACACAGAAAAAGCCCATAAATTAAAAAAAGGTTCGGTAGAATGAGTTATGTTACGAATAAAAAACTATCCAAATACGCCTTACACAATAGGATATTCGAAAATTTTTTGATCCCTCAGTTCAGTTTATGGATAGCTACCATCAGTACCATCACCAACATCGCTTGACTTCGACGATCTTGACAACCCTAACATAGTAAAAAGGTTCTCAATCTTTTGAGCTCGTCTAGTGTTGCGATAGTTATAAATACTTACTTGTTAAATATAATGAAATTTAATTTACTAAGTGAAAATTCATAATAATATTCATTGCATGCTTAATTTATGTTAACAAAATTCAGTTATCAAAAGAATGACGCATTTGATACGGTAATTAAACTAACATCACATATAGACGATGTTAATTAGTTAAATTATTCCACATTGATTGTTAAACATAAAGTGGGAAAACTAAATTTGAGTTAAAAATAATAATGAAGGAAAAATTTGTAAAAAAAGACGTTGTGTTGAAAGTCACACGATAATAAAAGTCTTCATACTGCCCAAAATTTTGTAATAACGGTTTCGTTACGATTTTCGTTTTTTAAAAGTTTTTGAACGTACTTATTTCCTGACTGCCACTTAAATATCCAAGAGGTAATGTAAACGTCAAGTATAGGCATAAATAGGCATTTTTAAAAAACATTGTTTTAACTATAAAAAAATCCTAACTAAATCCTGCAACTCCTAACATTTATGAACCCTAATAATTTATGAATAAAAATAAATAATTAAATAAGTAAAAAAACCCGTCTGCACTAAAAAGAAGTAAGCAAGAGCACATAAAATATACAGCAGGCGGGACTCATTTTAATGGAAGAACAAATCAAGGTACAGATTTCTCACAATATAGTAGTTACCTTAAAATGAGTTCCAACTGCTTATAGTTAAATATTTGGTATGTTTTAGGTGCAACTTTTTACTTATTTTTAGTGCATTCGGGCTCTTTATTTATTTAATTATTTATTTTTATTTTTCATTTTCTTTACTCGCGCTAGACTATTTTACTGTGTCATATATTTTTTTTGCCCTTTAATTTGATACCCGACTCCATCGAGATTTTTTTGTAACGCCAGTCGTGTTTTTCAATTATAAATACATACTTACTATACATAAAAAAACACACTCAAGACAAACACAAATGTTCATTACATCAATGTTAGTCCTGTGCGAGAATCGAACCCACGCCTCTTGGTTCAGCAGGCGTGTCATTACCACGGCGGCTGTGATAATTTCATTAAGTTGTCTCAAAGTTGTCTCAATTATTTCAAAATATATTTATTTTGCACTGGCCAAAAAAAAAATTTATAAACTATTCTAATTGATTTATACTTTATAAACCTTACTTATTTAAGCTTTGGGAAACTTTGTCTAGATTTCTTAGACTTGAATTTCACTCTTAAGAACTCTAGAATCTTTTGAGCTGCCTAGATTTTTGTCTTCTTTATCAATCCAGTATTTTTACATTACTTTATATTTTTATATTGTACAGAAGATTGTTTAATACATTTGAAAACTACATTATTATAAAAATTTATAATCTATAACTAATAAATATAATATATTAAACTAAAGACGGATCAAAGAGGCCTGCACCTAAAGGCAAAGTGGCAAGAACGCTGGCCGCATTACCCTGTTGAACTGCAATACTCAACCGTTGTTTGAGGAAGCAGCCAGCCCTCTTGTCACATGTGGCACCGACCAGCTTAGGAGTGATTAACTTAACGAAATTTCTTGCACTAGGTGCCCATGGGCCTAAAGTTTCAAACGCAAGCGGCAAAAAAACATAGTCTTTAAGAATAGATTTGTATTTCTGCCGCTTACGATCCTCCGCAGATTCCGCCGCCACCCCGGCTTTTGACGCTGTGCGACCAAGATAAGAGTAGGCTAGAGTATCTACGCATGTAGCGTTCCACACTAAAGCCCTACCCCTCTCCCAGGGCACAAGCGTCATGCCATCAGGTCTCTTGCCATCATCCCGTGAAATTCCAGCTGGTTTAAGAGGCAAAAGATCTTTTGATGATATAATTTAGGGAAAAGTGGCGTGGTATTCTGCCTCCACTTTTTTTGCAAGAAAGTACGTGTAATTCAAATTCGTCGACGACACTGCCACAAATGCAGGTGTGTGGGAGGCAAACACCGTTATACCGAGACGAAGACCGATTACGACTCTGAAGCTTTCGTTATCTATCATTGTACTGAAAGAAGTTGATGGTATAGCGTAAAGCCAGTGGCTAGCTTCTTTGTCTGAAACAGCAAGAAGGCGTGCATGTTGACGTTCACAGAATGAATTATGAATTAGATTTTAAAAATCTCTCTAAAACAACGGAGTATCCCAAAGTTTTTGTTGGTTTAATTCCTTTGGTATAGCCTCGCTGGGACAGAGAGTCTTCCAGGCCTCTGTAGCTTCTGAAAAAAATGGTATATTAACATCATCTTTGTGTAAAACTTGTTTATTAAGTGCTAAAGAGCTGTTAGCAGAAGAAAAAAAAGCTGGTAAAGCCACACTGGAAATTTTTCTTAAACCAATTCCGCCCAGACAAATCGGTAAAGAAGCTTGAACCCAAGAAAAAGAGGAAAGCTATAAATTTAGAATTTGTTCTGTTGTATTTTTTAGGCAGGTATAAAACTTATACAAAAATTCTGTGAACTGCCACATTGGACTAGTACGTGATAAATATGAAAATTTTGGCACAAATAAACAATATTTTAGAATTGTATATGCATTATGAGAATTTAATAACTTAATTTTCTGAGAATGTACCTCAAAGTTCTTAAGTTTTTTTTCTAAAAAGGGTTCTATACTTTCTAAAAAAAAGGAGATCCCAGTAGAAAAAGTAATTCCTTGGTTACAATTTTAATCTCTGGAGCAAAAACATTTAACTCATTAATAAAACTAATTTTCTCTTCACTAGTTGTATTTTCCGAAAAATGAAGTTCACATTAAGAAAATTTGAGATTAAGTCCAATACTTTCAAATTTATGAATAATTGTAAGAAAATCTTGTTTGACATCATAAAAATTTCCTGCCAAGCTTCCGTCATCTAGGTATCAAATATTAAGACTAGAATTTAAACTTGATATAATGGGATGGATAGCTAAACTGAAAAGCGCGGGTCCAAGTAGATCACCCTGTTGAACACCGACGGAAGACTTAACATTACTTTCTCCGTATGAAAGATTAGAGGTATACCCGTAACATTGCATTATATATGGGTATAATTCAGGAATGTGAACAGCAACTTCATTTGGCAGTAGTCTATTTAAAGAGTTAAAGGTATTTCTCACGTCAACTGGATTTTTTTCAAAAAGAGATGAGCTAGTTGAATGTACTCTAGTACAACTTCGCTACCACCTTTACTACCAAAACCAAGTTGTATAAGTTGGAATTTTTTTATTAATTTAGAAGCTGAGTGCTTGCAAGCAAATTTGGAAGTCAAACGGCGAAAAGTGTTTCCTATGGCTATAGGGCGTATTCCGCCATTCTTTTTCTTAAAAGCACACAACTTTGCGCCATGATGTATAATTTCATTGTTTACTTTACCTGACAACATAAGGTTAACCAAATTTGTAATGTCATCCTAAAGTTCCCTACCGGCATCACCAGCAGAAACACTCACCAAATATTTTAAGTGTTAAGGCGTGATACTATCGATACTGCCAGCAGAACCATTTGGGAATGATATAATAGCTGCTAGGGTATCCTGTGCTGTAATTGTAATACGTAAGTTATCTATACATATAATAAAATGGTAGGAAAGTCAAAATTGTACATTGAATATTTTTTAAAAGAATACTTGATCTACAATCGATACCGAAGCCAAAAATATAGTTTTTAGAATTTTTGTCTGTTTGTCTGTATGTATGTTCGGGATAAACTCAAAAAGTACTGCATGCATTTACTTCAAATTTGGCACGAATTTTATTAAGAAATCGGGTCAACATATAGGCTACATATTATCACGCTATCACCTACGGGGACCGAGCAGTGAACCTTTATTTCTTCAAAGCATTCTGTAACAACGTGTAATCTAACGACGCATATTTGACTTGCTTCTTAATTATTAATTATTATACTCACACATAGCCATTTATTTTATGTTAAAAAAATCGTGTAAAGTCATAACTTAGATGTGTTATAATTTTTCACCATATAAAAATGTTTCCTATTTGCTTACTACATGGCGTTGGCGTCGAATTAGATCGCGCTATCGTTTCGTTCACAAAAAGTGATGAAAAATAACGATTACGTAAACGACGTCACCGGCAGCAGCTAGTTATCAATAAAAGGGTTGAAAAGTAGAGACTCAGAAGGCTGAGGTTAGGGATGCTTGTTACGAAGCTCTTCAAGTGTCTCAGAAGAAAAAGGAGCAAATGAATCATTTGAAAATAAAAGTCTAGCAGCATTTTTTAAATTTCCATTAGTTTTGTTCTTATTCAGTCACTACACTGAATTCTCCGTTCTTTCAGATGTACTAGTACAGTATTCAAGAACTATTAGTTCATTAGTACACTATATAGTACGGATGAGCTAAAACTTGACAATTTTCATATCAGTCTGTATAATCTTATTTCAAGACTCGATAAGCAAACACGACAGCATCGTACGCAGGTATTTTGCTTCTTTCTTTCTTGATAAAAACGAACCTAGGTATGACTTCGGTGTCTGTCTGTGTGTCCCAGGAGTATTTATTATTAATCTCGGTAAAAAGTAAAAGGGTATAAAAATGTGGATTTGATTCTATATACGTGTACGTATAAGGAGCCTTTAGTTTAAAAACCTCGTTAGTGGTAAATAAGTTAAGCATACAAAATTAATTTGACATAATTTTCGCAGTTCCCTAAATTGAACTTTTTAGTAGCGTTTTTAGTGTCATTCGTATTTTCTGAGCCAAATGTTGCTTCGTTTAGGCCTATCTGGTGCTATTTTAAATGTGTAAACCTTACACATAAAAAGTAAAAACGTTTAAAAAAAGGCCCAAAAGTACTAGGAACCGCCACCAAAGCACTTATCAATCAACTATGACATTATTTATTAATTTATTTAAGCACACATATATACGTATATATATATTTATAATTAAAATACATATTACCAAGCACATACATTAAACACTAGTTATTAATAACGAATGTAGTAACTTGAGTGACAGACAACAACTAATAAGCGTCAACCGACAAGTATCAATGAACTATGAAACATTACTGGGTACTAGATTCACTTGTACTCCCTAGTAGCAATGACTTGCCTTAAAAAGGAATGGTAGATATCTTGATGACAAATTATCGAATGCGGTCTTTTGTCTTGGCTAAAACTATTATGTCCCTCAGGATATCCTCTAGATACACTCCAAGACAATGTGAAGTAAAAATGGGCACAGATCTAAAGAGAATATTAGGAGTCACTTCATACTACTTTGTAGATAAACTTCAGTCAACTTAGGAGAGACTAGTATTAACAATTTCTTAAGACAGACTTCGAGATATCCCGAAGGTTCACTTCATCCATATCAACAGTTTTCAAGGTATCTACAATTCTTAGTTAAGGCTTAGAAAGGGCATTAGTCCAGATTCAAAGCAGGCTTACATAAATAAAAATATAAATAAAAATTATTTATTTATTTATTTATATTTGATTCCATAAAAGATTATTACTAATATGGCGAACAAATTTGTAACTAATTTAATGATATCAAAAAAGGATGAATTATGTTGTTTGAGACTGTAGATTTGAAACGCACGATTGTTTCTCGTTTAAAATTGACTGATAATGTTACAAAACAGACGGGCCCAATAAATTCCGCAAAATAATTATAAAAAACCAATTAAAAAATCCTGAAATTTAAAGTTTTAAATGTTAAATGTGCTATTAAATAAATTGAAACCACTTAATTTTTATTTTTTATGTTATTAATGTAATTTAAAGGTCTATTATTATAATTTTAGTACCAGTCTAAGCAATTTTGTTGGTTTTAAAAATCGGTATAATAATTACATAAGTATCATAAATGATGTAAAATGGCGTTAAATCATATTTCTCCTAACGAAGTGAGACTTCAGACAAAATAGAATTTTTAAGGTTAGTTCAGAAAAAGTTAAAGCAAACAAGAATTTATGTATGATTATTTAAGACAAGATATCCTAAAGTTGACCTTAGAATAGATTTGATCTATTGCTACTTAAGACAATTTAGGTTGTATACACTCTTTTGTTATTATAATTGTATTGTTTGTGCCAGAAAGGTATGCAACAAGTAAGTTTACAAAACTTGAATAAGCTACTACGAAGTGAACTAAAGTGACTTTGTAAGAACGGAACTACATTTTTAACCTGCGTAAAGGTAATTAATTTTATAAAATAACTTGGCAAGTAAATATGTAGGTAAGTATTGTGTTGTGTCTGTCTTTCTCTTAAAACTTTAGCATATCATCAGAATGGGGACATACATATTAATAGGACGCGATTGGCGAAGGTACCTGACCGATTTTAAACCTCCTTTTATTTGACAGGCAAACAAAATACTTTTTTACGGCGAAGGTGCAATATTTAATGGGATGTTAATTACAGTACCTAAAATATTATTTTTTACAACTTTATATGTTATGTAAGTAAATATAAAGAAAAAAATTATTTAGGTACCTATTTATATCTGTTGCCTGGTAGTTTATTTTTGAGACCACTAGGATGACGCTGTGTAGGGTTGCCAGGAGTATTTATTTTATTAATATGTTATTAATTTATTTCTGGAGTAAAAATTAAATCAAATCCCATCACAGAATAAAAGCTAGATTGGAGCTAGAATTGTCCCCCTTTGCAATTGTTAATCATCAACATATGTATACATATTAAAATTGTATGTATAGATTGTAATTAACATAGTAACTACTTGTGTAACACCTGTTTTGAAGATTATGTTATAACAACTTACACATTTCCATACTTACTCTTTATGAAAGCTCTTGCGGGAGAATCACATATAAATGACCTACGTTTCACCTTAATCTTTAAATTATTAATTTTAATACCATTTTGTAGAATTTCTTTATTTTCAGTTACATAAGGTTTTAAAAATGTTTTAACTTAAGGTTTTCCCACAACGCAGTAAATTACATAAAATAGGCCAAAATTCGACCTTTGAGCTTTTGTACGTGGGCAGTCCATCTATATTCACATTATGACTATATTGATATTTTCATATAAGTCTTCAAAATCTTGTATAATATTATTTTTAAATCCATTGTTCCAGTATTCTCCATTCCCACAATTGTTAACCTGTAATAATGTTGCCGTGTTGAGAAGTGTTCTGGCATCTTTTGGTACAAGATTTGGTTTTAATTTGTTTATAATTTTTAATAAGGCATTAGTCGCAGTATGTGGCGTATTATAAACGATCGCCCACTCTCTTAATTCTGCTCCAAAGTTATAAGCATAATCCTCAGGTTTCCTGAACTAATATTTCTTGCGGTAGTGTATCGTCTGGTTTGAACATGGCCCTTGAAAATTTTGGTCATTACTTTTTATTGCATTTCTACCACTAACTGCACTTTCTCGTGAATTTTTACTGCTAGACGCATTGCTAGACGTAATATTTTTGTACTTTTTGACACGCCGACGAAAGTTACCAGATCTTTTTATTTTTTTAACTTTATTCATTATTTCTAGACAGCTTGGCAAATTTTGATTAAAATCGTCCCGTTAATACTATTTAGCATGAGAACTTACTTATCCAAGCAATGAATCACTTAAATTTACTCGAAAAAGAAAATGAACAATAGGTACTTATGTTATTTTTGACTTGAGATTATTTGAAAACGTTAAATAATCAATTTTTGCTTAAGTTGAACTGGAAAAGTTTTTGTTTAATCACTCATACCTTATTTAAGTCTTTAAATAATGTGGACTTTAAAGTTGTTATTAATACAAGGCACGAAACTATATTTTCTATTTTATTTTTGGAGTCGAAAATTTTCCTATTTCTTATATAACCATCTTCTAAGTTTTTTAGAAGAATAGGATTATTACAGTTTTTTTTCAATAATGATGTAATTGATTTTGTTTTATTTGATTTACTAATGTGTAAGTGTGAGTAAGCGAAAGTGAAATAACTTTTCCAATTAGCTTCTATGTTTTCTAAACAATTTCTTAAAATAATCGACAGAGATTTTGCAAGACTTATTCTCGCTCCCCTACGTATTCTTTTAGTTAAAGGTATGTTATGGTGTAGCTTGACTAAAAGAGAATGAAAATTTATCGAAAGGTGGCTTCCAACTGCAATATGCGACTGTTTTGAATCTAAATTTATACAAGGTTGTGTGTTCTGTAAACGGTTATTATGTGCACGAGAAATATGAATTAAGACCTCTTCGACCCTTAAAAGTTCTGCCATCAGTACAGTACATACATGTCAGATATTCGATTTGTGACTGCACTTCTACACCGGCATCCATATAAACCTTTTAAAAGTATGATTATAAAATAATTTAAATAGAACAAAAACTAAAACACTAATCTAAAAACTAAACACTTTTAAAAAAATATTTAGAATTCGTAATAAATTGTAACAGCAAAGAGTCGCACGCTGTGGCGAAAGTTAGGTGAGGAAAATGTCTATCATTGGACGTCAAAGGGCTGATATGATGAATACATTTTAAAATATAAAGTTCTTGAAGGTACACTTCAAACTTGCAAATTCCGTTGACATATCAACAAACAGCCATATGAAGTGTTCAAATCTTCAGTGAGTATTTTCTGTGACCATCTTGCATATTATAGAGCATATTGTACCAGGTTCCAGTTCAATTCGTGTCAGGTTTTGTTGAATGACAATTGATTGTTTGATTATCAATAATATTGTTATTGCCATCAGTGAGTGACGCATCCGTTTCTATGGTTGCAGGTATATACGAAATACTGTTGTTGAGGCAATTGAAAAAAAATCATAATTATACAAAATACGAAACAAAACTTCGACAGAAAATGAAATCCACAATAACACTTGAGAAGTAAGAAAATTGAAGTAAGAAAACACGATTTAAAAGCCTAAAAAGTACAAAAAAACACACTTTTATGATAATAAATAAGTTGCTATGTTTGACAGTTATATAGTTTATATTATTATTTTTAATGTATTGTTAATATTTAGATGTTTAATAATATTTATATAATATTAGATAGATTCAAACATTTGTCAAACAAAAGCATGCAAGTGCGAGTCGGGTCAGCGTACCGAGGATTAGGAATTTTAAAAGGGCCGGTTTGAATCAACGTTTTTAGTATTTTAAATTTAGTTTAAAATAGTTTCAAGTTAAGTTTTTTAGATAGACCCCATAACAATTGACGTCTAAGTCTAGGACAACGATCGCATTAAAGAGCACTTTTTGTTTTCTTTACACTTAGGTTCAATATAATATTTAGGTATACACTAATATCTACTAACTATCTTTTGATTTCTTAGCATGGTTTAAAATGGTACAAAATCATGATATTTAGAGATGAATAGAAACGTAATTAGCATATAAACTTTTTACAGGAGGGGGGGAACCATTTTTTTAGAATTTCAACCTGTATAAGTAAATAAATCTAAGAACACTTGAATGTGGCAAAGGGAACAGCTAGTATATTATATAATTTAACTATATCAATGTCCATTTATCACACCACAATCACAATGTTTTCGAAGACAAATGCATTGCCCCTCATCACCTCTTGATAGTATGTCGTGTAAATTGATCGTGGTCTAAAATTTATTTTCAGTAAAGCCTAAAGGCATACTTAACACGGTATTGGATTCCTTCTTAACAGTGTTCCTTTTACGAAGGGTCCCATAAATGTTTGATTGAGTCGTCTTGGGAAATCACTGTCTGTCATTTTGTGCAAAAAGTTTTACAGTAGGACAAGTCGTAAAGTCTATATTTTAATTCTATGATTTTATTTGCTTTAAAATGGATATGAGTAAATCCAATAGATAACTTACTAACGGTAGGTAGCCAGGTACCTACTAACTAAATTTTGGTAAAGTGGGGATAAAAAATATAACTTCCCTATAGGGGTTAGAATAAGGGACGAAAGTTTGTATAGAAAGTACGTCGCTTTTGAAGTTGGAAACATAAAAGCTGGTAAAACTAACAACAGATAAATCTGATGATTTCTGAGATTCTGACCATGAGAAATCTGCTATAGTCTTAGGTAATAAAATTGCAATTGATTTTAATCCTTTGCTTTTAAATATAGATATTTAAAACGAGTTATTTTCTTGTTGTTGCCTCAGCCGTTGTTTGTACTTGTACACAGAATAAAGCAAACTAGTTAGTTAGTTAGTTGGGCGTATGTTTTCTCACTTATGTGGGGCTACCCACAATTGAGTAAAATGGAAATGAGAAAATCCAATAGATAACTTACTAACGGTTGGTAGCTAGGGGGATAAAGAAAAGGATAGAGTGTAAAGTCTCTGAAGTAGTAGTCGTGCCGGGGAAGAAGACCGGAGTGGACCCGGCTACTACAACAGAGGGGGATCAGGGGCCCTTCCGCACGCCGTGCCAGCAACCGTATCATCTGTGTCGAGCTTCGGCAGTCTTAGTACCGCACCTTTTGTTCTCTAAGCTGTCTGTGCAGTGAATCCTCATCCTTAGTCTAAGTAACATTGTTTATATATAATGGCCATGAGAACGAAAAGGAAAAGAGTTTTTACAGCGGCTATACTCCATCCACATATAATGTGGATTTTTGCAACATCAGGGGTATTCACGCAAATCTTAACGCAGTCCACCACCATCTAGAGACTGCGCAGCCGACCATTCTTTTTCTAATGGAGACACAGATATCCGGCCCGACCGACACGTCATACCCGGCTATCCCGGCTACAAACTCGAACACAATTTTATGAGTCGTGCCGGTGTATATATGTTCGTCCGGGAGGATATCTGCTGTCGTCGCCTTCATAGCCTTGAAGACAGGGACCTGTCGATATTGTGGGTGCGCGTAGATTACGGCGGCCACACTCGTATCTATGCGTGCCTATACAGGTCTCATAGCGGTGACACGGTCGTAACTGGACTCTTCACGCACCTGAGTTTGACGACTGACAAAATTCTAGAGCAATATCCCACAGCAGAACTAGTTATTTTGGGAGACTTTAACGCCCACCACCGCGAGTGGATCAGTTCTCGAACCAATAACTATGCAGAGATATCTGCTCATGAATTTGCTCTGACCTATGGATTCTCTCAGCTGGTACTTTCTCCAACGAGAATACCAGATATAGAGGACCATACGAGCTCCTTACTGGACCTTCTGCTGACTACTCGTCCGGACGGATTCTCCGTCTCAGTGGATGCGCCACTGTCTCGTTCGGACTCAAATGTCATGCACACAACCCGATCCATCTGGGCCAACTAATTGGCGTCGTGTGTGGCACTATAAGTCGGCAGACTGGGATGGATTCCGAGAATTTTATGCATCGTACCCGTGGAGGCAGATCTGCTTTAACTCAGAAGATCCTGACGTCTGCGTAGCCGCAGTCACTGAGACAATCCTCGCTGGTATGGAATGCAATATTCCTAACCCGCCAGTAGTTGCCGGCGTCAAAAAACGACCGTGGTTTGATAGGTCTTGCAGAAAAGCTAAAATTCTTAAGCAAAATGAGGCTTGGACCACGGCTCGTAATAATAAGGATCCGAATATTTCTGAGTTAAAACGCAAATTAAATGCTGACTTGAGGTTCAGTAAGAAAGCATCTGCCAGAGCAAAATTCCAATTCATCGGCAAAATAGGTGGGTGACTTGCGAGCTATCCTTCTGGGAGTCGTGCTGTCTGGTCGCTTGCCAAAGCTGCTAAAGGGAACTTTTGCCAGTCGTTGTTACCACCACTGCGAAAGACCATTGGTGACTTGGCCCATAGTGCTAAAGAGAAAGCCAATCTACTGGGCAGTCTCTTTGCCTCGAACTCGAACATGAACGATGAAGGCACTGTACCACCTACTATACCGTGGTGCGGTAAGACCATGCCGGAAATCTCCATAACACAGCAGGAGGTTCGGCGGGCGTTGCTTTCTCTAGACGTTCATAAGTCGAGTGGGCCAGACGGTATACCAGCAGTGGTGCTTAAGCAGTGTGCTCCTGAGTTATGACCTGTACTCACGCGCCCTTCGCGCTTTCCTGCCACACTAGGCAATTCCCGTCTTCATGGAAGACTGCGAATGTGCACCCGGTGCCCAAAAAGGGCGATAGATCAGATCCATCGAATTACAGGCCTATCGCTATTACCTCTCCTCTCCAAGGTGATGGAGCGTGTGATCAACACACAGCAGTGACCGTCAATATGACTTTCGCCACGGTCGCTCGACTGGTGACCTTCTAGTGTATCTAACACACGGATGGGCACTAGCTATTGAGAGTCAGGGGGAGGCATTTGCATATAGCCTGGACATAGCGAAGGCGTTCGATCGGGTCTGGCACCGGGGTCTTCTATCGAAGTTGCGATCTTACGGAGTGCCCGAGGGTTTGTGCAAATGGGTGGCTAGCTTTTTGTCCGGCAGACGCATACGAACTGTAGTTAACGGTAGTTGCTCTGATAGCATGGACATTAATGCTGGTGACCCGCATTAATGTCTCCTACGCTGTTTCTACTGCATATCAATGACTACTGTAATACTGGATAACATATCCACCAACAACATACATTGCTATGCAGATGACAGTACTGGAGACGCTTATTACACGGGTCGTGCAAACATCCCTCGTTCCGTTGTGTAGGAAAACCACGGAGAACTTGTGTCTCAAATCGAGACCACACTGTCCAAGGTCTCTGGCTGGGGACGGGTAAACTTGATCCGATTCAACCCTACAAAGACACAAGTGTGCGCGTTCACCGCTAAGAAAACCCCATTAACTGTAGTCCCACAATTCTAGAACACTCCCCTCTCCATCTCCAAGAGCATTGGGATCCTTGGTGTTGACATCTCCAGCGATGTTCATTTCCGAGATCATTTACAAGATAAGGTGAAGCTGGCGTCCAAAAAACTTGGTGTACTCAACAGAGCGAAGCAGTACTTCACGTCGGGGCAAAGGTTGTTGTTACAAGTCGCAAGTTCGGCCCCATATTGAGTACTGCTGCCATCTCTGGGCGGGTGCACCTGGATACCAGCTTGGCCTTTCAGATTCGGTTCAACGACAGGCTGTGAGAATTGACGACGATTCCAAACTCACTAGCGGTATTGAGCCCTTAAGTCTGAGGAGAGACTTTGCCTCCCTGTGTGTGTTCTACGTGTTCTACCGCTTGTACAATGGGTTGTGTTCTGAGGAATGTTTCGAAATGATGCCCACAGCTACTTTCTACCATCGCACCGCTCGCCATCGGCAGGGAATTCATTCTCACACTTTAGAACCTAAATGGTCGCGTACAGTGCGGTTTCCGAGAAACTTCCCCCCGCGAACGCTTTTGTTGTTATGAGCTCCCTGCCAAGGTTTTCTCCAAGGACTGCAGTATGGAGTTCTTCAAAAAACAAGTTATTAGATACCTGAAGGGTTTGCAACGCGCGAGTGATACCACTGGTGTTGCATTTTTGTCTGTTTTTTGTATGTGTTTGTCACATCACGGCTTCACTTCTTTGAAAACTTCTCTTCAGTTATAAAAAGTAGACTTCAAGGCGCTTCTGATGAGGTTAGTTTTATCAAAATCCAGTAACTAGATCCAAAGTCATAGACGCGCCATACTGATTTGCAGACGAAGTCGCGGGCAAAAGCTTGTTTTTGTATATATATTAATTTTTATATGTGTGTTAGTATTTAGGATTGGTGAACGAAATCTGAATGGACCATCACCAAAAAGGTAGCAGTTTTGGTTCACCGATTTTTAATAAAATAAAGAACTCTACTCTAAGCTGAAACAATAGTGTTCAGTCAATGTATTTGTTACCGAGTGACTGTAAACAACAACAGGTAATATTAAAAAATAATGAATGCAAGTTTCATAAAGCATCACTAAGCTTCTGTGAAAATGCCTTATTTCTGAAAAAAATAATAATTCGTAACATTAAATCCTAAAATTTATAAATGCACTTATAAAAGAGTCTATTATCATCTTCGTATGTTTATACGAGTGGGCACTTGTGGACGGTGGGCAACCCCTTTTTGGCATATGCCTGCGGGAAAAACTACAAACGAATTCCACTTAAAGAACCATAGTTACAGCCAGCCCCAAATCTACATTTTTAAAAAGGCGGGGCAGAGTGCCTCTTTGCCGCCCTTCAGGCAAAATTTATAGTGTAATTTTATAGCGTACTGAAATAACTGGTGGTTTGCTGCCCGCCCCTAGTCCTTGCCGCCCGAGGCAAGTGCTCCTTCTCGGGGCTGGTTACAGCTATAGCTTGCTATAGAAAACTTCTTTAGTATAATCAAGGAGTTGTCGGAGAAATCTCACGCCGATAAGCCAATGTAGGGCGGGCGGAACTGCGGGCAAAAGCTAGTATTTATATTAATTTACCTATAGGTATATTTTTACCATGTAGGTATTTATAAAGAGATTATAAATTTATTTATATGTACGTATATTTATTTTTATAAATTGAAGTAACTGATACAAATCTACTAACAAAAATTTATCTTTGTGTAAATCTTTAAACATGTACATGTACACTTGTTTATACATACTATACCTATTTATAATACTCTTACGGAACCAATTGATTTTGTTTAAACGAAATGTATTATTTTTTGTTTAAATCCAAACAACCTACACAAAAAGAAAAAAGATTCAAAGAAGTCTTGACCTATAAACATTTTAACGCATTTTTCTTTAGGTATAACTTTTTCTCTTTCTTAACATTCAATTTTTACTTAATTATGCGAAAACTCAAAGCTAAAATCTTAGCCATCTTACAACTGCCTTCAAGGCAAAGAAGATGATGCATCAATGCCTTCCTTCTTAAAAATATGTTTTTAAAAAAGGTGCACTAGTTCCAAATTTACAAATCGTTATTTTATAAAAGTTGTGGAAAAGAAGGTGGTGGTCATGCTTGACATTTTTTAACTTCTCTTTAATAAAAGAAATTATTAATATGCGAGAAAATAATATTTTCTCCAAAGGGTAGAATCCGAGACGAATATTTACGTATTGCTATCAGTTAATTCACTTTGTTTTCCTATTTTATGTAGGAAATATAAAAAGGCTTATCTTGACCTGACGACGCGCCTTTTCACGTGCAATAAAAAGTCAATTCAATCGGAAATAAGTAGCCAAAAGGCAGACAATAGATAACTGCGCCAGTACTAACAAAAGATATTGTCTGAGACCGCACCCACTAATCTGCCGTAACTTATTTACTAAAAGTACTCTTAATCTGAAAATGGTCGAATTGATGACCAATTTAGTTAACAAAATATTTTTGAAAAGCAATAGGATCTATTCGAAACTTAACGACATTTTTTAATCTAATCACAGCCTAGTGGCTGACTAAATGAAATGAGCTAATTTCATTCAGTCGGCCATCGGAGGCGTCTAGACAGAGCAATGATGAGGGTCGCTGCGCAGCAATAGGACGTGGGGCGAGCGCACCCGAGTAGCTGATGTCGTCACGTATGGTTAGTCGGGTGCTGTTACATCATGTATTTAGTACATACTGTCGCAGCGCTATGACTTTTCTGGACGTTTTTAGATCAATAATAGGCTATGAATGACTGTATGAATTGAATAAATGTAGGTTGTACAGGTTTTAAAATTTAATAAAAAAAAATATTCTGAGTTAATTAATAAAGTTAATTTAATTAGTTCTCATTAAATAAAGACTTTTCTACAGTAAAACGTCTTGTCATGTCTTTAAACACAAACTTACTGGGCGTAAAAAAATTAAATGGAGTGCCTAAAATACTAGCATAGCAACTCTAGGACAAAAAAAATTCATAATGGTAACAAAAGTAAAAGCTGCAAAAAATAAAACAAAATAACAGGAATCCGAAAATAGCAACACAATTATTTTACAATTAGTGACTCCATAATGAAGTTAAGCCAATTCTAGTAGCAAATAACACGGCAGATAAAACGCAATGCAGAGCGCCAATGAACACCGCAATGGATGCTCGCAGCTAATGAAGGTGACACTGGAATAATCTACTCGGCAAGTTGTGAAATGCTGAAAAAAATATTTGTTATTTTTAAAATATCAGTGTTAATTTTACATGAAGTTGCACTATTTCAAAGTCAAAGTCATTTTTTTATTAAAATAAGGTTTTTACACTTTTGAATCCTCAGAGTTATGAAATATTATTTTTTGAAACCTCCTACCCACCCTCCGGTTCACAATGTGGTTGATTTCTAAGGAGAAGAATTCGGCAAGAAACTCGATAGTTACTCATTTAAAAAATTTATTAATAAATACAAATACAATTAATGTTTTTTTTTTACTAATTATGAGCCAATTTAGTACAATTTTATATTATTTCAATTTTATTTTGGTATACCTATGCGTCCTGCAAAAGAGCATCTTCGGTCCCATGATTTTTTATCATTTACATAGTCTGAAATATTGTATTATGCTTAAATAAATAAGTGATTTTCTTTATTTTTATCATGTCTGAGCGTCCGTATGATACAGTTTTATAACTCTGCAGGCACTTGTAAAATTAGTGAATTAAGGAAATGTATTCAGGGTCTTCCGCAATGCTTAGGTACTGGTTAACCCCAACATGAAAAACAAGCTACTTTCCAATGTCAACGATCTTTTTTGAACAAAATTGACAGTTATCGATCTAAAATTTTTATTTCTTACATACTAAATATAAAAAATTAAACCGAATATGTACAGAAAAAATAAAAACTTAATTGGTTATCCGACAATTGGTTATCAGTCATTAAGTATATTTTGTATTTCATCTATAGTTATCATATTTAGACTTATTAGTAAAAGGTGTAAGAACCATGTATGGTTTTGTCAAAATATCACTATAAAAACAAATTTCAAATTCGATTTCTAGATAGCTACTATTTGAAGTAGGGAAACCTGTCCTAAATGAAATCTATATTGATTGAATAGAACCTCTTCAATTAGGTCATCATTTTATTTCACTCATCCTTATAAATAGTCAGAGCACAGTTACAAATAAAAACAGGCCAAGTGCGAGTAAGTCTCGCGCACGAAGGGTTCCGTACCGTTATCTATAAAAACGGGGAAAAAACCCGTTTATTGTATGAGAGTTTCCTTAAATATTTATTTTATTGTGTTTTTTAGTATCCCCTGCTATAGCGGCAACAGAAATACATCTGTGAAAATTTCAACTGTTTTACTATCACGATTCATGAGATACAGCCTGGTTACAGACGGATGGACGGACAGCGGAGTCTTAGTAATAGGGTCCCGTGTTTAACCCTAACAATGGCCTGCTATTCCTGCCAAATGAACAGTTAGGTCACATAAACATACCTACCAGTGCAAAAAATATATTTCTGTACATAACTTAAAATAGTACCAGTATTTTTGGTATACGCTACAACAGACCTGATTTATATACAAACAAGTATATAATTCTTCTATGCGTATGTAATTTACTAAACTTTACCTAAATCGGTCCACAATTTAGATGTTTTTTTTGAGCAAGTTCTTAGGACTTAATCGGACTTAGCACTGCAATCGGGTTAAAACATGACATATTTTTATATTGTTTTTTTTTTTGAGGAATATTCATCTACAATGCATATCGAAAAAACTTTTGCTGTACCCACTAATGGCAAACAAGGCATCCTTCAGGCAGAACATTAAAATAAAGTGTTGTTTAAAATTTGAGAATAAAGAACGTGCAATCGTAACGTATTCATGAGCCATGTCCAATTTGTTTTTGAGAAAGTGCCATAGCACGCCTTCTGTCTAACGGTGCCATGGTAGGAACTACCAACAGTGACTGGGGATCATGTATTTTGATCAAACAAATGACATTGATACAAAAACATTAATTTCAAGAAATTTTACATTTATATAGTCATTTTGTATTCCCTTCTCCTCTTAATTTTGCTCTCTTAAAAATTAAGTTTTTAAAAATCAAATAAATTACGGTAATAGAAGTTTATAAATAGATACTTTTGAAAGATATCAGTCCACAGCTTCTTCAGATACCTATTCGTAATATTTTTTTACTTACGGTACCCTAACTAAATGCTTGCACAAAACGCACTTGACCTTTTTGTTTTTAATACTCGGAGTGGTGTGATGAAAGCTTATGAAAGCTACAAAAATCGTCTCTGGAGAATAATTTAGATTCAAGTTACCCAAACGGTTGGTAATAAAAGTGGTTTAAGCTGGATTTTCAACAGACTTTACCGACTTAATGAAATTGAAGTACTCAGAGACCTCGAAAAAAAAAAACAATATATATTGTTACTTGATTACAAGCTTATCACTTTGTGTTTCATATGTATTTTTTCAACAAACCTGCTCATAAAGCATCCTTAACTACACTGTTTTCACAACAAAATAGCGTCCATTACGTATATACGCACTTGTGCAGTAACGATAATTATAGCACAATTAACTCTTACTTTACAATCTTTTTAAAAAAAATTCAAAACACTTGCTCATAAAGCAGCCTTTAATACATCGTTTTCAGGTTCTTAAAAGTATAATGACAATATCAAAATATCTCATTATATCATTTTACCATATCATACATAAATATTACAATGTTGCCATAAAGGATGTCAGAGCCAGTACCTAGCAAATAACGGGAATTTCTCACTTAAACACTAAGATTTATTTTTAACTTAAGCCAAATAAAATATTAATAATTTTGCATATCAAAATGGAACATCAATTTATTTCAAAAAAAGCTGTTAAATGATTAGTACTTTAGCAACACTTTCCAAGCTATCACTCAAACCAAAAGTAAACGGATTATTTCACAGCAGGTACATACGACGACATTCATCATATGATATCGGTCACAGTTATGACAGCAATAAAAAGGGTAGCGTGGATAATAGGCAGAATTAACAACTGTTTCCAACAATTTTGACGGCTATAATATGAATAATTATTTGCTAGCGCGCATTTCTGCTAGTACAGTGTAACAAACTTATCAGACCCAGTGTCTGTCGCTACTATCGCGTATCACTAAATGCATTTTAATATGGCGACAGTAGTTTTGATGTTTGAGCACCGGATCAGAAAAGTTTGCTGCACTGTACAATAACTGTTTCTATGAATGGTAATAAACACTGTTTAATTACTGAAAAGAGATTTTTTTTTTAAATAAGATTTTTTTTTAATCATTTTTGTACCATGTCCGTAAATTTTTACAGCATGAAAGCAAGTGCAATCGCAAAAGCTAATAAATCGTGCCTTTAATCTCATCAGGTTAAGTTGTGCTAAGGTCTCTACTATAATACTACTATTGTTATAGTAGTTTTTATTTAACAATTATTCGACTTTAAAAATTACCAAGAACCCTAAGAAAATAAATTGAAATTAAGCCCATTTCATTAAAATAGCTAAAAAAAATTATTTTAAATTATAAGGTTTTATAATTAATATATAACGAAATTAACCTAAAACAAAAAAAATACCTATCTAAAAATAAAAATATATTAATCAAATAATTGTTGCCCGCGTGGTAAGGTGGCAAGAACGCTGGCAGCATTTTCTCGCTGAATTGAGATACTGATTCTCTGAGCAAGGAAAGAGCCAGCCCTCTTGTCACCTGCACTAATTATTATTTTGGGGGCTATTTCTTTAAAAAAATTATGCGCACACGGACCCCATGGTCTAGTGTTTCCACGGCAAACGGCACAAACACGTAGTTTGATAACAAACTATTGTATTTGCGCCGCTTGAGCAGCTCTGCAGCTTCGGCACCAGCCGCAACTCTGACACTCGCTTCATTGAGGCGAGACGGAGCCACGGTGTCAACGCATGTTGCGTCCCACAGCAAAGCTCGGCCCCGCCTCCAAGGAACAAGCGTCATACCATCGGGTCTCTTGCCATCATCACGGCACACCCCTAAAGGTTCAAGAATGGAGGGTACGTTGATGGTGGCAAGAGCCCTTTTGATGGTGTTATTTAGAGAGCTGTGACGGGAGAATCTGCCTGCAGTTTTTCTGCATGAAAAGTCCATGAAGTCCGAATTTCGTTTGAACCAACGACAGGTTCAAATCCATCAATTCCGAAAATTCTTTTTGTTCATCTACAACAACTGGTTAAGATTAAAACATAAAATGGAACACGAAAATATAACAACAAGACGACACGGACGTAAAAATATTGCTCTAAATGAGTTATTAGACCTATCATTTACATCAATACGATCGGATTCGAGGTGTCGTAGTATGCCCGGTCTTTCGACAGGCTAAGATAGCGAGGTAGAGGAATTGAAAGAGGAGATTAAACTACTAAAATCACAGTTAGAATCAGCACATACTGAGGTGGAAAATCTTCTTGGTGAAACAAATAATCTAGGAAAAATTGTTAAAGATCGACAAAGGCAAATAGACCAATTGAAGACGATATGCTCAAAACCTGTGAGTACTATTAAAAGATCCGTAACAAAAAAAAAGGTACAAAAAAATATCAAATAAAAATAACGAACTAAACCCAATTTTGAACAATCAAACCAAAGTATAATAGATTTAAATCTCAGAGAAGACGAACAACAAGATCCCGAAATTTCGCAAATTAGCAATGTTTTAGACCTATTATGTCAAGAACAGCTTATCTTCCCCTACTTGCCACTAGACGGCCTTGAACAGTTAACTTGTCCCCTGTAACGATAGCAACTTAACATCAAAATCACCAAAAAAACAAAATTAGTTTTTTAGAAAAATCAGAAGAAACCCAGAAGAGACGCAGGAACTATAAAAATGAAACCAGACACTAATAAAATAAATATATTACACCAGAATTTACGTAGTGTCCGTAATAAGAAACATAAATTAGATCTATATTTACAAAATCAAGAGCTAGACATTATCTGTATCATTGAAACATGGCTTAAAGAAGAAGAAATCCAATATTTTAAGATACCGAATTTTACTACGATAGGACACTTCTGTAGAGCTAAAAAAACTGGTGGAGGAATAATAATATTTGTCAAGGATTATTTATTTAAACATGTTAGCTTAGTTACTGATATTGAATATTTATATTAAGAAACATTATTTGAATGTGTAATTTTCAATTTTAATATTACAAAGAAACTTAATTTTAAATTGATATGTTTATACAGAAACAATGACAGTGATTCAATCATAGACGAGTATTTTAACAAATTAGATTTAATATGTTCTAAAATAAAAAGCAATATAATAATTACAGGGGATAAAACATGTGAAAATCGAAAAAAATTACGCGAATTTCTAAGGTTTCACAACCTCAAAAATTTGATAACTGAACCGACACGTATATCTTACAGTAAAAAATCTCTGATAGATTACATGATTACGAATTTTACTGATAATAAACTATCAACCGTAAAAAATATAGCACCCGGCCTCTCTGATCATCATGCTCAACATATATCTATATTAGCTAAACATTGTTTTAAAAAGAAATATTTACAAAAAGAAAGAATAATTACAGACGAAAAAATTATTGACTTTGGAGAAATGTTATCAAATGCTAATTGGTCAGATATGTATGAAGATAACAAAGTAAACGCATGTTTTAATACATTCATGACAACGTTCATGATGATTTTTAATTATATCTTTCCTGAAAAATGGGTGAGACAAAAAAAAGAAAATTATGATGATTGGGCCTCACCAAAAACAATAGAAATTAAGAAAAAAATAGAAGCGTTGGATATGATAACTTCATACGGAAAAAATGATGCGTTTATTTGTAATATAAATAACCTAAAGCAAGAGTACGACAAAGCAGTTAAAGAAGACAAAGCATATTACTATACGAAAAAAAAAAATAATAGTGTAAATAAATCAAAAGCTATATGGAACATAATAAACAACGAAACAAAAAATTGCGCTACTCAAAAAACAAAAAATATAACTATAAAAAAGAACTTAAATACCTATACGGACTATAATGACATTGTGAATATTTTTGGTAAATACTTTGAAAACATAGCTGTAGACTAATTTGACATAAATTCTAAACTAAATACCGACATAAATATTGACATAAACATTGAAAAATTGATTTCTATGATGAAAATGAGATTAAAAAAATTATATTATCTATTAGCCCGAAACACACAAAAGATTTTCTTGGCATAGCTTTTCATTTAGTAAAATCTATATATAAAAAAACCATAAAACAGATAACATTTCTGGTTAATCAAATGTTAATAGAAGGATCATTTCCAGACAACTTGAAATATGCTCGCTTAACGCCACTACTTAAAAAAGGAGATGAAACCGAACTAGGAAATTATAGGCCACTTTCAATACTACCTTCCATTTCGAAAATTTTTGAGAAAGCAATTTACAACAGACTTTTATCAGAAAAAATTATATCAGATCAACAACATGGATTTCAAAAAGGGAAATCTATCGTTTCAGCAGCAACCGATTTGACAGACAAAATTATAATAAATTTAGACAATAGTGAAAATGTTTTAGGTATTTTTGTCAATTTGTCGAAGGCTTTTGATATGGTTGACCATAAACTTTCGTTAAAAAAATAGAATTTTACGGGATCCAAGATAAAACCGAAAGACTTATTAAAATCATATTTAGAATAGAAAATTTAAAGTTTCTCTTTTATATACGAACGATGATAAACTTAGACAGATTGAATTAGGATTTAAATGGTATGAGATAAAACAACAACAATCCACAAGGATCAATTCTAGGTCCATTACTATTTCTTCTATTCATAAATGACTTACCTAAAAGTGTTATACACTCCTCATTAATCCTTTTTGCAGATGATACAACTAGTATAATAAATTCCAAAACCACTGATGAACTAAATAAAAAAAGTGAAAAAGCAATAAAGGAACTTGAAGATTGGTTCAACACCAACAAACTTCTTTTTAATAAGGAGAAAACTACAAACATCCAATTCAATATTAGAAAAAAAAAATAAAGATAATAATTTGACAAAACGAACATATTTTTGTATTGGCAAATTCTTACCAATTTCTTGGTTACACGCTAGACGAGAATTTAAATTGGACATTACATACAGATCAACTTTGTAAGAGATTGGCCTCTATTTGTTTCTGTATAAAATCGTTAAGTTATTTTGGAAATCTATCATTACTAACGACAGCGTACTGGGGACATTTCTATCCAACAAAAATTTTGGGGATCACTATCGCTAGGAAATAAAATATTTAAATTACAAAAACGAGTAGTCAGGATAATTTGTAGAGAAGCCATAGTTCACCACTATTCAAAAAAATAAATATTTTTACAATATATGACATTTATGTCTACAAACTAGCTGTATTTGCCAAAAAGAACTTAAAATTGTTCCAACATCATGGGCAAAATTACAATTGTAGGGATAAAAATAAATTAAAAATAAATAAACACAAAACGACACATTTCAAAAGAAACATATATTATAACGCAATTAATATTTATAATAAACTGCCTGATGATATTCGATCAGAAATTAAAATTAATAACTTTGTTGAAAAATTACGTTTATGGTTGAAAGAAAAATATCTTTATAATCTGTCAGAATTTAAATGCATAGAATAAATTATTATTGTACATCAATGGACAAGAAAAATTGTAACATATTTTTCAATAATTTTATACAATACAACTTTTAAATTGGGAGCAATAGTCTGGAAATCTTGTGAAATACATTGTTTTTCGCTGTTAGAAAATCTATCTGAAATAAAAAGCTAAAAAATATGTATTAGGATATAGGTATTTTATTGTTTAAAATATTTGTCGCATTTCTCAAGATTCTTAATGGTTTTCGAGTATCGTATATTTTCAAAATCAGTTTAAAATTTTTCATCAGTAAAAGAGATACGTATAGCGCCATAAGCTACGACGAAAACATTAGATTTTTTCAATAAAAGCTACTGTTGAAATATCATGCTTTGATAAGGCATTATGGATATGTTTTTTTTTTATTTTTGGTTACTCTTAGATGGATTCCCACAATAACTACAACTATCTATTTTCTTTAATAATATTTGACTTTAAAGCATTTAAATATTTAAAAATCTAAAACCATAGTTACTTTTGAGCATGTTTCTAAATCCTTGTTGGATTAAACATGTTGTGATGTTTATATTTCATTGCTTGTTTCATTTTATTAAGCGCAGTATAAAGTTATCCCACAATTGAGTATAGGTACTTACTACAAACAAGCAAAGAAGCCACTCTCTTATGCTTGTTTGACTTTGTTGATAATTGCAAATTGGTACAAAAAAAGTAAAGTCTGCTCGCAGAGTCGACACAGTCATAGTGCACTTGAAAGAGCAGTTTAATTATTTAGTTAGTGAAGAACCACAAAAAAAATTATAAAAAAGAATTAAATTAGATCGGTAATTTTCTAAATAATTAGAAATATACATTGATGATGATAAAATCTTATTATCTTGCAAATCCGCTAAAAACAATTCAGTAGCACTCACGTACAGAAGTACACCATTCACATGTGTAGGAGTGCACCTTCCTTATGTGGACGATGCCAACTTCACTATAACATTACACCACTAAATTGCTAACAAAACTCGGCACGCGTTTCGCCTCAACACGAGGTATCTTCAGGAGACGCAAGTTGTTCGTGCGCTATACCTTCACCAAATGACGTAAAACAGCTGTTGTTGCCCTTATATGTATATACAACTCCTACTACTCACCCCAACCGGCCAAATCAGCTGATCGTTTGTTGTATTTATTTGAAAAAATACGTAACAACGGTGAATTGGAAACATTTAGTTGTTCGTTACATTGATGATTTATGTTACTTACACGCGAGTTTAGCTTTTCTTGATGATACCATAACTTCACCTGCATTTTTTTCTTAATTATTCAGTAGATAAAGTAAACGGTAATATATTATAGTATAGAATAAACTTAGCTCTCGTCAGTTTTTACCTAGCATAGTTTAAAATTAATACAGCAGTATATAGTATATTTCATTTTCTCTTGAATAGATTTTATGGTTTAATACAAAAAAAACGTCTTCTGAAAGTACTCTTCCAAACGTACTATATATCGACTTCAGATATCTTGAACTACGGTTCATAGTCTTTTACCCATTTTTTTTTTCAGCAAAGTGTTTTTTGCACAAATAAGTTTTCTTTAGATCTTCAATAATCATAACAAAAACTAGCATTTATCTCGAAATCCAAATTTTTCCAAGACGTGATTAAATCATTACTGTTCAGAACAACTTTGTATAGCTTCTACATAAAAGACCAACCAGGAACTTGTTTTCTAATCTAATTAGTTCGAAATCTCGGCGGATCGCATTCAACAACGCCATTTTTGTAGGATAAAATATTAATATTATTTATTTTCAGCAAACTATGGGTTATCTTTAGTAGATGTATAAAGGATCTTTAGTAGATGTATAAAGGATGTTATTTTTATAAAAGCTGTTGCATATGCATACATATATATATAAAAATAAAATATTTGTATCAATATTAAGGGTAAACGCCGCAGATTGTTTTCATACAAAATTTATATTGCCATAATCTCCGAAGTTCCCTAAATTTTATCGTTTCTGATTTCGTGAAATTCTTATAAGTCATTACTTTATAATAATTTGCAAAGGTGCCGCGGACTTTTTTATTTGGAGCAGCTTCAAAAAAATATAAAAAAATAATGGCTTATCATGAAAAAATAATGAAACTTTAAACCGCGAGCACTTAATTTTTTGTTATTATTTTTAAAATCAAAATACAATGTGTAAACTTCGAAAATTCTGGCAAATTATTTTTTTATGCAAAACAATCTAAAGCGTTTACCCTTAACATTCTGCAATATTAAGTCCGCGTGGTTCGATTGGCAACCTATATTGTTACAATTTGTATTGTAAAGTTGTCTCGACCCTGGCTTGTGCCACATCACACACACCATCTTCGAAATATTGTTATTATAGTTATAAATATGTTACAAGCAAATGTTTCTAATATCTCTAACTACCCTTTCGGAATAAGTGTTGTGATGGCATATCTTTATATATATAATTCTACTGTATGTGTGTATGTCACTGTACTCCTAAACGGCTGGACCGATTTGAATGATTTTTTTGTATGCGTTCGGATGGCGCCTAGGATGGTTTAGATTCACAAATCAGCCTGGCCGATGACGCTGCAGTTGGTAACATGTAGGACAACGTCTGCCCGATCAGCTAGTATATATATCATTTTGGACTTTAACCAGTCACCGATCGATCGGATCTATGCGTTCATGGGAAAGGCTTCGCCCGCCGTAAATTTCGTTTTCGACGTAGGTTCTTACGGCAGCTCCTCAATTATAGTATAAAAAACACACTACTTTCCTCTTTAATGGCATAATACATTCGTGTCTGTGAAACCATAGAAATACACACACAAAATTTCAACCCTATCGGTCAAGCCGTTTAGTAGTTGACATACCGACAGCAGCGACACCTACCGGGTCTAATTGTATTTTTAAGTCATCAAGAAAATTTAAAATTTCAATCCAATCGGTTCAGCCGTTTAGAAATGTGAAAAAGATAAGTACGGAAGGGTAATTCTTACTACCCGTTGTCCTATTACCCGTTTCCCCGTAGGAATGAAGCATTTTCCCGCAGTAAAAAAGTAGCCTATATGAATCAGTGATAATGTAGCATTCAAATGGTGAAAGAATTCTTAAAATCGGTCCATTACTTTTTGAGCCAATTCGTTACAAACATACTTACATACAAATCTTTCCTCTTTATAATATTAGTATAGATTGTAGTAGTATATAATCTTCTATTGGCTTATTTGGAAAATACCCGCAGTCATAGTAAGCCAGTAATTCATAAAAATTCTTAATGATTACATTTTCTGTATGACATGATTTTTTTTGATAGAATTATTACAATTTTATAACAAAGCTATGAAAATATTCTGCGCTTTAAAAACAACTTCAGTCGTTATTTAAACCAACGTGCCAGATGCAAACCTCATTAATTTAAAACTAAGTCTATTTTGGCAAACAAAATTTTTTATAAGTTTTAAAAATTTTGAGGTTTTATCCAGGCAAAGACTAGAATAATTGTGTTTTTGGGTGATAAAAACTGTTCAACATGTATGTCACTGAATATGCACAAAATCCGTAATTTAAACATATAAAATTATCCATCTTTAAACGGCTATTCCAATATTTTAACCAATTCTTATGATAAGTGCACATAATTTACTTTATTGAAACAAAATGTTTGACTTTGAATCAAAATTAATTTAGCAAGTAAAACTTTAAATGAAAAATATATTTAAACTAGCTGGCACGCGCAACTTCGTGTGCGCCTCATTTATGAAATAGCTAATAAACTAAAACTATGTTATAAGTAAGTTTTCATTTCTACACCTTAGCCACGCAGAACCAATATATGAATTAACCTCCATGCAACGCAAACGCAGCATAACAGGGCGATCGTTGTTATGCGGGCCGAGGCATAGCCAAGGCACGCATCACAAAGTCCGGCTATGCTCAGTTGTGGCCAAGGGTTCTATAGTGCTTTTCTAAAACATGCGTGTAAAAACTAATTATATTGACAACTGAATTGACAATTCGCCGCGTTTAAATGTCGATTTTTTTTTTACTTGCCAGCCTTCATACGTCCCCACTGCTGGGGCACGGCCTACCCTCTTAAGCGTGGGTGATTGGGCCATAGTCCACACGCGGGCCCAGTGCGGATTGTAGACTTCACATGCGTCATTTTTTTTTTCTTGATGTATACAGGTTTCCTCACGATGTTTTCCTTCACCGTAAAGCCAGTGGTGTGAATAAATTAATCAGTGTACTTGAGAAATTAAGAAAAGACTCATTGGTACACGCCGACCCGGGGTTCGAACCTCCGCCACTTGGGACGTGAAGTGAAGTTTAAACCCCTCGGCCACCAACGACTCTTTTTTTTTTACTTTTTTTTAATTAATATAATGGCGCATTCTTATTGTTGTGCCAGTCTGAAATTAAAATAAAACTTTATGTCTTTGGTTATCAATGTTCGGGTTTAAAAATTTCGTTTCATTTTCAAATTTCATATTTGACGGCTAAAACATTGCGGATCGCTCTCTGATACTATACTGCAAGAACGATTTATCTCAAAGAAAGAAGCTTGTGCAAGAAATTATTGATGCATATCGTAGCATGTTTGAAAATAATTGGAAATAGCATATTTTTTGTTATTATTTCATCATTATAAATAAGCCAGTGGTTGAAACGTAATTGAGTAACAAACAAACATTTTATATCTCTGTGAATTTGAAAAAAAAATCTTCGCGTGCGGTGCGTAAGACAGCCGTGCGGTATTAGGAGTTATGACTATGACTGGCGTGTGAAGCCAGAGGGAGAGTCCGGGAGTCCGGGAGAGCGGGCGCACGGGGTGCGGTGCGTGGTCGGCAGCTTGCGCTGGGCTTGCTGTCACAAAGCCGGAGGCTTGGGCCTCTTGCGGTGAGTGCCAACTGTGCATCATTCGGCACACTACTCAGTACAAGGGTACAGAATGGAAGGGCTAACGAGACAGAAAAGGCGGTAGGATATTTTGGAACAGTAAGTAATAAAATGCTGAGTCTGTGCTTGCTTTATATTATTTTATTTATTTTTACATGTGCATGTAAGTTATATATAATACATAGTAGACAGAATAAAATCGTGCTGTGCTTTACGACAACGAGAATATAAAGTTGGCAAGGGGGCACTCTGTAAGAACCTAAAAGTTCGGGAGTTGCTTAATCAATTCCTTCAAAGTCAAGATTGGCATTGTTGCGTTCATTACTATTCAGCTTACTTGAGGACGCAGTAGATAATAAGATGAGAAGTATGTTCTTTTAAATACTTCCCTAGAGAGAGGTGTGACGTCGCGTCGCCGACTATGATCCTTCGGATGGTAGGCTGTTCTACCAATCTCTGGTGCTGATGCCATGCTTAAGCTTGAAGTAAATATCTTAACAGGCATTATCCCTTTTCGACTGTTTTTTATCCAACTTTCAAGAATAACTCGCAATTTATTTACGTACATAAATAAATACACAATTAATACAAAAACCAATTGAAAAAATAAAAAGAATAATTGAATGTGATATAGAAAATAACTGTTAAAATAATTAAAAGGTGATCACCAATACTAATTTCTTTCTTAATTGTAATGTTCTTCGCAATATCTCATCTTGCCAAAATGTGTAATACCAAAGTTTTTTACCATAGTTTTCAGATCCGCTAATGTCTTCGGTAATTCTTTACAAAATACAGTTCCTTCACGGGTCGAGTTTGTATTTTTGTGAGATACAATTATATAATTTTTTATATTTATCTCTGAAATTGCTGTATCAATTGCAAGCTCCTCACAGCAATCGAAATATTGTAGTACTTTATCCAAGTGAGCGGACACAACGTTTCTTTCTGTTTTAAAACCAGTATTATAAGCCAATAAACTTAACATAGTCGTTTTTAATACCTTATCACATAGGCAGTAGTGGTATTCAGAATTTCTTGGAGAAACTAATATTTTTATTTCATTGCATAATGGGTAAAATATGGAATTAAATGAGGCGCAGACATGCCAGTCTCCGTTGTATTTGTCTTCTACCACTACCTCCGCTTCCTCCGTACGTACGAAAACACTTAAAGTCACAATAATTAATAATAATTTATACATTTTTTAAATTGTTAGAACACGTACTAACAGTAGCAACAGTCATCCAGACACTGTGACAAGTAGTGACAAGCCAGCGCCGCTGCGACCGTTTAAGTACTTGCCAGTAAACAGATAACACTTCAACAATTAAAGTTAACATTAAATTTACATATGTTTTCTAGCTAATTAGAATATCAAGACTTTAATATATACGACCCAAAAAAATACAAAAAAGTAATATAGGAGGTACGTGTGCTTGACGGAATTTCTGCCGTCGAAGGTCGGTCGTCAGGATCGTTATCGCCAATTCTTTGAGATCGGAATGTTGGGGATTCGCGAAACACACTTAACGATTTTTCAATTCGAATTACTTTAATATAAATTAATTTACAATTGATTAATTACGATTATAATTTTAATAATTAATTAAACAGTTAATTAATCGGTATGCGTGAACGATTGGGAGTTCGCGTAACCATCTATTGTTTTTGTTGTGTGCCCAATGAGCTCTGAATGTGAACTGCCGATTGTCGTTTTTTTTCTGAATGATTACCACAGTTTGGCTGATGCAGTCATTTCTGCTCCACCGGGCTTTTGGGGCGAGGCTCTTAAGGAGTCTCAGACCATCAAGCACCCAATGCTCAAGTTCGACCGGCATGAGCCTCGAACCCGTAGGTGAGTCGCGGTTGCGAGGGAGTGGGGGCGAGAAGCGCCCCGGCACTCTTTGATACCTCGTATAAGAGGTGAGCGTGCGGGTTGAAGGTCCGTGCGTTCGCCGACAAAGAGGGGGGCGGGGCTACTAGGGGAGGTCGACGAGACCAGTCTACCGTGGTCGGTCAGGGGGGGGGGGGGGTGATAGTTTGTGGATTGCACAATTAATCGGTTCGAGGCAGATTGTAGGCTTCCGTCTTACTATATATATAGTGCGATGACGCCGTGGTGTACATGACACGTCATGCATACTTTTGGAAGATTCTTTTGCCATTAAGTGACTAGTTTCATTAAATCTGTTTCTGCATTTTTGCCATGGTTTGTGTCATTCGCAGTATCTGTTACGGATGTCTGGCGTCAGCAATAATATCATAAAGTATAAAGTCGCGTCGCATAAAAGGCTAAATGTGTTTATGTATGCCTCTTAATAAAAGCCGTAACTCCGATCATAGCTTCAGACTTAAACGCAGACGCTTTCATGGACAGCTTCGACAGATTTATTTTTAGAAGAGGAATAGTCGTAGACATATTTACAGGTTGCACCAACTAATTCTAGTTCGTCAAATACTCGGTTAAGCAAAAATTGGAGTGCACCATTGTTAAATTACGTCATAATTTTACGTTAACAATAACCAGCCGAAAAAAAAAATGGTAATAGTTAAAATTAAAGTCACAATGGACAAGCCGCTAAATGATCATAAAAAGAGATTAAATAAATGTAAAATACAAACAATTTTAATAACTTGGAGTTTTGAATATGTGTAGGTAGCATTGCTTATGAAATAAATTTATAATTTATTTAAATATGTATGTAGGTATCTCACAGAATATGTATGTAATATATAATTATAGACAATAGCATATATGAAAGTTCTACTTGCTATTATTACTTATAAATTCAGTAAAGCATAGACGTAATAGTTATTTAAACCTTTACAATAAACATTTTTTGATAGCACTAAAACAGCAATTATCCATATTTCTTTCTTGTTTTCCATTGAAAACATCAACACAGTTACAATATAACTGCACTACTCATGCATGCTTAGTTACATATCGCGTCATCCTTGTCTTTACTCAAGGTTTCTGCCAAGCTACATTGGCTCTTAAAAATGATAAATAATTAACTACTAAAAACTAATTTTAAATTAAAATTTAATTGTGTTCTGAGGAGAAGACCGTGGCCGACTCTACTGGGGTACGGACGTGTCCTGGGTCCACAACTGAGACGGGCACGGATTCTTTTGTTAATCGTTACTTTTTACGGCGCTAGCAATGGCGCACGCGTTGGACCTTACCAATATCCCGATTTAATATTTAATGCGTGATATTTTAAATTTTTTAACTTAAAGAGTTATAGGATAAAAGTGTTATAGTGAACCACTTTTTGTGTGTGCGCGCGCGGGGGTGTAGATGCGATCGCGATTGTGTGTTATAAAAGCAAGAAACGGCAGCGGTGACCAGAACCCGCGTGAGAGTGTTCCATTACTTTGTAGATAGGTTTTTACTTGCGTGCTAGCGACCACAGTATAGATAATAGCACTGCATGGTGCGACCTCTGCGTCACGGAGTTTTTACTCGAATTGGTTTAGCTGCTCTTATGTGATGCGTGACAAGCATTCCAAAATTCATTGCAATAGATAGTGTTCTTTCTGATTCCGACAAATTACCTTTTTTTTTTTTGCAAATGTTGTCAAAGCGCAGAAATTTCGCTAATGCAGTTGTATTATATACCTATATTATCATATATGCTGCTGACGAGTAAAGAAACAGATGGTTACTGACGTCTTACGTTATTTTGAAAATATCATTTCACTTCTTAATGTTGCCAAGCGTAAGGGTAATTTGGCTCGCGATGCGTACAACAACAGCAAAATCACAAAACTTAGGTACCCATAAGAATGTTTACGTTCCGCGTTTGTTTGTTCATGCTCAACAGATGTGTAAGCCCTTTGCTGAATCCTAATCACTAGGCTAGAGCAGGGAAGCTTGCTGCACAGGTACCTATTTTGATATGCAAGTTTTTAAGGCCTGTAAATTACATACTATAAGGTATAAATCAGACTTGCAACGAATAGTATAGTCAGCCACAAGCCGAATACCGAATATTCTGCGAGCTTCCTCGCCTAAAAGCTGAATATTCGGCAAAAGTATTCGGCAAGCGCGGGACCTCTCTCCCACGCTGAGCTGCGTGTTTTGACATGTTTAGTTAAGTGCTCAGCTCATAGAAAATACTCTCATGATTCTAGGTCAACGGAAAGAACCCCATAGGTTTAGATTTATTTGTGTCACAATATGAGAAAGAAATAACCATATTTAGGGCTCTTTTTTTTTTTGCCTTGACTTAGAAGCTTGATTTTTTTACAACTTTTACTGACTATAGACTTAAGTAGGTATTTGATTTTAATTTTAACTTGACACCTCCGCGTATTTTTGAGTAAAAAGGTATTGACAGTCAGACCGACTTACTTTTTTTTATTGTGTCATAGCGACAAATTAACGAATTTCGGATTTTTTTTCTATATTTTTGATGTAAGACCTTGCTTCGTGTCAAATTACATGATTCTAGGACAACGGGAAGTAGCCCATAGGTATGATTTATTAGTGAATTTTAAAATATGTGACAAAAATGGCCGTATTTCGGCAATATTTTTAATTGCGTTGACTTAGAAGCTAGATTAATTTAAAGCCTCAAGGGTTTAGGTTTTCTGTTAGGTTCGCATAATTACTGTGCAGTAAAGGATTGTAAAGAAGAATAAATTATCGATAATTTTCAAAAAGCTATCACTTCCTACAATATAAGTAGGTATTAGTAGATATGCACCAAAATTCTAGCAATAAAATATCAATTAAGTAGGTATCATAAATTATACTTTACAGCTTACATAATGTAAACCGTACTGTACAGATTCAGTTTTTTTTTTAACAGAAATAATACCTACATACACAATGATGTTACGTTATATATGTATATTGTAAGTATAATTATTTTAATAGTTAGCATCCAATATTGGATTTCTTTGTATTCGAATGAAGTGTTAAAACGTAAAATGCGAAAAAAGCACTATGTCAAAAAGATGTTGTCGATTGATGTTGTTTCGACATCGCGCTCACATGAGACACATCACTAAACCGCCACGACACCAAACAATCTGGCCGCTGGCATCAAGAACGGCGGGTCGATTCTGTAAAAAGATTGTTAACCTTTTTTGAAAGAAATAAGATATACATTGCGGTTTCGCGATAATCGATGAATTTCATACGTAATTTCAAATGCGCAATGTACATCTTATTTCTATGGATTTTAAACGAGAATTGTTATCAATCATTTTACGGAATCGAGCCGCAGGTCAGCGTTGCCGCGCCGCTCGCCGCTGTCATTGTGTATGAGGCCTAAAGTATTCGGTATTCTGCCGAATAGTACTTAGATATACAGACTCCCGACACAGCAGCCATGTGTAATATTACACGAACCATTTCGAGCTACATTGGACCCCTTCACAACTCGAAACCTAGTTAACCAACAAACATAAAATTAGGCAAAATGACTGTCTCACTGACTGACTTAAATAGATCAAAAACCTCACCCACTTCCAGATGACCTAGAAAGTTGATATTTGGCATAGAGGTAGACTATTAGGCTTATACAAAGGAAAAAATCTTAAAAACTGAAAATTATTGATTACCAATAATCATCATCAACATAGTAATAACAAAGTGTAATATGAAAGTAGGTGCACATAAAAATAAAATAATGATTTCTGTACAAAAGTAATGATATTCCATCAAAAACATAAATGTAAAATGAGAACCAAGTTCAATATTACTAATGTTAGGATTTTCGGCATAGAACTTGGCACCCATTTAGATCTCAGTTCTTTTGTCGGCGAAGTCGACGGCGATGTATATTCTTAATATTGAACTTGGCTCTAATTTCACATTTTTATAGTTTTTTCCTGGTAATCCTTAATTTTGACCGATTTTTGAAGTGACAGTTGGTACGGATATTTCAATAAAAAGTACTTTTGACTATCGTCTGCAGCTAAAAGTAATATTGACTGTTTTTTATCGTCAAAAGCACTTTTGACTGGTTAAAACTTTTGACTGTAACATAGGTATATGTACAAGAATTACTTCTTTAAATATTTAAGATCTTACTCAACACATAGCACTTGCCCTTATCACTTCCACTAGTAAATGAGCTTTAGGGCGAAATTATGTCTATTCGACGCTAGAATGTTGTTGGAAGCTATAGGGAAATTGCATTCGATAGTCATATACATGTACCCACACTTCAATTATTGAATACGTGTAGCTTTAATAGAGTTTAGTGCAGACCGAGCTCGGTTCAACATCAACGAACATGACACAACATCATTCTCGTGTATTTTCGATGTTGGTAGGTATATAACTTTTTGTCATCATAACTAATTTAATACTATCTTTGTACACCGATGTATATATATTTATATATAGATTTGTGTTGTAAGAAAATCACCCATGAACTTTAGTTTACAATTAAAAATAAAAATATATCATTTTACTGTACATTTTATAAAAACATCAGAAATATTTTGTCTTACTAGAGCGTCATATATGTATATATTCTTTATGACAGTTTTTGCCCAACACCGGATCTCTAACACCTATATGCTTAATCTAGATTCTGATATAGTGTTTGGGTGTGTATGTGTGTGTGTGTGTGTTTGTAAGTCTCTGTGTTGTGTGTGTGTGTGTGTGTGTTTTATTTGTATATAAGTAATTTGAGTTAAGTGGGTATTTATCTCTTGATATTATAAATTGTGTATTTTAAAAATCTCCTCTTATAAGATAAGAATATAGGTAGTATCTTTTTTTTTATGTATATAGTTAGAGAACTAATTTCCTTCATGATTCGGAGACAAAATTCTTATTTAATATTTTCTCTGCCTATTTGTTTTTATGTGTGTTCAAGTAGATAACGAGCGCTAAACTGGCTAATAATTTTATTAACAACTAGCTTTTGCCCGCGGCTTCGCCCGCCCTAAATTTGGTTATCGGCGTAGGATTCTTACGGCATCTCCTCAATTAAAGAAAAGAACCTACTTTAAATCTCTCTCCATTTCTCTCTCTCTCTCTCTTTCTCAGAAAAAAACCCGATTTTGAAACATTCTTCATTGGTGCTTCGCTCCTGTTGGTCTTAGCGTAATGATTTATAGCCTTCCTCGATAAACAGGATATTTAGCTATGACTATGATACTGAAAGAATTTTTTCAAATCGGTAAAGTAGATCCTGAGATTAGCGTGTTTAAACAAACAAACAAACTCTTCAGATTTATAATATTATATATATAGTATAGAAGAAGATTTGCTTATGTTTCTAAGTGGGTTTAACCTTTTTTGAAAAATCGAATTGAGTTGTCAAACATGTGTCAAAATAAAATGTAATTTAAGAGGGCGATATAGGCCAGAAAGCTAATTTCTGTAATTCTAACGTTGTGTATGTAAATGAACTATAAATCACTAGATAATGTCATATACATTACTATAAGAAATATATGTTATATACTTCTTAAGTAATTTATACCGTAATGACGCCTTGAAACTTTAAATTTTTTGTATGGAATTTAACGTTATTACCGTTTTGTAGTTACATTTTTTGACTTTTCGCTACAATTTAGAGTCTATGCAGTAGATAACAAGCTATTCTAATTATTTAACCAACTTTCATTACAAGCAAATGCAAAACACACTTTAAAAATTTGCACAAGTGTTGAAGAAACGGTCACTTCCAGATTTTTTATTGCATTAAATACAATAAATGAAAATCATTCAGTAAGGTAATTTTTTCAATGCTTTAGATGCTATAGTTTAGCCAAAAAATTTGCACAAAAACGGCGTATTTTCACGGTCTAGCCTAAAATTTTTAAATTTTAAAAGGCCTCTTTATCCTAGCCTTAAATCAAAAGCACTTAGCAAATCACCGCTTAAAAAACTTTTTGACCCCGTTAGGGGATGAATTTATATAAAATACGAAACACGTCTTCCACCAATTCTTTTAAAAAGTTTATGCAAAATTTGAAGAAGATTGGACCAAGGAACCACGTTGTCCCATACAAACTTTGCCCCCTTTTTCACCCCCTTAGGGGTAGAATTTAGAAAAATCCTTTCCTATCGGATGCTTTCGTCATACAAAGTACACACCCTCCAAGTTTCGGGTCTCTTCGATGAGCGGTATAGGCTGTGCATTGATCCATCAGTCATTCAGGACAAAGCATTTTATATGTATAGAAAATATCTATTACTATTACATAAAATAAAATATAACGCTATATTTTTTGGTCAAAATTAACACGCGAGTAAAACTGTGAAGGAAATTGTATTGTATAATTTTAACGTACTTAACAGTTATGTGTATAGAATATATTTATTATGTATTTCCCTTTCAGGTTCATATAACCTATATTGAATACATGCATCTACTTCTATTTCCGACGCACTATTTTGTTACTTATAATATAATCCAAACTCCATTAGTAACTAAAGTTTCCGACTCAAGTTTAAAAGTTTAAACATTCCTGCAACAAAACAACCTCTGTCGTAAGTTTCAAACACCTAATTCCCCGACGCTCTGACTGTAAGTAAATTATTTCAATATTTTATTTGACATAAAATAATGTTGTTAGCTGTTTCCCGGCGAGATTACGAACTAATTACATTACAGAATGAGCTCTTTGCTGGTAAATTATGCATACACTTTCAGACCATTACCAACGACTCCCTTGGCTAACGCTGCGAACGTTCAAGAGTTTAACTATACCTACCTACATACCTTTACACGCGTGCGGTCTAACAAAAAAATATTTTTACTGTTCGTGCCCAAAAGGCAAAGGTCTATCCGTCTGTACTCCACCGAAATAAATGAGTTACGGACAGAATTTGGGATTTGTTGTTAGAATATTGAACCAAAACTGAAATAATTCCTAAATAAGTATCATTTTTTAATTTCAAATTCAATTTAATTTGTTTGCTGCAGTATATATTCACAATGGTCTTAATCCTACTATACTACTAATATTATAAAAGTATTTCTATATGGATGATTACTTACTCTATAACTCGCCAACAACTAAACGGATCGTTGTAAAAATTGGCACAGATATATGTTACTAGCTATTGATAAACATTAAGGTATAATTAAGGAGTTGACTAAGGAGTCCCACGCTGATAACCTATAATTTAGGGCGGTCGGAGCCGCTGGCAAAATATTTTTGACCAAGAAATAATATAATTATAAATAATAATAATAAATATTTTTGGCCATTAACACACAGCGCCGTCTGGTCCCAAACTAATCAAAAGCTTGTGCTTAGGATACCAGACAACGGATACAAATACATATATATACTTTTTTTGTAAATACAAACGTATTTTCATTTACAAAACACCCAGTCTCAAGACAAACACAATTAATAAATATTTGTCTTGTGCGCGAATCGAACCCCCGCCCCTCGATTCAGCTGTCGGGTCATTACCCACTGAGCTACAGAGCCACCACATTTGTCTTTTTTTGGTGATATGTCCTTCCGAAATTACAATAAATAGATCACGTTGAATACAAACATTGCACGGATTACTAATTGCGCATTATTTTTTGCTGCTGGTGTTCTAGAATAGGTACCTACTATACTACTAATAGACTATATATAGAATATACTATATATAGTCTATTAGTCTTTATATATACTATATATAGGTTATATAGAATACTAAGATATAACATACTAGCTTTTGCCCGCGGTTTCACCCTCCCTTAATTCGGTTACCGGTGTAGGATTTCAAAGGCAACTCCTCAAATAGAAATAAAAACCGACTCACACTTGACGTTTTTAGGTAGCTAATTCCCCTAGACCCTCTCCATGTTAAATTTTCCCGCGGTTCCGGCCCCCCCTCCCCCATAAATTCGGTTATCGGAATAGGATACAACTTCTTAATTAAAGAAAAAGAATCGACTCACACTTCACATTTTCAAGTAGAATTTTTTCTTCCTCGGGATTCAAACTATATCCATCCCAGATTTTATCTTAATCGGTACAATGGTTTAAGCTTGAAGAGGTAACAGACAGACGGACAGAATTACTTTCGCATTTATAATATTAGTATAGATTGATGTACAAAGTGTTAGATATATTAATTGCCTGCATAACCTTTAAAGCCGTACGATAGCTAATGACTGCAGCAAAGCGTTTAAATCCGGAGTTACTGCGGTCAGAGGCCTTTATTAAATCGTCATGAATAGCGGCCCGAGGTTATTTTAGTCTCGGTTTAAATCTGCAGCGTAACATTTTCACATATTAAGAAAATTTCTTTACGTAAGAACTTGCAGAAAAGTTTTATTGTTGATATTTAAAGTTACGTAGCTATGATGATGCTAAAATGGAAATCCTGTAAGTCAAAGTCAATTTTTTTTTACTCAAATTAGGATTTTACAAACATTTTTGAATCGTCAAAGTTATGAAATACTATTTCTTGAACCCTTAAAAGTCCGGAAGAAACGCAATAGTTACTCTTTTAAAAACAAATAAAAACAACAAATACAATCAATGTTTTAAATAAAAAATTAAAATTGTACAATTTCATATTATTTCCATAATATAGGTTTTTTCACCCGTAATCAGCAATTCAATTTTTTTTATGGGACCGCCTTGTAAAGAATAAAGAAAAACAAAAGTAGCTTTTAATATTTATTGCTGCTATCTACTGGTGGCTACTTATTGCTTGAATTGTAATTTCTTAAGCAAATTTAATCCTTTTCATATTTTGAGACTAAATTAAAGAAGAATTTATACCGAATGGATAAGTGAGAAACGAAAATAACATCAAAAATATCATCACAATAATTTTCCAATTAGTCGCTTCATAATTAAGTTAAGCCAATGCTGGTAGCAAATAACACGGCAGATAAAACGCAATGCAGAGCGCTAATGAACACCGCAATGGATGCTCGCAGCTAATGAAGGTGACACTGGAATTCTACTCGGCAAGTTGTGATATGCAGAAAAAAATATTTGTTTTTTTAACATTTCATTCAATATTTTCAAATATTTATATTGCAAATGGGATTCGGTTTTACATAAAGTTAAAACGTAAAATAATTCGTATTTTATTAAATTTATTGATTTTTCCAAAATATTTAGATAGATAACAATTTGGTAAATATATCGAATATAATAATAATACACAAATCGAATGAATCAAGCCTATGCAATACACCTATACAGTAGATGCCCTGATAATCTACACTTAAATTGATGTTGGTAATTGTAGGGTAATTAGCGGAACCCTTACTAAGACTTCGCTGTCCGTCCGTCCGTCTGTCACCAGGCTGTATTTCATGATCCGTGATAATTAGACAGTTGAAATTTTCTCAAAAGATGTATTTCTGTTGCCGCTATAACAACAAATACTAAAAAACAGAATAAAATAAATATTTAAGGGGGCTCCCATACAAAAAACGTGATTTTTTTTGTACGAGGCGCGTGTGTTTGTGAAGCAGGCGCGGGCGCGTGTGCGGGTGCGTCTAGTTTTAACACATTAAATCGCGCTTCACAAACACACGCGCCTGGCTATTACAGTCGCGGGCGCGCACGCGGTGAGCATGGTGGGTGGCTTCATTCACACGACTAGGTTTGTCCCGAACAATCCGCCTGTATCAGCCACACCGGACGGTGCGTGTAGACTGTTTAGTCGCTCGTTACTGGCGGATGAGATGAACCATTTTATCTAGAAGCCTCAAAAATGGAAATAAATACGGAGGAATTTATAACATAATCTTTTGCCTATTTTATTTAAACTTTTATCTAATGTACTTATAGACATTCTTGTATATTTATAAAATTTGTCAGGATGCAACCTTAAATCAGCCTAAATCGTGTTGAATTATTCATATTTTGATTCCAGATTTCACATAACTAATTTCCTATTAAATGTAGAAATTTCCATTAATAAAATGTCTTCTTTATCCATTATATAAACTGTCTAATGTTTTATTACGTCTGACCCGCCAATATCTCGAGCGCTTACGGTGTGCCCGAAACGGCGCCAAGATCCGCGCGCCCGCGCCCGCTTTGTGTCTAACAGTTTAAACTGGCAAAAGTTATTATTACAATAAAGTTTAAATACATTGATTTTTTCCTAAAGATTTTGCATACCTCAAACTATTTTTTAACAAAAATTTACTTCTATTTCACAAGGACTCAAAAGCAACCTATTTTAAATTTCCAGTTTGCATGCATTGATAATATTAGTGAGTTAGATATAATAGATACAACCTAGATTGAATTAGTAATGTTAAATATGAATTAAAATGCATTCAGTACACTGCCCATCTCAACTAACTTAAATACACAAAAGTGTAAGTATAATAAGTAAACGCCGCCAGTGTGCTTAACTCAGCACATGAGCGACAGCTGGAATACGATTCCCGGTAAATAAAGCCGATCCGTACAAAGCTCCTTTGTTATGTTCTCCGAAGCTAGTTTACGTGATCATACTATGTCCTACAATGTTGGATGTTTAAAATATATGATGTATGTATGATTGCACTTCTTGATAAATTATTGTTAGTATTTACGCTACATTACTATATTTTTGCTTACTTAGTTGTTCTATATTTTCTGCTTGCTTTTAGGTTTCCGTACCTCAACGGTGCTGATGGGACCCTATTACGAAGCCTACGCTGTTTGCCTGAACTCTAAAAGGCTCTATATATATAAATATCAACCGTAAAAGACTGCTGAAATTTGCACAGACTAAGTATATCTATATGACACGGCGGAACCATAACAAATAAATGGGTAAACTTTAAGTATTCTAGTTTGCTTTTCCTTTATCGTTAGAACCGTAATATACAAGCTTTAAACTTGCAGTGCACGCAAAACCACTAATAATAAAAACCGGCCAAGTTTGGGCTTGCCCTGAGAATTCTACCATCGTAAAGAAACAACCTTATAACCTAGATTAACCTAGATTACTTAAATTGCAAAGTTAAAGTCAAATTTTATACTTATAAATTAGGTTTTTAAAAACTTTTTTGTTGATTTCTACAATGTTGATTTCTATCGAGAAGAATCCGGCAAGAAACTTGATAGTTACAATTGCTCTATTTAATAATTAGTTCAAAATACAAGGAGCAGCTAGTATAAATAGTTCCTGACTGTGTCTGTTTTCATTTTTAATTTGTGAGATGGTATGGTAAGCATTTGGTGCAACAGTCCGATTACACTTGATCGGTTTTAAGATATTTGTGTGTATAGTGGCATGCACATATACAATTAGACAAAATTGGATTTTAGTTGGAAATAATCGAGACGAGTCCGCTAGACTTTGGAATTCGAGAGAAAAATGTATGCAAAAAAAGTCAAACCTCTCGAGACTGTTCCCGATAAGGAACCTTATTAGGGCCACTCTCGAGATATTCGTACTCTGGAATTCGAGAGAAAAATGTGTACATTCACGGGTTTCGAGAGGTAAGTCAGACTTCCATACATTTTAGTCTCTAATTCCAGAGTCCGAATTGCTCGAGACTTATCCTTAAAAGGTTCAAGGTCAGTCAATATTTTTAAGAAAATCAAAGACATTTTATATTTCTATACCATGTGGGCTACAAGCATATAGCCCGCCTTATATAAGGCGATCAGCGTATGGCCTTTATGGAGCGGCGTTATGTATGAATGTATGTATGTCAGACACAAAGATTTGGTAGAAAGTTATCAGGAAATTGCATTTGATTGTAACCACGCTTGAACGTGTAGCTTTAATGGAGTTTAGTGCAGACCGACATCGGTTCATCACCAACGGACATGACTCATCGCCATTCTCATATACCGACTTTCATATATGTTTGTACGTTGTTTATCTTTCTATGTTACATTTATTGCCATCGGTCGACCCTGTGGCGCATTGAGTAATGACCTGACTGCTGAATCGAGGGGCGTGGGTTCGATTCTCGCCCAAGACAGACATATTTATTATTTGTGTTGTTTTTGAGACTTTGTGACGTTTTTACAAATAAAATAATTATATATATATTTGTATCCGTTGTCTGGTATCCATAACACAAGCTTTGCTTATGACACTAAACAGGCTATAAAGAAAATCATAATAACGCAATTTGATTATCGATAGGTATGGTAGTATTAGTTCTAAGTGGTCACGGGACTGTTGTATCAAGTTATCGATAGGCTAGCAATTCCTAAATACACACATCCAAAATTGCGTGCTAATCTAAATATATAAAAATTACGTGTCACGTTGTTTGTCCGCGATGGACTCCTAGACTACTTAACCAATTTTGATCAAACTTCGTAACTATCTGTTATTTGATCCAACTTAAAAGATGGATAGTTTTTATTTCGATCTTTTATGACGAGCCGGACTCGGGCACTTTAGGTAAAAACCACCTTTCGCCGGGTTACAGAGGGACGGTAGCGAAACAACGTTCGTCGGGACCGCTAGTTTGATATAAAAAGAATTTATATTATACTTATACATAATAAAATATACTTTTTCATAAAAAAAAAGATAAACTTATAAGTAATTCAGAAAAGTTTGCATAGGTCTACTTTTTTGTATGAACTACGAGGGTTTAGGTACTTAAACAGGTATTATGAACTTCTATGATTTTGCTACTATTTTAAAGGTTCTGCACGCAGAGGGTGCCAATGGAACCCTTTTACTAAGTCTTCGCTGTCTGTTTGTCTGTCCGACTTTTGAAGGGCTCTAACTTCCAGACCAAAGTGGGTAGTGGTTTGAAATTTTACAGAATATGTGTGATAATGACGGATTTTTTTCTATAGCACTAAGGTGACAAACAAGCCAACAGTCTGCCTCACAGTTAATGGTCACCTCTTTCTTGAATAACTTCATATTGTAGTCCTTAGAGAAAAATCTTGCCTTGTGGAATGAGCTCCCATTCCCCAAGTTCCTAACTAATAATAAAAAAACAAAAATTTAAGGGGGTTCCCCATACAGGGTATATGTTTTTGTCGTTTATAATACATACAAGTTTCTAACTTAGGCATATAATTAATTTAAGCTCTTTCCGGTCAAGTGCGTGTCGGCTCCTGCATTACGGGGTACTACGGAACCCTCAGTCGCACCTGTTTTTATTGGAACGTGTAATTCAGAGTTTTGCAATTCGTGTGAATATTTTTATTTATACTTTCAGAAGTTGTTGTCCCGCTTGTTGTCAACCACACTTGCTGAACAATTTGAAACTCAGGGATTCTATTATTACTTGTGATCAGTTTTAGAATAGCTTTTAAACTTTTGTTGGCAAGCAATTGTTTACATTTTAAGGAATATAGAAAACCACAAGGTAATAATATATACTTAAATATCAATTATGTTTTGTAAGATAATTAAGCTGCTGCCAGTACTACCATCTATTAGGTACACCAAACACTGCAAAAACTCTTATTTATGTCTACATTACCAAAGGTAAACTGGTAGAAAATGCCCTAAAGGCATTAAGTTCGCGTATTTACAACATTAGTGCAATAAAGAATTTTACTTTTATTATTATGATTAATTCCTGAACAAAGGTTTAGTCGTCAACTTTTGTTTAATTTGTCGATTTATATATGTATATAAACTCGACTTCGGAAAAAATCACGCCCTGAAAGTACGAAACAAGAAAATATTAATTTTCGAAATTCCTAAATCTGTAATAACTAATCTAAGGATAGCCTTGGTCGCAACTCGCATGCCACCTCGATCTTTTATGTGTTTAAATAAGGCGGCGCGGCGGTTTATGAATGCACGCAGCAGGCGACGGACGACCGCCGCGTGCATGCCGCAGGCTGCGGCCGAGTCATTAGTTCGGGATTATTTTTTTCTAAACGGACTATGCAGTTGGCTGATGCAGCCATTACTGCTTCACCGGGCTTTTGGGGCGAGGACGTCGGCGTCGTGTTAGGGGGGAGGCCCGATTAGGGGAGGTCGTTAAGATTAGTACGCGCCGAGGCCGCCTAACAATAGTTTTTCGACCGTGCCAAGGTTGGTCGGGTGGATGATAGGTTGTGGATTTCACAATTAATCGGTTCAGGTGATTTTATGTATGCTCAAAAAAGCGGACTGACAGCGGTCATATAGGTAAGGCCACAGCTATCCTCTAGTTCAGGCATGTCATAATAGCGGCCTTTCATTCATCTGGCTGCGGCCACAGGCATCTTATGTCAACAAAATTCATTATATAATAGTTATTTAAGAAAAAAAGGCTTATATTTAAACTATTTATTTAACATATACATTAATGCGTCTTCAAATCCATTAAAAAGTAAAAACATAAGCCCCTAACCCATCCAAGTACTGACCAAGCCCAACGTTACTTAACTTTGAATATCGTTTCCAACAAACATATATGTTACTGTTTCTCTTAATTATAAGCTAGATGGCGCTGGGCCGGTAATTTAAAATAGTAATTACGTAGGCCCGTCTCATACTTGGCCGGTTTTTATTATTTGTTGTTATACTTAAGAGTTCACACTATTTTTCACTACAAGTTTGAATTTTGTATGTCTTTCTGTTTTTACGATAGAGCAAAAACAACGAAAATGTGTTTATTGTATGGGGACCCCTAAATTTTTACTTTTTTTAGTTAGATATTCCCCTATTATAACACATATTCTGTGAAAAATAAAAAACAATAAAAAGGAGTAAAGAAAAATAAGTGCTCCAATGGGTGCAATGAATTTTTTACGATCTTTGCGGTCCCCTGATGCGCCGATTTTTACCTATTCGGCCCAAAAATGACCTATGAATTTGACATGCCTGCTCTTGTTGGTAGATAAGAATTAATGGCCCTCTTACAGCCCACTAGAACTAAAACTAGAAACGGACACTTTTAGCAGAAATGCCAACTACAACTCACAGATATTATTTAGAAACTATATAAAACCTTCTAAAAATAGCTTATAACTAGCTTTATATTTGCGACAAGGACTAAGGACAAAGGATATCTTATGGCGGCGCTAGTTAGCTGCTATATGCGCCTTAAGGACAAAAATATTTTCTTGTGTCGTATTTTTTAAAACGTGTTTTTTCCGTATTCGGTCTTAGTTTATAACTTTTCTTCATTAATTTGGGATTATATTTTTGCAATTTAATAGATATATGCATCGCTGTAGGTACACGATGGAAATACAACAGCTAGTAACATATATATTATGAAATATGCTAATAAAGCCTACATTTCAAAAAAAAAAAAATTTTTAAAACTTATGGCCTCTGGAGGGCGCCATATTGAATCAAGACGATACCTTATTAGAGAGTATATACATATTTCCTACTCCTTTTCGCTTCGCTGTAGTCAGGTAATAAGATACGATAGACTATTAATATACAGATACGAGGTAGACTCACTCTACAAAATATTTTCTTTGCGTTTTAGTTTCCAAAGAAACTAATGTTATTAGCTATAAAATATATAAGTCTTTATTAAAACTGTTATTTACACTTGCATAAACACATCCCTTTAGCGTTTTGGTAAACAATATGAAACAGTAAACATTACATATTGAATCGTCCCAGTGGATTTAGATTACGAAGACTTTTCAGCATAATAGCATTCCCGCACCTAATAGTATAATATCATCACGGTATTTTGATGGTCCCGATAGGATTTAGCGTAAAATTCGCATGGCTGCACCCATTCTCTGAAGATAATATTGAAGTACAGATTATACATTAAACAGCTTATATTCTGTCAAATGCTAACTTTAGAAATCAGGCTATTATTCATATACGCCTCCCTTAAGAGGGTATTTCACAAGATTGGCATGGTTTTATCTCAATTAAGCTAAGACTTCAAGCATCCCGAATCTCTGTTGTCCAAGATAATCTATTTCGACTACTTGCAGCTGGATTGGATCCGGAAAAAAACGACTCAGTCGGCCGCCTCCACCTGTTATTAAGAGAAAACAACGGAGCGAAAGTCCGAATAAAGAGGAGCACTGACGGGATGATTCCGGATGCTATGTACTTAGTCGATGCAGAGAAATTCAAAGGTTTGCCTGAGCAACTGGTTTAAGCGGGTCCGTAAGATTCCAGATGCATGAAGTCAGAGCCTAATTTTTACTGCTACAAAAAATAAGTAGGTAGGTATATAAGGTTTTTTATTGCTACATTACATACACATTCGTCCAGTTTCGCCTAATCTTATTTTAACCAGAGTTAAAGAATATATCCACAGTATAATTAATAGCACTACCTACATTCTTAAATTACCAATACTTGCACTGCTTTGGGACTTTTTAATTCTCTACTCTCAAGTTTCTTCTCAAGTCGGTGGTGGCCTAATGCGTTCAAAAACGGGTAACTTGATTAAAAAATGTCATCGGGTTTTTGAACGGCTAACCGAGTTACATCTGTCAATTTAAATCAATGTTTCCACCTTTTAGGAACTTCGCCCTTTTTAACGGCTATGTTTAAATTTGAAGTGCAAGGAGCTATGTTAAGCCTAGATAACACTCAAATGCAATTGAATTTTTAGTATTTTCTAGACAGTATTTGAGTGAGAACAAAATATTAAATATCTATTATGAATGATAATTAAGTAAAGATACGGTACCTTCATATTGTTCGAAATCCAAATTTGATCCGGTGTTTTCTACACGTAGGGGAGCGAGGGGCTTGTTGTAACAGTTTTCATTAAAACTAATATATCTTGAGATCTATTGATAAAATTTCTACTAAATAATGATGGATGGATACTGTAAGTCTTCCTCTACCAAATCAAGTAAAAATAATAAAATAACTATTGGTCATTATTTTACAATCAATTATTTTCTAGAAGAAGTGCGGTGTTACAACTTACCTCGTGCTTGGGGCAAGTTGTAACGTCTACCGGGGCAAGTAGTTACGCCAAAAAAAAAACCACAATATTACCTCTAATCATTTATTCTTTGTTTATTTTTAACAAAATTTGACATTTTCCTAAAGTAAGTATTATGTAATTCTTATTAAAAATCAACACAAATACACTTTTTTAGTAATCAACACTTTAAAATTAAGTAATTAACAGTTTTATTTAGTTAAGCACTACTTATAATCATAATGGCACTTTTAAATCACAGTAAGTAATTTATACTTTAAATAATTAATATAAAATTATTTATATCTAAGGTATGCTTCGTAATTATCTCTTCTTAATAGCTATCTAACAAAGTATTATACTTACACATATATTATAACACGTTACAACAAGCCCCAGGATTTTGTTACAACTAACCCTATGGTATGATTTTTAACATTTATCAAGATAACTATTTAAACAATTTAGCAATCATAAAAACTGTTACACATTATCAGAGATAGATAAATTTGAATGGATATAAGATATAGAAAATTTGAAATTAGTCGATATTAAAACCGCAAACCGAAATTTTACGACAGTACAATTTTATATTACCTGGCAAAAATGAAGCGCTCACTGCGCCGGCCGGCAGGACACTGCCTATGGCAACATGATGCGGCGCGGTTTATAGGTCAAACCGATTCAAAGAAATAAGTTAATAGCGTTTAAGATCCTAGTGAAAAGAGCCAGTTACTACTTAACCTAAGACATTTGCAATAGTCGTGTGAAACGGAACGTGTGAAACAGAAGGAGATAGCTATATTTAGAAAGTGTCAAGTGACTGTATCAAATTACGACAGTTGTCTTAATTTCGCTGCCTCAGTTTTTGCGTGCTAGGACGATATCTATCTTTTAATCTTTGAACCACCATTGCCTATCATCTTGCTTTCTGCAATTAAGTTTTTACAAACTAGCTAGGTGCCTACTTTATGAATTCATTTGTTTAATTTACTAATAAAAAACATATTATTATTCTATTATTGATTATTCATAACATTGTATCTTTCCATTATAAATAATTTTGTTATTTTATTTATACAGAAAAATTAATTAACGTCTAAAATCATTATTTTAAAGAATCGAAGAAAATCTGAAACCCAATAGTGGAGTAGAAACACTATTGAAACATTTTGTCGTTTCAAGCACTCCAAATACAAGTCTTAAAAAATCAAAAACTAACAAGAAAATAATCTATTTATAAACTCGGAAACATTGGTTTGGCATTTCTAATCAAATATGGCCGCCAAATCCGTTGAGCCTTTTCCAAAGCTTCACTTAACTTTTTTAATTGTAGGTACTTAAGTGAATCAAAATTGAATTATTTAGTTGCCCCCTTCATTTGTTGAAGAAATATGTATGAAAATAATAATAGTACTGTTTAAAACGCCTTTTTACTGGTCTACTTACTAAATTTGTGTTTAAATTTTTACCTCGGTCTCGGTACCTATTAGAAGTGTTTATTTCGACATGCGAGTCAATCCACAGAAAAAGGTTAGTACCTACCTACTAAAATAAATCTTTAAGATGGCGTCTTACATTGACATCCGCTCCAGTTGGAACGTAATACAAAAGATTTTTGGAGCGTGATTTATTTGAAAGTCAACATCTTGTACGAGGTGTAATCAAAGAGGTCGCAGTCTCTTCGTCCCTAGTAGGTATTTCTGCTCGACACAATATTTTGGTTTTAGGATAACGATACTGAAGACTTTCTCTCATAAAAAAAATATCTTGATGTTCCCTAACATACCTACCTAATTTATCGCAGATGATCTTTGATATAAATCCCGTGTCAATCTGAAAAACACTAGGCAATTAATTATTTTTTAAATTAAACTATTTTGCATTGTAAAGCTTGTTTGCTAAGTGTTTCTTAGTTGATTCACTAATAATATATACAATATGATAATAAACGAGTAATGTAATTAGTTAGCAAAACAAATTGTTGTTAATTCTCTTGAAAATTCAAAAGTGTTTCTGGAAAATATTTTGCATTTTTATTTTAATAAAACCTAAACTATGAGTCCAATTTGATCACTCATGCACAAAAATCAGACAAAAATTAGGCCTTAAGGACTCAATTAATTGCAAATATTTCATTCTAATTATTTTTTGCATAGAGACTAAAATGTGTGTTACTCAAAAACGCTAGGAAAATCTATATATATAAAATATCACAATCGAATAAAGAAACAAGAAGGTTATTTATTTTGGATTGCTAATAAATAAAAAAAAACTTTTACAGGAAAAGCTCCAGGAAATTCTTATAAAGTTTTCTTTGCATGGTCTGTTATTCGCATAATGTTTCTAGATTTGCAAGTTTTCTATGAAAAATCTGTTTTCTTTTCTCTGCGTTTTTGAGGAAAGCTTTATCTTCGGTTCGGCCTTCAAACTCTACTTATACAGCAAAGCCTTACTTTCATGACCTTGACAGTAATTTACCTACTATTACAACAATAAAAACTTTCTGTAGTATTGCCACTGAAAAATGAGCTCTATTTGAGATCAACATTATCGACTTCAGCTTAACGCCTCTTAAACACAAATTGTGATATTTGCTTTTCCGGTTTTCTCCTTCCTCTTTAGAAGTTTAAAAAAACAGTCATAACTTGGCTCATGAAGAATCAAATTAACGACAAATTTAAAATACGTTTTGACCAATCATATAAATAATTTAACAAATAAATAACGATTACTTAACATAAATTGCTTTTTTGAGTAGAAGTACAATACTTATATATAATTCAAACTGATTGGATTGGATAAACGTTATCAAGTAAAAAAAAAGATTAAAAGAAAAACAGTTAACTATATTTCAAAAAAATTGTTTCTATTGTAATGAAATATAGCTGTAAATATATTTAAGAAAAACATTTAAAGAAATTGAAATTCTCGTTTTAATAACGACGCTGTAATCAGCTTTGAGTCGATTAATACCGTCGCGGCGTCTCGTGCCCGCAAGCAATCGGTTAGCAATATAAAGCACTAACCACTACGAGTAAATTGTTTCTCCTTTAAAAGCTATCATTTTTATTTTAAGTTTTATTTCCGGCAGACGATTGTGTTGCTTGCAGCTGAACCAAAAAGCAAAGGAATCTATTACTTTAAAATTTGAAACTGAAGATCTACTTCTGGCAAATTTTGATTATTTCTTATAGTTTGTAAAGAACTGACAAAAGGGGCAAAATCCTGTCCCCGACTGTCTTTTATTTTATCATATAATAACAATAATAATAAATATTTTTGGACATTACACACAGCACCGTCTGGCTCCAAAGTAAGTAAAGCTTGTGTTATGGATACCAAACAACGGAGTCTCAAGATAAACATCGATGTTTATCACATAAATGTTACATATCTAATACCTATAAATGAGCAATTCTTGTGTATATATATATATATATATGTAAATATCTCTCGGAAACGGCTCTAACGATTTTCATGAAATTTAATATTTTATTTTATTTTTTTTAAAAGGCGGGCATAAATCGATCTGGCTAGGTTTAATTTTTAGAAAAGGTCGTTTTATCCGTGTTTTCAGGCAATGTTAACTAAAGCTTCTTGACAATAGATGGCAGTGTTAAAAAAAAACGAGCGAAGCTCGATCCCCAGGTAGTTACATAAATTGGTCCAGTGCCAGAATCGAACCCACACCCTCTGCATCGCAATTTGTAACCCTACATACTAGGCTGCGACTAGTCGCTTTAGAAGAACTCCCTTCTAAAGCCACTAATTTACAACTAATAGGAATCGTTTATAGCCTCTGTATTCCAAATAGATACATTGTGTAACAAGCAGTGTTGCGGCAATAGGCTTACCACCTTGTTAAGCAGGTCTGAGTGGTTAGTAAAAAGAGACTGCACCCACATTATTGTGTGGGTCAGTGTCCAGCCACTAGTTACCCCTTCTTGAGGATTAATACCGTGAAAATTCACATTTACAAACATCAATTCAGCTACCAATCGAAAAAGTAAAAGCTTGCTATCGGAGTTAATACTTATAATAAGACAATGAAAGCAATTATTTTGTTATTTCCAGACCTTGCACGAGAAAAGCATGGTTCTCGAAGTTGCCAATTATTACTAAATCCCTCTTTTACTCCAGACCGCCAAATAAAACCCAGAAATATCCTTCTTCATCCGTTTGAGATCTCAGTAAGCTCTAAAAGAATAAGTTTCACTCAGTGGACGGTAATAGAAGCGGCTTATACAGGATATTCGCAGATTTCTCGTGTTAAATTTAATATATAGCAAAAATTTATCGTTTTCCTTGCAGTTTAAGATACCTGCCAATCATATATGTATTTTTTTATAAAACAAGTTATTTGTTCAACAAGTGGGCAAAGTTGTTTTTTGTAAAAAGTGCCAACCTTAAATCCCGAGCTAGTAAAGTAGTCTTCGTATATCGGAACATTACAGCAGTATGACGTTAGATAATGACGTCACACCGTACTGGCCAGTGTGCTGGTTCAAGTTTAGGAACACAGGCTGTAAGACCGCTAACGTCAAACCATGCCGCTATCCTATAATTTTTTTTGTCTAGTAGTAAATTTTGATACAACACTAAAAAAGTAATACTTACGTGCTTCTATTGAGACTGACCTTATAAGTCCCGCATAGTGATCACGCAAGTTAATACACGAATTATTTTTTTAAGCTTTTCGTCAGCATGACTGTCAAATACAAAGTCCCAATCATAATTTTCTATGACAATATGAAACAAATAAAAAGGAATTTTCTGTAAATAAGCTTCGCTCAATGTAAGTACATTTAATATTAGAATATCATTGCACTTTTAATGTATAGCACTGGGTGTTAATGTATTATTTATTCCCGCCATTTCAATTGTGGTTTGGTTACTCACCTTATATTTTTATTTATTTACTCGGTTGCAAAAAATGTGATGAAAAACATTGTGTGTAACACGGACGGTACGAAAATTACAAACTCGAGTCATTAAAGCCTTACCTTCGCCCTAAGGCTCCTAAATAGTCTCTCGTTAGTAATGTGTTTTCTTACCACCATTAATATACAAAGTAGGTACCATAAACCCCTATAATTAGAATAGCAAACTTCGGATTTTTGTTAGTTTGGATGTTAGAATATTTCATTATTTAGCTCAAACAAATTAATCTGTTTTGTAAATTCTGTGAAATATTTTCTAAGATCACAATAAGGATTATGATTTTTCTTTTACTTTGTTATTCATTACCTTTCAGCTGCGTCGTCATCGTGGCGGAAAATGCGGTAACGATTAAAATAATACTGTGTTTTTCAAAATCTTGAAGACAATTAATCATTTTGGTGTATCTACTGCAGCTAAATGTTAAAAATCGTGATTATATTAATATTCTAAAATAGCCTTTCTCAATTTTTGTAGTATTATATGTAATGTTCGTTAAATAAGCAGAATACTAATTTGACTATCTTTGTTTTTATTAATAAACTAGACTTTGCCAGTGGCTCCGCCCGCCCTAAATTTGGTTATCGGTATTAGATTCTTCCGCGAACTTCAACCAAAGAAGTTTTTTATAGCATGCTATAGCTGCAGCTTTAGTTTGTTCAATTAATAACTCCTGAGGAAACTTTTGAATTTTACAAGATGAAGAGTAGCCTATGTCCTAATCCGAGAGTACACATATATGTGAGCCAAGTTTTATGCCGATCCGTCGAGTGGTTAAAGCGTGACTTAGTAACAAACATCCAAACTTCATTTACAAGCTTTTGCCGGCGGCTCCACCTGCCCTAAATTCGGTTATAGGAGTGGAACTCCTTTAATAACTCCAGTTAATTAATTAATTAGTTATACTTTTGAATTGCTATAGCATGCTATAGGTGCAGCAATAGTTCGTTTAGCTCTGTTATAGTTATTCCCGCCTGAACTTTTGAATTTTTAGGGATAAAAAGTATTCTATATGCTATTCCAGTACCTAACCTATAAGCCAAGTTTTATCCCGATCCGTCCAGTTGAAGCGTGATTAAGTAACAATCATCCAGACATACATACAAACTTGCACGTTTATAATATTAGTAGGATAAACATTTTTTTTTCTATGGATATTGCTACGAGTCGTCATAGATCATGATTGGTGATAGAATAGTAGGTCGTACCGAGTAGAAAATGACGTTTTTTCTTACCCGAGCGAGGAAGCTAATTTCGACGTCAGCCAAAGGCAATTCACTTGCAAAACGTCATAATAAAATTAATCGATAGTTTTGTTTTATTGCACACCCGTGACCTTAAAATACACAAAAAGTATGGACTAACAATATTAGCGGTTCCGTGTATAATATGGCATTGACAAAATTTAAATGTAAAGTAAAAAAGCAAAAGCACATATGTAATTTTTTTTATGTAGCTACAACTCAAAATATTGAAAATCGATTTCCTTTAACTTTTTTCAAAATCGTCTATACTTTGAGAACTTTGTAAAGCTTAAAGTTTTAACACAGTTACGCTCTCTTCCAGTTACCTCACTAATGCAAAATTCTCACTAAGAGGCTTCTACAGACAAATTATTATATTTACTTCAAAATTATTTTACGGTTACGTTTTACATTATTTAATTATCTTAATTTTAAATTATATAACTTTGGTATTTTTATACCCTTTGCTCGTATTTATTTATGAAATTCTAACCAAAATTATTAAAATTAACGTAAAGAAAAGTTAGTTATAATTAAAAAAAATTAACTATTATATATGGTTATATTTGCGGTAATTTTCAAAAGCTGAAGAAAAAATGGTATACAATAAAAATGAGCACTGAATGTTTCTTTGCTTGCAGTCAGACTCATATTTTAATTTTCCTTTTCCGTACCATCGTTTGTAGTAAACTGAATAGTGCCGAGACTAACGATTTCAAGAATGAAGTTATGAAGATTTCTTATAGTTAGGTATCGACACTAATGAAAAACAATCAGATATATTATGTATCAAAATCGCCAAAATATGGAAATGAATCTCTATTAAATGAAACATAGGGATAATAAAATATAGGTTTTGATATAAAGAACATAGGTACATGTTAATACTTGCTGCTTGAGAGGGCAGTAGGCGGAAAAGCTTAAACACTATACGATTACTGTACATTTTTGCTCTTTTGAATTTTTACTCTAAAGTAAACAATTTTGGAGTGTAATGAAAAAAAAACAAAATAAAATCATACACATTTACTTACTGTTCGTGAACTTAAAATTTGTCATGTTTCATTTCATAGGATTAAGGATACACGTTTTTTTTAATTCCGGTAAACTAATGTTTAATTAAAAAATAAAATTAATATTATTACCATAATACAAATAGATAATTATGGATTTATTCATTGTAAATTTTCACTACATAGTATAAATAAAATGAAGTTCCTTGTCACGTCGTCGGTCTGTCTGTCTCTGAACAATTTTCTTCATTAATACTTAACAAACTTTTTTCGGGTTTTTAATATACCTACCTACATAACATATAGGAAGTTCAATGTGCAAAATAATGCCGTATTTTATATTTTTATATTTTTTTTAATGGTAATCAGCTCAGCGGTTCTACCGAATCTTTATTATTCCTCTCTGCGCTAATTCGCCTCACACTTGACGTTTTTTTAAGAAGTTATTTCCTTTTACATATTTCATATTTTTTTTATTAAAATTGGCTCAGCGGTACAGCCCAGTTTCTCTTAACCCTCTGTGCGCTAATCCAACTCACACTTGACGTTGTCAAGTAGCCCGTGTCCTTTCCCAGGACATAAATTATCTTCATGCCGAATTTGATCTTAATCGGTACAGTGATTTAAGCGTGCAGAGGTAACAGTCAGAGTTACTTTCGCATTAATAATATATTAGAATAGTATGGTAACAGTCGTAAAAACGAGTCATCTATAGTATAGGTGTTACTCAATTAGTACTAAGTTTACTATTAAAAAGCCCAGGCATTATCAATTAATATTTATTATGCTATATATACTATATATTTTTCATGTTAAAAAAATGATGCAGCACGTACAAATTATGCGAAAACAAATTGATACTTTGTGTAGACATCGACAAATGCCCCTTTATATATTCTGGGTGAGATCCCGAAGATTGAGCCATGAAATTGAAAACGATCTTTGTGAATAAATTTATTCAAAGCACGAACTGCTCTCCGTATCGTGGCGCACAGATTTACTTATTTGATTTTATTAAACTTAAGTAGATGCTTAGGTTGTTAATGACCATAAATTATATATAAGGTTATAAACTATTATATAATTTATAAATAATAATAAATGTATTATAATAATTCAAAAAATAAAAAAAAAAATTAAATTAAAAATATATTAAACTAGCATTACTCATTGGTAACCTTGAAGAAATTGGTAGGTAATTTAAAATAAAGAAACAAACGTTATATGCGGAGAATTAAGCGATTCATTATTTAAAATAAGATAGGTTAAGGGATGTATAGCAGCTAACTAGCACCGCCATAATATAATTATAATTTTCTCTTCGAAGAAAGCAAATTTCGAGAATACAAATGTTGGAAAAATCTAGTAACAAGCTATTTGCAGAACGTTTATTATTAAAACATATATGTGAGTTTTAATAGGCACTTTTGCTAAAAGTGGGTGTTTTTAGCAGAAATGCCTACTACAATCCACATATATTTTATATCCTATAAACAATACAAAACGTTCTTAAAACAACCAATTACTAGTTATATATATTTCATTTCCAACATTTAGATTTTTCTAATTCGCTTTCTTCGAAGAGACAGTTAAAAGTATCTAATGGCGGGGCTAAGTAACTGCTATAAAAGGTAAATTGCTTATGGTAGAATTGAATATTTAGTGAGTACATAAATTCTAAATCATTAATAAAAAACGTATGGATACTACGTTATTTTTCCAATGTCTGATATTAGCAAAAACATAATTCAATAAAATTAATTTGATAGAAAAAAAATTTTGATTTATTTTTATAAAGGCTTATATAATTTACCTGGAATTGCTTATTAGAAAACCTAGGGTCGTTATTAGCAAATTTCCTATACAAATAATATTCGAGTTATTAATATCATATATTTTTCGCCCACACTACGTTCATATGCCGCGTTGTATCCAAAATTCGTTTGGCTTTGTGCCCAATCTTAAGGACAGACGCCCTTGATAAAATTAATAATTCGTGAATTATTAACAAAATTTTGTCTTTTATGTATAAAATCAAACCGAAACATTGTACCTTTTATTATTTGCCTTTATATAACTTATCGTGTTAACACGATAATACACCGATAACCAAATTTAAGACGGATGAAACCGCGGGCGATAGCTATCATCTAATATATTTCAACCAGCAATTCTTAAACATATATAAATAAATTAGTAAATATAAAATATTATTTTAAATATAAATTAGTATTTAAATTTTTCAATTTCAAGAAGCGAGTAATATTTAACATATTAAACATAAACCTATTTCACTATAAATATACGTGTGCCACAAGTACATCTTAATCTTATCAGAATACTTGTTTTTGTATAGCACTCCAGCACTCTAGATAGGTAATACATTTTTAAATAAAATGGGATTGCTTACTTTTTACTAAACGTTTTTTATAAATATCTGCAGTTACATCTACCAACTCACAACTTTTTCAAAAGGAACTTGTAACGGAAGCACCAAGCGCTTATAGTTAGTTTTGCGAGAGCAGAAAGTTTTGCCTAGACCAACTAAAAGGTTACTATCGGTCTAAGTGGTACTTATCAAGTCTGATATAGGTGTTTTATTAGGACAAATACGCCTATAAATTAGACCTTTTAGCATTGTTTGAAGCGCTTACTAGCTCTCTATAGTTCTAATAAAATATATTTTATTATTATTTGTAAGTTTGTAGGTTTGTGAGTTGGTAAGTTTGGATGTGGGTGGTAATCTCCGAAACTACTAATCCGATTTCAATAATTCTTTTACCTATGTTTAGAATGGACTTTGAGTGTGGACATAGGCTTTATATTATAACGTTAAACTGAAAAAACTCTACGTGGCGACCAATTTCGCAACCGAAGTCGACGAAAAAATTTTGCGAGCGAATGTGTTTTTTTTTATGAACGCTGCCTATATTGAAATGCATTCTATAGAAAAGTTGTAGCACTCAAAAAAGCGTGTAAAAAAATTCGGCGACGACATTATCTACCTATATGTTTAAGTAAATTCACAAATTGATTAATTTGAATCTTTCGTGGGTAAGTTAGTTAGACACCTATTATTACTGAATTTTTCGTAGGGATTGTTGCGCCAGGTTTATTTAATATACCTAATTCTTCTTTCCTTTTCTTCTTTTCTGAAACAAAACATTTCCTTTGACAAAGAAATAATAAAATCTTGCAATAAATGGCATGTTAGATATCAGTCGTAGCCCAAAAGCTATCCACACCTACTTGATATGTGTTTTACATGCGGACCAAATGTCCTACAATGTAATGAAACTGCTCATGTTCCCCGATCAAAATTCCTTTTTATCGTTACGGTCCTTATCTCGTAAAGAACTGCAAACGCGTTTTCTTTGAAAGCTAACATTTATCAGCTCAATAAAACATTTATGAAAACATTTGAACACATCCAATACGATTTTCATGACTCTCTTTGAGCCTTTTGAAAGCGGTGTGAAATATTCTTTTTTATGCTCCCATTCAATCTTTTTCCTTTCGTGTTACTTGTTAAGTTAAAATAAGTTTACTAACGTACTGAATGAATCTAGTAAATCATAATCTATTGTTGTCAAGCTCAATTTAAAATTACATGATTCGATTTTTTGAGGTTTTTTTTTAACATAACATAAGTAAAAAAGATTACCTTTCGAAAAATTTTATTTACTTACTTTTTTATCTAATTTATTACAATATATAAAATATTCGGCTATTTTGTTTATTTTACCCTGATTTTCATAAAAGATTTATTGTTATGACAATTAAAATTAAAAATAATTCGACACATAAAAAAAAATCGTACCTACTTACCAAAAACTATGGGTATATACTTTCCTTTTTCGACATAGTTTTTATCCGGTGCATGGTTACCAATCAAATTGAACGACAAAATGTATGAAAAATCAACACGATTGCATAGCTCACTAGTAACTATACTGTTTTTCTCCGAACGCTATATTTAAAGTTCGACAGCTAGTTTCAAGAATCAAGTCAACAATTCCAAAAATCTGAGTGAATTGAGATTCAATATTTTCCCAACCATTGCAAATAATGAAGAGTCCATGAAACGGTACCTGCCTATCTAAAGGTTGTTTGGTTGTTTACGATATTTATTTTTTCTTTAGTAGGTACTGCAGAATCATGCTGTGTCAAATCATGCCGCTATTAGGCGTTTTTTCTCGAGCTTAATTTAAATTTACCCTCATCTTGATTAAATCCTTGTAACTTTATTTTTATTCAGGGTCTTCATTAGCCTTTTTTTGTATCTTCTCAATATACCCAAGGTACGAATAAAAAGAGGTAACCTTTGAGGGTTCGTGAAAAAAAATGAGTTCTCATCAAAGCACCTTGTGACGACACAATGAACTCATACCGACGTTCTCATTCAAAGATTTCTTACTAAAGATGAAAAGACGGCACACAATCAACAATCACAGAGCTCACGTGTTCGACATTGTTCATTACAGGTCTTTGTAGAGAACGTTATGCTTCTCTTGTGGCACATAGTTGGTTACCTCTGCCACGAACATGGAATATTTTTACGTTAAGCAAAATGTAGTTCGGAGTTATCTTCGAATGGCGTGAACAATAAAAATCAAAGTTTTTTTTTTTTCGTTTATTGTATCAATTTTTAGATGCTAGACTATCTTTTCGTCATCTGACTACTCGTTTATCTGTTGATCAGTTATTTTGTTCTAAAACGGAAATAGGACATTCAGTTATGTGTCGTTTGCAATTTCTCAGAAATTAAAAACATTTAATTTAATAAATACCTCTATTAAAATTTAAGATATCAGAGTATTTAGTGAATTTTAAAATTTGAAATAGGCAAAAAACGACCGTGATTGAAATGGTCATTATAGAAATGTGATAGGAAGTACAAATCTGACCCGAAATTCACAAGATTTTCAATGCCAAAAATGGCAGGGTAAAGGATGTGACACAGGTTGTGCTGAGCAAATGAGTTACCGGCCTTGATCAAAGGATCTGAAATAGCTATCGTAAAACCACCTTATTGAACCGATGCATGATGAAGGATTCTGGAGTAGAGACCTAAATTATTTGAAGATGCAGTGTGCGATGGCCACCCACTAAATGTATTAACGACCAACATAGTTAGCAAGCAGCTCACACTTGGCAAATGTCGAAAGGCTAGTATGATGTTAAAAGAATATTTGTTGTTGATATTCTCCAAAAACACGTGAGTGGAGTTCTACAAATAACTTTTAGCCTAATAAAATATCTTGTTCGAACAATTAATTTCTTTTTCATTTAGTGATAATGTGGTCACTGTGAGTAAAATAGGTATTAATATTTCATACACTTTCTTTTCTGAAGGCAAATACGATGTATAATGCTGCCTTTATATTCGTTTATCGTACTCTTTTAATAAAAAAAACAGGCACATATAAAACTGGTGTGGTATCTATGAATCTTACTGTACTTTAAACACAGACGTAGTCGGAAGCTGGCTCCTCTCTGCGCGGAAGTAATTTTATGTCATTGTGCCTTTTTGTGACATGTTCCTAAGACTTTATTGTTTTTTTGAAGTGAAAACTTCTTTAGCGGCGTTGTGCACGTTTTTGATATGTGTAAAAAATATTAAACTCGAGTCAGATCACGTGTCCTGATAGAAAATTCGTAAGACGGAACTCGCGTCAGATTTATTTACATCAGGTTAGTTTTTGCGATGATATATAGGGTAGGGTATATGAGAATAGGGTAAAAAATTATAAACTCGGGTCAGACCGATCGTCACACGGAAACCATAATACCACGCCATAAAAATTTGCAAGACGGAAACTAAAATGCCACTCCTATTATAATTTTGAAGTAAAAACGTCTTTAGCGGCGTAGTGCACTTTTTTTGAGATGGCTAAAAATTGTCAAAACTTTATAGGACAAATAAAAAGTAATAGGAAATTGGGTTTTTTTTAAATGTTAAAATGTTACATTCAGGTTGTATATTATTGAAGTGAAATCTTCAAAAAAGGGCAATTCATAGAAAATTCGTAAGATGGAACTCGCGGAAGATTTATTTACATTGGGTTATTTTTTTTATTTTAAGTATATGGCGATTATGAGTAGTTAGTTAGTTGTAGTTAGAGTAGTAGGGAGGTTGGATATGGGATTTTAATTCTATGACAGATTGAGATGTCAAATATACTACGTCAAAAAAGTAAATAAACAAACATTATTATTTATAATAATGAAAGTGCGGACTACACATGTTAAAATGTGATAGGATACGATACGATACGAGGTGAGATAAAAGTAATTGAAGAGCAAAGCTTACACTGGAAAGAAGGTATCTACGTGTTGACGTGGCAATAGGTGATTTTATAGGAAAATAAATAAACAATCTTTATTTATTATGTTAGGTTGTATCAAAGAAAATATACGAAAGTTAGAGAAGTTAGAGACATGTGATAGGATAGAGAGCCAGTTAAAAATAGCGTATTACATTATTGAGAAATATATGCGATATTGCTCAAAAATATACAATGGGTCAAGACATGTCTTGTGACATATTTGAGTGCTAAGCGCGAATTGTGTGTTAAGGACATTGGTTCTGTACAATTAAATATGACGTATGAGTTGACTTGTAACATATTTGAATGTCAAGCGCGAATCGTGTGTTAAGGTTTTCACTTCTGCCGGAAAAAAATTACTACCTATCTACCTTTTCTGTATCTACCCGCTAGCCTGCGCCAAAAATCAGCCCGCTCTGCGGGGCGATACAGTAAAATCTATCTGGTTCCGATATGACTGTGACATGCATTGTCCGTTTACTTACGTTTCAAAAAATTAATATGAAAAGTTGATAGACATAGACCGAACATGATGTTCTAAAGAGAACTTACAAGATATACTCTGTTATTACTCAGGAATAGTAAAGCTTTTTATACGTGAAAGAGTTTTTAAAAATGATTAGCGCATTGAAATTCTAAAGTGTCGCCATGTGCCGCATTTGGCGCATTCATTTTTTAGATCGTACAAATGCATAAACGGTTAAAAATTTAATAGGCACTTTTGAATAAAACACTCATAAAATACCCTTGGCATATTCTTACTTTTGTAGATGGCAACAATAAAACGATCCTAAAGTAATGGATCATTCGTCCCTCAGAGATTTCTACAGTGAGAATAAATTTACGTTCGTAACTGGAAGGGAGTGTAACTACCCCATTTAAACTTTAAGCTTTCAAGAGCAGTGTAATTCACAACCTCCAACGTAAGCCATAAATTACTTTCGAAAGAAATTAGTTTTATTTTTCTATCCTCAGTCAAAAACAAAGAGACTATGCAACTATTTGTTTAAAAATAATCTTATTTTAAATTAGATTTTACCTGCTAATTTTAGTTCCGAGCAACTGCTTGATGTCTTAAAGCTGCCATAGAAATAAATAAATACCGCGGTTTTGCTTTCCTAGTTTTCGGGATTTGACAAAAATTTTTTACGGCCAAGCAGGTAAATATCCAATTTTTTAGGGTTAAAGTTTTTAGGGTTTCCGGAGCCAAATAGCAAAAACTGAAACTTTACAGCCTTATAATTCTGCCATTTCTGCATTGATTTAAATACTTTTTACACAAAAGTATCTTTTGTGGATCGCCGCACAAATTTGATATGAAAATAAGGAAGGCACTCAATTTCACTCATAAGTTTTCAAAAATGCCCGGTTTATTTGTTTTTTAATATTTTTTATGGCTGAAGGAATTAATAAAACACCGTTATCAAACATTTTCAATGTCACTTATAATTCTAAAACTAAAAGAGTTCAGCGAAAATGGCCCCTTCACGAAGCTTTGACATTTTTAACAGTTACTGCACACTGTCTAGTCGGGTTTAGTACGACTTAATCTAAGAATTTCATAAGTTTTGGTCGCTAAACGATGATACATGATTTTGGTCGTGGTTCTGGGACTATAAACTCGTGGTAACTTACCACTAGAAAGTACTCCGTAGTGAATTTTTAAAGTAAATCTTTTTCAGCAGTCTTCGGACAAGAAGCCAAGAGCACAAAAAAGAAATTTGCTTACGTCATACGTGTGTACATAAAGCACCCGTCTAATATCTAATACCTTTAAACGTGCAATTCTTATATATATATATATATAGATATATAATCTGAATCTCGGAACGGCTCCAACGATTTTCATGAATTATAGTGAGTAGGTAGTTCGAGGGCGATAAAGCGATCTAGCTACGTTTAATTTTTAGAAAACGTAGATTTATCCGAGTTTTCAGACAATGATAAACTGAAAAATATGACTTCCTGACATCTATTGGCGAGTAGTAATACTATTATTTTTACCGACACAGTAATACTAAAGCTACTCGACAATAAATGGCGTTGTTAATCAACACTAAAGCTACTTGATACTAGATGGCGTTATTAAAAAAACGAGCAAGGCTCGGTCCCCAGGTACTATATTCTTAAACTCAATCATTCTGAACTCTTTTACAACATTTTTAACAAATAAGTACAGGTTCAGTATACAAATCAGCCTTATCTAAAATCGTCACGTTGGTCACGTTTTTTCAATCTCTCTTTTGCGTCAAAAATAATCACTTTTCATTTCATTCTGCAATTCTTGTTACGTTCGTTTTTAACCGACTTGCAAAAAGGAGGAGGTTAACAATTCGTCAAAATCATTTTTTTATGTATGTTCCGATGACTCGAAAACCGATTCGAGAAATTATTGTATACTTTTCAGGTTTATATTAATTTTGTGAATTTTAAACTCAAGCTTTTCGGGGAAAAATAAATTAATGTTAATTTGGAACTGGTAAAATGCCAATAATGTTGAAGATTGTATAAAATTTTGTTATGAGTATAGATGTTTTTGGTGTGCGAGAAATAAAAGCAATTTGTCACTCAAAAGTAACAAATAAAAACAACCGGCAATCTGATCTGAATTACAGTTTGAAGTTGGTGTCCATCTGTGTGCCTAACAGTTTACAACATACTTCACTTCCATGACACCAAATTCAAACTGTAATTCAGATCAGAATTTTAGAAACAAACAATTATTTTTTTAACTGTATCATTTTGAAGCCGATGTTTTTTTATCTAAAAGTTTTTTAAATTATTAAGTATGTCTTTATTTTATGTTTTAGTTACCGTTTATCTTTACTTCGTGGCTTTTAAAACTACAAAGCAAAGTTTAACTTTATCTGAAAGAAACTGTAAATAATAGCTAAACTAATGTTTATGCTATACGACGAGATCATAAGTCTTGTAAGCATTTTCTTAGGTCATAGCAAGCAAACAATAATACAACTTGATGCCTGCCAATAAATTATCTTTTTCTAAAAATAATTGAATGTGCATATAACATTTTCATATAAGTGATGGTAGTTCATTAGCGCGGGTTTATTAGGTATAAAAACCATCTAAGTGCGTGTCGTACACCAATAAGTCAGGGTTCCTACAATGAGAATTTCTGCTGTAAGCTGATTTTGTTCAAAACAATTTTCGTTAAAAGTATTTGCAAAGTTCTATTATAAATATTTTAGATATTTTAAAAGTGCTGTTTAATAGTAAGCGTGGGAGACACGAAATTTTAAACTTTGGAGGTGAATAACTCATAAATATACATTTTAGAGAAAAACTACTTGAAACTTTAAATTTATTTTTCAAGCCCTACCTAAGACTTCAAACAGTTTTGGAAAGAGACAAATACTCTGAACCCAAAATCAAGTGTCCCCACGAGCATAGATGGAGTCTGTGAACCTGAACAAATATCCAATTTATTTAAAGCACATTTTAAAGTAGAATCAATATTGGGATCGCGGTCCTCGGTGCTCGAGGAAGAGGTAGGGCAAGAAGTACCTATGTATTTTAAGGCTAAAGACGTAAGTGAGGTGATACATTCTATGTCACGTAGGAAGTCACCGGGTCATGACGACCTCACTATCGAGCACCTGAGATTTGCGGGTGCACACCTACCTAGAGTTCTAAATTTGCTGTTTTCTTTATGTATTGCTCATGCTTATCTACCCGAGGACTTAATTAAGACGATTGTTGTGCCAATACTTAAAAATAATACGGGTGATGTGTCAGATAAGAGGAACTATCGGCCAATTTCACTGGCGACAATCATAGCAAAGGTCCTTGACGGCTTGCTTAAGAGACAGCTTAAAATGCATATAGACCTTCATGACAACCAGTTCGGGTTTTACCCTAGGCTATCTACTGAAACTGCTATTCTGTGCCTCAAGCATGTCGTCAGATATTATACTAGTAGGAAGACTCCTATATTTGCATGTTTTCTAGATCTATCTAAGGCGTTTGACCTGGTAAACTATGATATTCTGTGGAATAAGTGTGCTAGTGAAACGACTTTATCGAAAAACTTGATAAACCTTTTTAGGTATTGGTATGACAATCAAACTAATCATGTAAAGTGGGAAGCTTCACTATCGGACGTTTACAGGTTGGAATGTGGAGTAAGGCAGGGGGGGCTAAGTTCTCCTACGGTATTTAATCTGTACATGAACGGTCTGATTGTTGAGCTTAGCAGCAGTGGAGTCGGCTGCTACATAGGAGGAACTTGTTACAATAATATTAGTTACGCCGATGATATGGTGCTGCTGAGCCCTTCGATCAGGGCTCTTAGGAAACTAATTAAAATATCTGAGACATATGCAGTGACATATGGTCTTAGATACAATGCCAAAAAAAGCGAAATGCTTATTTTTAAAGCAGGCAAAAAGACCTACACTCAGATACCTTCGGTACAGTTAGGGGGTACAAATTTAGTTAGGGTGACTCAATTGAAATATCTGGGACACTGGGTTTCTGAGGATATGTCCGATGACGCCGACATGGATCGTGAACGTAGGGCACTGGCGACTAGAGCGAATACGGTTGCCCGTAGTTTTTCCCGGTGTAGTAAGGAAGTGAAACTGACATTGTTTAAGGCGTACTGTCAAACCTTCTATACGTGCAGCCTGTGGATTGATAATACGCATAAGTCGTGCTTTTGGGGCTGCCTCGGTACTGCAGTGCTTCAGGAATGATGGCGGAAGCGCGAATAATCAGCTTTCCTGATATTTTGCGCAAAAGAGTAGCCTCCCTACTACACAGAGCGGGGCAGCCCCAAGTCTCTTCTGAAGCCGATAGCTGAAAGGTTTCAGTGTCAAATTTTAAGACACTGGAACTTATTACATGTTTGTTCCAGGCCAGCATTATTCAGTGCTTGATAAACTAATAGGCTTTGTCTAGTACAGAATAATATTTATTTTCAATTTGTAATCTGTAATTTGACTACTAACATACTTCTAAGATTGTATAAATACTATCAATATATGGAGATAATCTGAAATAAATGAAAAGTAATAATAATAATAATAATAACGATTCACCACACGATGGGATGCGCAAAAAACATTAATCAACGATTCAATGTATCGAGAGTTACCTCTGAAAAATGTTTCCGTCTCAACTTTATTTCAAACCTGTAAGACGGTTTAATAAAATCACGTTTGTATAATTTTATTAGAATCGATACAAAGACGGCGAATTTCATAAAGCTTTAACATACATGCGGACGGACATGACAATTTTTATAAGGCTTCCGTTTCTGCCATTTAGCTATGGAACCCTAAAAAAGGTCTTGTATTCCACTACGAACGGAACGGCAGGGTGATTTTCAGGTATATACCAGTACCATGAAGGAAGCTATTATTAAGCTCAGTAAACATTGCATTTAAATATTCATTAGTTGCTTAGTGCAAGGCTTTCAGTTTTATATGGAAACAAAAATCAAAATTGTTAAAAACAAAAAAATGCTTTAATAGATAGAATATACCACACCACAGAACTGGTTATCACCAAATAAAAAAAATCTCAATTTCCAATAGTTATTTCCAATGGTTATGGTTATGGAAAAGATAAAAAGAAATTTGTAGAATTTTAGTTTTACTATTCTGTTTTCTCACTTGGTTTGTGTTCAATAATATGGTAAATTGTTTTGTTATGAAAACCCTAATGGTATCTGGATTCGCCGGTAATATTTATAACCGGCAGCATTTCTAACTTGCCAAAACCAACAAAAGAAACCTTCATATGGTTTTTAAAGACTTTGAATAGGCATTCGATCACATCTGGGAAGCACTCCAAAAACAACTAGTACCAGAGCATTACATCAGCCTATTACAAGATTATATACAAAGACGTCACTACTCAAGTATAAACCCCGCAAGCATAGAAGAACGTTTGAAATCAAATTCGGGGTGCATCAAAGCTCCACGGTTAGCCCATTGCTTTTTAACACAACTGTTCTGGAAATATTTATTAGGATGGACCGGCGTAACAAGTTTTATCGGATTGTGTGTCGCACCTCTCTGAGTGGACCGGCACCTCAGTCAGTCACATATAATCTGTGCGCAACGTTGCGGCTGTTGTTTTTCGATCTAATTTAATATTTTATAAAGTGAATGTCAGTTCAGAAATACCAGCGGTACCAGTGGTTTTGGTAAGACATTTTTAGAACTGAGTGCTTATATGGATTTTTGGTGTTGTGGATCTTAAGTACGGCGTTTTGTGGGTCAATTTTTATCGGGAGAAGAGGAATAGGCCACCAACGGATCTCATTCATCACCAAATTCGGTACCCAATACACTACACACCTCATTTACACACACATTAACCGTTCGGCAGGCCTATACAAAAAGACAGCATAATTCCGTAAGTACGAGTAATTTTTTCTTAAGGCCTACGTTGGCCCAGTTTTTACGATCCAGTTTTTGGTAGACAGAAGCGTCGGTTCTGTTATAGTTATTTATTTGTTTTCGTATTTGGGTCGTTTTACAACTCCTTTGGGATTTACTGGTAGTCAGGTAATTACATATTACAAATCGTGACTTCGGATCACGTCGGGTTCTTTGGCACTGGTAACCGGTCTTTTCTTATCGCATTGCTCGTCGGACATTCGTAGTGTAGCTAATTAGGTTCTTACCCACTTTTTTGTTATTGCGGTTAAAAATAGATCGGAATATATAGGTTTTTAATATTGTTGTTTTATGACGGATTGTAAGATTACGTATTTTTTTTGTAATTGTGTAGTAAGGGTTTTGTACATTGTAGTTGGGTTGTTTTGGGGTCTATATAGTAACTTGGTTGCTGTAACAAACTGTATATATAACAGAGTCGTTTTTTTGTGTTTTTGTTTTAGTCTGGATTGTTTTTTTGTGTGAGAATTTAAATATATAACATGACGTCATCAATTAAGGAGCACAAGGCTGTTTTAACCAATCTGACACGATGGTTTTCAGGTGCTTTAGGGATCGTTAAACGGGAAGATCGGATGTTTGCATTAAAGCAAAGAGCGGCACAGTTTCCGACAAGAGTGAGGGAGCTGGATGAAGCATACCAGGGTCTCTTATCGTTAACAGATGACGAAACTATCCTAAAGGCGGCAAAGTCTGACTATGACTTTTGTATGTCAGTAGTGGACGAGGTTAATGAGGCTGTGTCGACATTAGATACTAGCCCGCAGCCGGCAAGTAGGAAGATTTTGGAAAAAAAATGCATCGAACGATTGCCAACTTTGGATTTTCCTCATTTTAGCGGAGCATTGGATGAGTGGACTAATTTTATCACACTGTTTGATAGCATTGTGCACCGACGGACTGACTTATCTGACTCACAAAAATTAAGTTACCTTTTAACGTTGTCGTGTGGAGTTGCTGGACTCCCATCGACCGCGTCCCCAGGTGGTGGATAGGGGAATGCCCCCCAGATATGGGAGGTACTAGGGAAATCAAATACCTAGCGCGAACCAAAACCAGTAGGCATGGGCGTGCCTTTAGTCCTGTAAGATGCGGCCTAAGGGATCCTACCCTGACAGAAAAGACGAAACTGTGGATCAGTCTCAAATTATGAAATGGCGGAACTAAAAACTAAACTACCCCAGGAGGGTACCGCTGAATGCGGAGAATCCCTCTCTGTACATGATTCTACAGATCCTGCAGAAACATGTACAGGTCGCCCCACGGATTCTGGGGGGGGGCAATTTCGCTTTAGTAATCGGACCCAAAAATCAGCAACCTCAACAAAATATAGTCACAAATCTACAGACCCTGACCCATTTGCAAAGAGGTCCTCGTTATTGAGAACGCCTCCAAAAAAAGACCCAGGCAACAATTCGCCAACAACCATAGCAACTAGCTGTGCTGAAGAAACCCTCCCTGTGGCTGTCTCGCTAGCTCCAAGTAGCCCCACAGAATTAATGAAGACCAAAATCTCCCCCACATGCAGCCCCCTGCACACAAACAAACCTTCATCATCAACAATCACAACTAAAAAAACTTTGACCCAACAAGTTTTTCACCCAGCTCTTTTCAACAGACAAAAAACCTCTACAGTAACGGACAGTAAAAACCCTCATCAATCAAGGACCAGCCACACAACAAACAATTTTCCAGCTGAAACTCTTACAAACAATCCTGACTCTCAACAAGACCAAGAAATTGTACCACCATCCTGGCAACAAGTTCCTGGATCTCATCCCTCTAAACGCAAGAAACCAGACTGCTCACCCCCTCAACCACATATAATCCAAACAACAAATCGCTTTAGTAATCTCCCAGTTGACCCAACTGATAATATCACCGACAGAAGACCCAAACCTCCAAATAAACCCCCTCCAATTATCTTGTATGGCATTGATGACGTTAATGAGCTCACAAATCTATTGACCACCGTCAGTGACAAAAGTAGCTTTGTATACAGGATTGTGAACAAAAACCAATTACGCGTTTTAGTCGACAACCCTGAAGATTACAAGAAAATCATTGACATTATAAGAGCAAAAGGTCTTATTGGATACACCTTTTCTAGAAAGGAATCTAAGAGCTTTAGAATCGTTATCAGAAACCTTCATCACACTACACCTCATAGTGCTATAATAGAAGAAATCACAGCAACTGGCAATAAAGTAAGAGGAGAAATAATAAATGCACGGTATGGTCCTGACAAAAAACCTACGTCTACGTTCTTCGTCAACCTTGAGCCGAGTATAAATAACAAAGAAGTAAAAAACATCACCTATATATATAACCAAAAAATTAAAATTGAAGACCCCCGAAAATCGAACAGCATTGTACAGTGTCAACGCTGCCAACAATATGGCCACTCAAAAAATAACTGCATGAGTCCATTTAGATGTGTGAAGTGCGGCGAAGGACATAAAACATCAGAATGTAAAAAAAAAGATAGAAACACTCCTGCCAAATGTGCCCTTTGCTCACTTGACCATCCAGCCAACTACAAAGGTTGCCAAGTGTACAAGGAAATCCTTGCTAAGAAAAATAGGAAACCTATAACCAAACTACCCCGTCCGAACATGCTAGCGACAACTAACCAGCCTGAATTAGACTCTGCCATCCCTATCCAAAAGACCACACAAAGCCCTAGACCAATACCTGCCCAAACACCCCATCCCCCAAAGTCATTTGCAGAAGCAGCTGCTACTACAATTCCTACAACTGATTCCCACTCACAAGCAAACTACAACTTACTCCAAGACATACTCATAAAACAAAGTGAGAAAATGGACACCCTATTACAACAAATAAGCCAACTTGTAGGGCTTATCACAAGTCTCGTCATTAAGTTGTCATGATGGCTTCCTTACGGATAGCCACCTGGAACATTAACGGCCTAGCACCCAACACAAACGAACTAGAAATGTTTATCAACTCCAACAACCTAGATATCGTCTTAATATCTGAATCCCATGTTTCATCAAAAAGTAGAATTAACCTGCCCAACTTCTGCACATATCTGACTCCTCACCCTGATGGTAAAGCCCATGCTGGAACTGCTATTGTTGTCAAAAAAAGCATTAAACACTGCGCTCTTAACCCATATGCCACAGACCACTTACAAGCAACAAATGTACAGATTGAAGACAAAATGGGTGCTATAAATCTATCTGCTGTGTATTGCCCACCTAAGCACAAAATTAGTGAGTCCATGTTCTCACACTACTTGGAGACACTTGGCAACCGTTTATAGCTGAAGGGGACTGGAACGCTAAGCATGAATCTTGGGGCTCGAGAACAACTGTCACTCGAGGACGCGAATTAAAAAAAAATGCGTTGACAGAAAACACCTGCTAACCATATCAACTGGCAAACCAAACTATTGGCCTTCAGATCCTCACAAGTTACCTGACTTGCTAGATTTTTTCATTACCAAAAACATTGGAAAGTTGTATACCACAATTGAAGCAAATCTAGATGGATCATCCGACCACACTCCTGTCATACTAAATATAAGCGCTTCAATAGTCACAAACAAAAATGGCTACGAATCTCTATGCAATCACAGAACTGATTGGGAATCCTTCCAAGAATACCTTAATGAGAATATTAACCTCAAAGTTCCACTGAAAACTTCTGAAGACATTGACGAGGCCACTGTATACATCACAAACCTTGTACAAAACGCTGCTTGGGCAAACACCCCAGATCTGCAAGTCTCCCAGTCAAATCGCATCTTACCTATAGAAATTAAGCGTAAAATTGCGGAAAAACGACGACTAAGAAGAATATGGCAGCAGTCCCGTTGTCCCTCTGACAAAACCCGCCTCAATCGTGCCATCAAGGAACTTAAATGCTTACTTAAACACTCAGCCAATGATACATTGAAGAGAAAGCTGGAGAATATGTCACCTAATGGCCGTGGAGAGCACAATTTGTGGAAAATAACAAGAGATACAAAACAACCCCAACAGTTTTCTCATCCAGTCAGAACTGGTAATAAATGGACACGAACAGATGATCAAAAATCGGAAGCTTTTGCTACCTACCTAGAATCTGTATTTCAACCTAACGCTCCTGTTGGTGATGATGATAAGGAGATAGACCAAATCCTCAGTCAGGACTTTCAGCTATGTCCCTTAATATCAATGACAACTCCCACTGAAGTAACTAGAGAGATAGCAAAGATGGATCCGAACAAAGCCCCTGGATACGACCTGATAACTCCCCAGATTCTAAAGGCTTTGCCTAGGAAATGCATTTTGTTTCTTACAATTCTGTTTAATGCTATTTTCAGACTAAACTATTTCCCTCAACTGTGGAAAGTCTCACTGATTACCATGGTCCTCAAGCCTGGGAAGCCAGCCAGTGAAATTTCGTCCTATAGGCCTATTAGCCTCACTCCTGTTCTCTCAAAACTTTGGGAACGAGTCTTTCTCCTAAGACTTAACAAATGCCTTAGTGAAGTGGACATCATTCCCCACCACCAATTTGGTTTCCGTAAACACTACAACTGAGCAAATGCACAGGGTTTACAACACTATTCGGCAGTGTCTGGAGAAGAAAGAGTACTGCTCAGCTGCTTTTTTGGATGTTCAGCAGGCTTTTGACAGAGTCTGGCACAGAGGCTTGTTGTGCAAAATAAAAAAATATTTGCCTCACTCAATATTCCCTGTTGTTCAATCTTACTTGGCTGACAGATGGTTTCAAGTAAAGCAGGGTGAATCCAGATCCACTCTCCGAAAAATCTTAGCTGGAGTACCTCAGGGATCTGTGCTTGGACCAGTGCTATACAACATTTTTATGTGTGATCTTCCTCAACTATCGTCTATGATTAGTGTTGCCACTTTTGCTGATGATACAGCCTTTCTCTCTTGTAACAAGGACCCCGTACAGGCGAGCCACGAACTGCAAAACCAGCTCAAAATAACACAAACTTGGCTACAAAAGTGGAGAATAAAGGCAAGTGCTTCGAAATCCAACCACATAACATTCACCTTACGGAAAGGATTATGTCCGCCAGTTAAACTAGGAGAAGACACACTTCCTCAAACTCATTGTGTTAAATACTTGGGTTTCCACTTGGATCAACGGCTCACATGGAGAGACCACATAAACAAGAAGCGAGACGAAATCAACCTTCGTTTTAGGAATCTCCTTTGGCTCCTCGGAAAACAATGTGTATTATCACTGACCAACAAACTGCTCATTTACAATGCTGTTATAAAACCAATCTGGACCTATGGCATACTAATGTGGTCCACTGCAAGCAAGTCAAACGTTGAGCGCCTACAGAGAACCCAAAACAACATTTTAAGAGTGATTGCAGGAGCTCCCTGGTATGCCCGGAACAAGGAAATCCACTCTTATCTTGAAATCCCAACTATCTCTGAGGAAATAGAGCGTTACAAAATAAACTACAAGGAACGGCTCACTGTTCATCCTAATCCTCTCACCAAAATGTTGCTCCAGCCCAACAAATTTAAGAGACTTAAAAGGGCAAATGTACTGCCTTAATATTGAATATGGGACATTGGCCTCATACTTCTAAAAACGTCAACTGCATCCCAACATATTTGATTATAGTCTTACGACTGATGGCAAATTATAAATGGGAAAAAAAAAAAAAAAAAAACCTTTTAACGTCTGTCAGGGATGAGCCTCTCTGTTTAGTGAAACATTTGGACATCACCGATGTCAATTATAATATAGCCAGGGAGTTATTAGTGAAGCGGTAGCAAAATAACCGTCGCATTGCAGATACTCATGTAGCTGCCATTTTAGGTATTCCACAACTGTCATCGGTTAACCAGCTGCGGTCGGAGCTGCTTAACCCTATTTTGGTGGCGACAAATGCGTTGAGGGGCCTAAAATTCCCTGTAACAGAGTCGTCATTTATATTGTTGCACATTGTACTTAACAAATTGCCCAACGACGTCAGGGCTCGTTTCGAACAGTTGAACGGATGTGACTCGGCGTCACATATACCTACATTTAGGGCATGTAATATCGGAAGGTTTTCAATTCCGATACTGATTTCCGATGTTGGATTTGAAAATCGGAATTCCGATACTTATATCGGAATTGAACATATCTTTCATAAAGTTGTATTAGATACAAAATGTTTTAAATTAATTTCTTTTTGTAATCAACATAAAAATAAAACAACTTCTGTGATGATTAAATTAAGATTTAAGATTAAGATATTTTGATAAATATATTTAAAAATAGCACAACCTGTGAACAAAAACTAAATTAAAAGTTCCTTCTGATTTAACTTCACTAAAAAACTTTATCAAAAAATGGAAAAAAATTAACAAGAGAATAAAACTACTAATCCTGTACTATTTATTTATTTTTAATGCGTTTATAGAAACCCCGCTACTCTTCTGCTACTAATTAAATATAAAAACACAAAGTCGTCTTAAAAAATACAGTTGGAAACAAACCGAACGAAGCTACTAATTTACTAACATTATGTATATGTTTTTTAAAGGGAAACTTGATAGTGCATTCTCAATAAATTAAAGGCTTCTAGCATTTCAGCAAAAGCAAACTTCGGACAATGCATCAAAAATATCCAGCTGACGAAAAACACGCTCAACGGCAAAACTTATGTAAAATACAAACGCTCTGTATGCATATTATATATACACTAATCCTTCTTTTTCTAATTTTTCTTCCACCAAAGAAAGTAAGTACAAAAGCTGTAATAGCATTCTGTATCTATTTAGCAGCTCAATAAGAAGGTAGTGAGACAACATCAAATCGCCCGCATAACGGAGCGTCGGCTGGCACCGTTTACGTCTTATTTTAAAATTAAAACAGAATATTTGACTAATTCCGATATTACGATATTGGACTACTCAGTATCGGAATTATAATATCGGACTTAACGTTCCGAGATTCCGATATTCATGCCCTACCTACCTTTGACACTTTAGTGTCGTTTTTGGACGATCAGAGTAGGAAGCCCGAGAATTTACCCGCCGAGCCACAATAGGAACCGTCACGATTTTTGGCCCCGACTGGACCCCGTCAACAACCTCGTCCCAGGACATCGCGAGGGTCGTTTCGGCCCCCCAGAATTTCGACAATTGAACGGACTGAACGGTATGAGGTGTGTTATGAACCGGGATCGACATTCTGGATTGCCACCAGTTCAGAAAATCTGGGGTGGCCCGAAAACGATTTTGACCCGTAGGCTAGGCCTATGTTATTATTGTTTGGGGGAGCACCTAGCCAAGGACTGTCGACAGCCGCGACCTTGTACAAAGTGTGGTGGGGTTCACCACCCGGACTTATGCATGCCCATCCGAGAGGATGGTCCTCGGATGGCACATGGGGGTGTGTCTACGGCTCGCAAGGGCGGGGGTTCGTCACCGCTGAATCGAAACCAATCGCCCCCGTCCCCAGTGCGACATCGACCTTCCCCGCCCCGTTCACCGCGGGCGAGCCCACGGGATGGTCGTCGGTCACCACCCTCACGTGCCCCTTCCGCTCAGGTAGTTATTGCGGAACGGTTACATTACGCGGAGTATGAGCCTCTGCCTCTCCCTATCGAAGAGCGTCCTCGCGTTACTCGCGTGTTGAGGGCGGGATCGGGTGGCTATCGCGCGCCGCCGACGTGCTGGATCTCTCGTCCGGCCTGCAGTAGTCGGCCGATGAAAGGTTCCACCTACCTGGTCCTGTGGAGCTTCTGCTTGGTGCTGATGTCCTTGGATTGCTCGGACTGGACAAGGCCATGTTACTTCAGCCAGGTGGGTTGGTCGCTGTTCCGACTAATCTCGGATCTATTATTATGGGCCCAGCACATTCTCTCGCCGCTCTGCAAGTGGGACTCCCGCTTGCTGACTTCCTTCAGCGCTTTTGGGAAATTGAAGAGCCCCCCCCCCCCCGGCGTCACGTACTCGACCACTCGACGACGAGTGCGAGTCATATTTTCTCGTCAATACGGGTCGTCTGAATTCTGGCCGGTTTTTCACTCGACTGCCTTTCTTATCCCCTCGTCCGCGCCTGGGTGACTCCTGGAAAATAGCCGAAAAAAGGTTATCCATGGAGTGCCGGAAGCGTCGTGATAAAGAATTCCGCACAAGATACGAATCTCTCGGTCACATGTCGGTTACGCAGTTCGAGTTGGAAGGCAACGAACATTATTTTGTTCCTCATCACGCCGTCTTTAGAAATGGTAAGATACGGTTGGTGTTTGATGGGTCGGCGCCTATGTCTTCGGGTGTATCCTTGAACGACTGCCTGATGTCGGGACCTAAGCTTCAGGTAGACATCTCGGACATCTTGACTGGTTTTCGTCGCCACCAGGTTGTGTTTGTGGCTGATATTAAGATGATGTTCCGTTAGGTCATGATACACCCTGAAGATAGGCTGTTTCAGCTCATTTTGTGGAGAGAGGATCCGGCCTCTCCATTGGTGGTTTATGAGCTTAACACCAATACCTACGGGCTAAAGTCGAGCCCGTTTATAGCAATTCGCTCGTTACTACACTTGGCTGATCGTGAGGATCTGAATTTCCCACGCGCAGCTGCTGTCTTCCCTTTTGACGCTTACGTAGACGATTTTTGTACGGGTGTTCTGTGTCTGTGGAGGAGGCGTTAGTCCTGAGTGATGAGCTAATCGGCTTGTTTTTTTTTTTGTTTTTTTTTATTTTATTTTTTATACCACTAAGGTGGCAAACAAGCTTACGGCCCGCCTGATGGTAAGCGGTCACCGTAGCCTATGGACGCTTGCAACACCAGGGGTATCACTTGCGCGTTGCCGACCCTTCAGAAATCTAATAACTTCTTTCTTGAAGAACTCCATACTGTAGTCCTTGCAGAAAACCTTGGCAGGGAGCTCATTCCACAACTTAAGCGTTCGCGGGAGGAAGTTTCTCTGAAACCGCACTGTACGCGACCATTTAGGTTCTAAAGTGTGAGAATGAATTCCCTGCCGATGGCGAGCGGTGCGATGGTAGAAAGTAGCCGTGGGCATCATTTCGAACAATTCCTCAGAACACAACCCATTGTACAAGCGGTAGAACACACACAGTGAGGCAAAGTCTCTCCTCAGACTTAAGGGCTCGATTCCGCAAGTGAGTTTGGGATCGTCGACAATTCTCACAGCCCGTCGTTGAACCGAGTCAAAAGGGTCAAGCTGGTATCCGGGTGCACCTGCCCAGAGATGGCAGCAGTACTCCATATGGGGCCGAACTTGCGACTTGTAAAGTAACAACCTTTGCCCCGACGTGAAGTACTGCTTCGCTCGGTTGAGTACACCAAGTTTTTTGGACGCCAGCTTGTTACGGGCAGGTGGTTATGAATTGAGGAAAAGGATCCCCAATTCACCTGCCGTCTTGGAAGACTTGCCGTCAGAACATCAGCAGGAGCCCCACCTCATCCAGAATCCTGAAAATCCTGACTCCATCGTGGTCCTCGGAGTTCAGTATCGGCCAGTTCAGGATATCTTCACTTACTCTTTTGAACCGTCAGACACAATGAAGAAGTGGACTAAAAAGCCACAGTAGCGCGGGATTTTGACCCTAATGGTTGGGTGGCTCCTGTAGTCTTTAGGGCCAAATGTTTCCTACAGGAACTCTAGATTTCTGGTCTCGACTGGGATACCCCGCTGACCGGAGACTTGTTGTCTTACTGGCTACGCTTTTATGAGACACTTTCGGACCTCCAACATGTCTCCGTGCCTTGGTCTATCTTACCCCCAGGTCGTTATCGGGCCAGTCTTCACGGCTTCTCTGACGCGTCGGAAACCGGTTATGCGACTGTGGTCTATCTTCGCACCTTTGACAGTAACGGTCAGGTTCGCGTCAGTCTGGTGGTCGCAAAGAGTAAGGTTGCACCTTTGCGAAACAAATTGACAATCCCCAAGCTGGAGTTATCAGGAGCTGTATTGTTGACTCGACTACTTAACCATGTCTTCTCCACCTTGGGCCAATGGGTCCAATTTGACTCCGACACGGCATGGACAAACAGCCAAATTGTGTTATCTTGGCTCAAGGCCTCCCTTCATGCCCTTATTTTGGCCAATCGTGTCTCCTGAATCCAGTCTTCTGCGGTGTCTTTGGATTGCCGTCACGTGCCAGGGTCCTTGAATCCTTCAGATTGCGCTTCACGGGGCCTAATTGCCTCGCAACTTATTAATCACCCGCTCTGGTGGGGTCCTGACTGGCTGGCCTCTCCTGAAGACACTTGGCCTCACACAGTTGTGGAGTTTGTTGACCCTCTGCCGGGGTTAAAGGTCTTTGCTGTGGAGCAGACTGTGGACACTTCACCGAACTTTTTGCTAAATCGGTTCAGTTCTCTCAACAAGCTCGTTGGTGTCGCCGGTTGGATTAAGAGGTTTCTTCACAACTTAAGGAACAGGTCACAGCCAAGAACGTCTTCAGTCTTGTCTCCTGAAGAGCGTCAAGATGCGCGCCTCACCTGTGTTCGACTGGTACAGGCCCAGTCGCTTGGAAAGGAAATTCGTCTTCTCCGTTCAGAGAACAGGAAATTGCGGGGAAGTCTTGCTCGTCTTAATTTGTTTCTGGACGAGTCGGAGTTTTTGCCAGTGGGTGGTAGGCTTCGTAACTCAGAATTGCCCTATGGGGCTTGGCATCCTCTCTTGTTGCCCAAGAGCGGTAATTTTATTGAGTTGCTGATCAGGGACCGCCATATTAGGAACTGCCATGCTGGTCTCAACGCATTGCTGGCTTGTCTGCAGCGAGAGTTTTGGATTTTGTCCGCCAGACAAGCAGCTCGGAGCGTCATTTTTAAATGTATCCCTTGTTATAGGTTAAAGGGAACCTTGACTCAGGCACAAATGGGTGACTTGCCGTCTGATCGTGTCCTGCCCGCTCGACCTTTCGGTAAGGTTGGGTTGGATTTCGCGGGTCCGTTTTTGGTGAAGACGTCAAGTGTTCGCAATGCCTGACAGGTTAAGGCCTATTTATGCGTCTTCGTCTGTTTGTTTTCCAAGGCTGTGCATCTGGAGCTCGTTTCAGCCTTGTCTACGGAGGTCTTTGTCGCATGTCTGTCGCGGTTTGTCAGTCGGCGTGGTCTCCCTCATTATATTCACTCGGCCTGTGGCACCAATTTTAAGGGTGCAGATCTTCAGTTTTTGTCGGACAATCATATGTACATTGATTCGGAGTTGTCCAAACGGGGCGTGACTTGGATTTCTGATCCTCCCGGCTATCCTTCGTGGGGCGGTATTTTCGAAGCAGCTGTCAAGGTCTTCAAAACTCACCTCCGCCGTGTGATTGGAGAAACGGTCCTCACGTTTGAGGAATTACAAACTGTATTTTGCAACGTCGAATCGGTATTGAACTCACGACCGCTTTGTCCGATCTCGTCGGATCCTAATGACCTGGAAGCGCTAACTTCAGGACATTTCTTGATCGGTAGTCCTTTTACCTCCTTGCCTGAATACCCCTTTATCGATGTGTCAGTTAATAGGTTATCGCGTTTTCAGTTGCTTCAACAAATTACGCAATTGTTCCACCGTCGGTGGTCCTCAGAATATTTACATTTGTTACAGCAACGGGATCGGTGGACGGATAAAACCAACCCCCCGCGCGTCGGAGACCTTGTCCTCTTAAAGGACTCAAATTTACCGCCCCTACAATGGCGTTTAGGTCGCATCGTGCAATTATTCCCCGGTTCGGACGGTATCCCGCGGGTCGCAGAGATCACGGTAGGGGATTCAGTGCTGAAGCCTGCTGTCGCGACGCTTTCTCGATTGCCAGTAGATTGAGGCTCTGGCTCAGTTTATCCTCATCCAGACACGGTCTAGCTGGGGCGGGGGTTTGTTCTGGAAAGATTTATTAGGTTGGACCGGCGTAACAAGTTTTATATTATAGATAAAGTGAATATCAGTCCAGAAATACCAGCGGTACCAGTGGTTTTGGTAAGACATTTTTAGAGCTGAGTGCTTATATGGATTTTTGGTGTTGTGGATCTTAAGTGCGGCGTTTTGTGGGTCAAGTTCAATTTTTATCGGGAGAAGAGGAATAGGCCACCAACGGATATCATTCATCACCAAAGACGGTACCCAATACACTACACACATTAACCGTTCGGCAGGCCTGTACAAATAGACAACATAATTCCGTAAGTACGAGTAATTTTTTCTTAAGGCCTACGTTGGCCCAGTTATTACGATCCACAACTATACACTATCTTACAAGATACTGCCAAAGTTCACTTCCTTTTGGAACACCTCTACGCCGACGACATCGTTATAATCTCAGATAAAGGAGAAGAGCTCCAGATGAACTTCAATTCCTGGCTAGAGGCATTCGAAAAAAACCTTAAATTTACAATACAATTAAATTACAATTACAATCTAAAATTCACGAACATTTAGATTTCAATAGGATGTGGTATTGTACCGACAGTGACACAATTTAAATACCTATAGGTTCAATACTTAGCAACGATGGTAAAATTGATAAAGACGTTATACTCATAGAACTAAAACATGATGAATGACTGGAGACAACTCACAGGCGCCATGTGTGACAGAAAAATGACTTTTAAAGTTAAAGGGCAAACGTTATGTGTAATGCAATTAGACCTGCTGTTCTGTAAGTTGGGAAAATAAACAAATTTCACACAACAGAAATGCGCATGCTATGCTTATCACCGAGTTCCAAACTATTAGATAGAATAAAAAATGAGTACATTAGCCCTCTAGTTTCAAAGTAAATAAACCGATAAGGTCAAAGAGATAATTGCCTAAAACTAAAACGTTTTTCTTGGCCGCATCCAATGACGTCCAGAGGATCATATGGTAAAGTTTGCCTTAGAATTGCCAATAACTAATCGTCCACGTGAAAGACCACCCTTCAACCGGCTGTCGACAGTAGATTCAAACCTTAAATTAGCTCAATAAAACGCAGCACTTAACCGTGCTAAATGGGAAATGCGGGCAAGGAAGAAAAACCCCAATTAAATTGGAACAGGTCTAGTAAGCAGTATGAAGAGCATTTCTAGTTTGTAGCTTCATGGCCATTTCAAGCTAAAATAAATAAATTACTCAATCCTATTATGATCTTTGCACTTAAAAGGTGAAAATAATTATTTTAAAAAATCTTATCTGCATTACAATTTGAAGTTGGTGCCGTAAAGGGAAGTGTGTTATATAAACTGTTAAAGAGATAGACACCAACTTCGATTGGTTCTTGTTTTTGATAAAAAGTTTTCCTTTTTTAATTTTAAGTGACCTAGTGGCCTAGTTTTTCGTACACTAAAAAATTACCCAAGATAGCTTCAAGTGTGCATTTAAAAATTTGAAGAGCCCCTTGATTTCTCCAGGATTCCATCATTATATCCCGACATGATAGACATGTGACCATGGGTATCCATTAGTGGTATACCAAAACCTTTTCCAGAATGTAACAAATACTTTTCTGAAAACCGCATCAAAATCGGTTCAGCTTAACGCGACAAACATACATACGTAGATACAAACGTACGAGTCAAAATGAGAACCTCCTTTTTTTGAAGTCGGTTAAAAATATAAACACGTTATTTTAATAAATGAGTATAAGAGTAGGTACAGTATTGAAATTTGCTAAGGCAGATTTCAAACAATAAAACTAAATTGAAAATATTTTCCACTTTTATGACAGACTGGAAATATTGTCGGGAAAATAATTTAAAGAAATTGAAATTCTCGTTTCAATAACGACTCTGTAATCAGCTTTGTGTCGATTAATACCGTCGTGCCCGCAAGCAATCGGTTTCATTAATAGTAGATGGTAGTAGTCATTCAGACAGGACAAGCTACTAAATTGTTTCTCCTTCAAAAGATCTGGTTATTATAAAATGTTATTTATTACTAACCGGCTGACTGTTTCCTGTATTTGTAGACTTAAAATATATCAAGTTATTGTTGTACTACATAACCCAAAATTTTAAAAATAAACATCGACCGAGGCTCGGGTAGCAAATCAAAACTAATCTTAAGTTATTTCTAATAGTTTAATTTGATTTATTATGTGAATTACACATTTTTTGTTTGGTGCTTTAATTAAACATAAAAAAAATATCATAACAGCTGAAAATTAAAAAACAATTCCAACGGTTTTAGACCAGTGACCTCTACTAGTAGTAGTAGAGGTCAGTGGTTGGGACCCATTGTATGGAAGAAAAGAGTAGGAAATCATAAAAACCAAAATGGTCTCCAGCTTCCGATTAGGTATTGACATTTTTCTAAGTCCATTAGAATATTATACAACCATGAGCCACAGATTAAATATAAATTACTGAGCTTCCAAAATATACGTTACCCATCGCTCTTGACGCATAATCACCAATACGCATTACGACACATTTGTGTAAACAAAAAAAATACGTGAAACGGCCACTCGCAAAATGACATACTCGCCTCCCTTTTTTCCGGATCTGCCTAAAAAGTAGTCAGACTAATTCGCGTTACGACAAAACTTCATTTAAAATTCGCTATATATATATAGTAGTAAGTGAAGTTAAAGCTTACCACTTTATTAAATGTAAGCCATGTAAGATAACAATATGTGAAGTGCAAAACAAAAACTAACAACACAGTGTATACCTACTCACATAATTAACATCGTATTTTGTTCGACTATACAGTTCACATATATATATCGATTTATATTTTCATCAAGCATAAGTATAAAGGAAAATAGAAAACAAAACAATTTCAATTATCTTTTGAATAACCATGTGCATGTGCATTATCTATATTTAACTAATTAATAATTTCTTAAATATAATCTCTCTCTAAATCCTTAGAAAAGGGACTTTTTTAACTGTTTCAAATATTTACTTTAACATCTATCAAAGTTTATGTACTTCTTTCTTCTATTTTTCCTTCCATTGCTAAATAAATTCTGTACAATTGTTCCATAATTTCTTAGTAAGTTCCGGTGGTAATAACGGAAAATTGCTAATTAAACGCTACAATCTTTAGATAAAGAGTAACTAACCTCTTCAGAAGATAACAGGGTCGGCAGGAAAAAACGAATAGATTGATAGAGAATTGCTCATTTGGCGTATAGAGTATGTTATTATGCAGATTGGTCATTATGCTTATTGGTCGATATACGTATTGGTCAATACGCGTTTTTTTAAGAAAAGTTTTTGGTCATTATGCGTCAAGAGCTACGCATCAAAGAGATTATAATACTTGTTACGCATGATCGATATACAGAGCACTAAATCAAATTATTATGTTTATTGACATTTTCTGAATGATGGATGATGGAATAAAGTTTAGTAAACGAATACTGTAGTTTGAACATTGACGCGTGGACATGGAATCTATCAGTATGTTAACCTACATACTACATATTTAAATTTTTAAATTCATTAAATAATCTTTTCAGTTGTAGTATAAACGACTTTGATTTTGATGATTGTTTTCTTGTAGGTTATGCTTCTCTATATTGTACATCCCTATGAATCAGTGGCAAACTCCTATCTAAATATATAAAAGGTAACCAGTCCTGACTGACTCATCACCGCCCAGCCCGCTAAAGATCCAATTTGAAATTTAGAGGATAAGTTTGTTGTATATTGAAGGCTTCTTTTTTTTGAAAATTGGTTCAGACGAATGTAACTTTGTAAACAGGCTGGTGGAGAGTTCTTTGAAAAGATTTAATTGAAATATTTTATCCATAGAAGTTAGTTTTTTAGTTTCTCAGAACTTTCTGAGTGTCCCACGTAGATATAAATAAACGAAAGAAGTTTGAATATTTTTGCGTTAAATAAATATAACTTTATTGTGGTTGCTCAACGACTCTAAATATATGTTTTACTGTATAGATAATCTGGTAAAACATCATATAAAGTCCAGGGAGTAAAAGAACGGTAATATGTCCAACAATAAATTCAATACAAATGCAACGTAAGTCATAAAATGTAATATCATGTTGAAGTTTGACAAATCTCTTGAACGCGTGTGTTGTCCCGGGATATAAACGGCTGTAATATGATTGATGGTTGTTATAAGGCGGTCATACTACACCGTTTGCTATTTCTAAGCTACTAGAAATAGCTATATAATCTTACAGATTTAAAGTGATTTCATCCATATAAAATATTGTTTTAACAAAAACATCCATAGAATATCAAGAATCCATTCAAAAGTAAGAAAAAATGTCGCATAACCGAAAAATGATAAGTATGCAAATTTTTGGTATTCGACTTCGAAGCAAGGAAATCATGTTGCTTTAAGTGCATATCTTGTATTTTTTTTTTGGATTATTAGAGTCCGATAAATTATTTTAGTAAAAATTTAATTAGGAGATCAAAGTAACTAAATTTTTATATTTTTTTTCTCCTTAGGTAAACTTGGTATAAAACTCTATTCTTATTAATCAGCATATAACAATCCACTGTTGGACATATGTATACCTTTCCTGATGAACGCCACCACATCCAGTACCAGTCGACCTTTCTCATCCATCCACTTTCAGCTACCTTTTTCTGATCATCCATCCATTATAAAGCTTATCTTAAATGCAGTGATTATATGCATAAACATGTATGTTAGCTCTTCTGGCCTGAAACACACGATAACCTAGTTCAGACGGGTGTCTTATTTATATCTAAGCAAAAATAAAATAATTTATAGCTATATTTTGTGGAACCTCATTTCTAGGAATAAAATTATTTAATTTTATTATCTGGCCGGAGGGCTACACACGCTGCGCTTAGTACTCCGTGGTCTACACTCTAAGACTCGTTTACCACAACGAATATCAGTTCTAACGGATAAGTTATGTGGGCTATGTCGGTAACTTTAGTTCTTGATCAGATTTCTTTAGCGCTGATCATAAGCCCTTTCTAATCTTTAGCTTGTTGATCAAGTAGTCATAGTAGACATGACAGGTAAGACGCATTGATGAACGAAGGTCTTTAACCTTCGTTTATAAGCATTGAGTATGGGCGACGTGAAGACTTGACGCAACTTTCCATATGCTATTTAACCTAACTGAATTCATTTTTCTGCTTCTTTATTGAAATTGTTTTTACCTAGTATGGTTGTCTAACCTACTACCTACTCCTACTACTTCTTCTACCATCCTACATACTCTACAACAGATTCGATTGCGACATTAACGACGGTCTCTGTTCTCAACTCTACGTGTGTATTAGACATGACTGTTTAGGCTGTCTACATTTCTTCTAATGCTTACAACGAATCGAAAGTGAACTGGCCGTTTACAGAGTTGCTGCAACTTTTCCAGTTCAACGTCTTAGAGACAACATTCAGTGCACTGGTAAACAGTTTCAGTGATATTACATCTCGCTGTCGTACTTCTTTGCGCAATTGGATGGGCTTTGTCTGCCGGTCCTGCACTTTTAAGGTCATTGTAGCGGCGTCATACAGATATCTCAGCATAACCATATATTACCAATCGACTTGGTCGAATCGAATAGGTTTTCAGAACAGCCCAAATTTCGATGGAATCGAAGGTTTTTTTGTAGTCAAGATAAAGTGGCTGATTATACTCTTCTGTATGATCTGCCACAGGGTGTGTATGTTGTCTACGGTACTGAAGCCTTTTCAAAATCCAGACTGTTCCGGAGGCTTAGATTTAGATGATATCAATTTGTCAAGCATTAAATGGTGCTAAAAAAAACTGTTAGCTACTAGTAAAATCATATAAAGTTTCTTACTATCTATAATTCAATATAATAGTATTTAATAACTTTGCGATTCAAAAGTGCTTAAAACTTTATTTAAATAAAAATAAAACAATAGTGGCACTCGGGGCCCTCCGCGGTAAAGCTATTGCATAGCATTTTTTATTAACTTATGCAGTTTTTTTTTGCTTTGATATTAATTCAAGTTACACTTTTTAAGCGTGGTGATCGATTTATTAATAAATAAATGGGAAGTATTAATGAATAAAAGAAGAATTTCGTTAGCGGCAGCGGGGTGGGCGCAACAAAATTGTATGCAGGTGCTCTCGACGAGGCGCTGCGGCCGATTGATGGAAGGTGAGAGCCGCGTAGTGGCCGGCCCACGCGACGTTATTTATGAAATGTATTTTTTGCTACAAAATAACACTCTTTCGCAATAAAATAAAACCATAATCGTCTAAAGTATTTATTATGGAACACGTAGACGAAATTTCATTGAAAAAAGTTAAATAACTAGCAAACAAAACTGTTTTCTCCGTATAACTATCTCTCTAAAAATGTATATTTAGAGGAACTTTGCGATTTTATTGTATGGAGTCAAGTTAATTCAATCGTGTTTCGACTCTCAAAACCTACTAATAAAACTCCTAAACTTATGATTTTCATCAAAAAAATATATAAAATTCAATTTTTTATCGCCTTAAAATTAATTTTCCGTATAGTCAAAACGTGCCGTTGTTAAGTTTTTTTCGTTTCGGATTTTTTTGATTCGGTCGCCGCGCTCAGTGCTCGCGATAAAAGCTATGCAATAGCTTAAAATGACTTTGATTTTGAACCAATATTAAACATTTTTTAACCTTTTTTATCCCAGTAAAAATTTTGAAATGCAATTGTAATCAGTCAAATTCAGTAATCTGATAATACATTAACTAACTTGAATATTAACTTATTCGTAAAAAAAAAACCTGATTACTAATATACTTCTTTAATCTTCTTACCTACTTATTAAATCTAATGCTACATTTAGCTAACGAAAGATACAATGTCCTTCAATTTTATGTAAGAATTCACGCTGAAAAAATGTAAACGTCAAGTGATCCCTCATTCACCCTCATGAATAATAATAAAGGTTATTTTTCGTTTGTAAGCTTCGAAGGCAGCAAAATATAGCATGGTTACGAACACATTTTTTATCGGCATGCTTAGTATATCTAATATTTAGTACAGTAGTACTTCAATTTTTTTTTTAATTTTATGCACAGTGGTTGTGGCCTAATTGTCGCGGCGCTTTTTTATTAAAATTATTTAGTTTCACAGGTCCCGTGTCTGTAATCAAATCTTGTAAGTAAAATTTGAACCACTTCCTGGTGTTCGATTTAGTTGAAATGCACATGTAAATCGGATGGATCGGTGGCCATAGGATCACTGTAATTAAACGACGCTACCCAAAGAGTATGGGCTTGTTGATTTGTCTTAACAAGTGCTCTCTTAAACGATAACCAGAGTCTGTTGAAAGCTTGTTTGTAAAACAATATTTACGTTTATTCTTGTTTTCTAACTCAAAGGATAAAAGTAAGAAAATATAAAATAAAAATCCTAGAAAAAACCCGAAATTACAATTATAAGACACTTATATATGTTACAATTTAGGCAAAACACTTACTTATAATTTTTGGGTCAAAACAAAAGGTTTTATGGCCCGTGTAGATTTCGCATTATAACTCGTGACACTTGTTATGTTTGTAATCGGTAAGTTTTGCCTTTACAAGGTATAAAACATTTACAAATAAATGAAAAGAAGTAAAATAAAATATTTTGTTCTTTTTTAAATACTTATATTAGTTTATTCAACAATTGACAGTATTACAGTATGTACAAATGTATGTACAAAAATTATAATCGAATTGCGAATGAGCACAAACTGAACGCAATTTATACCTTAACTTTACTTCATTAAATTTATTGCAAATGAAGTTTTACTCACCTAAACGTACTCCACAGCATTAAATATAAAACTCATTACGTGTGTTGGCAATTGCACCACAGTCAGGAAACGCCTTTGAGATTTTGAACTGTAAATGCCGTAGTCAACTCATAAGCAATATTTACCACCAACGGTAAAAAAATCCTAGGTTTTAGGTAACCAGGAGTAAACTCTACCCAAGCTAGCATAGGACAAAAATTTTTTTTTTAATATATTTTATTTATTTTTAAATAAATTTCAGCAAGCAAGGTTAGCTTCCTAGTTAGTTGTTTTTGTCATTCATATTTTTTTATTCATTTTAATACTTTTAAATTAATGTTTTTGTGGTAGGAGTATATTTTTATAAAAAAGGTTAATTAAGGGTTTAATAAAGGAAACATGAAAAACTATCGGTAATACGTAGTACCCCTTTTGATTGAAAAAAACCTAATGAAATATGAATACAACCATGTAGGACGTAGGTATTACTAATATTTTTTAACAAACCAAAATTAAAGCTCAGCGTACAATTTACTATAATTTATTTCAAACTAGATTTTTATTTTAACAAGGGTATTTTAAGCGCACTGCTCGCTTTCGCCAAAGGCGGTAATAAAACGGCTCAGCTAAGATTTCAACCACGAGTTTTCATCTAAATTAAATTAAAGTGAAAGTAAAGGGAAGAAATAATCATGCCAGAATTTTCGACTCACAATATATCAAGGAAATACGTCTTTGAATAATTTTAATTTAGAAGGATTATTTGGCTTTGCATAAAAATATTAAAAATAATATCTCACATTTTTTTATCACATTTTAATGGTTTCACTGAGGAGTTACGATTTTTTTATTAAAATTAACAGATATGTTTTGTTGCCTTGTATCCTTAGCCGTTATACGCGCACTGCAGGGGCACAGGCCTCTTCTTGGAGACTGAGTCACAGGTAGGGTTGCAATTATTATTGGGTACTGATACGGGACGTTAAGGTCCCTCGAAATTATTAATTCGTTTAAAAACTATATTTTGGTGCAATTTTTTTTTTTATTAAATTTACAATTTGCGACATTCGTATTGCTGCATATCCGTACTTTAGCAAAAAACGGGACAAAATAATAATGCGGGACAAGGTTTTTTAAAATGGTGAAAGTACGATTGGACGAATGGCAACCTTGGTCATCATAGGCCATATTATAGTCCACTAAGTTAATCCGGTGCGGGTTGCCGTAGCTATGTTACACCTAAGCTAGTCGCTACTTAACTGTTATTTTTAAGCCTCTGACTTGGCTAAACGACTACTGTAATTGGCCAACATCCAGGCCTAATAAACATGCCTTTTATCATATTAGAAACACTTTAATCCATAGTCAATAAAAACTATATAATAGGTAAAGCTATAGTCGTTTTAACATATACATTTATTTCAGCCTCAGTTTGTAATGTAAAAACCTATACTTTGCCATTAAAAGCATAACATGATTCTGGTGCAAATTAAGAAGAAAAGGAGAGAGGTTTAAGTATAGGTAATTATCAAGTGTTATAAGTAATATTTTTTTATATAAATTAATTAATTAATTATATAAAGTCGGTGGTGGCCGAGGGGTTTAAATTTCACATCACGTCCCAAGTGGCGGAGGTTCGATCCCCGGGTCGGCGTGTACCAATGAGTCTTTTCTTAATTTCTCAAGTACACTGATTAATTTATTCACACCACTGGCTTTTTTCCGTGAAGGAAAACATCGTGAGGAAACCTGCATACTTCAAAAAAAAAAAAAAGAATGTCGGTCCGTGAAGTCCACAATCCGCACTGGGCCCGCGTGTGAACCTATGGCCCAATCACCCTCGCTTATGAGGGTAGGCCGTGCCCCAGCAGTGGGGACGTATGAAGGCTGGCAAGCATAAGTAATATTATAAAAGTGATAAACAGTGATGATTTTCTGATGTTTTTTAATAGACTACTGAACGGATTTGTATGAAATTTTGTAAATGTTAGAATGTAATTTTATTAACATAATTTTTTGATACCGCTGCGCAAGTCAAAAATTAAATAAAGCGTTTTGTTACTTGTATAGAAATAAATGATAGTTATGAAAATTTTAATTGAGGTAGAATTGGTATTGAAAAAGTGTGAAAACCATTAATAAAAAAATATTTCTGCGTGTCGAATACTCTGGCGAGTATTCTCAGAACTACACAGACCTACATTGACTGCGATTGTAATCCCACGGATCGAAAAACTACTCCGGGATTATATTTCCAACGGGATACCACTATTAAACATCTTGCATTAGAAGCTCAAACCTACTAATAATCTCGATAAGAACCTATTTTAGGGGCGTTTTGTTGACAAGCATTATACGCATTAAATGCGTTCAATGCTGTCTGCGCACATTCGATCGTTCTGTTGACTGTGACTATGACCGGACCGCATTCAACGCATTGGCTACACATTCTCGGGAGGTAGAGCAGTGGATGCGCTGTCAAATAGTGAACGGCCATATTGTTTGTTTACATTTGGTGAACAGCACGATTTCAATGCCTATGCGATGTCATAGCTCTCAAAGCAGTCAATAAAACGCACCTGTTAGGTAACTTAAGTTTTAGCATTAGGATTTTTTGGCATCTATCCAAGTTTTGCCTGTTTTTAAAATAAATGCTCTTAGCATTAGTTTTAAAAGATAATGAAATCACCGTAGTAGGTAATTGTCAGTTGTCGAATTGCATCGTGTTTCCGCATTTATTGCTCGACACGTATGTAATTTGCATTTGTTTGAATTTTAAACACTATTAACGTCATGGTTTGCAACAGCTTTATTGAATCACTCGATCTGTGCTTATTTGTGCTTTTGAGTTTTCAATTCTCACGTACTTGTTGAAATGTGTAAATTGACATTTAACTTGCTACAAATTTTACAGAAATTCATAGTGAGGTAACAAACACTCAAACAAGGCATTATTGTAAGTACCTATAATTTGTGCCTAATTCTTCTAAGCTGTCGTCGGAGTCGGCTCTGTAGCTTTGTGGATAATGACCGGACTGCTAAGTCAAGGGGCGTGCGTTTGATTCCCGCGCAATTGATGTTTGTCTTCCGACTGACTTTTTTTATGTATAATATGCATGTATTTACAAAAAAAAGTATATATATATACATATATATAGTTTGGGACCAGAGGGCGCAATCCAAAATGTAGTGTCCAAAATTATTTATTTGTTTATTTATTCTTAATACTAACAATAGTTATTTGTTCAACAAGTGGGCAAAATTGTTTTTTTATGAAAAGTCCTAACATTAAAACCCGAGCCAGCGAAGCTAGTGATTCTAATATAGATTACTGAGCAAAGCGAGGGATTTAAAGGCACGAGACCTAAATTAATTTGCTCTCATGTGAAACATACAATTTTCCGCACCTCTACCAGTGCAAAAAAATAGGTCGTAGGCAAGGAACACACTGAAGGCCATATTAAGCAATAAATTATTCTAATAATTAAAAATACTATGTACTAAATGCTCCTATCAAAAAATAAACTATAGGTAGGTACTAGCTATTCTTTTTAACATTAGCACCTTTTGAAAGTCGCCAATTACTGAACAATTCGTATGATTTAAGATATTTTCCACATGACTTTTCTGGTACAAAGCTTTGTTCAGCATTAATCTGAATAATGTCTTAGCTCTTCTGGTCTTAACGAAATATCCTCGTTACTCGAGTGACTCATTTAAAAAAAAATACAATATACGTTAATAAACAATCTAAGGTTAAAATAACTAATTAGGTTTGCGCCACATCACTTTCTTTTTTTTAGGAATCCGTTCCTGAAAGGTAATTAGGTACCCTATTACTAAGGCTTCGCTGTCCGTCCGTCCGTCCGTCTGTCACCAGGCTGTATCTCATGAATATAGTTAGACAGTTGAAATTTTCACAGAAGATGTATTTCTGTTGCCGCTATAACAACAAATACTAAAAACAGAACAAAAAAAAATATTTAAGGGGGCTCCCATACAACAAACGTGATTTTTTTGCTCGTTTTTGTAGATAATGGTACGGAACCCTTCGTGCGCGAGTCCGACTCGCACTTGGCCGGTTTTTTTGGACCTGCTTTCAGAAATTTACTCTATGACATTTTATCGAAAACAAAGCATATTTTTTATGAAAGAAACGCTATTAATTATTAGAAAGTATTATTAATCATGAATATTATGTACGTCAACAATGAAAAAATGTATTGTAGTTAAGCTTTTCAATACAATAAATTTGTTACTTAACCCAACAATGTTGTTGTTTTTTTTTTTTCAGTATCGCAAAATTCCAAAAACGTTGCAATACTTTGTCTCATGCTCGCAGCAAAAAATTGGTTTTGCTAACTGTTTTTGAACAGCAAAACCACCCATTTGGTGTTGGAGAGGTGAAAATTGTATTTTCTACATTCAAATTATCTTTTTACTCAGTTTCGAAAATCGAACTTTTGTAACCCCAGTGCAAAACCGTATGAAATTGCATTTTGAACTCGATGTGGCCAGTTATAGTTATATGGACGTAGAAGTGAAACATGACGTCGCCACCGCCAGCCACCTAGCTTTCAGGTAGTAGAAAAAGTAACGTTTGTACCGAGTACAAAATTACTTTTACGCTACTCATGCTCTGAAAGAACCTTCATGCATAGTCAAAAATAGGGTTGAAAGTACGTGTTTGCAGAAATTATTACTTTCTAGCCCGTATAGAGGGAAGAATATAAAAAAATAGAAAAGCACTTTCTATTTAAAAGCTGACGAAACAATTAAAAAGCTTTATTTTATTTGGTGCAGTGCCATCTGTGACTACAAAAAAATAACTCATTATTTATAAACAACAGAAAACATAACCATAGCTTGTAATTATTCGGTACAGCGCCATCTATGTTTATAAAAGTGAATTAATATTTGTTAAGTAAATTAAATCTTTAATTAATTATATTTTATCATCCTCGCATTTGTAGTGTAAAGCACTATGTATCACTCAGGATGAAAGACGATTCCCACCTTGTGTGTTTTAAGGCCTTCATCTGCGCTTCGGGCCTCAAACTACACCGTCGTCGGTAATCAGTCACTTTCACCCCTTTGTGAACAATGTACTATTCTTACCCCCGGAATAGAAGCTTTCGACGTTTACCTTCAGCTCACGTAGCTTCTTCCCTCGGGTAAGAAAAGCGTAATTTTGTACTTGGTACGATATATACTATTTTCCGCCCCAGTCGTTATTCGCCTTTTTGCAAAGGGCACAGGGCTTTCCTTGGAAGCTTAGGCCATAAGTCACTACAATGGCCTAGTGCGGGTTGGCGGGCGCTGTTGTCAAGCTAGTGACCACTCGACTGTTAGCGTTTAAAACTGCCCATATAGTCTCTGACTTGGCTTAACGACTGCTGCCATATGACAGGTTGATTGACGGTTTTACCTGCCTTCCGAAACACTGAGTAATAAGTACTATTTTACCTAGTTGTAATTAACTTTTAGTTTTTCATTAATCATCAGTTTAATAATCATCGGCGTTAATCATGGCTTTTCACTATTGAAAGCGACTATAAATTAGTTAAATGTCAAGCGTGATCTGAAGCCGAAAGTCTCATCGAATCGGATTCGTGCAGCGCCAGCGTCAGCAACCCACTGATTGCGAAAAGCTCGCTCACGAATAGCTCGCTCACGACTCACGACACAAAGTGCGCCTGTTCGATTTCACGTTTCAGTGACTACAATATTTATTGTCATTGCTATTTTAACGTCAAGGCCCAAGGGACGTATTGACAACTTTTATCTTTCCAGATGTTTATATTTTTTTCTATTTAAACCCTTTACTATAAAAGGACCTTAGGGTATTAAACGGAAAGTTTTACTATAGCAAAGCAGTACAGGTTTTTTGTATTTGTTTAAATATTCAAAAGAAAAAGTAAGAAGTATGTATGCGAACAAGTGACATTTCTGCGTAAAGCAAGATTTTAATTTACTTTATTAATGTAGGTATATGCACAATCAGCAATAATTATATTCATTATTAACAGGAAAAAAAGTTCCCTAAGCAATTTTAATTTTCGATTATTTTGTATTATTGTTATAATATAAAAGTTAAACCATATCAGTAATAAATAACATGATATTCTCATTGTAAAAAAAAGGCATTGACTATAATATTTGCAAATGTTAATGGTATAAATTTTAGTTTTATCAATTGCAGTTTTACCCGGAACATATATAAAATTAATATATAAAACGTTCTTATTTGTCATTATGATGCAAAAAGTGTCCTAAAATTATTAAGAAAATGTTAATGTAACCTGCAGCTAACTGGAGCAATGTCGCCTTAATTAGCTGCGAGCATCCGTTGTGGTGTTCATTAGCTGTGCTAGTTTTTATCTGCCAACGTGTTGTTTGCTGCGAGCGAACTCATTTAAAAGAAAAGACTTCAAAAAGTCCCACTTTTTAACGAAGAATTTAAGCTAAATAAAATATTTTAAAAGATTGTGTAAAAGAGAAAAATTAAAACTCGGCCAAGTTTGAGTCGGACTCGCGCAAGAAGGCTTCCGTGCCATTATTTATAAAAACGGCAAAACAAAATCACGTTTGCTGTATGAGAGCCTTCTTTAAATATTTGTTTTATTATAATTTAATTATTTATTTTTGAAGTGAATATATAACTAAATATTCTGTGAATATTTCAAGCGTCTACCTGTTGCCGTTATCAATATCGAGCAAAAAGGAGCAAAAAATCACATTTGTTGAGTGGGAGTCCGCTTAAATATTTATTTTATTCTGTTTTTTAGTATTAGTTGTAATAGCGGCAACAAAAATACATCTTATGTGAAAATTTCAACTGTCTAACTATCACGGTTTATTAGATACAGCCTGGTGGCAGACGGATAGATGGACGGCCGGACAGCGGAGTCTTAGTATGTAATAGGGTCCCGTTTTTTACCATCTGGGTACGGAACCCTAACAATAAAATAAAATAAATTTCGAACGTAAATACAATAATAATTTTACGTAATTATGGAGACAAGTTAGTCTACTAAAGTTTTAAATGAGATTTAAATTCTTTTAAAGTTGTCAAAATGGCTGTTTTGGTGCCCCCTTAAAACATTGCTGCTTTTATAACATCGCGCATGTGAAACAACGTAGTATAAGCCTCGAATGGTGTAGTAGGTGTCTTTTTCTAAGCGTTTGTAAAATAATAAAATGAAATGTAAATTGTTTTAACATAATAGACTGTTGATTTTTTGGACTAAATTTCTATTTGCATTCTGTTTTGATTTTTTTTTTTCAATACCTACCCATACTTCATCTAATCTCTAGGGTTTCATTAATAATCAGGATACATTTACGAGCAGCCCTTGCATTATGCGACAAAAACTTACAATTTAAAATATAAGTTTTTAGTTATTCTAACTAATGAAAAATTTGCTGCGATCACCACTGTTACAAGACTTAGTTTATTTTTGCAAAAAAATATTTTAAATAAAAATTACGATAATTTTGTGATTATGAATCTCAACTTAAGGGGCAGTACTAGCAAATTTTTTTTTTGTCAAATGTTTCTCCGGATTCGCTGAACAGATCCGACTTGAATTTAATGTCTGTGTTCTGTGGGATATGGTTTAGACCCTGAAAAACGTAAAAACACAATTAATGAACCTTTGTTCGTTAGAAAAAATCCTAAAGCAACCCGTTTTCACTGTATTTTTAAAGTTTTGGCAAAGAAATCTCCAATATCCTAAGTGCTATTAGTTTAAAAATTTGCTGAAGCATAGCCGTGATAGTGCTTTAGACCATAAACGCATTTATTGATAACAATTATGTGTAATATAGTCTTGTGTATTACATGAATGATGAATGAAAAGTGTTACGAACACGCACAGCGGCGACGGGCCTAGGCTAGCTTTCTCGGTTGCTTTTACACTTATACACTAGCACTTATTTTACGCTTAATTTCTAGCAGAGTTTCTTCCTTTTTTCTAGCAGCGTTTCTTTTTTGAACCTTTACTCTACAATTGAGCACTTATTTCCTTGCAGAGTTTCTTTCTTGATTATTGGTTCTTCCTTTCTTGATTTCTTGCTGCGAACTGCGACGACGACTTTTTTTTCTGAACTGACTATGCAGTTGGCTGTTGCAGCCATTACTGATTCACCGGGCTTTTTGGGGCGAGACTCTGAAGGAGCCTCAGCCCATATAGCGCTCAACGCTCAAGGGCTCCCCGCGGGGGAAGCCTCGGCTTGAGTTGTCGCTCTCGGGGGCGTCCCTTCGACCGGCGTGAGTCTCGAACGCGAAGGTGAGTTACCGCCAGGAGGGGAGTTTCCCGTTACGCGGGTACGGTTGCGATTGAGTGGCACTCTTTGATACCTCGTGTATCCTTGTGGGTGCCGACGAACCCGGGGACGTTGGCGTCGTGTTTGGAGGGAGGCCCTATTCGGGGAGGTCGTAGAGACTAACCTAACCAAGTCTTTGAAATATTGGGGAATCGTGGGGAGTTCGAAGTCTCTGTGTAGGATCGCATTGCGGACGTACCAAGAGGCTCCAGAGGCCGCTCTGAGAAAGCAGTTTTGAAGGGTGTGAAGTTTGTGGAGATTGCGCTTGGATAACGCAAAGACTACGCTAGCATAAGCTAGTATGGGGCGGATGCAAGTTGTGTAAAGATTCAGCTTATTTCTAAGCGACATCTTACTGTACTTGCCTATAATGGGATTAAGACGACCGAGGACAAAAACGGCTCGGTCTCTGATTATTTTGGTGCGAGCGTGGAAGTTCAAACGACTATTCATGGTCACACCGAGATATTTGGTCTTATTTTACCAGGGAATGGCACGACCGAAGAGAGAGAGGGGAGGTGGCCGCGGAGGGCAGCCTACGGTGAAGAGGACGGCAGAGCTTTTGTCGGGATTCACCTCGATTCTCCATTTCCGAAACCATTCGCCTAGGGCGGTGATAGCGGGTTGGAGTCTCTTAGTGATTCGACTCACTTGCCTATCGGTGGTATAGACAGCGGTATCGTTCGCAAAGAGGGCTAGATAGGTACCTATCGTTTTAGGGATGTCGTTGGTGTACAGAAGGTACAATATGGGGGCGAGCACGGACACTTGCGGGACTCCTGCTTCTATGGGACGGGGGGAAGAGGGAGTGCTTCAACTTTGTAGCGAAAGCTACGATTCGACAAATAGTCTCGCATGATGAGCACGAGACGGCAACTGAAAGTTGTACAGTTAAAAAATTAAACCGTTGTGCCAGACTTTGTCGAAAGCTTCCTTACATCGAAGAAGACAGCGCCCGTGTGGCGGGCTTTACCTAATACTGGTTGGAAACCAGTGAGAATATGTTCCGTTATGCGGAGGACTTGATGGACGCATGAGTGTTTGGCACGGAAGCCGAACTGCTCGTCTATTAAAATGCCTCTGGAGACTATAGCGTTCCGTAGGCGAGCGAGGAGGAGGCGTTCATAGAGTTTACCAAGGGCCTTTAGTAAACTTATGGGGCGATAGGAGGACGGCTCGGTACGAGCTTTGCCTGGCTTATGGATGCCTATAACAATTGCATCTTTCCATTAAGAAGGAAAGGTACAATGTTCGATAGCAGCGTTAAAGATCGCTACTAGGAGGCAGAGAAGGGGGAGAGTGAGGCGCTTTAGGATATCGTTAGAGATACCGTCCGCACCGGAGGCTTTACGGGGGCGTAGGTCTTTGATGACCTGTATGACTTCGTCGACAGTGACAAGGGGCAGGGGGTCTTGTGGAGGCAGAGAAGTTCTGCGCTCCACTTCGCCGTCTACCTCGCGCACGTGGTCGGGATCGAACGGCTGTGTGCTTAAGGCACATTGGGCTTGGAGGTTAAACGCTAGGCAATCCGCTTTTTCGTCGTCATTGTTGGGACGAGTTAACGGAGGGAGAGAGTTGGCGGTGTCGGATTTTAGAGCGGTGTAAGTCGTTGTAGCGAGCTTTATTTTCGATAGTGGGAGCGCGATCGGGTGCGCGGCGGAGTTGTGACTTTATTTTTCGTCACTTACAACTTACTATTTTATGTCTATTTATTTATCAGCTTACTTACAAACCTTACAAATTACTAACAAATTATTTTACATATCGTTTTAGCGTTACCCTTTTGTGTCTTAATACGTCTTTATTTACAGAAAAATCCTTATTTTTAAATTGTTTACATTTTTATCCTTATACGTCAAACTTATTTATGTATTTTGTGTGGTCCCTCGCTAACAAAAAGGAATTAATTCCCGGTACTGTACTAGAATGAACTATTCCCTAAGCGTAATCGGTCTCATTTTTATCGGACATCGCGACAGAAAGAAACAAACTATGGATGAGAGAGAATGAAACAAATGCTTGCCGTAATCGTTCGGTCACAGTGCTGCGTTCAGCGCTGGAAAGAATTTACTTCTATCTCAGTTGTTTTACGATGGACGCATAAGTGAAAGCGGAATGCACGTCCGAACTATGACAGCGAAATCTAGGAAATAAAAGACCTAAGCGTTTCGTGCCTTGAATACAACTTTAAAGTCCACAACATAAAATTTATTTTACGAAAGAACAGTACAAGTGAATCTAGTACCTGAATTAATTCAGTCAGTAATGTTTCATAGTTCATTGATACTTGTCGCTTGACGCTTATTAGTTGTTGTCTGTTACTCAAATTACTGCATTCGTTATTTATATGTAGTGTTTAATGTATGTGCACGGTAATATGTATTTTAACTGTAAATATTTATATATATACATATATATGTGTGTGCTTAAATAAATTAATAAATAATGTCATACTTGATTCATACGTGCTTTGATGGCGGTACCTAGTACGTTTGGGCCTTTTTTTAAAGATTTTTACTTTTTATGTGTTAGGTTTAGACATTTAAAATAGCACCAGATAGGCCTAAACGAAGCAACATTTGGCTCAGAAAATACTTATGACACTAAGAACGTTACTACAAAGTTAAATTTAGGGATCTGCAAAAATTATGGCAAATTAATTTTGTATGGTTAACTTATTTACCCTTAACAAGGTTTTCGAACTAAAGGCTCCTATACGCACACGTATATCGAATCGAATCCACATTTTTATACACGTTTAATTTTTACCGATATTAATTAATATTCCTGGTACACACAAACAGACAGACACCGAAGTCATACCAAGGTTCGTTTTTATCATTATGGTTGAAAACCAAAAAAATAAAAAGCTGTCGTGTTCGCTAATCGAGTCTTGTAAATTATAATAGGATATAGACTGATATGAAAATTGACATGTTTCAGCTCATCCGTACTACTGAACTAATAGTACTCGAATACTGTACTAGTACATCTGAAAGAATGTACTAGTACGAAGCAATCAGCTTAGTGACTGAATAAGAACAAGACTAGTGTAATAAACTATTTATTTATTAATAATGAAAAAATCATTGAATTGCGATGTAGCAACGACTCACGCACGCTTTGTTATACATATCGTTCGCACGTATTAAGGCGCATATAGCAGCTAACTAGCGCCGCCATTAGATATCCTCAATTTTCTCTTCGTAGAAAACGAATTTCTAAAATCCAAATGTCGCAAATATAAAGCTGGTCATAAGCTATTTTTAGAAAGTTTAATGTAGTTTTTACATAATATCTGTTGTAGTTAGCATTTCTGTTAAATACGGCCACTTTTTCTACGAAGAGAAAATTGAGGATATCTAATGGCGGCGCTAGTGGGGTGTAAGAGGGGCCTTAACACGAAATGCGATCTATTAATTAATTAAGTGCCATCTATCGGAAGCGGGTCGCACCTCTTTTCAGTAAAGTTTACTCGTTGCTCGTGCTTTAATGTCGCAACTACATACTTTATGCACAGATTATATAATACTATACTAGTACTTTATGCAAGGAGTAGCAGAAAAGACTACTAATATTAGATAGTCCAGTTTTGATTTGTTAAAAATTTAAGTACGTAAGTATAACAAGTAATACAATATTAAATTTTCATTTTACATTAGAAGTAGTTGTAGTGAATGAAGTAAAAAGTGTACCTTTAGAAGAATTCCATGCTTAATTACGTAATTTCGCCTTTCATCAGAGGATAACTATTATTATTTACTTTTAGTGTAATAATTTATAAACGAAAACTTGTTTTACAAGTATTTGATTTGTTTGTATACTAACAGAAAATAAAAAGAGCGAATTTTAAACCACAGACGCTGAGTCAAACATTTGTTTAACATTTTAAATGATTCAACGGGCCAAAATGTTAAAAGTCAGATCACCACATAATAATAAGTAATAACTACATATAAATTACACGCACCTAAGCAATATATTAGTATTCTGGACCACAAGCAGTTGGTTGCTGAATCACAAAAGATATCCGGTGTACGACTACCACACGGCACGAATGGAAAACCAATATTGTGCAATCATAAGGGTCGCCAGCTTATTTACCCTTCTATTGTGTTCGAAAACATCAAAAGCATATTTATATTTCATTCGCCATTCCTTTTTTTCTTCGTCGAGTGTGATCTGAATGTAATACTTTTTAATACTAGTTTTTCTTTTTTGGATTCCATGACAACGCAGTGATTACAAAGAATTGTCGTTATTTGGACTTTTATTTATTATGTTGCTTAAAATTTCCAATTCAATGTGGAACTGACTTGGATAATCTTTTTTATTGTGTTTACCTTTGGTTTTACTTATGAAGTCCAAAAACTAAATAGGGAAACGTAATACCTACTTAAACAGACTCCGAAACTCCAGACTCAAGAATTCCATTATGAAATTCACAAGAATTCTTGCGTACATTTACTCTCGAATTCCCGACTTTAGAGCCGGTACTTGTGACCCTTAGGAATCATATCTAATAATATCGAAGAATAACATCGCACAGATTACAACCTCAACGATTTCATGAAGTAGACATGTATACGGTATATTAATGAAATAAATACATCTTTCATATTAATAATGAAACTTGAATTTGAAATGAGTGTTTTCTCATTCTCTCACGGCCAGCCTCATGTCGAGCGGTTACCGTAATCCAAACACGGGATGTGTTTGTCTGCGTGTGTTCTACCGCTTTTACACTGCGATGTGTTCTTGAGGAATTGTTTGAAATTTTGAAGTTTGGAAACAACTCTGAAAGCAAACTGTGCGTGACTATTCTATAAACTTAAATATATATATATAAACTCCCTGCCGATGTCTCTCTTGTTCTATACTACGTGGGTAGAATGGTTAGCGTCAACGTAGCCTATGGGCGCTTGTAACACCTGGGGCATCACTCGGGCGTTTCCGACCCTTCAAAAATCTAATAACTTCTTTCTTGAAGAACCCCATACTGTAGTCCTTAGAGAAAACCTTGGCAAGGAGCTCATTCCACAACCCAAGCTTTTGCGGGAGAAAGTTTCTATAAAACTGCACTGAACGCGACCATTTAGGTTCTTAAGTGTGAGAATAAATTCCCTGCCGATGGCGAGTAGTGCAAAGGTAGAAAGTAGCCGTGGGCATCACTGCAATCAATTCCTCAGTACCCATCCCATTATAAAAGCGGTAGAACACACACAGGGAGGCAAAATCTCTCCTCAGACTTAAGGGTTCGATACGGCAAGTGAGTTTGGGATCGTCGACGTGTCTCACAGCCCATCGTTGAACTGAGTCAAAAGGGCCAAGCTGGTATCCGAGTGCGGCCGCCCAGAAATGGCAGCAGTACTCCATATGTGTCCCGACTTGCGACTTGTAAACAAGCATACTTTGTCCCGAGGTGAAGTACACCAAGATCCATCGAATTACAGACCTATCGCTATCACCTCTCTTATCTCCAAGGTGATGGAGCGTTTGATCAACACACAGCTTCTAAAATACCTAGATAAACACGACCTACATAATAACAGCTCATCAGGAGCATTTGTCCACTGTAATAATAGTGATCCAAGCCATGACAATAGGTTCATCGCATTCTTGTACTGCCATTTTGGCGTTAAAATCTCCAATTTGTGCTCTCAGCTATCATCTTCTTTTTATAATCATTTAGACCTTATTGTTTTTTTTTTATTTGTGTAGGTATGCATATATATCTTAAATAGAAATTTAATATATATATAGATATAATTTAAAACATATTAATATAAAAAAAAAAAAAATTATTGAAATATTTCTCTTGTCTTCAGTCAAAACATTAAAAATATATTGTTTTCTGCTAGCATGTTTTAAATTACTATATAGCAATACACGCATATAAGAAAAAATCAATAATATCACCACATAAAACCCAAACTTCAAATTTTGGTCGTTTTTAAGCTTAGGTATATATTATATAGATTCTGTCTAAATGTTTAATTACATAAGTACATTGGCACGAATACGGTTGAATTAAAATTTTAAAAACTTTACTTCCATCGTACAGAGACTTCATTAATTTGGATGCAGTTGAACTTGGGTTTACTTACGTGTCGTGCCGCAAATAAAAAACTCATTACGTGCAAACTCATCAGTTGCAGCACGAGCGGGTGGGGCCTTTGAAGATTTGTGCGACTTATGTGGTTTTTATTCAGAATTTCAGCAAATGATTTTTATACAATTTTTAGTGTTTTTTTTTTAATATTGTAAACAATTAGTTTTGCGCTCATTTGTGTTTTACCTTTAATAATCAACTGTGCTTATTTTGAATATAAATTTACAAATTAAATGATAATTATCTAAAGACAAAATTAGGTAACGTTGGTGAGATAGGCGTTATTATTTTTATACGAAATTACCGCTAATTTGAAATTTTCCCGATAAATGCCACATCACCTCAGAACGCAAATTCCACCTATTCCACTTTAAAGTCATTGCTACTTTTCGAACATCTCTTGTTTCGTTTAAAACAGACATGTTAGGAAATATACGAGAAGTTAAAATGGATAAGAACATTTACAGTCAATAAACTATGAATTATCGTAAATTACGCAAACTGAGCAAAAGTTCGTTTTCTTGTTATTTATAACATACGCGAAAAAAGTAAAGGTTTTAAAAATAATTACGTAAAAGTAATATAGGCTTGTGCCGTACATACTTTAACTATACAAAATTGTTGTCAGTTGTGCGAACGGTTTTACGGCAAATTAACTTTTGCTACAATTATTTGGTATGACTTCATTAAAACTTTGACCATCTCGTTACAGTTAATATGATTAAAATTGCTTACACAAAAGTTTTGTTGTTACGCAAACGGCATGTGCTATTTAAATTTCTGAATAGCTTTTTGCCTGATTGCAATTTTTAATTTTCTGTTTATACAACCGTAACCATTAAATGCAATATATAGTTTTTATTTCATATTTAACACTACAGTTCTACCAAGACTTAAATAAGAATGGTATATAACCTTTGGTTATATTCAAGAATTAAGCCGGAGCTCTTTTCAGCGCACGCATACCATACGCATATAATTAGCATGCTTTGTATGAAAATGTAGGTGGAATTATCCACTCCAACCCACGGCCATGCTACACGCGTATACATAGCTTGATGACGTTGCCAATACAAATTTATCCACGCAGCTAACGTGCGTAGCCTCTTTGAGCGTGCACATTCTATGCAGCAGTGGATTCGTGGCTTAATAACTAAGTACTTGGAAGACCGAGCTTTACTCGTTTTTATTGTACATACATACACGTACATTGTTTATATGCCATCTATTGTCAAATAGCTTTAGTGTTGCTTAACAACGCCATCTCTTGTCAAGTAGCTTTAGTGTTGCTGTGTGGGTAAAAATAATAGTATTACTACTCGCCAAAAGATGTCAGGAAGTCACCCCCATCAAACTAAATTTCATGAAAATCGATACAGCCGTTTCCGTTAGACATATATACAAGAATTGCTCGTTTAAAGGTTAATATTAGATGGCACACACTTAGAATATGAATTTCACAATGAATGGCCCGCAAATATTTTGCTGCATTTATGTCTTGTTTTTCGATACAAAGATTTTAAGCCTCGATTTGATTTCGCAAAATCCATGAATCATGAAACCCTTTGTTAGTCAAAGATCAATGCCAAATTTAAAAATTGTTGATACGTCGACGATGAATAGTTAACATACCATGTGCACAAGGTTAAACATCATCATTACCATATCAGCTTATTTTGGTCCACTGCTAGACATGTGCCTCCTCCAACCCACGCCATTTCTTCTTTCCGCATTCTCTTCCTTCCGCATCCAGCCATCGCCGGCCACTATCTTTAGGTAGGATATTTGGACATTTAGGGTGTTCCATAGGAGCTCCCTGCCAGGGTTTTCACTAAGAACTGCAGTATGTAGTTCTTTAAGGAAGAAGTTATAAGATTTTTGAAGGGTCGGCAACGCGCTAGTGCCCAAGGTGTTGCGAGCATCCATAGGCTGCGGTTACCGCTTACTATATAGGCAGACCGCAAGCTTATTTGTAACCTTAGTGGTATTAAAAAAAACCGAACGCCGTAGATTGTTTTTACGTACAAAATACAAAGTAAAATTCACGGAACTTATTTTGTACGAGAAAATCAAAAAAATCTGACGAAGTGTAATTAGCTCTGTTTCATCTTCAAGGACTAAAGACTTTAAATTTTGCAAGGGATAAAAATTTGTATGAAAATTCCTATTTTATTGTAGGTTAAACAGACCAACAAAAATAAACAGCTGTATAAAAGCTTTGACGAAGTCGCGGGATTAATCTACTAGTTGAAACTTGTTTTGAATCGATCCCACCCATACTTAAAGATGCATACGCCGTTTTAGCGAAAACTGAAATTTCGGGCGACCTATTTCAAATACCTCTTCCAAGGCCTCGTCCTCCCCATCTAAGGTCCCGATATACAATTCTCAGGTATCTTCTTTTGGCAAGTCCTAAGAACTTACTGCAAGGTGATATGCTTCGTCTTGCTATATCTTTTCTATTTTTTGATAACTAAGCCTTTTAACATAAATTTTAGATTTGAAATGATTTTTAAACTTTTTTTAAATGCCTGAATTCTATCTCTCTCTATCTCGAAAATTATAAATTTTTAATGCGCGCTTTAAAATTGTAACGTAGATTCTGCTAAAGAAACCGCGGGTCAATTTTCCTTTACGTCGCAACAGTGCAATAGAGTGCAAGGTTGGTTATTAGCAGAAGGCACAAAAAAAATTTTAAATACATTAGTATACTTTATTTAACATTAGATAATTATCGCTTAAAAACTTAAAGGCAGTTTCCAAAAGAATGTGGGTAATTTGCTATACCAAACCTATTTTAATAATCACGAATGATAACAAATAGCACAGCTAAACAATATATTTTATTGAATAGGACACAATCTTCCCTTCAAAAACATTTGAAAGGAAACAACAAACAAGCCTTCACCCATCTGATCCATAAATCATGATAAAACTAAACCACAGTGCAGATAAGAAAATAGTAATAGCAGTGTAGTAACTGCGTAAAACTGAACCACATAATAGAGTAATAGCAGTGTAGTAACTGCGTTACACTGAACCACAGAATAAAGTAATAGCAGTGTAGTAACTGCGTAACACTGAACCACATAATAAAGTTATAGCACTGTAGTAACTGCGTAACACTGAACCACATAATAAAGTTATAGCAGTGTAGAAACTGCGTAACACTGAACCACATAATAAAGTTATAGCAGTGTAGTAACTGCGTAACACTGAACCACTGAATAAAGTAATAGCAGTGTAGTAACTGCGTAACACTGAACCACATAATAAAGTTACAGCAGTGTATTAACTGCGTAACACTGAACCACATAATAAAGTTATAGCAGTGTAGTAACTGCGTAAAACTGAACCACATAATAAAGAATAGTACTAAACTAGCAACTAAATTGATGTCTACTTCTAAGGAAGTAATGTTTAGATAAAAAATTATATATGCAGATAATTAAAAGTTATATATAAGGCGCGATAGCAAAAAGTAGCCGAGATAATTTCAAACATTCCTCACAACACATCCCATTATACAAGCAGTAGAACACACACAGGGAGGCAGAAATCCTGAGTCTTAATACGTCTACTATTTATTTTTCATAATATTTTTTGATAAATTATTTGTAAAAATTATATATGTCACATTCAGTGCCTAATTTGAGATAAGAATTCCAATAAAGATGAAATTATTTGGGTCATTTATCTCATTGTAGCTACGGATAAAAGAAAACGTGGGCTTGGATATATTACCCTCCTGGAGTTTTAAGTTACGTTCAAAGAGAACCTATTCGAGTGGAATGTTCCACATCAGAGGTAAAAGCAAGTATTCATATGTATTTTTTCTCATTTTTAAGCTAAACCTTTTGTAAAAGTAAGAGTGTATAGTTGTCGACTTCTTAAACATATTTTTTCTATTCTATAAAAATAGACTTTAAAGGTTCCATTCTAAGTACGTTTTTTGATCTTATATAAAACAAAAAAAAATGGTCGAGATTCGTTAAAAAATAAACTAGTAAAAAAAATTGCCGTCTTACATACAATGAACTTAGTTTTGCCGTAAGTTTAAGCAAAAGGAAGTAGGATAGAATTTATTTGACTCACAGAACAACACTAAAAAGATAAGTACATAAAAGAAATGAGGACACACAATATATAAAACTAGCATACGTGTTACAGTGTCATGCCGTGATGCTGTGAAGAATCACGGCGCTGATTTTCAGGGAAACCAGCGAGTAAATACACGGGCGAAGATGGAACGCATTGCAGAATAACCACATTTGTAAATATAACTAATATCTATATCACAAAGGTTGCCTAGAATAAATCGTTTATTTGCGATAAGGCCGCCTATTGTGTGTTTTTTATCTTAAATCATGTTTAAAATTTCTGTATTTTGTTCAGTTATTGTTTGTACAATATAGAATATGTGATTGATTAAAAAACAAAAGTTTAGAAATAAAATGAAAATTTATATTACTTATTATCTATACATATAAAATGCCTTGTCCTGAATGACTGACTGACAGATTAACGCACAGCCTAAACCGCTAATCGTAGAGACCTGAAACTAGGAGAGTGTGTCCTTTGTATGACGGCATCCGATAAGAAAGGATTTTCCGAAAGGGTCAAGTGCGAGTCGGATTAACGCAATAATGGTAAACCGATTTTAATAAAATTTTGGTAAGTTCTTCTGCACATGCCGGGGAAGGTTTCTGAGAATGAAAAAAAAGGCAAGTGCGAGTCAGACAGGGACAAGTGTGAGTTGGTCTCGCGAATTAAAGGGTAAACCGATTGTAATGAAATTTTGGTAAGTCGTTATGCACCCGCTGGGGAAGGTTTCTTAATTAGAACAACCCTTTTACAATAGGTTGTTGCGGCAGTTGTTTTAAAAAAAGAAAACGTTCGCCGAGTTAGCTAGTCTATGTATAGACTAGCTGATTTTATATGTATATTAAAACAATAATAAGGATTTCACTATATAAAATTTTTTTTTTAGGTTGCAGCTGTTATTTAATTTTTGTAAACTCATCAAATAATCTATACATTTTTTTGAACTTGCTTACAGTTTGTATATTGCGCAACAGTGGTGGGAAATCGTTGCAGCACCTTAAGAGTGTGCCAATGCATGACTAAGGAAGTGAGATAGATACAGAATAAAGCGCACAACAAAGAGACAAGTACAGTTCCTAGTTCAAAGAGAATGCAAAAATATCGAAAAATAATTGTTTCAAAATTCGATCAACTGATGTCTAAACTATGTGTTTCAATCATTTGGTGCGTATTTACTTCAATAGGTTTTGTAAAGCCTGCGAACATAACTTTTAGAGCACTTTTCAAAAAAAAAATATATCGAATAAAGTAAACGCAATCATGTTTTATGCTGTATTACGATCTCCAGTATATTCTCTATTTTATTGTGTTTTTTTTTACAAGAAAATACATTCAGCAGTTTAAGAAAAGTGCTAAAAAAGTGATTTCTAGCATATACGCCTAAAGCTGCAAATATGACGCTACCACGAAATGCCGCTGTATGGTTGCGAGGGCATTGAATGAGGTAGTAGGAAGCTCTTATCGGGTAAATGCGCCGTTCGCGCGACCACTTAAGTTTCTCATGTAGGTTCGAGGGCTTTTCTAATTTTGTTAAACCAAAAATAAATGCAGCTAGATGAAGTTGTCTACGAGCTTTTTCAAAATACTTGATGAACAATCTAAAGAAGAATCTAGCGCAAGCATTTTGTACTCGCTGAACCATTTTATTTGAACGCGCAAGAAGACGTTATCCGTAACCTGGGTCTGCGTTATTATATTTAGAAAGAACAAGGACATCAAAAAGTCGGATACGAAGTTCTTCGTTTAAAATATTTCTTAATTTAAATAAAACTTTTTTTCTTAGTAATTTATAACAACTATTGCCATCTTCTTGCAAGCACATACAATTTATTAAGTTTTGCCATATGTGTTAGACCCATGTCTGTATCTATTCTTATGGTTTTGCTTAGGCCAAATAACGACAAAATAAGTTAAACTAATAATAAATCTTTCCAAACTTTCCATAAAAATAAGTTTGTAAGAAACTATAAGAATGTCTTTTCAATGCACCATTGTGTCTATCGTGTTCTAAAGTTTAAAGGTAAAATATTTGTTAATACCTACGTACCAAAAAATTGTTAATCTTTATTGAAAACACAAATCTCAAGCGAACTCGCTTGGTGTTTTGGGGATCTTTTTTTACAACGTTTCTCGTATTTTAATTAATCCGGAATACAGATCTAGTAGTATAAACTGAAAAATGAAAAAATATTAACGTGGCTATTTCGTTACATGCAAATAACAAATTTAAATTTAAATTCTTTTCAAAATACTGGTATACGCACGTTGGTGAAGTAGTTTAAAGCTAAATAAGAAAAAAAAAATTTTAAAAAAATATTAAAAGTAAAAAAATATTAGGAGTTAATTTTAATTCAAAATAAAATATATATAATTTATAAATAAATAGTTTTAGACTTTACACACAGCGCCGTCTGCTCTCAAAGTAGGCAAAGCTCGTGTTATGGATACCAGACAACGGATACAAACACATATATTACCTTTTTTGTAAATACATACATATCATACATAAATACACCCAGAACCAAGACATAGATTATCACATAAATATTTTTTCAGTGCGGGAATCGAACCCACACCCTCTGCACAGCAGCCGGCCACACTACCAACTAGGCTACGAGGAAGTTTATTAATACATAAGCAATATTGCCAATTTGTACTAAAATATTCTAATATCATAACATATCCATAGATTGTAGCTAGAGAAGCAGATGTTTTGACAGTGTGACATTCCATGGACGTGCTCGTTATTTTTAATAGTCTGTGATGATAAGAATTTATTTATTGAACAATGATTGGAAGTAGAGCATTTTGAATATTGTTATATTGTTATGCTTTCGATATCAGTAGATAGTACTGTCATCAGGGTTTTATAAGTAACTAGTCATATTCCGCGGTTTCTTATGCGGTAAACCCTATTTCCATGGAAAAAATTGTCTTTCTCTGTCCCTAAACTACGAATGCATTGTTACTACGCAAGGAAAAAGTGCCTACACTGCAAAATAGTTATTTATGACATAATTGCGGTAAGTTAGTTATTACCAACCAAACCATAGTCTAGAGTTTGTAAATACCAATTCCGCATGAATGTCATACCACCAGTATAATTTATAGGTAATCTTTGTTTACTTAAAGTAAAGTAAACAAAGATTACTAAATTAATAAATATTTCTCAACTGGCGCATCATTTAGGAAGTTTTTTACGATAGCTGCATTAATATACTTTAGATTTTTGCTTGTATCTGCAGCCATCTAACTGTCGTTTCAAAAATACGTGTAACTTTATGTAGGTACTTTGATAAATCTATGTCATTATTGGTTTTAAGTATGGTATTCAACATCGAATAGGTATATTGACCATTATGAGGACGACTTATACTTCACGCGTAATTCATTGAAATAAGCCATTAAAATATTTTCAAACAATGATTGAGTGTTTATTCAAGTTTTCCATGATATAAAATTATTATGAGCCATTAAATATTGCTTTCGCGATTTTGGCCGTAAGAGTCAATTTCCTGCAATCTGCAACTCATTTTAGATTTCAGGTGGAGTAGATTCCAAATTAATATCGGATTCCTCGCTTGAACTCATTATTTTGTAAATAGATATCAGTAGGAAAGTCGCAAGAGTCTTTTTCCAATATAAAAATGGCGTGTATTTGCAAATGGCGTCACGTGCGGGTTGTAAAAATTAGAACTACATCTTTCGTCTCTTTTTTTTTAGTATTCAAGTGAGTCAAACGTATTGATCAAAAGCGCTTTTAAGGAGGTTCGATCGAAATTAAAAAAAACGGTAAATGATACGCACGGCGCCATACAAGAGAGCGTGCGGTAAAACAGGTACTTATGTGAGCGTAGTAGGTACCTATTTTACGGCACGTTCCATTGTACGGTGCGTAATTTTGAACTTTCGAACAATGTATACAAGCTTCGTCAATGCATTTTTTTAAGCAAATGTTTTAAATATTCATAGTAATATAGCCTTTTGGGTTATATATAAGTATTGTATATCTTTTGAAATCCCGCCAAATGCTTTGTGATAATTGTAGGTATACCTATTGTTCGTCAGTCAGGCAGTTAGACGCCTGATAGAGGCTTAGCCGGAGTTACATGAACGCCGCGGATGTATGAAATTAGATATTAAAAATTTTGTTATTAGCAATTTTTGAAATGAGAAGTTACGTCCGAAAATAAGAATGCTAAAATTGTGTTTTCTTTATGTTTGGCGACTTGGGGAATCATTGCGTCTATTTTGAAAGTGCGGGCTATGTCTTGTGTATGAAGCAACGTGAGCTTTTTAGAAATCGCATAGCTTAAAAACTAATAGACCAATTTTCTTTAGAAATATTGAACCAGCAGTGATTTTTTTTGTCAATAAATATAAATTTTTGTCCATATTTTCTTATACATAATTCGACTTGGATAAAACTATGTTTTGATAATGAGTTTTTGAGGGAACTGAATCCAAAAATTTTACCAGTTTTTAAATTTAAGATGGCAAATCCAATATGGCGTCATTTATAAAAAAAACTTGGATTTCGATGGAACTACGTTCTGTTGTGTTTCCGAGGGGGATATTCAAAAATATTATTATATTAAAAAACTTAAGATGACAGATCTTATATAACGTCTATTTTTTTATATAACGTCTATTTTTTTATATAACGTCTATTCGATATCGACGAAACAAGTTTATCAGGTATTTAAGGGTCCTTAATTCATATTTTATTAGTGTTTCAAAATCCATAATGGTGTATTAATATGACGTGCATTCTGTGCGAAAATTCTTTGATATTACTACAAAGAGATGTTACTCATGCGGAACATTTTTTTTAATGTTTATACATGGAACTCTTAGGGCACACAACTCCTACTCACACTCATCCTGTTATTTTTTATTTCTAAGAAGCAGCAAAGTATGTTATCGAAATCGTCGAAGGAAAGGACGACCCCAAGAGCGACAACCCAAGCCGAGGCTCCTCGCTCCCCTAGGTGAGCCCTTGAACGTTGGGCGCTATACGGGCTAAGACTCCTTCAGAGTCTCGCCCCAAGCGCCCGGTGAAGCAGTAATGGCTGCATCAGCCAACTGCATAGTGAGTTCAGAAAAAAAATAAAAAAAAAAAACCAAATTGACAGTAAAGCACTGTCTCTAAAACGTTTGCATGATTTATGTACCAGCACAGAGCTTGTTTTATAATGTAATTAGTTCGTAATCTTGCCAGCAAACGAGCAGCTGCATTAATTAAGCTGGATAAAATATCAAGGTAATTTAAATTTAACAGCATCATAATACGTCAGCCGTTTTTGCTTGTAAACAAACAAAAGATGATAGTTTGTAACGTCGTTAGAAAAATATTGTGTAAATAACTTTTTTTTCAGCAGTAGAAAATCATTCTAAAGATTAAATTGTGAACCGTGACATTTTGTTTTTTTCTTTATTAGTTACAAGCTGGTGCCTGTGACTCTGTCTATATTACAGTTGGAATAGTTAAAACTCCCTTTCTTGTACTCAGTATCTTTTTAACGGGTCATTGTACACTCATCCCGCATGCGATAATTTTGGCTTTTCGAAGCACTTCTTACATGTTACACTTTATTGGTATGTTTGGTTATGTTTTTGTTAAACAACTGGACTAATTCTGATGTATATGAGTGAGATAGGCATCCTTGCTTTATTAGCTTTTTTACCGAATTGACTCAAGTACCTAATATGATGCCCATAACTTCATAAATCATTCATTCGGTGACATGGACAGTCGTGTTTTTTATCCCTTTATTTCCCTAGGCATTGATATATGAATTTAATCAGCCAATGAGGATAATAGTGTCATGGAAAAGTAAAAACTCCCATGACACTACTAGAAGTTAGTAGTGCCACGTAGTAGTGCCTAGGGAAATAAACGCTTTTATCAGCTGCCTTTTTGTCCTAGACTATCACAATTGATAAAAAAAGAAGTTCTTTTTAGCACAAGTTAAGAAAAAAATGGTAAAATTAGATATAAATAATATAAGCCCGAGGTTTTTTTTATGAGAATCAAAAAAAATAGTTCTTAACATTTGCATACAGTGTTTGTAGGTCTGTGACAGATATTACTTACAGAGTTTTATAAATAGATAACAAAAAATGGCTCTGTCGCAGGTGGTTTTACATAAGCCCTCCTACCTTATATCCAAAGTTACAAACTTGCCACAAGAAGTTACACCTAAAATATTCTGTCGTAAAAATAAGCTAATGTCTGAATCTCTGGGTAACTCAGCTGACGTTGACAAATTATTCTGTTGCTACTTTTGTGCTACAAAAAAAATTGTTAAAGAATGAGCAATGACAGAAAAGAGTCGAACATCATGTCATCTTACAAATATAATGATATATTTTATAATATACCATCACCACACTAAACCCCGAAGGTGGTCAGAGATATTAAAAACATATGCTCGTAACAATCTCGTTTCACATAATGTAAGTAGTAAACCTATCAACGTACCAGACAAAAGCCTTTCAAACTTAGACATTGTAAAATGATGGTTGTCTAACGTTCTAATTGACAAATAGTAACAATTTGTTGTCCCCAACGGAAATCGAACCCAGGACTTTCGACATGGCATCCCAACGTTCTACTACTGCGCGATTTGGCCCTTTTGCGCCATAAATTAAAATGAAATATATATAAGGGCGCTAACACAAAGCTAACTAGTGGCACCAAAACATATTTTTGATTCTTATTAGTACAAAACAAATTTAAAAATATGCGCAATCAAAAAGTTTGAAATATATATAGACATGTTTTTGTGAAAGAAATAATGTATAGTTCGTTAAATTCTAGCCAAACGTAAATAATATCTTGCATACAATACGTTCTAAAGTTAAGTCATGGGTACATTAAACCTTTTAATAAAATTTAGTACTTTTTCTTAAAATCGTTTTGTACTAAGTAGAAATCAAAAACATGTTATGGTGGCGCTAGTAAGCATATCTTAAGGACTTTAAAAAGTTAAAACTTCACTCACTGTTCATCAGAAACGTGTTTACGTGGGGAGTCCTATGGTCCCTTCTATTTCCAAAAAGAGGTCCATATGATTCCCCATTTTAATGACTTTTACGACCCCCTAAAAAAGGAGGGGTCAAAAAACCCCTCTTATGCCCTCCTTTTTTCTTAAAAAGGGGTGTTTCCGTATAGCTTGCCATTTTGATAATCGATAGAGTCCATCACTACTAGCAATATTTCTACGGAACATTTTTTTGCGACTGTATTTTATTAAAAGGGTATTTAGGGAAAAAGACAGCTGATAAAAGCGTTTATTTCTACGTAGGCATTACTACGTGGCACTACTAACTACTAGTAGTGTCATGAGAGTTTCTACTTTTCGTTTTGAAGTTACAAACAAAAACATGCTCAAACATACCAAAACAGTGTGACATGTAAGAAGTGCTTAGAAAACCCGAAAAACAAATATAGAAACGGAAGTTTTCAACTATTCCAACTGTAATACAGACGGAGTTACAGGCACCACCTAGTAACTAATAAAGAAAAAGCAGATACTGAGTATAGAAAAGGAAGTTTTCAACTATTCCAACTTAAATACAGACGGAGTTACAGGCACCACCTAGTAACTAATAAAGAAAAAGCAAAATGTTTAATTTAATCTTGAAAATTATATTTTACTGCTGAAAAAAAAGGGTATTTACACAAATTTTCTTACGACGACGTTATAATATCATCTTTTGTTTGTTTGGAAACACCCCTTTTTTTAAAAAAGGGGGCATATGAGGGGTTTTTTGACCCCTCTTTTTTAGGGGGTCATGAAAGTCATTAAAATTGAAAATCATATGTACCTCTTTTTGGAAAAAGAGGGGACCATATGACTCCCTCCATTAAAACCCCTTCTTTAAAAAAGAGTAGTCACAGGAGAGATTTCAAAAAGAGGTCCATATGATTCCCCATTTTCCCCTGTTGTACCCCCTTTTTTTTAATTGTGTCCCCATTCGTTAGAATTTGCAAACGATATCCGCCGTGTTTTTTCGACATATCTAGTTCAAACTAGTCGATTTATCAACTAAAACAGTTACCGCGATTAACAAGCATATAAATCAATCAATTATCTCGAAATCGAGATAATCTCTATCAACACGAGAATCAGGCCTATGATTCTGAACCCCTTGGCGTTGGAATGCTACGTCGTTTTTTATTTCATTCTTTAGTTTTATAACTGAAATTTATACCAAGTGCCTGTAAAAATGTATCTAAGCAAAAACAAGAAAAAAGGAAAACAAAATCAACCTCATTTTAACAAAAAAAGTAATAAAAATCAGTCAATTGCAAGTCGGACTCGCGCACCGTAGGTTTCGTACCACCATTTACGTAATTTACGATCACAAACAAAAACAAAAATGTTTGCCGCGCGGTCACCCGTCCAATGACCGACCAAGCCCGACGTTGCTTAACTTTGAATATCATTTATAACAAAAAAAATGTGTAAACTTTTTTCTTAATAATAGCTAGATGGCGCTGATACTGTAATTTAAGTTGGTAATGGCTCCGGCCCGGCTGAAACGTGGACGGTTTTCATTACTTGTTCTTATACTTTAGAGCTTACACTATTATCACTCGCGGCAAGTTTAAAGCTTGATTGTATTACTGCAAAAAAAAACCCTCGTGGTCCGATCCATCCAACCATCGGGTTTTTAGTCGGTGGAAAAACAACTAAAACGTGTTTCTTGTATGGGACAATTAAATATTACTTGTTTAATTTTTTATTATTTGTTAGATAGACGCCGTTATAACACATATTCTTTGAAAATGTCAGGCTTATATCTATTTCGGTCTAAGGGTTAAAGCCCTTTAATGGTCGGACAGACAGGAAGACAGCCTAGGCTGTACAAAGGACTCCGTTGGCTCCCTTTGGGTACGGAACCATAAAAACGATAAATAATTATTTTTTTGAGAATTGAGAAATTTAATAATTGAGATCAGAAACTAGGTTATGGGTTAGAGTCTTTATTTGTTTGTTTATAAAACAGTGAAGAAAATTACTAACGACAGGCTATTTAGAAACCTAATGACTCGAGTTTGTAACTTCCGTACCGCCCGTGTTACACACAATGATTTTCATTACATTTCCGAGTAAATAAACAAAAATATTAGGTGAATAAATAAATGAACTCGCCAAAACACAATGAAAATGGCAGGAATAGTAGCAGAGAAAGCAACGCCACCACCAGATGACTGATATCTGGATCCAGAGAATTGATAAATTAAAAAGTTTTGGCTAAATTTAAAACTTGTAATTGCTCGCTTGTAGTGTGCGCGTAGTTCATCATATTTTGAACAGACAGCTTTTATACACACTTGATAGAATAGGCACGTCATTACCGCCCGTGGTAACCCTCGCGCCTTTTTTCTTTTTTGCAAGTTTCTACATCCAGCGGTGTGGGGCTATACGTTTATATGTCATCAAATCAGTCTGTCAGTCGGTTAGTCAATGAGTCAGTTTCTTCGTTTTAAACATATAAACAAAAGATATAAGGTTATTTTTCTCAATTTCAGTAGAGAACAATAAGGATTAAGATGTTTTTCCGTGATTGTACTTTGTTATTCATCATCTTTCATCCGCGTCGGTATCGAAGTAAAAATTACGGAAATACTTAAAATAGAACCGTATTTTTAAATTCTGCCGACAATTCATTAATCATACTGACTTTTACCTTAGGAATAAAGAATTGTTTATTTTTTGCTTGTTCCAAGAACTTCTTTGTCAATGATCCGTATAAGATTATTAGTATGTTTAAACTTTAAAGTAAATGTTAATATATTAATACAAAAAATTATATGTATAAGTTAGTTTGTCAGCTCCGTTGCTCACTGGGTAATCGAAGGTGGCTGAATCGAGGGGTGAGGGTTCGATTTCCGCACAAGACAAACATTTATTATGTGTGTTTGTCTTGAGACTGGGTATTTTCTATGTGTAATATGTATGTATTTACAAAAAAAACATGTATGTATATATATATGTATGTATGTATTTGTATCTGTTGTCTGGTATCCATAGCAGCTTTGCTTAGTTTGGGAGCAGACGGCGCTGTGTGTAATGTCCTAAAATATTTATTTATTTTTTATTCGTAAAAGTGTGTGACTAAAATTTTAAACAATAATTTAAAATAATAAGTACTTAAAACACGTAAGTTACCTACTTTAATTAATTCAAAACAGAGCTGAACGTTCTAGATGGCTTCCACCGTGGTACGACTAATATATTACCTATTTTATATCAAAAACGCTCCGTCTACTGAGGGACCTTCCCTCGTTGCGCATTCTGGTAAATGGTCACTATTTGAAAGGGTATTTTCTCCAATGGTTATAAGGTATGGCGATCTAAGATCGATTAATCGCAGAATCGATTTCTTAAACGAAAAAAATTTTTTTTATTCAATGTACATCATCAAGTAAACCGCTCGTATTAATTTAATTGTTAGAACGATTAAAGTCTAAAAATTAGTTTTCTGACACGGTTTGTCGCTAGTGTTATGTAACTTCACACCATATTAATATGGCGACTGTAGCTTTGATATTTGACCACCGGGTCAGAAAAGTTTGTTATACTGTAATCATAGACAGAGACTGGACAGACCGGACCAGATGTAAATTAAAAACGGTTTGCAAGCATATGACAATGACGAAGCCAAAGATGACTTATACGGACGAAGCGAATTCGCAGCAAGTAGTTGTCTCTTTCTATATTTGTTTATGTTTTGTAGAGGAGAAACAGGTAGGTAGTTGCCGCGAATTATATTTTTCTCTTGCGCAGTCTAAAGTACGAACTCGAAGTCTATTGAGTAAATTAATAACCACATTATGTTTATAAAAAAAAAAACATATATTCTGGGTTTCTGAAGATTGAGCCATGAAATTGAAAACTCTGCTTATGAATGAATTTATTCCAAGCACGAACTGCTCTTCGTCTCGAGACGCGAAGATTTACTTGTTTGTATTTGATACTTTATAATAATTTTACATGTTTTTTTACTTCACAGTTCACGAAACAATTTAAATTATTCAGTACAACTTGTATAATAAAAACTTGTGTATTACCAAGCAATCATATCACGTATAAAAAGGATGTCTTCATACAAGACAAAGTACTTTCTCAAAATATTTAGTTATTCCAAAAATGTATTTTCCAAGATGAAAAATAATATATTTTTGTTATAAAATTACCACCTGACTCTTTCTAAAATTATTTAATTCTTGGGGTTTTGGTAATTTTAAGATAAATATCCTTATTTTAAGATTTCGTTTTATTTTAGTCAAGAAACCGGACTTTATTTGAATCAAGAATTTAAACCTTTTAATGTTAAATCTAAATAATATCAACAGATGGTGTTTAACAGTTATTGACATTAAGCTAGGAAGAGCTATTTAGAATTATTATGATTTAATGACTACTTTCATGATGAACTTGTGTAATCACCAAAGAGTTTTGTTTACAGAACAAGGCACTACATATTCATTATTATATGTATATTCTGATTTTCGGAGACTTCATTGCTACAGAAATAGTAATAGGGCTACAAAATAACATTAAATATTTGACATTAGTATTCAAAATCTTTACCTTACCTTAGTCTTATTTTGTGGATTTGGTCAGTTATTACTATTTTAGATATAATGAGCCTACAGACATCCCTGATGATTGGACCCTTGAAATTCCTTTGAGAGTAGAATGAAACAGTCCCTTTTGTAACAATAGAATATTAACGCTGTATTTTGAAGTCCTTAATAGGATTTTACTAAGTAAGGCAAACATGACTGCGTCTATTATTTCAAAGTCTTACGAAAATTATTGTATCATAATAAGACAGATATAATAATGATCATTTTGGCGTTGTTATCATTGCGTTACATGAGTTGGGGTTTATACCCAACGGGTAAAAAGGTAAGTACCCAAATTTATATCAAACTTAAATTTAAATTTTCAAAACTAAAATTAAATTATAAACTTCACAATCTGTTTACTATGCTGATTTCTACCTGGTATGCAAAACTGCCTCGTGGCAAATGTAATAACCGTCTTAGCTCATTTGTATCACAATGTATTAGTTCCCGGGTGATTTATGAATTTTTGTTTTTATTCAATCGCGTTTTTACAAATAACACAACTATATATGTTAACTTAAAATGCAAAACCCTATCTAGATTTTGTTACTAATTTTCCTTAAAAGTGACACTGTGACACTATTTGTTAACCTAAATTAACACAACAGTTAACTTGTTATAAGGTATAACTAACTAAAAAGTTTATTATTCTATCATCGAACAATTATCACGAACCGCCATTACGGTCGGCTCCCAAATGACTGAGCCAAGTACTGACGGCAAAAAAAGTGAAGTCAACATTTTCAACGAATATATTAGACAATTTTTACAAAGGAAAATAAATTTTAATATTTGAAATACAGTAAAATATTCTAATTACGTCCACCAGCTAATTAAATATATATCTGGCGTCGGCACCTCTCCAGAGTCCGACTATAAGTCCCCCAGCAGCAGCCTGATCCTGCACCCTTGTGGACCCACCTCTCCATGAACCCCTGGGTGGTAGTCATCAGATCTTCCCTCTCCTCCTAGCTAAGATTCATATTCTCAGCGAGTTCCAGTGCATCGTTATATATATAAATAAGTGACACAGCTGATATATGACTAGTAGTACTACTGTTAGTACACGGTTAAGTCGCATATTTAATATTATTAGTAATGGCTAGTATGTAACTGTAAATCAAAAAATCTTTCTTTCTTATACAAAAAAAAAATCTAATCAAAAATACTGATTGTACAGTAAAATAGTTACCCCAAACTATTATTATTTTAGCAACAATTTGAATTCGTGACGCATCGCTATAAATTGAAAACCGAAGATTTTTTATAAATGCATATCTAATAATAACTAGCGCACAATAAACTTTGTAATTCATTTTTGTTAAAATAGAGCTTCTATTTTTTACGCATAAAAAAAATATTTAAGTGTACACAATTTTATCTCTTTTCGCTAAAACTCAGTAAATTCTAAGAATCCATTAATAATATATTCAGCCATTCTATCGCCTTAATAACACTGAGACATACATGGCCTATCTTTGAGAAAAGCATATAACTACTGGCAGAATAAACTGGGAGCTTTCATAAGTTCATATTTAACATAGCTCCTACGAGCATCGCATCGATAATTTTCATCATCGACGCAATCGTGTCGTTTTAATGAACTTCTTTTATACAGCAGTTTACACTGTATATAACATAATAGTGTTTTTCAACATAATAAAAGTTGCCATCACCGTAATAGAAATTTCTAAGCGAGACTTATTAATGCAAACTGTTTCAATGCTTTTTTAAAAAATCCGAAAAATATAGAAATTTTAAGACATATATGTTAAGCGAGTTTCCTGATGTGTAGTAGAAAACATGTTGCAAAAATACATATTTTGTTATATGTATGAGTATTGCGTTTGTACGCTCTGGTCTATTTGATGTGCAATTAGAATATTTGATATGAAAATAATAGCTACTAAACTATAACTAAGAAAAAATATAATATAGTAACTAATGCATATTTTTGGATTATTTTTAGTACTAGTTTCGTTACAGATATGATTTGTTCTAATTACAATAATTGTTTGGATGTAAAAAATGTTAAATTTATGTAAATAAATTGACGACTGATAAGTTTTTTGATGTGCATTTAAAAATAAGTTATTAATTATGCTGAAATTAACAATATAAATCAAATATGCCGAAATTTACAATATAAATGTAGAAATCATATGTGAAGTCAGAGGGTCTTTCTTTGCGCACAGTACTTTTTGGCAGATGTTTCAAAATGGTGCCAATTTTTTCTTCAATTTTCGTTTATGGCATTGGAAACTGTTTGTGGTTTGAAATGTGACACTATAATATATACATCACTAGACAGGGCATACAATTTAAAATAAGATACATTATAAATCAATAAGCACTCGTGTAATTACCGAGTACATAATACATTTACAATAAAATACGGGGCTGCCATTTTGAATCATTTTGCATTGCTCCCAATGATTTCAAAAGGAAGGATACGCCCGTCTAAATATTTTACATCCCTTTTCCTCGTACAATCAAAACGTAGGGCCATCTTCCATAACTCTTACGAACTTCGTGAGTTCCTCATTGACTAAATTACGTATTAGGTCTACATGGAACCTTGTACGTGCGTAACATTTGTTTTTTGTTAAAAAAATTATGTTGGTTTAGTACAGTCGAAGTTAAAGAATTACAAATTATTCAAATAAAACACGATAAATTGTAAGTCAAACATGTGTATTAGGATTTTAATATCAGAACAACCACAGAATGATAAAATATACAACATACCTAATTATTTAAAACAATCTTATAGCTAAAAATAATTTATATTTGTGGTTTTTACCCGACTGCCAAATGTATGTTACATACATACAGTATGTATGTCTAATTATTTTCAACCGCCTAAACCTCTTGACGGAATTGAACTTATGAGGTGTCCTTAGATTTGTCTCTATTGTGCCATACGCTATATTATTTTAATATGGTAAAAAAAGAAAGTTCGTAAATGTATTGCAGGCGGGAACAATGTTTGGATTACAAATAAACATTTTGTTTCCATGCTTGTTATTATAATCCAGCTAGTTGTATAATAATAATCCAGCTAGTTTTTCCCTACCTGCAATACATTTTCCAATATAAGAGCCTGTATTTCGATTCTTAACCGACTTCAAAAAAAGGAGGAGGTTTTCAATTCGTCGGGATCTTTTTTTTATGTATGGTTCCCGATTAATTGAAGACGGCTGGACCGATTTGGGAATTATTTTTTTGTTTGAAAGATTATACTTGATATAGACTCGATTTGCTCAGTTATGTATTTCTTTTTGGCAAGGCCTTTGACAAGGTTGACCACAAAATTCTAATTAGGAAACTAGCTCACTGTGGGATCGCCGGGAACCTACTAAACTGGTTCGCATCCTAGCTGGTCGGGCGCTCATCGTGCGTTATAGTTAAGGGCTTTATATCAGACGAGTTTAAATCATCATCAGGTATCCACGTATTCTGGGGGGGAGCAAAACTTCACAAACCCACTCAATACACCTGCGCGAGCTAGCTAACGCTATGCCCAGCGCAGAAATAACTTCTAACGCCTCCTGGCAGCTTGCACCGCGTCGAGCAGATGAACGCAGAAATGCCACCGTCAACTCCGCCAAGCCAGCAGCCCCTGGAGGGAGAAAACGCAAGGGGCGCCGCCATCACCGGGGACGGCGCTCAAAAAACAACTCTGTGCAACCGGGAAACAGCGAACCTTCTAAAACCAACGCTGACCACAGTGCACAGCAAACCAACGCGACTGAAGGGGAGACCCGACAAGAGGACCCAGCTCTGACCGATTCCGCTACGAGGTTGACTTGGCCGAAGCCCTCGACCAGTTGCGACGCGCTCAGTGAGGAACGCAGCCACAACGGGCGTGCGGGAACCACACAGTCAGCGGGCGGGCCTATGATGACGGCTAACGCAAGCATGACTGAACAGTGCGGAGCACTGGGAGGGGCGACGTCCGAGGCTCCTCAAAGCGGACTCCTGGAGCGAGCTAGGGACACCTCAAGGTCAAACCAAACAATCGCGACCACAACAAGTCCGAAGAAAAAACAGAAACGCGGACCTAACAAGCGCAGATCACGCTATGCAGCGAATCGACCTGAGGAATTGGGACACCCCGCACCGCCTGCAAAGGCGAAGAGGGAGCGCCCCGATGAAACCTTGTCGCCAAGGGACGGGCCGAAACGCGCTAAGCTGGATCTGACACCAAGGAAGACGGCAACTAGCTATGCCGATGCGAGTAAAACGCACCTGCTCATAGCTATTGCTGCCACGCCTGCCACGGACCTGACGGTGGAGCAAGCACAGCAGCTCGAACTCTCCATCGAAGAGAGGATTATTGAAGCAGCGCTTGCTTCACCGACAGACAACGAGCCACCATTCGCACCCGCATTTAGAGGGAAACCTATCATAGCAGAAGGCGTACTAAAAATGTGGTGTGAGAATGATGAGTCGCTACTTGGCTCAAAAACACTGTAGCCACCCTACAGTCACCAATCTCGGTCAGCAAACTGACCGTCATCCGACAGTCAGATATAGCAAAGCGAGTCCGCGCATCGCTGTGGCTTCCGAAGTCAATTGGTGTCGACCTAACGAGGACCCATCGCCTGCTGACCGCGCAGAACCCATGGTACAACGTAAAATCATGGCAATTGTACGGCGCAACCATGCAGGAGAAGGGTATCTTCCTGACCCTGGGCATTCCAGAATCCGAGGTGGCGAAGATTCTGGGAAGGGATAGACGAGTCGCTTTCATCTCCGGCAGTGTGTACATCAGATTCAGCACTGTTGGAGGTGGAGGTGATTCGGCGGACACAGAATCCCCAGATGAACCCAACACAAACGAGGCTAAGGCTACTGGCACACTACCACCTAGCAACCCAACTACCTCAGCCTTAGCCTCCACAGAACACGCACCTATGGACACACACGCAGCTCCCAAACCGAACATAGGCGCCTACGACCACACGTCGTCTGATGGGGAGTCGTTGGACAGTAAAATTCTCGGGTCCCTATCAGATTAGCGTGATCCAAACTAACCTCCAGCACAAGTAAATTGCAGCGGCTACCCTGCGCAGACTGCTGGAAGTTGACAAGAAGACCATAGCCCTAATCCAGGAGCCGTGGATTAGAGGAAATAACATATGCGGTCTTAACAACATCGGGGGTAAGTTACTACACAAAATCTCGGCTAATCAACCGAGAACATGCATATACATACCCAGACCAATACCAGCCCTGCTACTAACCAATTTCTGTTCCAGAGACCTTACAGCTGTAAGGCTTGACACAGGAACAGACAAACAAACGCTAGTGCTAGCCTCAGTCTACATGCCCGGGGATGAGGTGATACCGTCAAAAGAGCTGAATGAACTAGTGCAACACTGCGAAGATCATGGCTGGGACATTATAATATCAGCTCACTCAAATGCCCACCACCCTCTATGGGGGAGCCCAACACCGAACCAACGAGGTGAGTCTCTAACAGAATATATATTCTCAACTAACCTCTCTATAATTAACAACGGCTCGGAGCCCACTTTTGTTAATTCCAGATATCAGACCATAGTAGATGTAACTCTCGCATCCGATGGGGCAACGGATCTTGTGTCAAACTGGCACGTCTCCGCTGAACCATCCTTTGCAGACCACAGGAGAATCTGCTATACCATACAAGTGCATGAGAAGGACAAGCAACCAAAACGTAACCCACGTAAGACGGACGTTGCAAGGTAGACGACCCTTCTTCAATATGAGGTAGACACAATCACCTTTAAAGACATGACCAACAGCACTGACAACATAGAACATAATATAAACACACTAACCACGTGCATCCAACACAGCTACCAGCAAGCTTGCACCCCTACAACACCAATCATAGGGGGAAAGTCTCACTGGTGGGGGCCAGAACTAGAGAGACTCAAACTCAATCTGAAAAGACTCTTTAATCGAGCCAAAAACACAAGAACTGAAATAGACTGGGAACGATATAAACAAGCCCAGTATCACTACAAGAAACGCATAAGATATCGCAAAGGTGAATCCTGGCGGCGGTTCTGCGACAACATCAATTCCACCAATGAAGCAGCTAGAGTGAAAAAAAATTTATCACAAGATAATAACAGAACTATGGGCTCAATAAAAAAACAGGATGGTACATATGCGACCTCCGATAGCGAGATAAGCGAGGTGCTTATCGAAACACACTTTCCAGGATGTGTAGTCACTGACAACCCTAACTGGGAAAATGTGGAACATAGAGAACCAACCCCTACAGACTGGAATATAGCCAAATCCATAGTCACTGCAGACCGAGTTGTGTGGGTAATCGAAAGCTTCCAACCCTTCAAATCTGCTGGCCTGGACAACATATTTCCAGCACTCTGGAAATGGGGACAAACAACACTTGTGTCACACACATATTTAGAGCTTCCATAGCTCACAACTATATACCTCGCCAGTGGAGAGAAGTCAAGGTCATATTTTTACCAAAACCGGGTAAATCTGACTACACACAAGCGAAATCTTACAGGCCAATTAGTCTGACCTCCTTCATGCTGAAGACTCTAGAGAGGCTAACAGATAGATATCTAAGGGAGGGTGCACTAACGCGCATGCCAATGCACCGCCAACAACATGCTTACAGAAAGGGTAGATCGACAGAATCAGCCTTACACGCTGTCGTAGGAACTATAGAAGCAGCCCTCTCTGATAAGCTAATGACACTAGGCGCTTTCATAGACATCGAAGGAGCGTTTGACAAAACGAAATTCAACAGCATCAGCCGCTCTCTTAGTAGATTTGGAGTCGAACAAACCATCAGTGGGTGGATTGATCAACTCCTGAAGCTAAGAGCAGTGCAATTTACAGTTAACACCACCACGAGAGGCATTGTAGCCAAAGGCTGCCCACAAGGAGGAGTACTCTCTCCTTTACTGTGGAACATTGTGGTGGACGATCTGCTGAAACGTCTTAACGATAGATGCGACTACACAGTAGGTTACGCGGACGACATTACCATTCTGATCAAAGGCAACTCAGAAAATATTTTCTGCACTTGCATGCAACTAGCCCTCAGAATCTTGGAAGAGTGGTGTCACCACCATGAACTGACGGTAAACCCAAACAAAACAGAATTAGTCCTTTTCACAAATAAAAGGAAAATTCAAATAGCTACCATGCCAAAAATATTTGACATTGAGCTTACCCTTTCAAGTGAAGTCAAATACCTTGGGGTAATTTTAGACAACAAACTAAATTGGAGTAAGCATATAAGCACAAAAATAACCAGGGCATGTACAACCTTCTGGCAATGCAGAAGACTAATAGACAAGAAATGGGGCCTTAAGCCATCCATAACCCTATGGCTTTATACAGCCATAATACGACCCATGATAACATATGGTGCAGTAGTTTGGTGGCCCCGAACTCAGTTAAGCACAGTAAAAAACAAACTACAAAGCCTGCAGCGTCTTGCCTGCCTAGCAACCACAGGCAGTATGAAAACGACTCCCACGATAGCATTAGAAGTCATTCTCAACCTCAGACCCCTTCATCTTGTTATACAACAAGAAGCTGCCGCTGCAGCCATACGACTTGAGAAAGTAGGGCTCTGGAAACGGGACGGCAGAATCACTCATGCACGGCTCAAGGAGGCGGTGGGAAACGAGCTTCCGATGATAGAGGCGACATGTGACATCATCCCAAAAACCTTTGTCTTTGACAAAAAATACCGTATCCAGCTTCATGAGGAAGAAAAGGATAGCTCCGGCATCCATGAAGTCAGGATCTACACCGATGGCTCCAAAACGGAATCAGGAACGGGCGCAGGAGTATTTTCCCATGACCTGAACATCAACATGTCAACGAGCTTGGGTGCACTCAACACCATCTTCCAAGCAGAATGTGTTGGGATTACCCGAGCTGCAACAGCGGTCCTGTCTAAAGGCATAAGCAATGCGTATAATATAATGTAACGTAAATAATGATACGCATCATCTCCGACAGTGCCGCTGTGCTACAAGCTCTCAACAACAACCGCATCAACAGTGGACTAATCCTGGAGTGTCACTGTGAACTGCAAAAAATTGCATTGAAGAACCAGGTCACTTTTCAATGGATACGTGGTCATAGTGGGTCTCTAGGCAATGATGCGGCAGATGAGTTGGCAAAGAGAGGATCGGGCACTAAAATAATGGGACCTGAACCAATTGTACCGATACCATTCATCCAACTCAAAACATGGTTACGTGACAGAACCTTACAACAACACAACAAACAGTGGGCAGAACAGACAGACTGCAAACAAACCAAGAATGTTCTTACATCCTTGGATGCAAGTCTGTCGCACAAACTGTTAAAACTCAGCAGGAAAAACCTACGCTACATAGTTGGCATAATAACAGGCTAAACAGGCACTTTTTCAATATCGGCGTTACTGACAGTCCTCTATGCAGGGGCTGTATGGAAGCCGAGGAGACACCGTCTCACGTGGTTCTTCATTGCAAAAGCGTGAGCGACCAACGGACAAAACTCCTTAAGAATCCACAAACCATGAGAGAGGCGCTGAATAACATCAGATGCCTCCTTAACTTTTGGATGGAGCTGGGATGATATGAGTAATTAACATCTTTATTATATATATTCTTTAACATCAATGATGTTACATCGAATTTTCAACACTGTCATATCTATACGCGGATGATCTAAAAATTGTCAAACGATTAGAGAAACATGACGACTATCACCTAGTTCAAGCTGATTTAGACCGATTTGCTGCTTGGTGTAAGACAAATAGTATGAACCTTAATGTTAGTTAATGCAGCTTCATACACTTCTCTAGAAAAAAAGGTCCCTACTTCAATTCTTACACATCGGCAATGCTGAAATTCAAGAAACAGATGTAGTGCGTGATCTTGGTGTCTATATAGACAATAAACTTCGCTTTCACGCGCACGTTGACAAAGTAGCTAAAAGAAGTTTTAAAGTACTGGGTTTTATTTTACGTAACTGCAGGGGTTTAAAACTAGCTTCAAGCAAAATTGCCATTTTCAACGCTTTAGTTAGGTCTGGCTTAGAATACTGCAGCACAGTTTGGACTCCCTACTATGAAGTTCATAAAAAACGTCTAGAATCGATCCAAAAACGGTTTCTCTGGCATTTGACATACCAGTGTGGCTTGACGAAAAGTTTACTCTCTTACAACTCGCGTTTAAAACACTTTAAGCTCATTAGTCTAGAAAGTCGCAGAAAGATCCTTGACCACTTATTTCTATACAAACTAGTAAATAGCTATATCGATTCTCCGCACCTATTGAGCCAAATAAAGTTAAACGTTCCTCTGAAATTGTGTCGGCCTTCCAGATACCTGATTTTTCATGCTAAAAGGTCTAGAACCACTCTAGGGCATTTTTCCACCATCAACAGGATACAATTACAATATAGTCAATTATCACGCTCATCTACGAATAAAATTGATATGTTCTGCACACTGCGCCAATTCAGAGCCGCAGTGCTCGATCTCTTTTCACCTATGCAACTATAATTTTTCTGCTTTTTCCCTTATATACCTAACTATCTGTATTCCTATAGGAAAAAATAAAATAAAATAATAATGCTATTAACTTATTGTCTTTTTTGTGTTTTTGCATGTTTTGTATATTTTGCGTTTTGTGTTTTTCTTTGTGTTTTTTGGATTTTTTTGTATTTATTGTGTCTTAGTATATTAAGTCTTCGTTTTGCATTTTTTACTATGAATGTCGTGGCAGCCTGTAATTAAAGTAGCATTAAGTAATTTAGTCCCGAACCAATGTAATTGCTATGTAATTTATGTATACTTTGTTGGTTGTCCTTAAATAAATAAATAAATAAATTTTGTTTTAAAACTGTGATAATATCTAGCAGAGTTTTTTTTTCAATAGTCTAGCGTTGTGTTTCTGTAAGTTTTTTATTTTTTTGGCTGCAGCATTTTGACGTTTTTCTAATTTCGCAATCCTTTTTTTAGTTTTATTTTTCTTGGTGTGTCAAATATTGAATTGAGATCGCTCATATCAACATCAATCTCCTCTACTTGTCAGTTTTGGGCCGCAGTTGGAGGCCGAAGTTCTTTGTTCTTACAAACCTGTAATAATAATTAAATTAAAGAAGATACGAACAGAAAGTACAATATGAAATTTAATTTTGCTTATGAATGAGGTATGCTTATACCTCAATCCCAAGTCGTGGTATAGCCGATTATTTTAGACTCCGTAGTCCAGCTTTTGAGATACAAACATCTTTGTCATAAAAATGAGCAGAACATACTCTTGTGTTTTATGAGGCTTGAAATAAGGTTCCTTTTTTGTTTTCGAATAATGCTACTCCAATTTTCTTTACGCACAGGATCATAAGGAAACCTGTAATTTAAACATTGTACGCATCGTTATCGCATATGAAGGGTAAGCGGAAAGAAATATTAAAATAAATTTCGCAAAATAAGTTAATTATGCTATCTAGTAGATTTTTTATCAAACTACAAACCTGCATACTCTAAAAGAATTATACAAAACAATGTTCAAAGTGTATGCTTTTAAAGTTATCGTACATTATGTAAAATATCTATGTCAGCAAAACAACTTTAGATATAGGTACTAATCAGAGGTAAAAGGAATCAATAGCGCTTCATGGAAATGGAGTAATCTATAATCAGAAATCAATATTGATATGCATATGTATAAACAACTTTAAAGTAATGCACAAATGAAAATTACGTCCGTACAAGGTTACTTCGCATGCGCTTGACCGCTGCCATGGATAACAGTAAAGAATTACGAATTTTAAAATGGGTTTATTTAATCGTTACATAGGAAAAAAATATAATCTGAGATTACTTACCGATGATATGATATCCCATGTTTCTTGGTAACCCTTGTTTCGTAATTTTTGCAGCCTTTCACAACACAACTACTACATATTTTTGTAAAAAAACAATATACAACACACTGCACTGACCGAGCTCCGCCGACTGAGCCCGCGCTGGCCCCAAACTGGTATTTTAGGGCCAGTGCGCTAGTGCCACTAGTCGTGTGCGTTGGCCGGGTCCTTACGCTAGTAATATATAAGTCAATGGTTGCTCCACAAAACGCTTATACGTTCACAAAGACTGAATCTCACTTTTGTTTATAATTTTTCCTTTAAGACAGGTCAAAGATCACAAACGTCGCATTGTAAACTATAAACCAGTCGATATTTACTTCCTATCTGGAAAGTATTTTTCTGCTTCCATTGAAACCAGCATAAATGTTAAAATAATAGCTCTAAAAATGTTTCGCTTCTTCGAGCCCTGCTTATACCAGCTGGGCTAAAAGTCACGACATGGTTTAAAAAATAAAATATGACATTTGCACTGACATTTAGTATTATTATGTTTTTACAAATGGTCAAATACATTTTGGAGATTTATCATAGATAATTTCAGCGCTATCCAACGTATCAAAATCATAGATTTTTATTATGATAATCATCCGATAATTATTGAAACTCTACGAGCGTATCCCCCCATTTCTACGTGCGTAACTCTCCCTCAGAACACATGATTCGACGGTTGATGGCACGTTTTCTTTAATTTTTTTATTTCCTGCTCTTGCTGACAGACTCGAGATGTGGTTCCAACAAGATGGAGCCACAGCGCATGCGGCGAGCGTTTAATCTCGATTTTTTTAACAATTCACTCGCTCCGCTTTTTTCCCCGGATTTAACAGCGCCGGATTATTTTCTGTGGGGTTATTTAAAAGAAAAGGTGTACTGTAATAAACCCAGGACGATTGAGCTGCTGAAGGCGAACATTTGAACTAGAAAACGGTTGCTAACTCCTCAGATCCTGAGGAAAGTAATGAGAAGTGCTTTTGAAAGAGCCCCTGTTTTTGAAGCTGTAGATAACGGTCATTTTAATGACGTAATATTTAAAACTTAAATCTTCATGAGTCTTTTTTGATTATCTGATATCAAATTAGGAATATTAAAAAAAAATATAGAAGTTATAACTAGTTGTAACCCCTTCGTGACTCATGGTCCAACCTGTATATATATAGTTATAGGAACCGCAATATAAAAGTTACAAAAAACTGTTTATTTTGTTTGTTAAATATTTTTTTTAATTAACAAAAAATAATATGTTTGCATTTTTTGTTGATTTCAAAAAATTATAACAAACAAACAAGTTTTGAATAACTCTTAGACCGTGTTCTTGTTACGTAAATATATAATAAGAGCTTCAAGAAGCGAAACATTTTTAGACCTATTATTTTAATAGTTATCTCGTTTTCAGTGCAAGCCGAAGTACGTAAAATAATAACTGATTAAAACATCTTTTTATAAAATGAACTTAAATGAATTTTTAATACGCGACTTTATTTTTTTTTATGTGTAGAATATACCGTAATTTTTTCAAATTTTTAAATTGATTTTGAATAACATAAAAAAATAAAAGTAAGTAAAAATAGGGTATACCTTACACACTTTGTAGCGTTTTATTAAATAAGTCATTATCTTTTGAAATCAGATTAAGAGAAGACAACAATAGAAAGAAAAATCGGCCAAGTGCGAGTCGGACTCGCGCACGAAGAGTTCCGTACCATTATCTATAAAAATGGCAAAATAAAACACGTTTGTTTTATGGAAGCCCCCCTTAAATTATTTATATTATTTGTTTATAAATATTCGTTTTATTTAAATTTAATTATTTATTTTAAAAGAATTAAATATTCTGTGCAGATTTTAAGCGTCTAACTGTTGCCGTTATCAATATCGAGCAAAAAAATCACATTTGTTGCATGGGAGCCCCCTTAAATATTTTTTTCTGTTTTTATTATTTGTTGTTATAGCGGCAACAGAAATACATCTTCTGTGACAATTTGAACTGTCTAACTATCACGGTTCATGAGATACAGCCTGGTGACAGACGGACGGACAGCGGAGCCTTAGTAATAGGGTTCCGCTAATTACCCTTTGGGTACGGAACCCTAAAAGTATTTATTTTGAACCATTCTACATCAACATATTACATGTTATAATTATACATAAAAGAACATTATGCTTTAAAAAGTGGTTTCCCTCTCAGCATCATGCTATAAATACCACGGCGCTGAATTTCAGTGGGAACCCAGTTTGAGCTCTTAGTTTCCTATCGATAGTTGTTTAATTAATTCTATTTTACATAAGGCGTAAGTAAGTAAGATTCCTTGTTGTTTATATTGATGAGTAACTAACGTGAATCACCTGGAAGTGGTAATAATAAAAAGTCAAGGGGCAAACTTCCTCGATTTTCTGCTGTTTTTGTTTTACATTTAGTAATTTTGAAATTTTCAGACCCGCTGTATCTCGGTTAATATTGGGTCAAAAATAAGTTGGATTTGAATGTTTGAATATAATTAAACCCTATTTTAGTTCCAAGGTGACTTATGGTTTTAACTGGTGGTTGTGAATCATACTGCTCTTTAAAGTTTAAAGTTTAAATAGGGTAGTTACACTCCCTTCCAGTTACGAACGTAAATTTATTCTCACTGAGAGAATTCTCTGAGGACGAATGATCCATTACTTTTAAAACGTTTTACTGTTACTTTTGAGACACCTGTTTTACACTAAAATAAAATTCTTCATTTGCACTATTTATATCTGTTGCCAGTCATGACTCATGGTGCAGAAACGTGGTCTCTTATTGTTGGCCTCTTAAATAAGCCCAGAGTCGCTCAGCGAGCTATGGAAAGATATGCTTGGTGTTTTTTTGCGCGATAGAATCCGAAACGAGGTAATTCGCCTAATAACTAAGGTTACCGACATAGTGTCACGTATATGAGAATAATTCTCATATCCGTGCTTATTTATTAGTATTTATTTATTATTTATTTATTAATTTTTGTAATAAAGTATTTATTTAATTAATATTTCACACTTACAAACTCCACAAACTCATATTTACCTACTATCCAAAATTCCCTTATTTTAAGCATAGCATTTAGCTATTGCCACACTTTAGTTTTACACATCATACTACGTCATCCACTCACATAAGCATTATTTCCTTTTTTAGCTTCCTCATTACCTTATATGGTAGCGAGCGCCTCGACTTTCTTCGGCACTCACACCAGTAAGACATATTTTTTTGCTACAAGGCGTCACCGGTTCAACAAAACCAGTTGCGCCCCCTGATTCGAGGCACTCGAAAAATTAGTTGGAAGCGAGCACGTCGCTCCAAAAATGTTTTAATTTTTATAAATTCTTGAACCTCAAATCTGGGGTTCTTATGGCACGTTCAAATTCCATGTTCATATGACCAGAGTTCATATTTCACGTTCATATTTCACATTCATATTGCACGTTCATATGACCAGAGTTCATATTCTACGTTCTTATATCACGTTCAAATGCCGCGTTCTTAAACTACGTTCTACGTTCCACGTTCTGGATCCTTCATCAAGGTTCTTCGTGCCTCGTCTACATTATTGAATATTCAAAAGTCTACGCCTTCACATCTGTTACTCACGCCACGCATTCGCGCCACGTGGACCACATCATCTACACCAGGATCATCCCCTTTCTGGTACCGACAACGGGTACACTTCCAAGAACGAGAGTCCAGAGGGAAGTTGGAGAACACACGCACCGCTACGCCCCGGATCTGGACTCAAGTTAAGGAAATCTTTACTCTTTACCAGAAATTGTAGAATTGACCAAACTCACTGATTGCTTCCTTTTTTTTATTGATTATCTCTTTTTTTATTTTACTTTGTTGCAAACCTTTTTTTATTATTGTGCACAATAATTTTTATTTTATATAAAATTTAAATTAATTTAATTATTAAATATTTGTTGCTATATAAAGTCGTGTGTTCATATTTATGTCCCCTTGTGTGACAATAGCTCAAACAGTTAGCAAGCTGAAGTGGCAATGGGCAGGCTACATCGCTCGTCGAACCGATAACCGATGGGGAAGAAAGGTTCTCAAGTGGCGACCACGGATCGGAAGACGCAGCGTGGGTCGGCCTCCCACCATATGGACACACGATCTGGTCAGAGCCGCAGGAAGCGGATGGGCGCAGCAGTGGACGTCTTTCTGAAACCAACGAACTATTTATAAAGTTTATTTCAGCCTGCCATTTTTAGTTTATTCAGACAATACGATGTGAGCTATAAGTTCTAAGCTACCATTTTGTTCCCTGGGGCTGGGAAGTTAATTTCTTTTTTCTGCAAAATTGTCCAAATCGAAGCCTTCAGCCGCATTCAGTTACTGTGCACCGCAACACAATCCTAGTTTTAACTCACAATTTTGTTGAAGCGCATAATGGCCTTGTTTATACAAAAATGGCTCAATTATGAGTCGGACTCGCGCACCAAGAGTTTTGTACCACCACAGAATGCACAGACCCGACCCGCATTTGATCAGTTTTTATTATTTTTTGTTTTACTACAGCGCATACACTAAAATACTTTTAAGTTTGAAACTTGTTTGTACAAAGGTATCGATTTTACGTCACAACAAAAACAAAAAAACATGTTTCTTATATGTAGACAGACACACCCTCAAATTTTACATTTTGGTTCATTATTTTATTTTTTGGAAATCCACCATAATTACACATATAAATTCAAGCTTCTACCAACTGTAGTGTAAAAGATCTAAGAGAAGAGATATTTAAAAGCCGAACAGACAGTAGGTTTAGTAGGGCTTCGTTGACGGCATTTCCGGACGGAACCCTAAATGGGGTCCGAGAATTAATGACAGCATCAAGTATATTATATTCTACAGCAGCATAATCACAAAATGATTTAATTTGATTGTATGTTACGAGTACCTATATGTATTGACACTTCAACTTTTTAGGTTATGTTTGCTAACCACATTGACTTACATGGATTTTTGACCACTTATGTCTATATTTTTAGTTTTACAGAACAATAATATTTGTTTACAAAACAACAACAAAAATTTAAAATGCCAGCGAAGTAACATTTAACTTGTATTGACTTTGTAGTCTTTTCTTCTTTAGCTTTAGCAATTCAGTGCACGTTTGTCCGGACTAAAGACAAGACAATCCAAACGAGTTTGCAGTTACAATAAAGTATGTATGTAGTACATTACTTTTAGCGCTATCAATATAACATGTATCTCTTCGTATCCATAATAATATTATAAATGCGAAAGAGAGTTTGTACGTTTGTTGGTTTTGTCATTCTATACCTCTGCAAGCCGCAACAGAATGACGGAGCGAAGTGAGTTTTTGCACATCGTTAATGGGCCTAAAAGTGACATAGGCTTTTATCCCAAAATATTAAGAGTTCCCATTAGAACATTTTTTTTTAATATTTCTTATAGCTTATTCCTTAATGCTGTTAGGGGGCATCTAACTGACTTGGTTTTGATCTATTTGATTTTGTTGCACAGTCATAGCCAAAAAAGAAATAGGATACTTTTTATTCTCCTTAAAAGCTCCCACGAGAATAGATTATCCTACGGGTGATATGAAAGAGGGGCACTGCGGGCATGGGACAACTTTTTTTATGTAGCATTGAAGTAACGGGCTGACCGATTTCTGATACAAAGAAAGTTTCCGGAGTATTAGATTTTTCTGCGGGTCAAACACGATACTTTTACATTGCAATAGCGCAATGAAGTTGGCACAAAAGAGCTAAAGCGACAAAGAATAACATAGAATACTTTCATTTGGGTTCATCGCGAATTCTGCTAATATAATAAATGCGAATGTGTGTTCATGTGTGAGTTAGTATATATGTATGTATATAATAGCGGTTTTTATCCATATCGAAAAAGGTAAACAGTGGGTACGGTGTAAAATGGGTTCCCATAGATTTTATAACGCCCCCACCCCCCCCTCTCGGCGCAACAAATGGCACTGGTCTCGTCACGCAATTGTAAAATACAATTTAGGTAATAAAAATTTATTTAAAATAAAATGTGTTCACGCACGCACTTGTTATTGACATGATTTCTAATTCTAGGATCAACAGAAGAAAGTGTCGGAAAGGGGATCCTTTTAGATGTCGTCACGCCCAACTAGGGAGACGCGCCCCCCCCAATTTGAAAATCAATTATCTAGACTAAGGTAGCCTTATAATATGTCCCATACGTCGTAAATTACCAGCCTTAAAGTAATAAGTGCTAAAATAAGCCCTGTGGACACGTAGTCCGACTGCTTTGTCCGATGGATCGGACCACGAGATATTTTTTTTTCTGTTGGTTCGATTATGGATTCGGACCATAAAAACTACGGTTTTCTTGGACCACGTAGTCCCACCAATCGGACGACCTGAACTTTGGTTTTCTTGTTAGTTCGATTAAGGAATCGGACTACAAACATGATTTATTTCTTAGACCACATGGTCCAACTGTCGGACCATGCGTTCCAAGAAAGCAACTTGTACACTGCGGAGTATTTTATAAGTTATTTTGGAACGAAGTTCCATATGGCGCATTACATACTTAGATGATGGTATAGATAGGCAGATGGTGGTGCGAGAAAAATTATGTCCGCGACACTTTTAATATTCAAATAATGCTACGTTACAGTTGTAGTTAACACACACGGCCATGCATGCAGTGTGGTGTGGTTTGAAGTGTATCTTTTAGAAGTTGCTTTTGCAGTGGGAGACAATCAGCGAGATGCTAGCTGTCAAACTAGAAAGGTCTATATCTCCGGAACTATTGATCGTAGACTAGTAGTTTCTTTACAGAAGTGATAGATCTCATCAAGAACTTCATTTCAGATGACAGCTTACAAACTAGAAAGGTCAATATCTCCGTAATTATTGATCGTAGACTAGTAGTTTCTCTACGGAAGTGGTAGTTTTAATCAAGATCTTCATTTCAGATGACAGCTGTCAAACTAGAAAGGTCTATATCTCCGGAACTATTGATCGTAGACTAGTAGTTTGTTTACAGAAGTGATAGATCTCATCAAGAACTTTATTTCAGATGACAGCTAACAAACTAGAAAGGTCAATATCTCCGTAATTATTGATCGTAGACTAGTAGTTTCTCTACGGAAGTGGTAGTTTTAATCAAGATCTTCATTTCAGATGACAGCTGTCAAACTAGAAAGGTCTATATCTCCGGAACTATTGATCGTAGACTAATAGTTTCTTAACCGAAGTAATAGATCCCATCAATATCTTTATTTTACATGACAGTTGTCAAATTAGAAAGGGCTATATTTCCAAAAATATCAGTTTTTGACTTGTAGTTCCTTTACAAAAGTGATAAATGTCATTATTTTGGATGACAAGGTGTCATGATTAACAGATTTTACTTAAATTACGTTAAATATAAGTCTAATTAGTGCACTAACACATAACTATAGCAAAATTACTTTGTTCCAAGCGGCTGTCCTACGAAACCACTCAAACTTTGTCAAAAAACGACTATTTTGATATTAGTTTACAAGATTTTGAAATTTGACAGCTTTTTTTAGCAATTTTGCTTTAGTAACTAGTGCTTTAGCTATCAAGTTTAACAGCTGTTGTTAAAGAGGGAAATAAATCCATTAACAATTTTCCGTAGGTAGCGATAAGTGCTTACTGGCCACCGTATGTAGCGATAAGTACTAGCACTTGATCTCCCATGCCCATGATTATATGTATGCATGTCGATGTCAAAGGTAAATGTCAAGAAATAGCAATCTGTCATAATTTTTTTACATTTCTTTTTGCTTGTAATTCAACATAATATTTTATCATTATGGACGTGGGAGAAAAAATTGACTTACAAAGTCGCGACTTACAAAGCGATCTAATTTACTTAAAACGCAAAGGCGGAATAGTGTTGCTACACAGCGGATACCAATTTTACCGCAACAAAACTTACAAAAATGGGTCATTACTCTGGGTGTGCAGCAAAAAAAGAGCAGATAAATGTCGGGGCACTATCACTATACGGGTAAGCTAACTTTCTAAAATGTAGGTATGCTATTATGCTATGCTAATGCTCTGTTATGCTAGTGTTCCGTATGTCTGATGGAAATAAAATTGGTTTGTCTGTTTGTTGCTCTGTTAGCTTATTATTTGATTAAAATCTTATATCAAGTCGCCTAAGGGGAGAAAGAGGGAAAGGGGGAGGGGGCAGGCGCCTTACACCTTTCCCCACTGCCGGAGGTGCATAGTTTTTTTTAATATTACATGTTTAAACTTTCAAATTTTAACTAAATGGTTTAATTTTGGAGCACTGATTTCAGAATTCCAAGTTATAGCTGATGCACAGTTAAATTATTTCAGGATTCCACCATAACACATTCTAGTGAACATTCTTGTGTTCTTGATGTTCATAAAAATGAAATTGACCAACAATTTTATTTAATGAAAGAGGCAGCTGGTAACACCTTAATACCTTTAAAGCACATCTATGATGAACATGTGACACCACTAAAGGATGCTGGTATTGAACTAATTACAAAAATACCAAGATATAGTTCAGTTAAAACTGGATTATTCAATAATAGGAGAAAAAGTCATCAGGTAACAAAACTAACATATGCAAACCCCATGGAGGTAGAGGTTCCACCGAGATTTAATCGTTTTCTTTTAGCAGATTATGCTCATGAAGAAACACGCATAATCACATTTTGTTCACAACAGGCAAGAGAACTTATACCTACACTAAAATATTTTTTCGCAGACGGTACTTTTCATAGTTGCCCTCGGTCATTTGACTAATTATACACGATTCATGCAGATTTTGGTTCATCAACACAGTTTATTAACGTAGTCCCAGTCATTTATGTTCTAATGTCGAACAGAAAAGCAGAAAGTTATGAAATACTCTTCCGTATAATAAGATCTCAAATACCAGCTTTCAACCCTCAACAATTTATGACGGACTACGAAGCAGCAGCAATGAAAGCTATAAGAAATATATTTCCGCAGACCCAGATAAAAGGTTGTTTTTACCATTACGCGAGAGCGTTGTGGAGGCAAGCTAAAAAATTTAAAGTGACAAGAGAACAAAGCCAAAAACGAATTGTGGCTCTGGCTACTATGCTACCGTTCTTACCACCGTCATTAATAAGTGATGGTTGGTCGTATATAAGAAATGATATGCCAAATGATGACAAAGGCTTGAAAAATTTTGAAACATATATGGAACTTCAATGGCTTAAAAGCGATGAATTCATTGCAGAGTGGTCCATCTTTGGAGAGCTTATTCGAACTACGAATTGTTTAGAAGGGTGGCACTCCAAAATAAATAAGTTGGTTGGAAAAAGGGTCCCAAATATGATTACTCTTCTCAATATTTTAGAAAAAGATTCCAAATTTTATCAAATAAAAATGAAAGGCGGCCTCCTCGAGAAACGACGAAAGGAAGTAATTCGTCGTAATGAATTTATTTCTAGAACAAACTCCATGCTCGTGGATTCTGATATGGACGTCGGATTTTTTTTGGAAAGATTGGCGTGGAAAGGCTCCCTTTTTAAAACTTGATAAGTTACCTGGAGGGCGAATTATTAGAAAAAAATGTTTTGTTACGAAGTTATTGTTATTTTATGTAATGTTTATGAAATAATTATTCATGACACAATCAATAACACATTATATTCTTTATATGTTCGAATCTGACACTATCCGTTTCTGTTTTGTTTTGAAACTTTTATAAAAAATATTTTTGAAATCAACTTTTATTAATTATTATCACTACTATATTATAAAACAAAGTCCTAGTCCTCTTAGCCCTTTCTAGTTTGACAGCGTTCATCCGAAATAAAGATCTGAAAGAGATCTATCACTTCTGTAATGAAACTACTAGTCTATTATAAACTTTTTTGAAATTGCAGCCCTTTCTCGTTTGACAGCTGTCATCCGAAATAAAGATCTGAAAGAGATCTATCACTTGTGTAATTAAAGTAAAAGTAAAATACTAGTCTATCATCAATAGTTTAAGAGATACAGCCCTTTGTAGTTTGACAGTTGTCATCCGAAATAAAGATTTTTAAAGAGATCTATCACTTCCGTAATGAAACTACTATTCTACGATTAATACACACACACAAACATACACTTTAAAGTAGGGAAAACTATGTAGACAAGGACATTTTTCTGTTGAAAACTACGTGAAGACCATTTAACACGACTGTACACACAAAGCGAATGTGTCCTAAAGCGAATAAAGGACCCATTTACGCTTAGACCGCTGAATCGATTTATATAAAATTTGGTATGGAGATAGTGATGGTTTGTCCGACTGGGATCGGGCTACGGAAATTTAACATTTCCTTCTCCTCCTATGATCGAACAAATAAAAGTTGAGATTCCTCGTAGTCCGATCAATCGAACCATCACTAGAAAAAAAATTATGTGGTCCGATCAGTCGGACAAAGCGGAATTTCAAATTCTTGTAGTCCGATTAATCGAACCAACAGGAACAAAAAGTCCTCATAGTCCGATCCATCGGACAAAGCAGTCGGACGACGTGTCCACAGGGAAAATAAGAGACCTGCGACGGAATAATATATCCCAATTACCAGTTCCTGACGAACTATAAAAAATATCAGATAAGTGTGTGTCGGACTCGCGCACTATGGGTTCCGTACTACCATCAACGTAATTTACAAACACGAAGAAAAACAAAAAGTGTGCCGCTCAGCGATCACTCATCCATTGACTGACCCAGCCCTTAACTTTAAATAGTTTCTAATAAACTAATGTGTAGGTAACTGTTTCTTATAATAATCTAGATAGAGAATTTGCTAAATGTAGTAGACACACACACTTGACCAGTTTTTATTATCTGATATAATATAAGTTTACTTCTAGGATAGAGCAAAAACAACGAAAACGCATTTCTTGTCTGGGAACCCCGTTAAATTTATAATTTTTGATCTCTTTATTATTTGTTAAATAGTAACATATATTCTTAGAAAATTTCAGCTATCTGTTACGGTTCAAAAGTTCAAAAGATAGAGCTTTTCAAGCGGGCACCTATGCAGAGACGTAAGCAAAGAGACAGCGCTTTACATATATATATAATTGCTGCCTAGTGTGTCGGCACCAAACAACGTGTATATCTTGCGAAAAATCAACAAAACATCTTTTATTGAAAAAATTCGATAGTTATCAAAACACTGGTTTAAACATATTAAGATAATGTTATTTAGTATCAATCATTTTTAGGGTTCCGTACCCAAAGGGTAAAAAATGGGACCCTATTACTAAGCCTCCGCTGTCCGTCCGTCCGTTTGTCACCAGGCTGTATCTCATGAACCGTGATAGTTAGACAGTTGAAATTTCTACAGAAGATGTATTTATGTTGCCGCAATAACAACAAATACTAAAAAACAGAATAAAATAAATATTTAGGGGGCTTCCATAAAACAAACGTGATTTTTTTGCTCGATATTGATAACGGCAACAGGAAAAGACGCTTGAAATATTCACAGAATATTTAGTTATATATTCACTTTAAAATTAAATAATTCAAAAAATATAAAACAAATACACTAAAAAAATAAGGATAACAAAACTGGTTTAGCTATGCGAAAAAACTTTTGTATAATTAAACAACTGATTTGCTGCACATAACTCAAAACTTTATCTACTATTAGCAATTTAGTTAAGCAGTCCCCCAGTTATGTTACCAGTAAATAAAATTTGTGTTATTGTTAGCTAATCTTTTTTTTTCGTAAAATGGGTCCCATACAATAAACGTGACTTTTTTGCCGTTTTTAGATTAAGGTACGCGGTGCGCGAGTCCAACTCGCACTTGGGCGATATACGGAACCTTAACCCTTAATTAGGCGCTTGGAGTCAATACAACCAGGTTTTTTCTTTTTTGGTATTTTCATTTGTTTTTATTCTATTTATTTGTTATTTTCTTTATTTATTTTCTTCTTTCATAAAACAACATTTTGACATAATTCACTATAAATAGTTTTCTTTATTTGTTTATTATTTTTTATATTGTTTGGGGTCACTAGAGACCCCATGCTACTAATAGTGTGATTCTTTAGGCGCCTAATTAAGTGTTAAAGGTCGGATGGACGGACGGACGAATAGACAGCTTAAGGCTCATAGTAACAGGGTCCCGTTGGTACCTTTTGGGTACGGAACCATAAAAATATATAGGTAAAAATTAAATTACTTAACCTAAAACTTATACTGGCCTAATAATCCAATGATTTGCATAGAATTAAAATAAACTGAAGAAATCTGACAAAGATCTTGTTTAAGCCATTTCTATTACCGTCCTCTGAGTGAGAGTTATTCTTTTAGAGCTTTTGGGTACGATTACGAGCATTTGTAGAGGATATTTCTGGATTTTATTTAGCGGGTAAAGTAAAAGAGGGATTTCATTGTAATTGCTCACTCTGGTGGTCTAATATTTGAGTAGGGAATCAACGACAATCCATTCCAATTTTGTTTAAAATCTTTTTGCAAATTGAATTGGGTGGGAAGAAGTTTACTACGTGTGTTAGACTGTAGTTTTAAAATATAGCTTTTTTTTGTAGGTAAACAAACAGCATTTACAATCTATATATATTATAAAATTACGTGTCACGTTGTTTGTCCGCGATGGACTCCTAAACCACTAAACCGATTTTGATAAAACTTCGTAACTACCTGTTATTTGATCCAACTTAAAAGATAGCTTCTATCTCAATTTATAGACGCAATATTAGTTTATTGCAAATTATTTGTATATTATCTGTTAACTCCAAACGATTCTTCAATAGATGGCGCTATGTTAATAATACAAACTTAATAGTATAACCACCACGTGTCACAATTATCTGTTAGCTCCAAACGATTCTAATAGATGGCGATATCTGTTCACTGTATTGATAGATAGATGGTGCTATGCTGAAATATATATATGTATATATAAACGACTGCACCGAATTGGATAATTTATGTTGTGTTTATTATTGTTAAGGCAAGGTTTATATGATATAAAAAAGGGTCAAGTGGGAGTCGGCCCAGCGCACTACAGGTATTTACTATTGTAATGAAATTTTGGTAAATGGTTGTGCACACCGCCGGGAAGGTTTTCGAGGAATAAAAATTGGTCAAGCATACCCTGGGGTTTCTGAATTAGTACAACCCTTTCAAAATAGGTGGCGCGCCAGTTGTTTTAAAAAAGAGAAAAAACATTCTCCGGGTCAGCTATCTGTTATTTGATCCAAACTAAAGGATAGTTTTTATCTTGATCTGTCAAGTGCGAGCCGGACTTGGGCACTTTAAAATCTAACGTTCGCCGGGTTACAGAAGGACGGCAGCGAAACAACGTTCGCCGGGACCGCTATTATCTTTATATATAAAAATTACGTGTCACGTTGTTTGTCCGCGATGGACTCATAAACTTCTGAACCAATTTTGATCAAACTTCGTAACTATCTGTTATTTGATCCAACTTAAAAGATAGGATAGTTTTTATCTCGATCTGTCAAGGGCGAGCCGGACTCGGGCACTTTTGGTAAAAACCAACGTTCGCCGGGTTACAGAAGGACGGCAGCGGAACAACGTTCGCCGTACGTGTCAAGTTGTTTGTCCGCGATAGACTCCTAAACTACTGAACCGATTTTGATCAAACTTCGTAACTATCTGTTATTTGATCTAACTTAAAAGATGGGATAGTTTTTATCTCGTTTTACTCGGGCACTTTAGGTAAAAGTCAACTTTCGCCGGGTTACAGAGGGACGGCAGCGGAACAAAATCGAATTTTGCTCACTTGTGAGGCAAAGTAATTCACTGTTCGAACATTGACTTTTGGAATTAACCCGATGATGTAAAAAAAAAACAATACAATGACTGGTCAGAAACAAAAATAGTAATATTTTATTTTATAAATAGTATGTTTAACGTAACATAACCTAAAAAATTAAAATTGAATGAAATTTTAGTACAAGAATAAAAAATAGTAATTTTGTTTATTTTGTAAACTAAACCAATTTAGTTATACTCATAATAAAACTTTAAAGGCATTATAAATTTGATTTTGTCTTTTTAGGTTATCAGTATGGATGAATCTGTTTGTATAATCTGCAATAAGTCAGATGATAAGCAAGTGTATGAAATAAAAAAGCAGTTTTGAATCATTAAGTGGCGACTTGCAAGAAAAGAGTCGATTGTCGAAATACAAAAAAAAATTAACTTTAACATCAGCTTGTAGTCATCGAACTTGTCAAAGTCATTATAATGTTGAGACTGCAATAGCTACTTTCTGTAGTTCAAGACATAGGAAATCAAAGGAAGGAAAAGAAATAATAAAGACGCTCTTACATTTAATTTTCTCATTGCTTTCTGTGCGGTGAGTGTTTTTCGGTAATATTTCAAAAAAAAAAAAATTCTTATTCCATAAAAATAAAATTTTTAAACCATAAAAAATAATTTCATCTGTTCAAAGTAACGATACAAGAGATAATATATTACAGTATATTCAAAAACAAAACACATTAAATGATTTCCATAAAAAGCGATTTCAGCATTTTAGTGCTTTAGCTCATTACCACACTGTTTGTATGGCGATTTTTATAACAAAAGAACTGAAAGAAAAAGGGGTCGCTCAGCATGTGAAAACACTTAGAATTTTATTATTAATTATATCGTTGACAACGAAACAGAATAATCATAATCACGTTATCAGAATGAAGTATCTAAATTCAATAGTACGATTTACATGTAGGCATATTTATATTTTATGAGATTTTCTATGACAAAAATGTAATCAGAATTTAATAAATAAACTTCTTACCTGAAAAAAATTGCAGCAATCACATTTTTTTGATGAATTTGTACATAATGATTTAAAAAAAAATCGAATTCGAGTTTTTGAAGTGAAAACTTCTTTAGCGGCGTTGTGCACTTTTTCTGGTATGGGTAAAAATTGATAAACTCGCGTCAGGTCACGTGTCCTAATCGTGGAAATTCGTAAGACGGAAACCGTAATGCCACGCCTATTATAATTTTTATTTTTAGTATTCGCGATTATGAGTAGTACAGGGAGGTTGGATATGGAATTTTAATTCTATGACAGATTGCGATGACAAATATACTACGTCAAAAAAGTCAATTAACAAACATTATTATTTCTTGACAATGTCAAAGACATGTCTTGTGACATATTTGAGTGTTAAGCGCGAATCGTGTGTAAAGGTTTTCACTTCTGCCGGCACTCCCGGAGTGCAACTCGTTTTTTTTCAATTTGCATTTTCTGATTACAATTACTAATTTTTGATTGAAAATAAGAGTGCTTTTTGATTTTAGGTCAAAATAAGGTGAAAAAATAAATATTTTAAATCAAATAAATTACAGTGTAATTGGGACATGATAAGTTAAGTTTTCACCAAATTTCGTAGAAAAAAGATTTTTTTGAAAAAGATAATAAAAAGACCAAAAACTTGATTATTTGAATTTTTCACATAAATTTTGAGATTATGTGAAAAAATTGTAAATACAAAAGGTGCAGATCTTTTTATTACCTACAACTTTGCCATTCAACTTTTTTCCATAGGACTTGTAGTTTTGCCGGAAATCGAGATAAACCTTTTTTTTTCATAAAAACACGCGGTTAAAAAGTTAGAGGAGAGGACACAATTTTTTTAACTTTCAAAGCCAATAACGCGCAAAATATACATCTTAAATAAAAAAATGTAGTAACCTCAATTTAAGGCCTATCTAACGATACCCAACAGGATAAGGTGAGCAATAAAAATATGACCACTAAGGTGGCAAACAAGCTAACGGTCTGCCTGATGGTAAGCAGTCATAAATAATAGGTACAGATGACTATTTATGATAGGTTTATTTTCGACATGAAAAATGAACACTGACTGCATTTACTTAAGCGTCGATAAACAAAAATAAGGAAGATTAATTAAAAATTAAAATGACTTAAGATAACCCAGCACTAGTCTTCCGTTTGTGCTTAACATGTTATTGATTACCAACTTATTTAAACCTTTCTATAAGTACTTATATAAAATCACGTCAAGAACTAGCACAATGAAAAAGAACATTCGTCGCAATTTGTTATAAAATTTTTAAGTACAGGAAAATAGCTAAATTTTTCAATCGCACGTGACCGTTACACTGCAACAAACTTATTTGACCCGTGCGCCTCGTGTGAGGTTTTAACGCTTCTATCGCGTTCGCGTCAACGAAATACATGTATAGAAATATAGAAATGAAGGAGCGCCTCTAGCGGGCGCGTTTCGGGACTATTCTTTCTCATCAAAAACTCACACTAAACACACCGGTGAGCAAAGATCAAAAATACAGTTGCCATATAAAAACGGGTGAGCTGACACAATACTAGCGACCATACACCTTGTCAAAAAAGTTTGTTGCGCTATACATTGATTCGTCTGGTCCGCAAATTGGAAAAAAAATGTCGTAAGTAGATAATTATTAAGTAATAAAACTGTTGCATCGAGTATGCAGAGTAGATATTATTTCTATGTTTTGTACCTACTACTAACATTATTTTTTGTTCAAAATTACTGTAGTTGAATCGCTCCATGTTAAAGGGCCATTTGTCCACATTTTGGCAAATATGAGATAATAATGGCATTTTGTTAAAGAACACAGTATCCTTGTACTGACAATATTAGTTGTAGTTTATTGAGTTCCATGTTAAAGATACGTTTGTCCAGGACTAGCGTCCCTTTAACATGAAACGACGAAAATGCAATAAAGTTTTTGCGTCGTACATTAATTATTTTATGAATTGCAACACTGTGTAAAAGTCAAAAGACTAGAATCCAGTGTCACCTAAAACTGAAAAAAAAAACATTTAAGGCTAAAGAAGCACGTGTTTGTCCCGCATCTTAAGCTCATCTTCCCGACCGACCTCGGCATGGTCGAAAAACTATTTTAGGCGGCCTCGGCTCGTTCTAACGGCCCCAGACGATGATCTCGCTATCCGGATAGCGAGACTAGTCTCAACGACCTCCCCTATTAGGGCCTCTCGGGTTCGTCGGCGAACGCACGGACCTACCTCATACACGAGATATCAAAGAGTGCCGGGGCGCTTCTCGCCCCCACTCACTCGCAATCGCAACCGCGTAACGGGGAACTCCCCTCCGGGCGGTGACTCACCTTCGGGTCCAAGGGACGAAAAGTCAAGCCCTAAAAGCCCGGTGAAGCAGTTATGGCTGCATCAGCCAACTGCATAGTCAGTCAGAAAAAAAAAAAAAGCATCTTAAGAAGGAATGGTGGTATTTTCTGTTTAATTTTTCTAAATTTATTTAGTGTGTTTCGATGTGTATATTTTAGTAGTGTTTTACGAAAACGTGTTAAGTATTATGTAGCGGAAGCTCATGAATAGCAAATTATGAAGAAATAAGCAGGACATGACGCGCAGTTTCTGAAGGATGCACACCAATAATAATATTAGTATGAACCTTCAATATGAGCATCATTCTCACTTAAAAGGAATGATAAGAGCTGCCGAATTCATTGATGGGTTCGTATGCGATTTGTTCAATTTAGGTCCCACCAGTTTACCTACAGCTCAAGCTTACCCTGAAGGATACGTTCCTTTGAAGATGGCCAAAGCAGATGATTAAAAAAATAATACAGTACATACCAGTAGAATACGTAGAGTTCTATCAAAACATCATTAATTTGCCAACTACAGAATGTGACCATGATGACATCATAGATGATGAATAGGTTCTAGTTTCAGTTTTATCTATCTATTGACTGAATTTCGATTGTAAGAATTTCTTTAAGAATAAAAACTTAATAAAAATAAAAAAATATTTTAAACCCAATACCTTAGCAAAATATTTGTTTTACGTTAAAAGGCCTTAAGTCCACCACTTTTGGCCTAAGATATTTGTGATAAAATACGATATAACTATATACGTAATGGATTGAAAAGATGTATTAAAATATAAACTAAATCCACAAAGAATCATTTTTTTATCATCCTAAAATTCCATCCAATGGACTACGTGCACATTAACATGGAGCGATTCAGTTAAAATCTATTACAACTGTTACGGTCTATGAATACTGTGCTCATTCTGAGCACTTCACATTCTACGTAGCAGTCCCAAACTGGAAGCTAACCAGTTCAATTCCATTGCTGAATGAAGATATCAAGTTCTTAGGACAGTGCGATAACGACTCAAAAGGATATTTTCCAATGTCCAATCGGAACGCATAGCACTAAATATTAAAGATTGCCTTTAATATTTGAATATGCATACTCTTTAAATCAATATAAGCTAAAGAACACATTAACCTTGATAATTATTTTTATGATTCTCTATCTTATTAAAAAAACTCAAAATTTAGCTAAAAATGAAAACAAAATTATATGTATTATATTATTGGCACTAAAGTTTTAACTACACGAAGGAAAATCGATACAACTAAATCTTACACTATTGACTCATATACTAAAATTTATTAATTAATTTCGGTAGCAAGTGAATATTCGATAATAAAGATCGAAAAAAAAAATATTGGCATCCGACGTTATAAACAACACGCAGAAAAACTCATTACCTCAATCTTTGCCGCTTGTGTGGCTTATATTTTTCTTTCTTATGAATTTATGAATAGTTTTTTTTTTGGATTAAATTTATTTTATTAATATTACCTCAACTAACATAATTAGTATTCTGTTTTATATGCGAATTTAAAATCTTACTACAGCTATTGTAGGTATATTATTGATTGTATACAGAGAAGCAACTGATTTTTGCCGTCTAATATCTTTGCACAAATATGTCGTTTGAAAATTTATAACAATAAAATCCTAGTGACTTATAAAGTCCTAGTACATCAATCTTACAAACACACACAAAATCTTCATATATAATAACAATAAAATAGGTATACAATATAATATAAACTGGCAATGTAAAGAAGCTAACATGTTATATTAAGCAATTTAGTACCTGGAGGACCGAGCTTTGCTCGGTTTTTTAAACAGCGCCATCTATTGTCAAGTAGCTTAAGCGTTGCTTAATAACGCCACCTATTGTCAAATAGCTTTAGTGTTGCTTATTACTACTCGCCAATAGATGTCAGGAAGAGTCATACTTTTCAGTTTATCATTGCCTAAAAACACGGATAAAACGACGTTTTATAAAAATTAAACCTAGCTAGATCGATTTATCGTCCCCAAAACCCCCTGCATACTAAATTTCGAGGAGCCGTTTCCGAGATTCGGATTATATATCTATATATATATATATATAATTAAATATATATATATATTTACATATATACAAGAATTGCTCGTTTAAAGGTATTAGTTAGATAAATCAATGACCCTACACCTACTTCAATACAGAATCAACTGAAATAAACAACCTCTTCACAAAGTACAAGTACGTTGACACTCTCACCTCACCGATAAATTATTAAGGACTCTATATGATGTTTCAGTTAATGACAACATTGACTAGAATTTATAATCGAGTCGCCACAGCTGTGTCAGTGCGGTGTTCACAGCATTCCGAGTTATGTCCCGCATGAGACGAGCGTCTGTTTAAAAATGCAACATTTGTACAACGAGCCTGTATCTGAAATAAACATTCATTGCTAACGTAGCCAGCTCTCGCGCATGCTGACAGTGTTGCCGGGATGCTGATAATCAGTAGATCGTGTCTTGACGTTTTTATACCAATGTAGTTGTGCTGTAATAGTGTCAAAGAGTGGTTGATGTGATTTAATCTAAGGTAAGATATTATCAAATTTTTTTTGCAATGTTTTATTTATTTCCACCTGTCCCGTGTCTGGAATCAAATCTTGTAAGGTTTAATTTTAATCCACTTCCCGGTCTTTGTTTTTATTGAAATTTTGCATACAGACGAGAATTGGATTGCAATATATTGATATCATAGAGCTGGTCTGACGATGGAGCGAGAAGGAGGCCATAGGACATCTTTAACATAACGACACTACCCCATCGATTTTGGGCTTGTTTGTTTTGTCTTGACAAGTATTCTGGTCTTAAACGATAACCAGGGTCTGATGAACGCTTGTTTTTTGCTTTGAAAAAAGAATTATTTACCTACAATAAAAGTGTAAACTGTATTAAACAAACATGCAATTGCCTTATACAAGTAAAAGTAACTATTTAATGAAAACAAAATATAATTTTATTAGGCAATAGATTACCAAGTTCAGTTAAATTCTTTTCACTGTTTCATAAATGCACATAAGAGTAAAATGTAGAGCGCATTGTCTATTTTTACTAGACTACGTTATCGATTGCCACTATACGTTTATATTGGCTGCAAAAGTTTTCACTTGCGATCACTACGATATTTCCAGAATTTCTATTTTCGTTGTATAAGCATAGTTTATGATCGCGGCGTGGTATAGAGCGGGCGGGCGGCTACACGCTTTAGGGCGGAACTTGCCGCGCGCTGTGGGCTCAGAGCACTCGACTGTGGCACGAAGCACGATGGCCAGCCACTTCACAGCCTGATATTATATTCTGGAGCACGCCTCACCTTGCCTCGAACTAGATATTTCGAGTGTTGCTTCTAACACCTTTAAATTTATCTAGTCTCCGTTACGTGCACACCCGGTGCAGTCGACTGCGACGCTGGCTATAATAAATGGTTCAACAATATAGTTTCGCTAACATTGTGTAGAAATAAAAAAGTGAGGTAAATCTTTGTTTTTAGCAACAACTTCTTTTTTCTAAGAATCAGATTTAATGTTTATTTTTTTTCAATAAAAATATATTTAACAATTCGAAATCGCGTAAATATTATATTAGGTAGGTTTATGTTAGGTGTTGTGAAACTTACAATAATGTGAGTCTTTGCGAGTTCGTAACTCTACTATCGCGTTCGCGTTTTTGTTAAAAGTTCTGTGAGAAAAAACCGTCGCAAAACGCTTCCGCTAGAGGCGCTCCTTCATTTTCATACATTTATTTCGTTGACGCGAACGCGATAGTAGAGTGTAAAAACTCAGACTAGGCACTCTACTTACACTGATCGTGATGACTATCATATTTACGCGATTACGAACGAACAAGTCATTAAATATGTTTCTTTAAAATGTGTACATTTGTCGCGTTTGTTTAAAATCATTATGTTTTATATTATTCATATAGTAACGTTTAATACATTTGTCTATTATTAGTCAAAAGTTACTCAAATTACTTCAGAAAGCATTTTCAAAAGGCTGGTGGTGCTGGTGGCTAAGTGAACAATCTGAAACAAAATTTATTCATATTTACATAACGTTTCGCCTACATATAATATATATATTCCAAAAAACCCTGCGTAACAACATGATACATTTCAGGAAAATTACTCAAAGGGCACCTCACCAATGTTCCGTGTTACAAGATGAAACATGACCAACCAAGTTCTGACATCGTCCCTACCGGTGAGGTGCACGGTTGGGGCTGTACACCTACGATAGACCAGCCTTCGGTGACCCTTACTGCAAATGACGGCACAAAACACAGCTGTTTACCAGTAGGACTCAAAAGAGGCTGGAAACGAAAAGCCCTATACGCCATATTAGTTTTCCTAATTTTATTAGTGTTTATAAATCTTGCTTTAACACTATGGATTGTGAGTGCGTTGAAACTCAGTATGGTAAGCTTATTTTGTCTTCCTTACCTACTAAAAATAAAGTAAAACTGTTGCTATTAGGTACTTCTGGCACTTGCCTAGTTATTTCCATTTTCAGTTAGGAACATGTATTTATTATTTTTGAGCATAAACTTTACTGCGAGCTCAGTTATTGGTATTTAATCGAACCCAAAGTTTTTTTTACCACTAAGATGGCAATAAGCTAACGTTCCGCCTGATAGTAGGTAAGCGGTCACCGTAGCCTACGGATGCTTGCAACTTGTAAGCGACCATTTCGGTTCTAAAGTGTGAGAATGAATTCCCTGCCAATGGCGAACGGTACGACGGTAGAAAGTAGCCGTGGGCATCATTTCGAACATTTCCTTAGAAACCATCCCATTGCACAAGCGGAAGAACACACACAGGAAGGCAAAGTCTCTCCTCAGACTTAAGGGCTCAATATACGGCAAGTGAGTTTGGGATCGTCGACAATGCTCACAGTCGTCGTTAAACCGCGTCAAAAGGGCCAAGCTGGTATCCGGGTGCACCGCCCAGAGATGGCAGCAGTACTCCATATGGGGCCGAACTTGCGATTTGTAAAGCAGCAACCTCTGCCCCGACGTGAAGTATTGCTTCGCTCTGTTGAGTACACCAAGATTTTTGGACGCCAGCTTCACTTTGCCTTGCAAATGATCTCGGAACTGAACATTGCTGGAGATATCAACACCAAGGTTCCCAATGATTTTGGAGATGGAGAGGGGAGTGTTCTGGAATTATGGGACCACAGTGAATGGGGATAGTTTTAAGCATAAACTTTACTAAGGGCTCTGTTATCGATATTCGATCGAGCCCAAATTTTTTTTTTATCTAATCTGTTGTACGTACTCACTTCAGAAGCACAAGGTCCTTGGTAAAAGGAAACTTAGGCCATTTAACACGCTGGCCCAGTGACCCTAGTATATATATAACCTATTGGTTTTAAAAATTCAAGATAGTGTCAAGCAAATGTGTACAAATATGGGTAGTCTCAGCTATATTAAAAAAATTGGCGCCATATGTTATTACTCTTGATAACTATGTAGAACCTAACAGTTACTTGGTCACGCCATGTGGATGCTAATTTAGGACCACCAAGCTGTTTTTGGTAATTAAGTAATTTTGACACTTTAATATTTAATGTTATAACTTTTGTTTTTTTGCATCGTAGTGTCTAAAAATGTTACAGAATGGCATTGGTCCCATGAAAATTGTGAAGGGTGGCATACGCCTTGATGGTCACGCATGGATAATGGATGACTTGGTGACTTCTTCAATATGTTCGCGACCTGGACAGCCGATCACTGTGCATACTTACCGGAACTTCAGCGTGCTTGTATCCAAGCCTAACCACAAAGCACATTCCAAGTTATTGATAAGTAAGATATTTTATATCCCTTTCATAAAAAAATATTTTAAAAATGACCGTTATCAGTTATAAAATTCACATAAAACATGACATACATGACAAACTCGTAGATGGCAAATGAAAACAACCACTTATTATAACATATATAAAAGCATTGCTTTTGTCTAACAGAACCGACAAAGTGCAGCAGCAAAGGGTAATATAAATACCTCGTGAGCGACATGCAGTGTCGTCGTATTTTAAGCAGTTCTAATTGGACAAGCTATAAGTTGACACGCAAGTGATCGCAAATAAAGTCTGTAGAAGTAAAAAAAAAAAAATTTAATTTGCAAATTTATTTGTCATTACAAATATTTATAAATGTTTCTTTAAATCACAAAATCTAACAGAATTTCAGTAAATGATTGTATGTAATGTTATACAAACGGATGAAAACGGTAATGGTTAAAAGGTTTCAACTTTTCTTTGGTTTAACTGTTTTACTACTGTGCCTTAAAAACGTTAAAGTAACGTCCACGACAATGTTATCAATTTAAAAAGTCAAGGATCTAATAAGATAACTGGCATCCAGATAAAGGCGAATAAAGTCAAATATGTACTGAAATCCTAAACTATCGCTTGTGTAGGGGAATGATGAAAACGTTCATTAGGTAATAAAAACTTGCATGTGCAGAAAAGAAAAATATGAGGAAAAATAAAAAAGAAATAGAGATTTAGTTTATGGATATAGAGGTTTCGTTTATTGCTAATTGATAACAGTGGCAATTTATATTGCAAACCTCTGAAAAACACAAGATTTTCATTAAAGTAGAAAATATATGATTTAAGAACATTTTCCTTAAATCGTACTACATTTAGTACTTATTAGTACTTAGGAATTCTTTCATTGTTGACACTATTATAAAATCAGTGCAAATGTAATACAATATGAAATGTTCTGGTTTATCTTGTATCTAATTGTTTTCTGTCATTGCTTGCAATCATCAATGTATCCTCAATCATGACTTCTTTCTCATTCTCGTCATACAACTTGTAATACCAGTTTTCTTTTTATTATTATTGTATGGGAGTACCCTTAAACATTTATTTTATTCTGTTTTTTAGTATTTTTTATAGCTGCAACAGAAATACATTATCTGTGAAAATGTATTTCTGTCTAACTATCACGGTTCATGAGATATAGCCTTGTGACAGACGGACGGACGGACGGACAGCGAAGTCTTAGTAATAGGGTCCTAAAGGGTCTTAAAATATCAGTGTGATCATTTCACATAACATGGTGCGTAGAATTTTGTAATAAGGTGTCTGGAAATAGAATATGATTGTATAATATTATTATGAAAATCATATAATAATAATGATATGGTTTATTTATTAAATACTTAATACTTATTAACTTCATTAAAATCTGTCGTAACCTCGCACCATCCTTTGTGAATTAGAGCATAAAACTTCACTTCCTAACCTTTTCTCTTGTTTGTTTGTATGAAATATTATATCTATTGGTAAAATTTAGGAAATAAATGAAGCAGTATTTTAAAGTCCATTTGTACTAAATTATGATGTATCGTTTCTGACTGCTAAGTTCGCAATTATTTACAGAAAAGGATAGTATACAGTGCAGCGGACACGAGTTTGATCTACGTGATGCCTTTGGTAGCAGCTTATTCCATGCGTCGAAAAATGAGGTGCGCCTTTTTGCTGATGCCCTGACCGTGGATGGCACGGGAGGTGTCACGGTCCGAAGCGCCGTTCAGGCACCTATTGTGCAGGCTCCTCCAGGATCTGACCTTAGGTGTGTATATTGAAAAAGTTGACTAGTAGTTATTTATGACGTCAAGAACAACTTTTTTTTATGCAAAACGATTCACATTAATTTGGCTCTTGCTGCCTTAAAACATTGTCAATACCTGCCACATCAATCATATCCTTGCCTAGCGGTATACATCAATCTAAGTATAGTTCTACTTGTTTCTTCATCACCTCAAAATGCGAAATTCAGTAGCATAATATTTAATTCAGTAGCATAATATTTAATTCAGTAGCATAATATTTAATTCAGTAGCATAATATTTAATTCAGTAGCATAATATTTAATTCAGTAGCATAATATTTAATTCAGTAGCATAATATTTAATTCAGTAGCATAATATTTAATTTAGTAGCATAATATTTAATTCAGTAGCATAATATTTAATTCAGTAGCATAATATTTAATACCTAAAGCTTAAACTCCTTAAGCTGCAGTTGAAGAAGAATTTTATTTTTCTTACAAGACATTTAAGCTAAAAGAAACATCTTTCTTTTCAGACTAGAATCTCTAACACGACGGCTTGACTTAAGAGCCCCTCAGTCCATAACTCTGGAGAGCAGAGCGGGAGCCATCGATGTTACTTCGCATAATACAATTACTTTAAATTCCGTCGTTGGAGCCGTAAGTTTATAATGCTATACGTTTTCATTGAGAAAGAATTGAGACACAGTGCACTTACAATAGCCGATGTCAGAAACTTTAACATAGTACATGTATACCTTTATTATTCAACTTTTACAGATAGCAAACATTATTCCTTATAAGATTTAATTTTATTCCAATCATCAACCTTAACAAAGGAAATGATTGCTGAGTTTTATTGTAAAAACATGCAAAACAAAAATAGAAAACATGCAAAAAAGAAGGAAAATCAATAATTTGTAATTATTTTTATTTTTTATTCTAGATTACGTTCCATTTCACCGCTTATATATCCATGACAGTAAATGGACATATTTGTAAGGAAAATCTTAATTTTTCATCTTTAATTTTCAACTTTACTTCTTGGTCATGATCTTGGTGCTTGGAAATTTAGCAAATCTGCAAAGATTAGTAAGAGAAAGCACGCAATGCAATGCAATCGTGATAGTTTAATCAGTGAGTGTTAAAACTAAGCTCCATTTTTTTGGTGCATAAGTAATTTAAGACCAAAATTTCGTAGATGCAATTAATTTCCGTATGTCCTTAAATTCGGGTAAAACTTATTGAACATGAACCCAAATTGTTTTAAATGTATCTGTATTTTGAATTAACCGACACTAATTTTAGTAGTTAATAGTTACGTAAATTAGGAATTGAACATTTAATCGATACAAAGATATTTCTGAAATGAAACACTACGAATTAATAGCTTTATTAAACAAAGTAGAATAGCTTTTATGGAAAGGAAATGTAATTATTAGTTCAACGAGCCCTTAATTTATTATTTTAAGAGACACCTTCGTACTCCATAATTAAATCCATTAAATATGTGTTGTTACAGATTAGAATCGATGCTCCTAACATCATACTGAATAACCTGCCAGAAGCAAACACAACACATGCTTCAAGCTACATGAGAAATATAAAAATATACCAACTTTGTGCTTGTGCTTCAGGCAAGCTCTTCCTGGCGCCACCTGATGCGGCCTGTGTACAGCACAATAGTGATATGGATCTATGTCGATGATATATATTATTAATCTACCGAATATGCTTATTTTAATTGTCCATGGTAGCCTAGCGGTTATTGTACTGGACCACCACCGTACAGAGTCGCAGGTTATAGTAACTTAGACATACCTTTTAATTCCTATATTGCTGCTCTAGCCGCTAGACTACGAGAATGAACATAGTATACCCCATGATCATATGAAATTACTTACAATTAGGTAGAAGTGCACATACACTATGGTTATTTGAAAATATTATCTGTAGGAGTGTAAATCTTGTCATCTGAAATATTTACTGTATCAGCGTAAATTATGCTTATCTGATATATTTACTGTATTAGTATAAGTTATGGTTATATGTAATATTTACTATATTAGTGTATATTATACTTATCTAATATATTTTCTGTATTAGTGTAAATTATGGTTATCTGTAATATTAACTGTATTAGTGTATATAATACTTATATAAAATATTTACCGTATTAGTGTATATTATACTTATCTAAAATATTTACCGTATTAGTGTAAATTATGGTTATTGCAAAATACTGTAGTAGCGTGCGTAAATCATGGTTTTTTGGAAATAAGTAATGAGCTATTAACAATGATTACATAAGAAATTAGTACCTAATGTTGTTTAATATTTTCATTTTTAGAAAAAAGTTATAACATTGTTATTAATAGATGTAATCAAACATACCAACATATCAAAGTAAAGTACAATTACTAACACGAATACGAGACAGCTTTATCGTCTTGCCAATATTTCTTAAGATAATTGTTATGATAAATACTTGTTTATAAAATTAGAATCAGTGTTTATTTCTTATAAATAAAACTGCAACATTATGGAAATAAGATTTTCTAAAGAATTTTTTTTTTAATTCCACTAAGATGGCAAACAAGCTTGCGGACCGCTAATGGGCCGTAGGGGGCATCACTCGCGCGTTGCCGACCCTTCAAAAATCCAATAACTTCTTTTTTGAAGAACCCCATGCTGTAGTCCTTAGAGAAAATCTTGGCAGGGAGCTCATTCCACAACGCAAGCCCATTCAAATGGTCATCCTTACAAATCGTCATCCATTCAATTGGTCTACTTTGGAACAATCATATTTTGTGTCTGCAGAACTCTATTCTTCTTTGTATGTTTACGAACTGTACATATTTTTTATATAATTCTTGACTTTAACCTATTTCTGCGTTTGTTCCTTGATATCGTTAACAGGTGCAGTTATTACTAAAAACCGTAATTATTTTGTACACTTAGCATTTGGCACGCGCGCTTATAGCAAAAGCCTCTATTACTTTGAGTTTAAAGTTTGTGCCAAAATTGTTTTGGAGCTTTAAATAAACATAATTGTTATTTCACAAGTGTAATTTAGGCTACCGTAATAAAAAGAAAAATAAAACCGGCGAAGTGCATGTTGGTCCTATCGCAATGGAACCCCGTAGTTGTTAGTCACACGTTTTTACTTTACTAAGTATATTTTATATTACGTTGTTTTGTTACAAAGTTCCTATAGCGACCTTCCGCCTCCACCATCAGATCAGCTCATATCATATTATGGGTCGTTATCGTTTCCAGAAGCAGATTGATATAAATAATATTCGCTGAACAACGTTATATTGTTGTATATTTTAGTAAAGTTACAATAGATGTGCAACTATGTAATAGTAACAGCTTGTCTTAATTAAGAGTTGCCAGTATTTAGGCAAAAACAAGTTAAGATGCTACATGGCTGAGTAGTTAAGCATCTGAGAAGCAACTTAATAATAAATTAACTTAATCTTAATACATTGTTCATAGTACATGCGATGCTCTCACTACATGCTTATATCTGTCTGTGATGCAGTAAGGTTGTAATAATATTCGCTGAACAACGTTATATTGTTGTATATTTTAGTAAAGTTACAATAGATGTGCAACTATGTAATAGTAACAGCTTGTCTTAATTACAAGTTGCCAGTATTTAGGCATAAACAAGTTAAGATGCTAAATGGCTAAGTAGTTAAGCATCTGAGAAGCAACTAAATAATAAATTAACTTAATCTTAATACATTGTTCATAGTACATGCGATGCTCTCACTACATGCTTATATCTGTCTGTGATGCAGTAAGGTTGTACTCAGGCCTTGTAATATTGATTATTATTTTATTTCTTGATCTACATACCTACGTGTTATTATTTACACACTCTACAAATGTTAATATAAATATACCAAATTTTAGCTCAATTGGACACCTGACTGTAGGGACATATAGGGCATAGTGTTACACAAGCTATTTTTACGAAACGTTTTAATTAAGACAACGCCCCTTTTAAATTAAAAAAAAAATCATATATATTATAGTCATTTAATTATGCAGGCAACTTAAACGTCTTCATAGCAGACGTAGTTTAAAATTGTAAAACTTTCACAGCAGTGCTTTCATGAAATGTTTTGCGTCTAGACACAAACAATCACCGTTACTATTTTGAGGCTTCGCTCTCTTACTACTTTAGTTTAGAAACTTTAGTTTTTCAACATTAATGATTGTTTGCTTTTCGAAACAAAATTTCAGTTCTGAGACGTAACCACGTTTTATTTTACAGAGGAGATTTTTTATTCTAATTTTGTAACATCCAACGACAACCATAGAGGAACCACAGTATCATACCACAGTCGAAATATGATGAATAAAAGGAATGTTCATAGGCGCGGAATGGTAATACAAAAGTTAAAAACTTTCTATTTAAGGACTGTTGAACGGATTTTGAGTGGCATTTAACTCAAAGAGTCGTTTATAAACTTTGCTACCACTTTCTTTTGTTTCCTTCAAAATGTACTTTCTTCGGTTAGTATAATAAATAAAATATTAAATAGTTTTTGGGGACGCTGATCACGAGCATGACGCCTAAAAAGGTTTTTAAGGTAGGACCCTAGCTCCCAGGATGCCGGACGGAGAGATAGTCGCTCACCTCCGTGGCTTTACTTTAAAATTGCCTTAAATCGTTACTCGGGGTTTTAAGGGTCGTTTATCACGAATATGATGTCCAAAAAGGTCCTCAAGGTACCTGGGGACCAGTGGGGATAACTATTTTATCACTTATACACGCAAACTCGTGATATCGCACAAGAAATTAAACGAACAGCGTAACTGCAAATGTTCATTAATTGACGGTATCTATTGTTATAATGATCTACAATGGCGTCGAACGCATTTTTATATCCTACGTTAGCAGTTTTACAACTTTTATTAGAATTAAATGTTATTCAAGGAAACATTGTTTTAAACATAACACATATTACAATAAATCAGTAACAATTTTAATATTAATTGTTATATACTTTGCATATTTCATTTCAATATCTTTAAACAATTTAGTACCTAGTTATTCTAATGTTAGATATTAATTAAATGAGTTTAACCTAAATATAATAAAGTAGATAAATTTATTTAGGATGTTCTAAAATAATAATTTAACAATTTAACACATAAACATAATTTAATAAACAGTTGATATATTTATTAAAAGGTTTTGAGTAATTAATAAATAATAAGGTATTACCGGATATCCGTTAGAAAACTAATGTTAACAATGAACGTTATTAATATTATAGAAACATATATTCAATTAAGAATTCTGTAATACGAACAAAGGACCAAATTAAATATTCTTATTATTTTTTACTAGGTGTATATTTCCTATTACTAGATATGTTTACTGCCGGATATCCTAAAAATAATATTCTAATACTTATAACATTTTATATCACTAACTTATATCACTTATTATAATATTTATATGCTACAAAATCAATTGATATTTCTAATCAATAATATTTAGATCTTTATTATTCATAACTTAATGTTTTAACAAAATAAGTATTGAGAAGTGTTGACTTGTATAATTGTCGTTCGATGACTTTTAGAATTGACGTTCCATTGGAATTGAGACTTTTTAGCTAAGAAAAATGGTAACTTTGGGCTTATTTTATTTATAGCTTATCAAATAATGAAATGTGCATTTTGAAGATGCATTTTCGAAAATACACATTAGGTGTTACTCGGGCTTAGTTAACGACGCCGCCGCCGCCCCGGTACATATAAAAGCTTACATACATGTCTGTTCTTATATTTTTTTTGCTTAATATGCGGATGTTATTGGTGGTGCCAGTAAGAGAATCGTGTTTACAATGCAACAAACTTTTCTGACCCTCTGACCTCGTGTGTTTGGTCGCTAGTGTCGTAAGTTCTCACCATTTCAATATAGCGACTGTATAGTTTTGACTTATGACCGCCGAGTCAAAAAAGATAACTGCACTATACGCAATTTGATTACAGATTCAAAAATCATCATCAAAAGAGTATTTTCCAAATAAAGATTTCCAACAAGCTCATTAAATATTTCTTCGTTTTCTTGAAAATAAGTGATATTTTTATGTAGTTTATTCAATATCGCTATGTCAATAATGTGACTGTAAATTATTGTGACACGTCGTGGTCGGGCTCGGGATGACTTGCTTGTTATTTATGACATCGTAGAAGTTTCATGTCTCGTTATTCACTTCAGTACATATATAGAAAAGTTGGTAAATATTTGTCTAGCTTTTTCTGTGGTTTATTCTTATAGAGTTGACTGAATGTGACTTACCTAGCTTCTCCTCCATGTCGCAACAGAGCACCTTTTTTTTCTGAGCTGACTATGAAGTTGGCTGTTGCAGCCATTACTGCTTCACCGGACTTTTGGGGCGAGACTCTGAAGGAGTCTCAGCCCATATAAGCCCATATAGCGCCTCGGCTTGGGTTGTCGCTCTCGGAGGTGTCCCTCCGACCGGCGTGAGCCTCGAACCCGAAGGTGAGTCAGCGCCAGAGATGGAGCACCCAATTGAGCCTAAAGGTACAAAGAAAATATACATAGCAGAGCACAGGTATAATTAGATTGAATTCAAAAATCCTCAATTTACACGTTCAGTGTAATAAAAGACGGAGCTAGTTTTTTCTAGTACCTGCCTACATACTTTTATGTATGTTTTTAAGCCGTGTTTTTTAAACTGTTTGTTTTCAATTTAATAGGAGGGTACAAAGTCACAACGTTAAGGCATAAATAATATAGGTTGTGGAATGAGCTTACTGTTTTCAAGAACGAAGTAATTAGATTGTTAAAGGGTTTGCAATGTTGGCAACATTCTATCCTATTATAACGGAACGACCGTCTCCGGTGGTCCGTCTCCGGTAAAGGACCGGATGATGTAGGAAACGATGGAAGTTTCTGGGCATCCGCTCTTAGGTCCATTACCACTGTTGTAATTTAAATACAGAGATCAAAGAATCTCTAGATGTTTGACATCGCTAAGTCAAAACAGATTACTTTACGTTCTGCTTGACGTGGTTGTGAAAAATTCTGTTGATAATTATTTTCACAGATTCTACTACTAAACTGCAAATTAATTGCATATCTACTTCTCTTCTATAAAAAAGCCGTCCTCGGTTATATTTTATATTTATTTTCTCTAGGGATGTGTTTAGTGAATTAGGGGTAAGTCGCTAATCCATTTCTCTTTCTCATTGACAGCACGGTTCTTAGTATATATATACAACGCATATAAATTACTCTACTACGGCTCTACGCCGTAACTGAGGTCCGCGAGAAGACTTCTCTGTGGGCTGGTGCACGTTCGTCTACTAACGACGGCGCACTGCAGCTGCTTTGCTGTCCTTATTGTTTGCTGTGAAAATAATTATCAACAGTATTTTTCACAAACACGTCAAACAGAACGTAAAGTAATCTGTTTTGACTTAGCGATGTCAAACATCTAGATATTCTTTGATCTCTGTATTTAAATTACAACAGTGGTAATGGACCTAAGAGCGGATGCCCAGAAACTACCATAGTTTCCTACATCCCGGAGACGGTCGTTCCGTTATACTATAATGTTGCAAGCTACGGTAGCCACTCAATATTAGGCAAGTCGTATGCTTGTTTGCCACCTTAAATGCTCATCAATTATAATATCATTTTTTTTAATTTTTACATAATTGTATAGGTGCTGTAGCTTCCACCTTTGGCTGCTACTCGCATGCTCGCTGCTGAAGAGGTACTGGGGGCGTACTGCTAATCTTACGACGGTAAGGTTCGAGGAATTTGTCAGGATTCGGGAATCAAAGATGAGTAGGGGTGAAAATAATGTTTATTCACCACTCTATACTATACTTAATTGCTGTCTATGTTTTACTATTCTAATACATCGTTTATTTATTTTAATACAAAACTTTTTCATCTTAGGCTCCTGGGCATCGAACATCATTGGCACATTAGTTGAATTCAATATTTCTTCACTAAATATAAGAAAGAAGGAGCAACTGTTATCGTATACTCGATAATTAACCTAACTTTGTAAAAGTCCACATCATTTTCGTATATCTTGAAAACTGTCACCACACTCGTTTTTCTTTTCTTACCCAATTACTTAGATTTGAAAAAAAAAACCCCCTTTTTCTTTTTAAGAGTAATCTAACCATAAATAAGTGGAAGACTAATAATAATGAGCTTGTATCGCTTTCACTTCCCATAAATACCTACCAGGTGAACGATCTGTCACATATTTTCCACTGGCCGCATGAAAATTATAGCAACAAGTTACGTATAATTTTCCCTTGGCTGACATATAACAATTTTGACAGCAAAGTTGGAAAGTATACAAACTGACCTATGAGTTTACCTAGCCCGTGGACTGTCTTCCCGATATCTGGCTATTACAATAGCAGTCCAACTGAATAAGATGGTCTTTTATTCGGTTACACTCACTCCAAATAAACCCTGGAAAAGCTTGGAGACCAGTTACTCTTTAACTCTCCAAACGAATACATGCCAACATTTCTTTTTATAGTTCAGAATATTCCAACATTGAATACCGAAATCAATTCACGAACAATATGCCAATTACGATTAAGATAAAATCAAACAATTATACGCTATTTTACTCTACAATCATTATTTCATCCAACAATATTCCGTTATAACACTAAGTATTAAATCCCTATCACCCATTTACTTTTACCTACTTACACCTCACCTATTTAATTTCCTACGGATAAATTCGTCATGCTAGAAATAAACACACATATTAATATCTGCAATATGTAAGATCTTACAAGAACTAGTCTTTCATCTGCCAAAATTAATTAATTCACTGTCTTCATTAAAATATTCAGGTTTAATTACATTACCTTGACCTTACTTGAATGCCTAAAATAAAAAACAAAAAATAATCATTATTTTTTATGAATTATGTTCGCCTCAACTCATATTACTTCTTTATTTATTTTAAGTATTATTTAATTTTACTAAATTTATGGTTCAACATCATCTTACGTTCAAATCTTATGATAATATTTTATATCAACCCATTAATAATCATGAGAAATTATTTTTACATTAAACATTCATTACAGTTCAATTAATTATGTTAACATTAATTTTATTTATAAAACAAAATTTAAACAATCATTCCCGTCTCATATACCACCCAAGTAACATTTAAGCGTTAAAAAAAGCTGTAGACGACCTTTTTTTCGGCTATGCTAAAAACTTAAAGAGTTAGCGTATAATTTATAAGAGAGTTATAAAGTGTAATAACACCTTTATATCTTCGATTTTGGCGCAAAATTTGGCCTTTTTAGTGGTTCTATATAACCATTAGTAGAAGTGTATGAGAGGTGTTATAGAATTGTTAGTTTTCCGCTCAAACCCTTATTGCACCTTTATAATGGACTTTATGGAAACTTTTAGTTATTTAAAATATCTATAACGGTGTCAAATAGAACTTGGATCCGTATTTTAATACGTTATAACTCATTTGTAGCGTTTTCGGGGTCAAAAGTAGATAGTAATAACTTCTAAAGTCATAAAATTACATTAATTTATAAATATGAAATAAGTGATTCTGTTTATCTACGGACATTGCAACATTTTCATTACAAAATATAAGTATTGTTGATTAATAGTGTTCTTGAAGTGTACTATTAATTATTAGTGCGCTTGCAAGTTTAATGCGATTGTGTATCATGTTTTCTCATCTCAATTTTGACGCGCCTTAGAAAAATATGATTTTAAGGAAAAAAAAATAAAGCAACTAAAATTACTAATAACCTAAAATAGTTTTTAGACATTCAATTTAAAATTTTTGGTCAGTTTTAGTGATTGTATGCATAGACTATGTTAAATAATTCGGCAAATTTAGGTACCACGCTATTTAAAAGTGATGTTGTATAAATAAATATTTAGTTTTTTTTTTACAGACAGTGATTGAAAATGGCGAAATTTATCTTAAAGGTACAGACTTTTCTTAACTCTATATAGTAAGGTTAGATTATTATAGACAAAATCTTTAAGCGTTAAAAACATTAAATGGTGTCATTAAGGAATTACCATTTGTTTATCTTACACCATAATCCTTATATCAGGGTACAAAACTGCGATAATTATTAAACCTATCATTGTCTTTCGTATTACAGGCGTAAGCTGTATGTAAAAATTATACAACGCATGTATTGTTAGGTGTTACAACACTCTTAATTGACTCCGTTGCAGAACCAATGACTTTAATGAAGTTGAACAACAGCCTTATGATATATAAACAATTCTAATATAGCAGATTTATAGCAATAAGAATTATAGGGAGTTAATCGTCAAACAGCTTTTGACGTTGCAGGCCGAAGCGGCCGCTGCTCCAACACTTACTGGAAAGAATATTGAACTTCTTTTTGACAGTTCTAATACAACCTATAGAGCTAAACTTATTTCATAAGTGAACTGTATCACTTTTAATGACAACCGAATCCATTATAAATCAATAGTAGTACTCTAAGCTTCAAAATTACCTGTAACAAACGCTAAATTGTTTGTTGGGCACTAACTCTTACTAAATATACTAACTATAACTATTCCTTTCGTGCTAAATTTTTATAACTGTAAAATATAACAAAAACCAATAAACATAACCTACGATTCATACGTCATGGATTTTGTACAGAACTTCTTCTTCTTCTACTATCTTGATCAATATTACTATGTCCTACTCCTTAACAATTTGATTCTATTAAAGTCTTTTAGCCCGAATATTTAGTAACATTGCGTTTCTATTATCTAATAATCTTGTAATTACGTATGGTCCTTTGAAATTTTTAATTTTGAAGAAAAACCTGACCTACGCTTGTCATTATGTAGTAATACTATATTTCCCACCTCTAGCTGTTTTGGCTGGGCTTTCCTTTCAAATACTCTTTTCTGTATTCTTTGCTCACGTTCCGTATTTCGCATTACCTGCTGGTTTATCTGCTGTAATACCAACTCCCGAGTTTCTCTAGGTTCTAATGGAATTCGTCTTAAATTTCATAAATTATTATTACTAACTGTTTTCGGACTTCTATTTAAATTCGAATTTCGTTGAGTGATGTAAAGAAATATTATGTATCGTTTATAATCGACTTAGAAAAAGGAGTAGTTTCTTAAATAGGATGTTTATAAAAAAAAAATATGTATGTTCGGGCATAACTCTGTTATATATAGAGGGTAAAGGATATCTTCCCTATTTTTCAATAAAACTACATTTTCGGCATCTTAGTAAAATGTAATCCAAATGTCTCTAAACATCAAAATGACAATTCTTCTTTTTTAACGGATATAGGTAATACCTACTTATATTTAAAGGAGGTTTTTAACATCCTCCCTCCCCCCCCCCCATTAATAATAACAACTTAATTACCACTTACGTTACAATACTAATTAATGAAAACAATCAACTTCAAACTTTTACAGTCAATTAATTAAGACAATCTCAATTCTAAGTACAATTAACAAAAAACAAAATAAACTAAGCACTGACAAATAACAATAAATAGATAATAGTCATTTACCTATTTTATTTATAACCCAACAGCAATGGAGCAATTACTAAAAAGCTGGACGTTTTAAAATTCCCCCAATTGTTCGTACATTTACCACTCTTATACGTGGACGTATAAGGCCCTATATATGTTGCAAAGTTTTGTCGTCCATATGTCGCAAAGAAGTCTGCTTGAGCTGCGGCGAACAGATGTTTCACGCAGGTTTATTTCACGTTGCACAAAGGACCACAATAAAGGATATCTTTACTATTTTTCAATAAAACTACATTATCAGCTTCTTAGAAAAATGTAATCCAAATCCAAATGTCAACATCACAATGACAATAATTCTTTTTTATATATAATATAAAAAACCTATATAGAATATAGGTAATACCTACTTCTATAGGAAGGAGGTTTTTAACAGAGGGATTTGCTAATTTTTTTTATTTTAAAGGGTATACTTCCGAGGTGGTCCCATATTTATAAATAATAATAAATTTAAAATAAAAGGATGAAATTGGCTTTCTAAAGATAAATTCTTTGCAAATCTAGCTTATTTAATAAAATTTTGTGTCAACTCTCCTAGGTCTCCCCTACAGATTGGTAAAACTCCTCCTATAGTAGTCACCTTACGTATACGTATTAATACCTTCCTATTACTCCACGGTAGTCTTTTTAGAGTTCCGTTGTCTAACTTTAGCAACCATTATAGTTACGCCATGCCTATCCGTCCGCCCGTATGTCACAGACTTAACTCTGGAATTCGGTACGGTACACTTGATAAAAATTACAAATCAACATTTTAAAATAAAAAAATAATGAAATAATATTTATTTCTATGCCTATTTCTATATGTTAAGTGCCAACCAATTTAACGCTTTCTGCGGGCACAGATAACTATAGTAGTAACTACCCTACGGAACCCTAAACTGCACAGCATGGCTCGACATGCTCTTGCCCAGTTTCAATCCCTGTGGACACGTAGTCCGACTGCTTTGTCCGATGGATCGGACCACGAGATATTTTTTTTTCTGTTGGTTCGATTATTATGGATTCGGACCATAAAAACTACGGTTTTCTTGGACCACGTAGTCCCACCAATCGGACGACCTGAACTTTGGTTTTCTTGTTAGTTCGATTAAGGAATCGGACTACAAACATGATTTATTTCTTAGACCACATGGTCCAACTGTCGGACCATGCGTTCCAAGAAAGCAACTTGTACACTGCGGAGTATTTTATAAGTTATTTTGGAACGAAGTTCCATATGGCGCATTACATACTTAGATGATGGTATAGATAGGCAGATGGTGGTGCGAGAAAAATTATGTCCGCGACACTTTTAATATTCAAATAATGCTACGTTACAGTTGTAGTTAACACACACGGCCATGCATGCAGTGTGGTGTGGTTTGAAGTGTATCTTTTAGAAGTTGCTTTTGCAGTGGGAGACAATCAGCGAGATGCTAGCTGTCAAACTAGAAAGGTCTATATCTCCGGAACTATTGATCGTAGACTAGTAGTTTCTTTACAGAAGTGATAGATCTCATCAAGAACTTCATTTCAGATGACAGCTTACAAACTAGAAAGGTCAATATCTCCGTAATTATTGATCGTAGACTAGTAGTTTCTCTACGGAAGTGGTAGTTTTAATCAAGATCTTCATTTCAGATGACAGCTGTCAAACTAGAAAGGTCTATATCTCCGGAACTATTGATCGTAGACTAGTAGTTTGTTTACAGAAGTGATAGATCTCATCAAGAACTTTATTTCAGATGACAGCTAACAAACTAGAAAGGTCAATATCTCCGTAATTATTGATCGTAGACTAGTAGTTTCTCTACGGAAGTGGTAGTTTTAATCAAGATCTTCATTTCAGATGACAGCTGTCAAACTAGAAAGGTCTATATCTCCGGAACTATTGATCGTAGACTAGTAGTTTGTTTACAGAAGTGATAGATCTCATCAAGAACTTTATTTCAGATGACAGCTAACAAACTAGAAAGGTCAATATCTCCGTAATTATTGATCGTAGACTAGTAGTTTCTCTACGGAAGTGGTAGATTTAATCAAGATCTTCATTTCAGATGACAGCTGTCAAATTATAAAGAGCTTTATCTCCGGAACTATTGATCGTAGACTAATAGTTTCTTAACCGAAGTAATAGATCCCATCAATATCTTTATTTTACATGACAGTTGTCAAATTAGAAAGGGCTATATTTCCAAAAATATCAGTTTTTGACTTGTAGTTCCTTTACAAAAGTGATAAATGTCATTATTTTGGATGACAAGGTGTCATGATTAACAGATTTTACTTAAATTACGTTAAATATAAGTCTAATTAGTGCACTAACACATAACTATAGCAAAATTACTTTGTTCCAAGCGGCTGTCCTACGAAACCACTCAAACTTTGTCAAAAAACGACTATTTTGATATTAGTTTACAAGATTTTGAAATTTGACAGCTTTTTTTAGCAATTTTGCTTTAGTAACTAGTGCTTTAGCTATCAAGTTTAACAGCTGTTGTTAAAGAGGGAAATAAATCCATTAACAATTTTCCGTAGGTAGCGATAAGTGCTTACTGGCCACCGTATGTAGCGATAAGTACTAGCACTTGATCTCCCATGCCCATGATTATATGTATGCATGTCGATGTCAAAGGTAAATGTCAAGAAATAGCAATCTGTCATAATTTTTTTACATTTCTTTTTGCTTGTAATTCAACATAATATTTTATCATTATGGACGTGGGAGAAAAAATTGACTTACAAAGTCGCGACTTACAAAGCGATCTAATTTACTTAAAACGCAAAGGCGGAATAGTGTTGCTACACAGCGGATACCAATTTTACCGCAACAAAACTTACAAAAATAGGTCATTACTCTGGGTGTGCAGCAAAAAAAGAGCAGATAAATGTCGGGGCACTATCACTATACGGGTAAGCTAACTTTCTAAAATGTAGGTATGCTATTATGCTATGCTAATGCTCTGTTATGCTAGTGTTCCGTATGTCTGATGGAAATAAAATTGGTTTGTCTGTTTGTTGCTCTGTTAGCTTATTATTTGATTAAAATCTTATATCAAGTCGCCTAAGGGGAGAAAGAGGGAAAGGGGGAGGGGGCAGGCGCCTTACACCTTTCCCCACTGCCGGAGGTGCATAGTTTTTTTTAATATTACATGTTTAAACTTTCAAATTTTAACTAAATGGTTTAATTTTGGAGCACTGATTTCAGAATTCCAAGTTATAGCTGATGCACAGTTAAATTATTTCAGGATTCCACCATAACACATTCTAGTGAACATTCTTGTGTTCTTGATGTTCATAAAAATGAAATTGACCAACAATTTTATTTAATGAAAGAGGCAGCTGGTAACACCTTAATACCTTTAAAGCACATCTATGATGAACATGTGACACCACTAAAGGATGCTGGTATTGAACTAATTACAAAAATACCAAGATATAGTTCAGTTAAAACTGGATTATTCAATAATAGGAGAAAAAGTCATCAGGTAACAAAACTAACATATGCAAACCCCATGGAGGTAGAGGTTCCACCGAGATTTAATCGTTTTCTTTTAGCAGATTATGCTCATGAAGAAACACGCATAATCACATTTTGTTCACAACAGGCAAGAGAACTTATACCTACACTAAAATATTTTTTCGCAGACGGTACTTTTCATAGTTGCCCTCGGTCATTTGACCAATTATACACGATTCATGCAGATTTTGGTTCATCAACACAGTTTATTAACGTAGTCCCAGTCATTTATGTTCTAATGTCGAACAGAAAAGCAGAAAGTTATGAAATACTCTTCCGTATAATAAGATCTCAAATACCAGCTTTCAACCCTCAACAATTTATGACGGACTACGAAGCAGCAGCAATGAAAGCTATAAGAAATATATTTCCGCAGACCCAGATAAAAGGTTGTTTTTACCATTACGCGAGAGCGTTGTGGAGGCAAGCTAAAAAATTTAAAGTGACAAGAGAACAAAGCCAAAAACGAATTGTGGCTCTGGCTACTATGTTACCGTTCTTACCACCGTCATTAATAAGTGATGGTTGGTCGTATATAAGAAATGATATGCCAAATGATGACAAAGGCTTGAAAAATTTTGAAACATATATGGAACTTCAATGGCTTAAAAGCGATGAATTCATTGCAGAGTGGTCCATCTTTGGAGAGCTTATTCGAACTACGAATTGTTTAGAAGGGTGGCACTCCAAAATAAATAAGTTGGTTGGAAAAAGGGTCCCAAATATGATTACTCTTCTCAATATTTTAGAAAAAGATTCCAAATTTTATCAAATAAAAATGAAAGGCGGCCTCCTCGAGAAACGACGAAAGGAAGTAATTCGTCGTAATGAATTTATTTCTAGAACAAACTCCATGCTCGTGGATTCTGATATGGACGTCGGATTTTTTTTGGAAAGATTGGCGTGGAAAGGCTCCCTTTTTAAAACTTGATAAGTTACCTGGAGGGCGAATTATTAGAATAAAATGTTTTGTTACGAAGTTATTGTTATTTTATGTAATGTTTATGAAATAATTATTCATGACACAATCAATAACACATTATATTCTTTATATGTTCGAATCTGACACTATCCGTTTCTGTTTTGTTTTGAAACTTTTATAAAAAATATTTTGAAATCAACTTTTATTAATTATTATCACTACTATATTATAAAACAAAGTCCTAGTCCTCTTAGCCCTTTCTAGTTTGACAGCGTTCATCCGAAATAAAGATCTGAAAGAGATCTATCACTTCTGTAATGAAACTACTAGTCTATTATAAACTTTTTTGAAATTGCAGCCCTTTCTCGTTTGACAGCTGTCATCCGAAATAAAGATCTGAAAGAGATCTATCACTTGTGTAATTAAAATACTAGTCTATCATCAATAGTTTCAGAGATACAGCCCTTTGTAGTTTGACAGTTGTCATCCGAAATAAAGATTTTTAAAGAGATCTATCACTTCCGTAATGAAACTACTATTCTACGATTAATACACACACACAAACATACACTTTAAAGTAGGGAAAACTATGTAGACAAGGACATTTTTCTGTTGAAAACTACGTGAAGACCATTTAACACGACTGTACACACAAAGCGAATGTGTCCTAAAGCGAATAAAGGACCCATTTACGCTTAGACCGCTGAATCGATTTATATAAAATTTGGTATGGAGATAGTGATTGTTTGTCCGACTGGGATCGGACTACGGAAATTTAACATTTCCTTCTCCTCCTATGATCGAACAAATAAAAGTTGAGATTCCTCGTAGTCCGATCAATCGAACCATCACTAGAAAAAAAATTATGTGGTCCGATCAGTCGGACAAAGCGGAATTTCAAATTCTTGTAGTCCGATTAATCGAACCAACAGGAACAAAAAGTCCTCATAGTCCGATCCATCGGACAAAGCAGTCGGACGACGTGTCCACAGGGGTTTCAATCCAGTATCTTTTATATTTGTTTTTTATTTTTTCTCTATTGAAAATAAATAATACTACGAAACATTAGGCTTGAGTTCCATTATTCAATGTATTTATTCCTGAATTAATTTCTGATATGACAATGGAAAACTGATTTTTCCTTTTTTTATGCACGCACACGTGAACAGCACATTAGGCGTTGTTTACACAGCAAATATCCTTTCTCGTCTCCTTTAGATTGCAGAGATAAAAGTATGTTGATCATGTTTTTGATAAAATTTATTCTAGACACGAACCGCCACTGTGCTGCATTTTAAGGGTTCCGTACCTAAAGGGTAAATAAATAATTATTATTTTCCATTTAACAATAATTATTTTTTCTGCTTATAAATCTTACACTTACGCTTACTGTCGTCTTGTAAGAGTTCTGAGGAGTTTATATCTGAAGATTGTACATATCTAGAGGGTGTTGACAAGTATTGTAACAGGGCATTGCTTGATAGACACCTCGCAATAATCAAGCTTATTGCTACTACTGTTACACTTTCCAGAAAAATACCCTATCACCCTGTAAGTCAAACAAGCTATTGACATATGTACTATCAGCCAGAAATCTGAGTATCCACCTTAAACACGACTCTGGCTTGCAGTGACTGATATCCATTTCAGGTCGGTGCCGTTTTTAGGGTACCGTAGTCAACAAGGAACCCTTATAGTTTCGCCATGTCCGTCCGTCTGTCTGTCCGCGGCTTAGTTCAAAAACTACTAAAACGAGAAAGCTGCAATTTGGCAGGGATATACACATAGAAACAAATCTTAGAAAATTATTTTTTTAGGGTGCCTACACTACACGTGAAGTGGAGACTTTATTTTTCTTTTCGTCTACACCATCGTGTTGGGTATCGTTGGATAGGAATTCCAAAAACATTGGCGGTGTGCAAAGATCATTTTTTTAATTTAAAGCTCCGTTTGCGAAACATTTAGCTTTAAAGTACTATTTTTTGTTTTGCGGAAGTATAGTATTTGGAAATGTAAATAAATTTTACAGTGGTAGTGCATATATAATTAATTAAAAAGGGAAAACTATCACGGATATGTACACTTTACAGGCTAACGAGTAATAGTCGACCAAGTCATAAAATGTACTTAAAAAATTGAAATTTTCGTACAAATTCCATTAAAAGTTACTTATATGAAGTAGGAACATTTGTAAAACAAGTATAAAATATAAGTAAATGAACGATTTTTCCCCTTTTTATAGACAACGGAACCCTTCGTGCGCGAGTCCGTATAATAATATTAAAAGTATAATAATAAAGACAAGCAGCTGAAACAAGCAGACATAATAACGTTAAATGTGCAAATAAGCGTACTCGCTCCCGCCTAATGTTGAGCGGTTACCTCAGCAAGCTTTGTTATCATATGCCGTACTCTGTACTTTATTACTAAATATGCAGTTGCCTGATGCAGCCATTACTGCTCTACAAGGCTTTTGGGGCGGGACTCTGAAGGAGTCTTAGCCCATACAGCGCATAACGCTCAAGGGCTCTCCGCGGGGGGAGCCTCGGCTTGAGTTGTCGCTCTTGGGGGTCGTCCCTTCGACCAGCGTGAGCCTCTAACCCGAAGGTGAGTCAACGCCAGGTGGTGAGTTCCCCGTTACGCTACTCTGTCCTATCGACGCATGTTACATAAGAAGCCTTTGGTGTTGTTGATCCTTTAAAAAGCAATCACAATCTCTTACAGGTAGTCTCTAGGGCATTGATGAGAGAGCCTAGGGAGTCGCGACAATATGCAAAAGGGGGCGGATTTTTTTTTCTATTGAACCTAAAATTAGAAATCTTGTCAAAAACATGCAAGCACATCCATGACATTGACTCTTCAAAGTGTGTGAAAACATTTTATTTTAAATAAAACATCTAATAATATTTTGGATTTCATTACTATTATTGTATTTTACAATTGCGTAGCGAGCCCACTTGCTGTCGCTTTTTGGCAGGAGGAAGGCGTGAGAAAAATAACTTTGGGAACCCCTACTCTAGGAAATACTTCGACAGGGACCTCATTCCACAACCTAAGCATTCGCGATATGTCCATAATGATTATTCATTAAATTATTCTAAATAAACTTTTTTGACTTAGATTTTTTTATTTAATTGTCTTTCTATTTTTAGAAATATACATACCTTAAAAATTTCATTATTAAAATCCTACAAACTGAAATAAGATTTTTGTCTACCTAATAAACCTGCAACGTGCGATGTTAGTAATGACCGGGACGTCATTGCCCCATAATTATGATTTCACCTCCAAGACTAACAAAGTTATTTTTAAAAGGTATATCTATGTCTATTGCCCTTCTATTTCCGTCAAAGCCTTTTTTATAAAATTATTCTTGGACATTACACACAGCGCCATCTGGTCCCAAACTAGGCAGAGCTTGTACTATGATTACCAGACAATGTACCTACATTATTATTTATACATATACTGAGGAGCAAAATAACTAGTCACTTTCATAAACGACTATATTATATAAACTAGTAAAAATAACTTCATGATACAAAAAGTATATTAAAAAGAGTTTTATTTTGCACATAAATAATGAAATAAGTGATTAAATTACGCTAAAAAGTTCCTTTGACTTCATGTATAGAGCTACTAGTTATAAAGCGTAGAGCTCGTATCTACGTTGTTTAGGAAATATTATCGTCTCTCTTAATTATTGTAAATGGTTGGTTTTTGTTCTTGACAGTGTAGAAAACACCCAAGACAAAACCAAATGCTCATCATATAAATTTTTGTCTTGTGCAGGGATCAAATATACATTAAAAAAAATAATAAATGCATTGATAAAAAGGTCATGGTTGGCGCCTTTTTATCGACACATTTATTATATAACCAAATTATTTTACCCTTTTCATATTCAAATTTAACTCATAATGATTGTCCACGTCGGATTTAAGTACCCAAAAATAGACGGCCTAAATTTGTCTCTGTCATTTCATTATGCAACGGGGAAATGGCAAATTTTACGACTATAATAACACGAGACGCTTGACTCGGAATGCCTCATGAATGGCTAAACGCTTCTACTGTGCCATATCTTATGAAAAATGACAATCTCCAGAGATTACTCGCAGTATTAGATGGTCTGTGATATTAGCATTGAAACTTAAACGATTCTTCTCCTATTTTCTGTCATACTTAGGTACGAGTACCTATCTTCCGATCATCGATTATTGATTTTATTTTTGAAAGTTTTTTGTTTCACAGGGTTGTGTATGATTTTTCTTTTGATTAAGTATCTGTTGTTTATCGAGAACCAAAAAAACTGTAATTAACAGTTAAAAACAATTCAAACAACAGTAGTAAATAATTTTAAATTAATATTATACAACTATTAGAATTTTTGTTAGAAGTTAAAACTTGTAATTGCTTGTTATAGTGTGCACGTAGTTCGAGTTTTAAACAACGATACAGCACCTATACATACTTGATAGAATAGGCATGTCATTACCGCCCGTGGGTTCTATGAACGAAGGTTTGCTTAGAGAAAATAAAATTTATAAAGAGAAAGTCCGTGGGCCTAAGGAAAGTCGAATCGAAGTGAATTGCGTTTAAACTTTCTAATTAAATAGTGCTTTAAATTCAAAAGTATTTAAGTGTAGTAGTTTGTAAGTAATTTCGTCACTGCTATTAAGTGTGCCGGAATGACCCATTTTACTCGCACTCATCGAGTAACCTTTCGCCTCTTTTCGAAAAAATATTAATTTCCAATGTCGTCATACCCTCAAGAAGATTACTCTACAAATTATTCGAGGCCCGGTCGCCGCTCGCTAAGAAGAGAAACAGCGACAAATAACTTCTTCATTTACAAGAAAGTAAACTGTATTTCATAGATAGAGAGAGATTTTCAATATTGTGACACTGAAGTGAAAAGAGTTTTAACATGAACAAATTTGTAGCTACTTTTGTTAAATACCATTCCGAGACTCATTACAAAATACCATTCCGAGACTGATTACAAAATACGATTCCGAGACTGATTATAAAAAACCATTCCGAGACTGATTACGAGAAAAGCAAAATGAAAAGGCCTTAACCCATTAACGATCAGCCAAAAACACTCTTGGGTCCAGAAAGGGATCGCGCCACTGTAAAAAGCAAAAAGCAGCCCAAGAAAATCAATGCAGCTCAAATCAGGTAAGTCAAGTTAACTCCAAAATTAATTTCAAAAATATCCTGCAGCCTCTATCAACCGACCAAAATTAACTCAGCAAAGTAGCCATGAAACCTGTAGAAATTTATTAACTCTTTTTATTTAAAAATATAGTGTTAACTTTGCCTGTGAAATTTAATCTAAAATCACTAACCTACTTTATGCCCTAAACCAAAAATAGCAAAAAAACAAGACTTGTCGAAGTAATTTTGCCACAAAAGGACTATAATGAACATCGACGAAAACTTGGACGCCAAGATTACACAGGTATTTCTACTGTCGTTTCAACTTCAGTAAGAAATTTCAAAATGAAAACCACACATATCTTTTTGTGTCTCGTCACAACAATGCATACTTTGATGAGACCTCATTTCTTATACTTAGCTACGTCATGCCGCTACATCGTCTCCTCTTATTACATGGTTTAATTCAGGAACATACTGTAGGTATATCACTATGCTGCTGTACACATAAAATTAAAAGGTTCGGTTTAAATTGGTCCTCGAAGTGATCCGCTAGTAGTTCCACACGATCAGCTGCGTGGTAGTGACGGATACCAGCGGTGTCAATGAGAGGGCAAATTGGGCAGCGGTTTTTGTGACTTGCCGGGACAAGCGATACAGTGCCGTGTCGTCTTCGCTGGCATTAAAAATAATATTGTCCCATGAATGCTGACGAAAGTAGGCTATTTCTGACCGTAGTGCTGAGTTAAATTTGTTGAAGTCCCTCTTCTATACTGGGCAACTAGTATGGCACCAGTGTTTTCTGAGGTCCCTCTTTGTTTATAGTTTGGCGCTTGCGTAATGGCAGTTGAGAAGGTATTAACTGCTTCTTCGACTTCTAAGGGAGTAGAGATACCTCTAGAGGGGAGCTTATAGTTGAGCATTGTGAAAGTTGGCCCAGTCGGTGATTTTACGTGGACTAGGTAGCGGTTTTCCACTTGCTGATACTCTGAGGACCAATAGGATTGGCAGATGCTGAGTGTCAGTGTCGTGGAGGACTTTTAATGAGATTGGCCAGCTGATGTTATGTGCTAAGGTGATGTCGAGTACGTCCGGCGTCTGATTGTCCGTAGTGGGGTAATGAGTAGGAGCACCTGGGCCGATGACTAATTAGTCTTTATTCTCAGCATCTGCTTTTAGGTCAGGTTTAGGTGTTGGTGTTTGGAATTAAGATCGCCTAAAATATGAGTGGAAGAGCAATCGCAAAAATAAAAAATTTCGATGTCACTTGGAACGAAGGGGGTTGTTGGTGGCTTGAATGCAGCGAAGACTTTGATCTCCGCATTGCCGGCCTCTGGTTTTACACCTATAGACCTAGTGGATGTAAATGGGGGAAGGGGAATTATTCATGGATAAGGTCACGTCTTAATTCTATTCATTAATACTGCCGTACCCCAGAAGGCAATATTAGTGGAAGAAATTTCGTCTCGTCATATGTAAAGAAATTTGGATTGCGAAGCTCTTTCTCACCTCGGAGTGTCGTTTCGCCCAAAAACATAATATGTACATCGTGTTTCTGGACTAACGTTCTAAGGGTGGCTATTTTGCCTTTTTTGCCCCCAGGGTTCCAGCACATTATTCTCAATCTCAGGCCCTGATGAGGCTACATTAAATTCCCAATATATAAGCTATAACGGTTTTTCGGGCGATTTCGGGAAGAAGCGTACCCCTTTGCCGAACGGCCGGGCGTTGGGGGCGCGGCCTAAAATCGAATGCAGCTTTTTAAGGTGCGTTGACCATTGGGGTAGGGACTCAATGACTATTGGAGGGTGGCTATTTTTGTTTCTATTTTTCTCAACAAAACTTTCTTTGGGGGCTGATTGAGTATTTGCACTATGTGACGGCTGGGGTTTTACGAACTGGGAGGCAGCTTGAGTCAAAGTCAAAGTTTATTACCTGTGCATAGGAGCGTCCGCTTAGTGACGCTGAGGCTGAAGGTGCAACAGGTTGAGGGGGAATACTGACACTTCCATCCCTTCAAGTGAAATGGTGCACCTTTGCGGCTACTTAAAAAGCATAATAAACCATTGAATCATAGTTTCGCATTTTGAGGATTTAACATGCTAAGGTGGCTTCTCACTGCCTGTAATTTCACGCGCTACTACATGTTGCCGCTCCAATTTGTGCAGCCGTGATTGTGCCATAGGCCTACCCGCGCCGCGTCTTTTTGGTTACCGACACAAGGTGTATCCGACGAGCCTTTACAGTGTAACCTTTGCCTTTGCCATATTTAAGCCACATGCATTCCTAAGAAATACAATTGAAACATTACAGATGATTTTGCCTACAAATACGAGTACAGATATTAACAATGCCACAAAAACAGAATTATCATTTTTAAAGCCAGAAAGGAAACCGACGCCCGCAATTAAAGCGTTTGTCAGTGCGACCCGAATTGTCCCACCTAACAAGAAAGTTGCTGTTGTTACTGGCCACGTTGCCAGTAACACCGTAAGTGTTTTGTGTAGTGTTTACTCGAAGCCGACGACGCCGGCGCCGCCCACAGCTAGTCTACCGTGACCAAGGCTGGTGTTACCCAGCCGAAACGTCAGGAAAAAGGTATTTTGCCAAGTAATGACGCGGGTAATCCCGTTTTTTTAAGTAATTTTGTTTATACTACTTATACTACCTACTTTTTACTACCTTATACTCTAATAATTAATTTAATATTTTTTTTTATTCATAAAATATTTTTTCCTGAGTTGTGTCCAAAAGCGCCTTTTATTTCTTTTTTCATAGAGCGGGATGAAAAATAAAGTGTATTACTCAATCACAAAATATTTTAGCTCAGATAACGTGTTCGACTTCCTCACTCTCTTGGTCCAAAATTGCGCTCTTGTCATAAAAATACTATTTTGCTCCCTTGTAATACAAACTACTATATCAGCCACCACGTTATCAGGTCTTTAAAATGCGTTTAAACTTTATAAGTGACTGTTTGTCACTCATACCTCAGATCTGTAGAATAAGTAGGTAAATTTTAAACGAAATCAGTTTAAGCCGACCGGTTAACTATTATGTAATATCTACAGAGATAGCAACTATAAACAAAAATTTGTTAAGTACCAACATACCTACATTTTTATCGAGACATAACCGTGTGTTTTACCGAAACGTCAAGATCACAGGGTCAAACTATTACCAATCAAGTCATTGGAAACAAAATATATCATGTTGGGACTAGATAATAATAAATTTTTATATTGTTTTTTTTTAAGATACCATAACAGAGACTATCTTTACGAGTTATAGCTTATTTATCCAGGTAGATAATAATTCAGGTGAGGTTTAGTATAACCTTGGTAATAACAAATGGATGTGGCAGCAGTTCAAATTTAAATTTTAAATATAAAAACTAATTTTTAGTGGTAAACAAGCTTACGGCCCGCCTGTGTTAAGAGGTTACCGTAGCCTATGAACGCCTGCATTACTCGCGTGTTGCCAACGCTTTCTTGATGAACCCCAAACTGCAGGCCTACTATGAACTTTTAAAAAACCATCGCTTTTCCAGGCAGTTCAATTTAAATCCTTAAAATAAGTTGCTCTGATTCGTACCATTAAGTCAATTTTGTTTAACGGCTAACTCCTGGTAAGAAACCTGTAATTGTCAGTGACCCGCTTAAATAATAGAGTGAGATGCTGCTATATCGTGCGCATTAGCATATCCCCGTCTAACAATGTTATACGTTCCGAATCAATAACTTTTTTAGGACGTTTTCAATACATAAGCCGCCTAAACATTTATAATGTATTGCAATGAATTAAAAAACATTTATGGTAATATTTAATCTTTATTTTTATAAATATTGAAATTTGTGTTATTTTTATTAGTTTTTACGTAATAAAAAGAAATATTAACAATTTAAGTCTTAAAACTTAATTATGCTTTCGAACGTTCGTCACAGCAACATGGTGATTTGCATACATTAGTCTGTGGATTCCACACGAATATTTACAAAACTTGAAATTTATGGTGCCAGCCAAGGAAAAAAAAAACAAAAAAAAAAACTAAATATTTGAAAACAAGCGATAGATAAATATTCAATCCTTAGATAACTTGAAAAAAATAAACTCTTGGAGTCAGTGCCAGCTAGCTGAGACACAAAAAACAAAGAAATACCTTGTAATACTTTTTTTTAATTTAATAGATACCTATTTTTATGAGAACCATATACCTAAATTAAAATTACTGTAGGTTAATAAACTGTCTGCCGCTGGCAAAAAAGGCTGAATCCCCAAAATAACAGATTAGATATTGATACTACTTAAATGTTAGTAATTTTGTGTTTTGTTATTTTATTTCCTTTGAAGTAATAAAAAAAGTTAATTTTAACTTTTTAGTTTAAGTTTGTCAAGATTTTAAGTCGGTTTATATTTGTTCTGTAAAAATTGAGATTTTGTTTGCAAAAAACATTTCTTTATTATAAATCCATTAAGTTTCGACTTATAAATTAATGTCGTGAGTATATTAAGTGTTTTTAGTTTTATTTAATCGCGGTTAGTGCTAATTAGTAATATGACTGTGTATGTAAACAAATACCTACTTACCTAATATGCTTAATATCCGATATGCTAGGAATTTTAAGTTCGTTGTTAGTGCCTGTTATAATGATTTTACCTAAATACTAGCTTTTGCCAGCGGCTTCGCCCGCCCTAAATTTGGTTATCGGCGTAGGATTCTTACGGCAACTCGTCAATTATAAAAAAAACCTACTCACACTTGACGTTCTCTCTCGCTCTATCTCTTTCTCTTTCTCAAAACTATTAAATAATTAACTACTAACACTTAATTAATTAATGGATTAACCTCGCGCTCTTCGTGCTCCGTACAAACTTTAAACCCCCGTTTAGGGGGTGAGTTTTGGAAAATCCTTTCTTAGCGCACGCCTACATCATAATAGCCATATGTGTGCTAAACTTCAGCTCTATCAGTTGGAGATGTGCGTTGATTGATCACTCAGTCAGTCAGTCAGTCAGTAATAGTTACTTTGGGCTAACGCTAACTTTAACCCGCGACTTTGTTTACGTAGGTGAAAATATTTTTAAATAATACGTACCGCCCTTTCCCCTAATGACTGCCCGCCGGGCTTGCACATCATAAATGCACGCGCAGTACTTGATCATTATTTTGCTGCGATGTTACTTTAAAACTGCAATATCTACTATGATATTCATTGAAATCGAATAATGAAAAGGGCAATTTTGTTTTAAATTAAATACTTGTATAACGTATTTTTTTTTGGATAAGGATTAATATCATTTATAAAAATACCTTCGCAAGTAATGAATTATTTTAGAACAAATTTGGTTAGCATAAAAAAGGTTATAATGGGCCAACTTTAAAAGATAGAGATATGCTGTAGCGGACTTTAGCACGCAGCGGAACCTCTTAAAAGGAAAAAAAACCCGATTTTAAAACATACTTGATTGGTGCTCCGCTCCTATTGGTCTAAGCGTGATGATATATAGCCTAAAGCCTTCCTCTATAAATGAGCTATCTAACACTGAAAGAATTTTTTAAATCGGACCAGTAGTTCCCGAGATTAGCACGTTCAAACAAACAAACTCTTCAGCTTTATATATTATAGTATAGATTGTTTTAAATTCCAGTGCCAGAATAGGTAAAAATGAATTAACAAACACTAGCGTTAGGTACATTATCAATCTAATGAATGAAGTGAATGTTCGGTATTTAAGTGTACCGATATATATTATTGTATGTATAAAGAACATAAACTAGCATTGATATTGTGGAAAAGTATTGAAAAGTATGTGTGGTGTAACCCTAAATGACAGAATAAGAAATAGTGTGAAATAGGAGCATTGCGGTGTGAGATGACGAATATTGAGTAAGTCATGTTAAGGTTGTTTGGGAATCTGGAAAGGAGGAGTGTTAATAAGAAGGTTATTAAGTATAGGTAGAGCTTGTTGAACTTATCTTCATTCCATTGAGTCTGTTCTCAGGAAAGGTGAGGTTAATAGTACACAAAACTGTTATATGATAGGTATATTGATGCGAGTGAATAAAGCAAAATAAATGTACCTCAATCGAAGAAAGTGGAAGACCTTGGTCTTCACCTACCCCTTAGGAAAACATGCATGATGTTATGTAGGTTTCTTTTTACACATAGAAATATTCTCTAACTTTAAAGTTAGATCGCGGAACGCTTACATTACCTAAAGCTACAGATGCAAGGTCGGGGTCTCCATTGCTTCTACAGGCTCCAGCCCTCTGCTCGGCCCACTACCAAAGTGCTAAATTCAAGTTATTCTCACCTAAGACTAACAAAGCTCACAAGACCATGACTGCATAAAAAAATAAATATACATGATACACAAAGGAAACATATATTTTTAATTTATCATTTAGTTAAAACAAATACAACGATAGAAATATAGGAATTACGCGAAGAACCAATGAACCAAAGTTTTTTTTGTTTTTCTTTATATAACAATAGTATTGCATCATTGTCATACTTTTTTTTATTCTAGGTACATGTTTTCTCCATACAACAAATAAGGGCTTCTCTTGACAAGCTCTCGGCTCCTCGTTGACAATGTTCCTGCTCCATGTATCTGCAGTTCGCAAACAACATTATATTGGCATTATTAGTTGCTTATGATTGAATAAAATAAATAAATGTCATTTGAAAAAAAAATGATTCTGTTATTTATCTCTTCTTAGGCCTCTATAGTAAACAAGTGACTCTTAGTTTTGCCGTCTGTCTGTTCATCTGTATGTCACAACCATTTTATTCAAAGACTATTATATATAAAGGCTACGAAGGTATATAGATAATCTACATATTTTATTTGCATCTAACTGCATCTACTGACAAACATATTTGCATTGGTCGATTAGTAGGTAATAATTGTATAAGATAAATAAATACATATAATAAAACATTTAATTCTGATTAACCGCTTTAGGGTTTTGTAGTCAATCCAAAAACCTTTATAGCTGTGCATTATCTGTCTGTCTGTCCGTGGGTCACAACCATTTTATACAAAGCCTATTAAAGCCGAAATGCTGAAATGTGGCACTTATATACACAACTTTTTTTCTATTTGTCAAAAACTGCCCTTTCTATTATAAGTATACGTCTTAACATAGGTAGGTACTGTAGGGGGTTCGTCGGCCGGGATTTATCTTCGGCCGCTTGCTTGGCTTAATGTGGGGGTTTAGGCAATCGGGATTTAAATTAAATTCTGTAATATCTTTGCCGTGTGAAGACAGGAAGCGAGCTCACTTTATTTGTTTACGAACATAACATTCAATATTATCCTTCGTTACACGAGGAGGTTTGTACGAGCAGAGAGCCTGTTTCTTACGTCACAGGGTAACCTATTGTAAGAAGTAGCGTAACAAGTGTCATGTAACTAGTTAAACTGAAATAAATTCATTTTTCATTTTCATTTTCATTTTCACTTAGGTATATAAAAAATACACAAAAATGATGACTCGATTGCGGTCAGAATTAGAATGTTTTGTCTTTTGCATGGTTCTTCGCCAAGCCCTGGCGGACCCTTAAAATATTTTCTAGAAGCTTCTGAATAACATTCTAATTCTAAACTTCATCGAATCTTAAAAGGACAAACATAGACATAGTCCATTACTCTTATATATCTTAATTCTATGCATAGATAAAAGGATTCTATGGCAAACTTCCATGCACACCACAGAACCTAATCCCATCGTAATTTAGTTTTCTTTATGCAGGTGTCCTTGTAAAGTATTTTTTTTGTTTTTGTTACGCGTAAATTGTATGAGGCTTGCTTTTGTTATTTTTTTAATTCAATGCACTTGTCTTTATGGGAAAAAAAGAAGATTTTGTCGTTTCTCATACAATATGCAGGTTCTTTTAATTGCAAATCAATTCTTTATTTCTCAAAAAATCCCTACACTTAAGATGCAAAGAATTCCGTTCAGCAGGCGGCGACATCCGTTTTGTTCCATCCGTTCTAGCGTCTTACCAGCCAGCGTTCCCCTGCAAGGACTCAAGGAAAGAGTCACATAGGAAAAAAACTATCAATGGCGGGGTTCTGTAGGGTGCTCAAAACTGCGGGCTGAAACAACGCAAGCGTTCAAAAAGGTATGCGGCGTTTCCAGTCCGCATCAGTGAGTGATTCTAGTAATGACCCATCCATCTCACGATATTCCCATGTGTGCCTATTACCTCTGCCCAAGACACCAGTAAGACGGCGTAGATAGGACTAGTAATGTAGGAGTAACTTTGCAGTCTAGGATGTGGAGTGGGAGGGATAGAGCCGACCGGTACCAGCACCTTCAAGCCAGCAGAGCCGCAGGCGGCGACGTCGTTCTTTTATTCTACTATAGGGCTAAGACTTCTTTACGTAGGTAATAGTAATTTCTTTAATGTTTTAAAAATCTTCGTCTTTAATCTAGGTCAAAATAAATTTGAAACGTTCTAATTTATAGTTAATCGGTTATATTTGTGACTTTAATTTTGCTTAATTCAATAAAACATGGTTTTAAACCGACACTACTTCTTAACATTCTGTTGAAGTTGCTCAAGAGTTACTTCTTATGAATCGCTAAATCCGACAGATAAGCTATCCAATATAAGGGTTGTTGGCACCTCATGGTACAAATCGTACACAGATTACAGTGAATGAATGAGAACAACGCAGGTCGAAGCGACGCCAGACAGCGGCCAATTGTGACCCTTTAATGTTCTAAGGTGCGAGGATGAATTCCCTGCGAACGGAGAGCACAGCAATGGCAGAAAGTAGCCATGTGGGAATCATTTCAAACAATTCCTCAGAAGGCAGTGGAACAGTACATAGGTAACTACAGCACTTGTAAGTTTGGAATTGTCGACAATAGTCTGTCTGTCGTTTAATTTTCTGTCCCGAGAATAATATGTGCCGAATAAAAACGCCGATATAATTTGATTTACCTACTCGCCTTTAGGGATAAGCCCTCCTTTTGTATAATTATTTTAGTTTAAGTAGTTTCTTATAATTTAACAAATAATTTAATGAATTTTACCTGTTTTTCTATACTTACGGTAATATTTACGTATATACTAATGTAACAAGATTGCCCAAAAACAAAATCAAAAAAAGCTATAATAGGTAGTTTTTTTTGTCACTTTTGCCACCGAAAAATGAAACTTTGGACCCGCCGCGTCTGGAGCTGGGGTTTTTGTGTAAATCTGTCAAACTGCCTATACATATTCATTGTTTGTGGTAGTATATGTGTGTTTTATCATAGTGTGTGTACGTCAACCTTTCGTTTTGCAAGTTTTGCAACCGAAAATTTTGTTAGGATCGGTTAAAAGCTACACGAACGTTAGGTATCGGTGGCGTTATCAAAAGTGTGAAAAGTATTAATCGTGGGAACTCATGATCCTAAAAAGAACGCGCCCTGAATAAAGAGTAACAAAAATATCTCTGCAACATCGATTTGGAGGCTTCCGTTCAGAGATCAATTTGTTAATCTTTTTTGTAAAAAAAAAAAAAGAATTACTAACAATGTCATAAATCTCGATCTATTTTATTAAAGAATTATTGATACATATTCTACCCAAATTAACTTTGTTCGCATATTTGCAAAAAAATGTCAATATTTTGTCCCGCAACAAGATATTGTATATCTTGCGCAACGACAGATGGAAAACAGTTCAGTTACACAGAACAGATAATAGTATAACTGACTTTGGTGGAGATGAATGATACACGAATTGAATGGTGATCAATACTGTAGCGATCAGCGCTTTATTTGGTCGGGTTATAATGAGTTCAGATGAATTGGCCTAAATTAAACATCATTTTACTTTTCTATAGTTAATTTAACATAAAAAAATTAAAACTTTGTCGCCGATTTTTCAGTATATTTTACCTTAGTATCTATTATAGATCAGAAGACAAATATGTTAATAAAAAGCTTTATATACACATTTATTATTATATAACTTTATATACCTAGTAAGTCGAAAGCCATCTGCCTTTCTGTGTGTTTCTGTGGCATCTTAGTGGCCACATAGATAAGCCTATTTCAATGCCTTTTTCTAAGGGTGGTCTTATCAAAGCAACTTATAACTGAAGGTCAGGATTACGCTGAATTCCGTAAGTGTTTCAAGTTCAGCATAGAACACTATAACAGTATGGGAAAAATGAAAACAACTTTATCAGCAACGATAAAATTAAAATATATTTAAGTCAGCTATGTACATGAGGAATGAAACAAGTCTGTCATCTTATTGATATTTCACTTGGCGTAGGCATCAACGAATTCCTTGGTCCAGGTTAGTTCTATGGCCTTTCCGGTACGTGCGCTCTCCTCAGCTGCCGTCGCAATCTTGCTGATGGCGATGTTCTGCACACCAGTCACCTCCATGGGGACACCGTCTACAATCAAAAATTTTAAAATGTTATTTTTGATAAAACACAGTAACACAATAAGTCTTCAAGCCATTCATAAGGCCTCTGACTTGGCTTTACGACTGCAGCCAGTATCGATGGTTTGACACGAAAAACTCAAAATAAAGTGCTACTAGGCGGTCACCCATCTAGGCATCGACCACATTCGCCTTTGCATAACGTTGCATATCGTTTCCGATAGACATATTAAACTGGGCCTCGAGTTTCTCACGAAAATGAACATAGTCATGAACTTTTGCAGCAGATAATAAGATAATTAAAAAGCATGTTTTAATTCACTAAAATAGATGTTTTTGTATGGTTTTTATTTCACAATAACAACTCGTTTTTATTTAACAACGCCATCTATTGTCAAGTAGATTAAGTGTTGCCGTGTCGGTTAAAATAATAGTATTACTACTCGCCAATAGATGTCAGGAAGAGTCATATTTTTCAGTTTATCATTGCCTGATAAAACGTTTTCTAAAATTAAACCTAGTTTAATCGATTTATCGCCCCCCAAACCCTACATGCTTAATTTCATGAAAATCGCGGCAGCCGTTATACATATATATACAAGAATTGCTCGTTTAAGTGTATTAGATTAGTAGGCAACCAAGATTGTTACAATTTATAAATTGTAAAGTTGTCTTGACTCTGGTTTGTTGCCAGGCACGGCGGCGGCGGCAATAGTCTCACCAGTACTCACCACTCAAACATTAATAAATGTTTAGGCTGAAGTTCATTACTGCATACGTAGTTGAAATCGTGGTTAAGCACAATGTCATTATCATTAGTTTAACAAACTTTTTTAACTATAAACTAAATACTTACGCTGTACAACATCCAAGAAGTGATACATCTCATTAGAATATGCGAGCCTGTATCTTGAGGGGAAGGAGTAGTAGATTGGAGTAAGATTAATGCCTTCATGGCCTAGGACAACCTCTGTCGCGTGGCAAGGTCTCTCGTTTTCCACTTTGATCATGCCTAGAATCATATTTTTCTTTTTAACAATAATACAAAAGAAAACCAAAAACGCTAACTCTTTAACGTCAAATCCTTGATTAAATGTTGTATTGTTCAAAAATACTGCTATATATTTACTTTGCTGAAAGCTCGTTTACTAAATTATTGGGCTTATACTTTATTTTAAATAAAAAATGGTGACATACTCGATATACGGCAATATCTTTATATGAATAAAGTACAGTTATAAAAATGTTTTAATGTTACAAAACTATCACTTTAATCTTAAAAATAAAAAAGATGAATTTAATCTATAGATAACTCGATTTTACAACAAAATTAATTTATACCGTGTCAAAGTTTATTTCAACAAAAACATAACTTTTATTTCAATAAAATAAGCCAGGAGATTTTTTTTTAGTTCGTAACAAGACATTCTATTTAAGTTACTGATGTGCCAGGATACTGACAGCTATATAATACAGAATTAACACTATTCAGTAATAATTAGAACTTACCCTTGGGACCGAAGACTTCCAATCTCTGATCATAACCGTAGGCACAGTACCGGCTGTTGTCTCCAAGAACCACAGCACCAGATGGGAAAGTAAGAAGGAAAGCAATGGTGTCAAAGTCATTGATGGCTTTGATTTCAGGAATCAAAGCAGAAGCCGTGGCCTGCACACGAATTGGTAGCTCTCCAAGTACCCAGCAGGACATGTCGAGGTCATGTACCAAGCAATCGTGGAAAACACCACCTGTTTTTGCAAAACAATGTCTTAAAACATGATTTATACTGATTTACTTCATTAAGTGTGCTAATTTTGCTATTCATATATTCTTACGCTCTGGGATTCCAACGAAAACTTCTTAATTAACCGAAATTAATTATCTGTAAGCCAAAAATTTGGTCAACTCGGTGTCATGGTATATTTAGGGCCCCGCAATTCCAGCCACGGAATTTCATTTTTTTATACCACCAAGGTGGTGACTTAGATGACTTGTTGTGTGAATTTCGATGCGGGTAAGGTGTTTTTGTTGCAAAACATACTGATTATGAAACGAGACTTCCTCCGCACGGTTAAATCATAGACCTCGAGTTCTGTAATCTGTCCTATGGACTGCACAATAGGCTCACGAAATTGGCCACGCTTTAAAAAGAGACAACGTTAACCATTTGTATCTTGTCTCTTAGACAGGACACTTCAGTTTCACTTAGTCTCAGTCACACTTTTGCGACCATTTTTTTTTTACAGAAGGCTAGTAAATGCGCTGTCTAGTTCTCTATATGCCTATGGGTTAAATGTAAAGCACTATCCATAGATTATCAATTATATTTTTATTACTGGTTTTTTTTTTTAAATGTTGAAGCATTTAAAATGTTGAAATCGAAAAGTAATGTATGAACTAAACATTGTTTACTCTACGTGTATGGTACATATAAATATAAACACTTCTCCTACCGGATGTGCTCAAGTAGTCGATGGTGGGTAGAGGCGAATCTCTGGCTGTGACTTTAAGTATCTGAATGTGGCCTACTGCTCCCGCCCTGGCCTTCTCCTTCAATCCCCTGTAAGCTGGGTCGAAGCGGCGGTTAAAGGCGGCGAACAGAATACGACCGTTGGCCTTAGCAGCGTCGTAACACTTCTTTGTATCTTCAATGCTTTCAGCGATGGGCTTTTCACAGAACACGTCCTTGTTGTTAGCGATTGAATTGACGACGATTTCATGGTGAGTAAAAGTTGGGGTACCAACAATCACAACTTTTACCCTATAAATAAAAGTAATTTTACTGTACATACTTTATGTTTACTAAGATTTATTTATTGCAATGAGGACATAAAATGGATCATATAAACAAAAAAGTGAATTGCCTAACTTAGGTACCTACTTATTATTTACAGAATGCTTTTTCAAGTGGGCGAGCAATCGTTCATGGCCATTCGAAACTATGGGGGATATCGAAAAGTACTCGAAGCAGCCTGAGGCCCGATTTTGATGACAACTAAATCTGTATCATCGGATTTATGAAAAATCAATATTCATAGCCAGAAAAATGCACAGTATTAGTACACCATTCGGCAGTGTCGTTAATAAGGAACAAATTCTTGAAAGTAATGACATATAAATCACTCAAGGAAAGTGTTGGATTTTAATAAACTGCTTCAAACTTTAACATAATGTCTTTAAGAGGCTACTTTTTGTTTTCTTTTGGCTAAATTTTCTCCGGATCCGCTGAGCAGATCCGACTAAAATTTAATTAATGTGTTCTTCGAGATATGGTTTAAGCCCTGAAAAATGTAAAAAACGATTATACAAATTTTGTTAGATTAAAAAAATCCTAACCTTTCACTGTTTTTTTAAAAAGTTTAAGCAAAGAAATTTATAAAGTTCAAAGTGCTATAAAGTTTACAATTTTGCTAAAACATAGCCGATATACTGGTTTAATTAAACCCTAATAAAAGGCAGTTTTTGAGAACAATGATGTATAATAAACTATTAATTTATTTTACTTTTTAGTTTTTATTAAAATCGGACCCGAGACTTCTTTGAGCACTTTTCGCTTTTATTTATAGTTGTATATATATGTTTTATAAAGAAAAATGTATCCATCTTTCCCTTGGTTACGCTATAACTTTTGAACGACTGCACTAAAATGGATAATTCTTTGTTGTAGTGTTCGTTATTGTCAGGGCAAGGTTTTAATGGAAGAAAAAAAGGGTCCAGTGCGAGTCAGACTCGCGCGCGGGTTAACCGATGTAATAATGGTCAGTTGTGCACACGCCGGGAAAGGTTTCTGAGACAGAAAAAACTAGTCAGGTGCGAGTCGGACTCTGGTACTAAGGGGAAACCGACTGTGATAAAATTTTGGAAAGTTATTGTGCACACGCTTCGGAAGGTTACTAAATTAGTACAACCCTTTCACAATTGGTGGCTCACCAGTTGTTTTAAAAAAGAGAAACAACGTTCGCCAAGTCAGCTAATACTCTACTACAGTACTATTATAGCTAGTAAACAAATACTTAAGAACTCGTATAATATTTGGAAAAACCACTTACTCTTTATCCTTGTATACTCGGTCAGCCTCCTTAGAGGTGAGAAGGGTAGTCTTATCGCTCAGCTTCCAGTATTTTTTGAAATCTTCAAATCTTTCAGGGCGGTCGTCAACAATGTACTTCAGGAAAATTCTAGGGTTGACAATGAGGTGTTGGAAATGGATAGCACCGATGCGTCCAAGACCAAAAAGAGCTCCAACTATCGGGTCGGCCTGCGACTTGGCATTAAAATTCATGTTTGCATTGTTGAGAAACCTGAAATTCAGTTGTTGTTTTTTAGTTTCGTAGTTAAAAAGTCGATAACTTACCTTTTTCTAGTATGTTCTTTGTCAAGAAATTGCCCTTGTTTCAATACGTATTTTATTATATATATAATGTAAGTAACATTGAGGACAAAATACGTATTAAAATAAAGGTAAAGACTTAACAAAGAACATACTAGAAAAAGGTAAGTTATCCACTACTTTAATTACACGTTTGGCTTATTTTATAAGATATTAATTATTAAAACTGATAAGATAAGGCGAAAATATACCTAAATATCCTAAAACTTGTGAATAAGTGCCACATACTTACTATAAATCGCAAAAATATGCATAGGTTAGGATAAAACAAAATAAAAAAGAAAAATCGAATAGGATTTCAACTAAATATCCAGAAATTAAGAAAATAAATCTTAAATAATAACGAACATATGCTTTAAACTGAGTTTGTCTGTAGATCTCTCTATGCAGTGAGGACACCCAATCATTTTTAAATACATTAATAAGTTATGAAACACATTTTAAAGTACAAAGCTATTTTTATATAATAAATCAATAAAAAAAACAGACGAAAACTTGACGTAACCGTAAGTAACATATACTCAAGCAAGTTTACTGGCGACTATCGTCCCTTTAAAAACCAATACATATGCATGCAATGTAGTGCTTATTATATTAATTCTTAAATCACCATGCCATTGATTTTTATTATGTGTACTTCAAGACTAATGAAAAATAAAAAAAAACGAAAAATATATAGTTTAATAAATAAAATATCATTTACGTTTTTGTTACTGCTAATATAATTAAAATGGAACAAAACACTACCTTATTTTTTGTTGTATTTAAACTTCGGTAATTACTTACATTACTATTATCTTAAAAACTTTGAGTGCAGATACATAATGTAACATTTCAAGTATAGAAGAATTTTAATTTTCCTTACACTGTACTTTGTTACTGTACAATTTTATAGGAATAAATCAAAATTAATTTTGACGACTAATCACCCAATTGAATTTCTTATTGCAAATTCTAAGTACTTTTAAAAAAAACTATTTTTTTTATATTTCTAGGCAAATTATTAGCCTAACCTTTTTCATGAAAAAAGTTTTTTTTATATTTATAGGCTAATTATTAGCCTAAAAATTTTTTTTAAATATGCGTTTTCTTACTCAGTGTGTAGGTAGTCGTCCATTGGGTAAGATGACTTGAAAGTATATGGAGAAGGTCCGGCAAACTTTTTTGTGGCCATCTTGCGTTAGATCACAAAAACCTGTAGTCATAGAAAATATGTAATTATTAAGCTATAGTGTGCTCTATTTCATATTAATTTTTCTTACTACTTTTTCCCGCGGTGCCGACAACGCTAAATTTAGTTGTCAGCGAAGTATTCTTACGTTAACTGCTTCATTATTAAAATAACCGTTTGTCCACGTAGAATTCAGGTATAGTTATTCTTCTAAAAAATTTTTGAATTTTAGAAAAAAGGCGCCTATTCATATATCTCCTTCTCCGTCCCTTAACCAATCTCTAAACCAAAAAAAATTAATTGGTTGCTCCGTAGCGACATAAAACATAATAAAATGTAATGCATATTTACATTTAGAAATATATATTAATTTGGAATAATCACAAAACCTACTACTTCTGAAGTAAACTGATTTCGCCAACTTCGTCTTAGAGGTCTGCTTTGACCGCATGTCTACATATGTAAGTCGAACCCGCTTTGTAAGAAGCATCTTAAAAGCGGCCTTAACGAACAGTTTCTCATTCAAACGTAGTTCACCAATAATTTCGACTCGGAACCATTTTTTTTTTATTTTTTTATTGCTTATTTAGGCTTCTATGTATCTCCTTTTTTTAAATACTAAAAACATTAGGAGTAGTTGGAATTTGCGATAACCTGCGACTATAATAACCTGTTTTTATCCTCTTACTTTGGAAAAAGTTATCGAATTTTAGTTAGTACTTGGACGGGCATATTTCATTAGGGAATATACGCACAACTACTTAAGCAGCGAAATAAATGTCAGTGGATCATCTAAATAATGAAGAAAATTCTAGAACCACATTTTTAACCAACTAGTTGAAACTTAACGGTTTGTATGATCCAATGGATTCAATTTATGTGGGGACTTCGGGATCTAGCCCATACAGTAATATTTTTAAATAATAAAATAGCATACAACAGTGAGAAAATATAGTATCTTACAATATAGGCGGTCTTGTCGCTAAAAGCAATTTCTTGCAGACAACCTTTGGTTGGAGGAAATAACACAATAAGTTAGGCCGTTGCCGAGAATTCGGCGAACAAAAAAAGGAAGCGTAGCCTTATAGCCTTCTACTTAGTTAAAAATAATCGTAAATGTAACGTAACAAAGTGATTAAAATCTGAAAGGACGAGATGTTAAATCTCGTCCAATCGAGCAATGAAACTTACCAAAGTCGCAGGCAAAGACGCACTGGTTTCGTGCACTTACGAATCAACGCTATTTATACATTTATAATACAGAAAAAAATAGAGATAAATCTGTAAACTCTTATGTAATATAGTGCGACTACCTACACTAAATAAACAAATTGGTATTGACCTGAAAAATAATGTCAAATGTTATGGTTAAGACCATAGGTTATGTCGTATGAGATAACACTTATCATGTTAGTTTTATCTCTTTACATAATTTACTTATAATGTTATGGTAACAATGCTGATCTTTTTTTTTTTATATATCACTAAGGTGGCAAAAAAGCTTACGGTCCGCCTGATAGTAAGCGGTCACCGTAGCCTACGGACGCTTGCAACATCTGGGGCATCACTCGCGCATTGCTGACCCTTCAAAAATCTAATAACTTCTTTGTTAAAGAACCCCATACTGTAGTGCTTAGAGAAAACCTTGGTAAATCTGTAGCAATCATAGACTACGAGTTCTGTAATCTGTCCTGTAGACTGCGTAAAATTTACCCTTCTTTAGAAAAAGTCAAAGCTAATCTGCGGTCTCTTTCGTCTTACTGTAAACATCAATTTTGTTTGTTTATATTTTTGCGACGATTTTTTTCTATATCTGGTTACAAAATGCGCTGTCCAGTTTTACTTAAATTCTTCTTGTAGGTACATATGACAACAATATAAAAAATCACTATTTACGATATATATATACTATTTACAAAAATACCCCTGGTTGCGTTAATTTATTGTGCCATTTAGTGTTTTTATTTAAAGGCATGCAACATTTAAAAAATAACGAATGGCACCTAGAACCGTAAAAATTATTAAGAAAACATTACTTTTTTTTTATACCACTAAGGCGGTAAACAAGCCTACGGTCCGCCTGATGGTAAGCGGTCACCGTAGCCTATGGACGCTTGCAACACCGAGGGCATCACTCGCGCGTTGCCGACCGTTCAGAAATTTAATAACTTCTTTTTTGAAGAACCTCACACTGTAGTCCTTAGAGAAAACCTTGGCAGGGTGCTCATTCCACAACCTAAGCGTTCGCGGGAGGAAGATTCTCTGAAACCGCACTGTACACTACCATTTCGGTTCTAAAGTGTGAGAATGAATTCCCTGCCGATGGCGAGCGGTGCGATTGTAGAAAGTAGCCGTGGGCATCATTTCGAACAATTCCTCAGAACACAACCCATTGTACAAGCGGTAGAACACACACAGGGAGGCAAAGTCTCTCCTCAGATTTAGGGGCTCCATACCGCAAGTGAGTTTGGGATCGTCGACAACTTAGAATCGATATTGGTGCGGTCCCATTCTCATACATATTTCACAACTACCCTAATACTGAACAATAATTTTTAATCCACCCAAGAAACTCACCCTTAATGAATTCTTACAAATACTTATAATACTGAATTTAATATGTTGACATCATAGCATAAATAGCATTTTAGTGTAGATTCAGAAGTTTTATATGTAGGTAATAAAAGAACAGGCTTTTTTTTTAAACCAAGGTGGTAAACAAGCTCACTGTCCGCATTCCGTACCTACGTTACCTAAATTCATACCGGACATAACCAAAGAGTATGAGTGAACATAAATAAGTATAAGAGGGTCTTCTATGTTATTGTACTCGTAAATTATTATTTAAAAATTCGTACACGTAAATCTAGATGAACTTAGACGTGAAATGGGAGTTTTTATCGTATAATAAGGTTTTTTTAAAAAGTTATGTTGATATCCCCTAGAACAAAGGCCATCAAAATAGTTCGATAAGTTGGCTAGCTAAAGTGGTTCATTTATTTCTGTAGCTTGTGTTGTGGTTGTAATGATAAGTAAAGAAGTGTAAAATCCATTACAAGAAAACGAATGAAGAAGAAGAAAGAAAATGAATTTTGGGATGTGGGTCAGGCCGTATTTTTTGCCACATAAAGTATAACCTAAGTCTCCGCTTCCTTTTTTCTTGACAATTATAATTAGTAGATATATCTCAACCACAGCATTGTATTTCCGAATAAATGGTGATCCACGGCAACTGAAGATTTTTATATAAATTCATTAACTTGAAGAGTTATTCGATACTTTTAAAAAAAAATTACGAAATTTTCATGAAAAAAGTTTTAATATGTTCTCAATGTTGTTTAAGATTTTTTGATTAATAGGTAACTATATTGTGTTAAATAAGAGAAAAAGCAATATAGATAAGAGTATTATTAACATAAGTGAGCATAATATTCGAGTTAAGTTCGTAGGCATTTTAAGTTTATTTTTTATAAAAATTTAAAGAATAGAAGATTTATGCAAGAAGATATTGTGTAATTTCAGAGGCTTTGTCTATGGTTATTAAAAATTTATATTGATAATAAGTGATTAAAAATAAATTGATATTTTGCGTTCTTTGAATATCATTAAAAGTAATAAAAAATTGTGATGGCTTTAATGTCATTGAAATTAATAAGAGAAGGAGCAATATAGATAAGATTTATATTAAGCTGAGTGAGAGTACCTAATATTTGAAACGTTAGTATGCAATATTAGATTATGTTTGTTATCTTTGATAAAAATATTAAAAAAGAAGAGGATTTATTTTAAAGAAATTTTGTAATTTAAATTTTTGTCTGCAGTCATTAAAAATTAGTTAGATAAGTGAGCATAATATTTCAGTTAGTAGTTAGTAGGTGTTATAAGTTTGTTTATTATAAAAATTAAAGCATAGAAGATTTATGCAAGAAGATATTGTGTAATTTCAGAGTCTTTGTCTATGGTGATTAAAAATTTATATTGATAATTAGTGATTAAAAATAAATTGATATTTTGCGTTCTTTGAATATCATTAAAAGTAATAAAAAATTGTGATGGCTTTAATGTCATTGAAATTAATAAGAGAAAGAGCAATATAGATAAGATTTATATTAAGCTGAGTGAGAGTACCTAATATTTGAAACGTTAGTATGCAATATAAGATTATGTTTGTTATCTTTGATAAAAATATTAAAAAAGAAGAGGATTTATTTTAAAGAAATTTTGTAATTTAAATTTTTGTCTGCAGTAATTAAAAATTAGTTAGATAAGTGAGCATAATATTTCAGTTAGTAGTTAGTAGGTGTTATAAGTTTGTTTATTATAAAAATTTAAAGCATAGAAGATTTATGACGGAAGATATTGTGTAATTTCAGAGTCTTTGTCTATGGTGATTAAAAATTTATATTGATAATTAGTGATTATAAATAAATTGATATTTTGCGTTCTTTGAATATCATTAAAAGTAATAAAAAATTGTGATGGCTTTAATGTCATTGAAATTAATAAGAGAAAGAGCAATATAGATAAGATTTATATTAAGCTGAGTGAGAGTACCTAATATTTAAAATGTTAGTATGCAATATTAGATTATGTTTGTTATCTTTGATAAAAATATTAAAAAGGAAGAGGATTTATTTTAAAGAAATTTTGTAATTTAAATTTTTGTCTGCAGTCATTAAAAATTAGTTAGATAAGTGAGCATAATATTTCAGTTAGTAGTTAGTAGGCGTTAAAGGCAATCTTAGATTCGTTTGTTATTTTTGATAAAAAAAATGAAAAAGAAGAGGATTTATTTGAGAAGATATTGCGTGATTTTAGTCTTTGTCTGCAGTCATTAAAAATGTATTGATTGAAAAAAATATTTATTATTTAGTAATTAAAAATGTAAACTGAAATTTGGTGTTTTTTTTAATATCGTTAAAGTATTAATAATAATAATAATAATTATAATAATAATAAGGGCTTTAAAGCCAATACTATATCTCTTCATGATATTAAAGGATTAAAATTGATATTAAAAAAGATGAAGGATTATTATTAAAAGAATTATATTAATATCACTTAGATGAATAAAAAAGAGCAATATAGAAAGAGTAATATTAAGCTGGGTGCAAGTTTATTTTGTTCTTATCTACCTAGCTATGACGCAAATCCTGAGGCTTATTAAGTAGGTAATGTTAGCTAATTCTACTACTACTTACTGTATGAACTTAGAGTGACTTATTGCTTTATAATGTATTATGTTTTCTCACATTGTGTCGTTTCTTCTTCCCTCATTTCGAAATGAAAAGTAGAGTGCTTAACTCGGATGAAACAACACATGAACTATTGGCGCTCTCACGTCTTTAGAGCTCCAAAATATTATCTTATTTGCAATCGTTTCTATTTATTCCTCGGATAACAATCTACTATAATGGATTTATTAAAAAAAAGTTTTTGATGTGAAATCACACAATGTGTGTTTCAAAAACGCACCTTTACTATTTTCCGGTACCGTTTTGCGTCACCCTACGCAACCGACTCGTTGCGATATTTGTGGCAAAATCTACGGCCTAACCCATGTAGCTTTTGTGCGTCATCAGTTGGTTAAACAGCAAGCATGCAGTGAGCAAAACTAGAAGCAAATTACTAAAACTATAATATTTAAAAAAACTAGAGGGATACTTGATCGATACGGGGAAGACAAAAGATTATAATACTAACTAAAAATGTTTTATGACGAAAATCTTTGGTACGATGTACGACAAGCAAGGGGAATACGATATTTAAGCAGGCTATTGCTAAAGCTGTAATATAAAAATAAAACTAGAGTGGGTATTCATCGGTAAGGGAACGAAAAAAAAAATATTCATACCCCGTGCTGTCCACAATACCAAAAATAAATACTCACTTTAGACCGCAACATTTTTTGATATGTTTATAATTTTTTTACGTCGTCTTGTTCTAATGTTATATAGTTTTAGCAATATGCTTCTCGTGTCACTAATCGCTTTCTTGACGTTTAACCAACCTTGTTTATTATATAATGAGTAATCAATATAATGTATTTGTTTACATACTTGTGTTTATTTTGGTTGAACATATTGTTATTCAAATTTTTTTTTTGTTTGCAGGTATCATTTTCACCACATGTGACCTTCTAAATAAACAGATATAACGACAGCTATATAGAAATTTATGGCCGAATGAAAGAAATCACCTATAAACCTAATGTATTTTCAAACTGTAAACAGTAGAAGTTCTCTAAACAAAGTTATTTTAGTTGATAGCTATTATTATACATATATATATATATAAATATAAACGGCCTATAACCTGTTATAACTGTTTAAGGGGGAACAGATCGATTCCAAACAGCTTCCAAACGATAGAGAAGTCTTGTTTGAACCCGTAGTGGTGTAATTACAAAGTACTTAATTAATTACAACTATAAATCATTTTAGGAACAAAAAGAAAGCTTAATGTATTTTGACGAAAATGACTGCGAAATTCACAGGGGTCATTTGCGACTGAACACCCACGCTTACATCTGCAGCGAGAGAGATTCCGCTGATATCGATTGGAAAAGAAAATTCTGAAATCAGACTAGGGGGTGTACAAAAATTCATGAAACAAATCGCTAGTGGCTGTAGTCCAAAATATAGCCTAGCCAGATTTTTTAGAGTTCCGTACCCAAAATTTGCCAATGGAGCTCTATCACTAAGCTTACACTATCTGTCGATCTGTCTGTCTGCTTTTCTACCTTTCAGTCTGGCTCTCTGTCTGACTAACCGCCTAATTAAAGCGCTCAATCTCTTCAAACTATTTTAGAGAGTATGTGTTATTATGGGGGTTTTGTATAATAAAAACTAGTCAAGTGCGACTCGGGCTCGTGCATTATCTAGTGGTATGGCACCCTAGGTTTAATTTTTGACATACATTTAATCGCAACATTCAACTCAAGAATCGTCATGGCTCCGACAGAGCCGTCCCCATTTTTTTAACACTGAGCGCTTTATCTCAGTGTTCTTTACATCATATCACAAAATGAAAGTTAAAAAAACGAGAGGGGCAGTGACTACTACATTGAACAACAAAGTTAAATTATCTACGGTTATCTGGTGCAGACATTGATTACAGTTGCTATGTACTACAGCAACTGCCTGAAAAGGCATTCGAGTAGCAATCAGTTGAATATTATCCACCAATCTGCGCTAGGCGAGAATGATGGACTAGGGATTAAGCTCATGGAAAGGCCTATGCTACGACAGCAGATAGTAAGAACTCAACATAGAGTATAAATATAGTAGGTATTAAGTGGGAAATAGCAATAAATAAATGGAAGACTAATAAAAATTGAATCCGTATAGGACCCCAAGCTGCCGTTCTTCTTTGTCCTGTACAAGAAAACTAGTTATACAAAGTACTCGTTTCCTAATCCTAATCTAATCTTCTACCTTCCCCTGCACAATCCTGACTGAGCGTCCGAAAGTGTCCGGCGGCCAAAGAATCTCGTCTCTGCGTTGGGTCTACGACCTGATTCACGTGCTGATAGATATAATCTCGAATTTTAGATATGTTTAATTGATATACTTATCAATAATCGCGGTAAAAATGGCTTGAAAAGGAGTCAGAATTAGAGGGTGGAAGTGAGTGCTTTCAACCGCCTTTTTTGTTTAAAAAAAATATAGTCACAATAAAATTTTCGGTACAAACATTGCTAGAGGCGATAGACTCTAGTGATCATCAAAGTGGGAAGTTATCGGGTCACAAGAGGGGTTTTTTTGACCTCTCCTATTGTAGGGGAATCAATCATATATTTATATCTTTTTTCAAAAAGGAGTTCATATAATTCCCTATATATTATAGGAGGACCTTTTTTTAATAAGGGGTGTTTATCTATAACTCCATAGGCTAACGGTGGCGGTGACCGCTTACCATCAGGCGTACTGCAAGCTTGTTTGCCATCTTAGTGGTATAATTAAGAAAAAAACTTAAAATCGCCCCCTATCAAAACTATTTAGACGTCAACTACTGTCACTAACTCTGACTCCATAATACTACTTTCCGGGCGACATTCCATCTCTACTGCTACCGACCACTGAATGCATGTCGACCGCTAACGTACGATATATGCCTAAAAAGATGTTCTAAGTATACGAAAAACTATTTGCAAACGATATCCGGCATTTGTTTTCGACATATCTGGTGAAACTAGTTGATCTATCGACTAAAACAGTTACCGCAATTAGCAAGCCATGAGTAAATCAATTAAACATATCTCTAACAAAACGAGAATCAGGCCCCTGGTCCATTATTTTGTACGCTTTAGTTACTATAATAGGTTTTTGTATGACACATCACTGATTTTCAGAAAATAATTTACTAGATCATGTTCGATTTATTTAAATAATTATTTACTAAGTTGGTGGTGGCCTAGGGGTTTTGTCTTCACTTTGCGTCCTTGGTGGCGGAGGTTCGAGACCGGCGTGTAATAATGAGTCTTTTTCTTAGTTTCTCAAGTACATTGATTATTCACAACACTAACTTTTCGGTGAAGTAAAACATCGTGAGTAAACCTTCATACGTCTTAAAAGACATATGTCAAGTCCACAATCTACACTGGGCTCGCATATGGACTATTGTGAGGGTAGGCCGTATGAGGCTGATAAAGAGAATAGAAATAGAACTAAAATATTACTGGCCGGGAGCTATCTTTCTCTTTATCGCAGTGAAACACAATTTCATTATATAACATAATAATATAATATTTCGCACCGTAAATTCATAAAGATACAAATAGCCTCTTGCTATCGTCTGCCACTTATCATTATTTGATGTTTATACCGCCGAATGTTATTATCGGCAATTTGTTGCGTTCTACGCACCTATCACATAATCATCCATCAGTCAGTCTTTTTCTTTATGGGGCCCAATTAAATTGTAAAAGTAGCAGTAAGCGAGGCACAAATAACTATTTTAACACACTTGCAAATAAAGCAGCCTTTACTGCACTTATTACGCACTGGTGCGGTGATGACGGTTACCGTACAAGTTATTTTTAATACTTAATTTTTTTGCAAGGATTTATCCTTGCAATGCCTCTAAACTCAGTTCTTATTTTAATAATAAAAAAAAACCCAACGTATATTAATTACCTTTTTTAAAACATTTTAACACTATAAGTTTCCTTGAAGTGTGTTGAAAACAGTCGTACTATATTCGTCGTGTTATAAGAAATAAACAGAAATCGCACTGTATAAGTCATGTATGTTGGTTTCGCTCACGACCCGTGCACCCACTGATCTACCCACCAGTGGGTGCAGAGGGAATTCTTACTTACCCGTACACCCACTGTTTAGGTTTAGTTCCTCTTCTGTTAACGTAGATGCGGAGCGAGCAAAGCAAGCGGAGCTTTTCTGTCAAGGTTTATATAATAATCTGTTCAGTCATTAGTGCGGTTTCAGCGTGAAGAAGTAACAGACAGATTTACTTTCATATTTATAATATGAAAGTAAATTATTATATTATATTTATGGGTAGTATGGATAGTTTTAAGTATATGTATGTAGGTACATCTGATTGTGCAAAAATATAATTATGATGGCGCTAATGCCACTAGTTCTATTAAATATCGGAATACTCTTAAATATCTGAATTCCCTCACACGATTGACGATATTTGACGCTTCACATGGTGCCCCTATGCTACATAAAAACAAAAAAATATATTAATTGACATGTTAAACTTTGTTTTTAGTAGCTTAATAACTTATTTATTTTTATTACCTAATAAGTGTTTCGGTACATATTGTATAGCTAATTATCAAAGTATTGTATTATTACTTTTAATAAAACTTCATGCCACCTCTTTTTGGCAGAAATTAACATTGTTTACATTGTATTGACGATTCAAAAGTATTCTTAGAAACCTGAAAGTAGAAATTTAGAAAATAGAAATTTGAATAAATATGGTTTGATTTGATTTGATATATGATAATTTCTTTTCTATACTTAACGGTCTGCCTATGCGCCCAATTAACTGGCTAATTTAACCAGATTATACAGTAGTAATTTTTTTTAACCTAATTAAATATAAATGTTCATGTTTGATACATTAGACCAGTTTTAGAAAGACAAAGTTATGTATTTTTTTATTATATTGGATTGGCTACTTGAATCCTCTTGTTTGTGGTATATAAACTATATATACCATGGACCATGTGGTTTATGTCTACCAGCATCAGTCAGAAATTTTGTTCCCCTCTTTCGCTGTAACAAGTTCTTTATTTGGTTCATGTATTGCAGTTATGGTAGAGTTTATTTGTGTACTACCTACAGCTTCATGTTGCGTCTGGGGGCGGGTCACTAGTATAGTATATGTCTCTATTTTATGTTCTAAAATGAATGGGTAGATACGTGGGTTACTAACTTTTACGGGCAGAAAGCTGTTATGTGGTCAGGTGCTTCATTTTGAGTTTTAACATTTTGAGCTGGAAATACTTTTGATTTCTTTCTAATGAAAATATAATGCCAATAAAAAAGCGTATGTATTAATTTGAATATCGTCGGTGATGCTAATTGATGAAAAAAAAAAATATTGACTTGAGCATAGTATAGATGCACCAAAGGTTACTTGGCTGACCAAACCTCATTAATTAGCTGACCGTTTAAATGATAGCCATAATAAACCAGAACAACAAACGGAAGATAGAACACCAAGCCTGTGATACGATAACACAGAATAAAGATAGTTCGTAAAGTAGATAGGCTACTACAAACTATGGTACAAGAAGCAAATTGACAACCACATGCCTACTGATACACCACTATCTTTTGATTAAAGATCGATAAATCGTCAATGTTATTTTATAACCTTTATTTATTGCCAATATCAAAGATATAATCTTAGTATGGCTATATAATGTGGAAGGAAATAAAGTGCAGATTATCAAGAATATAGATTAAGATAACGAATGTATTTTTTGTAACATGATAATTTTTTGCATACAAAAAAAATTTATTAAAACTTAAATAAAATGATCCCGTTAAGCCACCAAGTCGCGTTAAGTTACCCCGTTAAGCCTTATAGTATTTTAGTAGTAGGTATAAATATCAATGTGCTCAACACGTCAATGTCAAAAGCTACCACCCTCACGCGCCATGCTGTCAAAAGATTACGTATAATATCTATGTCATTGTTTACTGTCAAAACCAAAAAAGAAAACATGCATTGTGACGTTGTCAATGTCACTTGATTTGTAAATAAATGAATTGTGGAAACAAATTAAAAGTGCGCCCAAACAATGCCCAAACCTAATGACGGAAGCCAATACTTAGTAATAGTGTTATCGTGATAGTTAATCCAGCAAGTAAGGCTGGCAGCAGGAAATGTATGTATGATTATTTTGCATGCCACGTACAGTATGAAAAAACTTAGTTGCTTAAATCTGTCGCCTGCAGTATGCAGGTAGACCACAGTATGTTCAACAATTTGATAAATAAATTATAGTTTCGTCTGTCGCGTTAGATTAAACGACAGAAAAAGGAATAGTTATAAGTAAGCAAGGTAGGTAATCAGCTGACTCTGAGTAAGACGTCACACATCATCTTAATTCATTCATAAACGAGTGAAAAGTATTTTATCATAGTACAATGACAACATTAGTATTAAGTCAGAGTAAAACGACATAGCAGTAGGTTTTTAATTAGTTAGTTATTTTTTTTATTTTAAGGTGAATCAGAACCATGAAATTTCATTACATTTTTAATTAATATTCTTGATACTTGCATTGCATTTCAATTCAGGCACTATATTTCTTTACACAGTATATACATAGTGTAAAACAAAGTCGCTTCCCGTCGTCTGTAACGATGTAAGCTTAGATCTTTTAAACTACGCAACGGATTTAATGGGGTTTTCATCAATAGGAAGAGGATAGTTTACACGTTTAGGTAGTATAATATTGGTTTGTGTTAATTTGTTGAAATATGTCGATAATTGTTGGAGATGTACGAAACATCATGCTGACTGAGAGCTAACAAACGTCCATACATTTCTAACAGATGGCGGTGTAAGTTAGTTTATCGTCATAGCAATGTTTGGGTAAGAGTCAGACCGCACTTGATGCACCTGCATTGCTTTGATCCTCAATTCGCGGCGCCTCGCGATACAGATCAATAACTGTGAAACTTTTCATAATCCCAATCCGAAAACCTATGTTTGTGGTTTTCCAAAATCTTGCAAAATGTTTTTATTAACTAGAAATCTTTTTTGAAACCATTTGTATGCAAAACTAGAATCCTGTTTAACTTATAAAATATAAAAGAAAACTGGCTCGCTGGAGACCTATATATTTATTACTAGAACATGTCTTCAAAATGTTGTGGTGTTTGATCAGCAAATGTCAAAAATAAATGAGAAATTCGTTTGTATAGAGCATGCTGAGAGGCGCTTCGAATCGTTCTCTTGCCTTTTCTACCACTTTCGCTACCGCGTTGTGCGGTTTAATAGAGATCTGCGCGGGTGCAGCCGTGGCTAATAGCTACCCCGTTGTTGTTACAGATGGCGCCACAGCGCATCAACTTTAAGGGCAGAACAACGTCTGCCGGGCCAGCTAGCAGGGTATAAGATAGGAAGAAAATCATAAACACATTATAAGATAAATAAAAATATTCATTTATTAAATATTTGGAAAAGGTGGTTTGTTTAATCACATCTTATATGCATCATTGAACTCCTTGCTCCATTCGAGTTCTACGGCACGACCGGTACGAGCGCTCTCCTCAGCAGCCGTTGCAATCCTGCTGATGGCGAGATTCTGGATACCAGTCACCTCCATGGGGACACCGTCTGCATCAATATTTCAGAATTAAATATTAGTTTTACAATAGGTAATACTTTTTAAACTATCGCGCTTTGTACACATTATTTTTATATTTTTCGGGTCCTACAGACTTTTCGTGACCTCGGCCAGTGCAACCTGGCTGAAACGTCGAGAACTAAAAAGGTAAAAGTTTGTTGGCGTGTACGACCAGAAAAATAGAAAAATACTAGTTTTACAATTTAGCCAAATCACTTGATCCTGAAGTAGCTCAGAATTAAAGCTACGTGTGTGACGGGTTTAATCATACGACATATACATAGCTATAGCACAGCCAAAACAATCTTTCATTCAGTCGACCATCGAAGTAGTCTGAGAGCGCAATCTGTCGTCACATATGGCTTTCGGGTGCTGTCCAGCCAGTTACACATTTTGTCGCTGCGCCATGAATTCTCAACGTTGTCGCAATTACCAAATACGATGATTATATGTATGAATGAAACGAAAGTTTCGGCTGTGGCTATAGCATGATATGAACGTAATAACTGCTTATCAAATATATACTAATATTATAAATGCGAAAGTTACTCTGTCTTAGGGCTGCCATCCGTCCGGGTTTCCCGGATTTGTCCTAGTTTGGAGGGCGAGGGTAAAACCCGGACTGCCATTAAAGTCCGGATTTCTGATCAAACTCCACAAGTTGGTTTATATTCAGTTTTGAAATGGTCTCAGATGTTTAATTTGGTGTGTTCTCTTCTTCATGGATTTTAGTCGTGATTCCGTTCTTTACATCAAAATATTGAATTACCAAAGGAAATATTTTTTGTTTCCATGGTTTCTGGCATCAGTAGCCGCGTTCATAAATGGTATGTTTTGTAAATCGAATGTAAGTTTGGCAATCAACAAAAGGCTTTAAGCGTCTCTACTAATACTACTACTCCTGTAGCTATTACTGTAGTTTTAGTAAGATTACCTACATGACAGTTTTTTTGCGGTATCTGACCCCGAGAATATTTCGCGATTGTAGGCACAAGTACAATCCAAGGAATTAAAGGACAAGTGATGGCCGACTGCGTTATAAACCAGTGCGCCTTCAGCTGCTCGAATTTGGAGGTCTTCCGAACTTGATGTCACAAAAAATGTAGATATTTTTGAAGAACTTTCTTGGTTTCTTATGTTTTGTGTCTTGTTGTATTGAAATGTCAGAAACTCCTTTGTGTGCGATTAAAATATTTCACGAACAAATGGTACAAAAAGCCTGCCAGTCATATTTTCCTTTTTTTAACATGGAAAACTTACTTTGCAACTATTTCAAAACTATTCAAAGACCACCCTTCGTATTTTTTTTTTCCAAAACCCGCTGTCAGAGGCTTATTTGCTTCTCATCCACTCCATTATACCCATATCTTGCACAGCAAAATCGAAAAATTAGGAAAAAGCGACAATTATGTGCTAAAAACCCGAAACATTCTCGGATCTAATAAAATTTTTTTTATTGATATAGATGACAGAATCAAAGAAAGCTTTGTGCAAGGGCACATTTAAGGAAATGTTAGAAACATTTTAAACGGAAACGATGAGAACATAAAACATGAGTTCAAAAACTGTTCTTTTAAAATGAAAACTTACATTGAAGGTTGGATGTAGTCTTTAAAACAATTTGATAAATTTAACTGGATGTATTTGCCGAGTTTATATGAAAATACTCTATGGGCTGTCATCGAAGTCACTATCGTTTTTTTTTTTAAAGAGAAGAACATAATTTTGGCGACTCAAAATTGATAGATGAGTGGGTTTTCTGTCTAAATCTCAGCGAAGAAGATAAACTTCTAAATGCAAATCAAATATAGTTGCGATTCTTTAGAACACCAAATGCCCTATTATATTCCGAATTACTGAAAATAGCTCAGTGTTTTTTGCATCTTTGCCAATAATGTGCATTCACTCAGAAGTGGATAAAAGAAAGGAATTAATTGAATTTTGAAACAGTCTCGTCACTACTTAAAATTAAATTAAATTTCAGAGACTATAAAGACGCCGAGTTTATTTAATAAAAAAGAAGTTCTGAAGGCTATTAAACTAGACCGATAAATATAACTAGATTGTTATTAGAATTATTATGAAAAATGTTTCTTACCATTGCCACTCGAAAAATTGCATTCATCGATAACAGTGAATAAAATTCACTTTTACTCATTGAATATTTTGAATTTGGAACAACCGCGAATTGGACGAACCTACTGGCTGGCTAAATGGAGCTATTTCATAGAGCTTTACCTACAATTAAAAAAAACATACCCCGCCAATTCTAGTTGGTTTTTATCTATTGAGCCTAAATAATTTTTAAATTGTTTTAATTGTTACCGTGCTTGGTTTATGTCCCGCTAAACTAACACTCTTATCACCCGGTTATAATTACCGAATATATACCAAAATGTAATATTATTAATTAATTAATAGTAAGTAAAATTTAGTACTTTTCATTTTCTCGCAGTCAATGGTAAAATTAGAGTATACAAACAGGTATCGCTCCGCTCAGGTTTCTACTTTAGAATCCCTCGCTGCTCTCGGAATCCAACTTAGTCTCTCGAATTAAATCTCTTATGTTGTATAATCTACTATCATTTTATTTACTTAAAGGAATAAAAAAAGTGATATTAATATTATGTAAAAAGTGAGATATCTATTAGTGGTTTTAAAATACTGTTTTTGTTAAAATACTACTAAACTTCTTTAAAAGACTGTAATACAGCTACAAGTTTCTTTAGTTAAGACGTTGTTTTGTTGAATTTGATTAAATTTAGTCAACCTTGTTACATAATTTTTAAAGACGTTTTGTTTTATTACTTTAAGTATTACATTTTAAAGTATTAATTATATTAAAACGAAAGACTGATTTAATTTTGTTGAAAAGATGAATATCATAGATGAATAATATATAAATAGATCATAGAAATTAATTGTTTCACTAGCAAATTGTATTTTACCTGATTGCAATTTAAAGAAATAAACATGTACGAATGCTAATAAATAATTAAAGAAATTAAAAAAACAGTTGCTTAGTTCCCCAGTTATAAATAATTAATAATTTTCTGATTTAGTATTTAAGCATTGACAAAAATAAAAAATAAAACAACAATGAAAACTTTTATTTTATTTTACTAACTGGATAATTGATATTATTGGTTTATTTATTTTATTTATGTTAAGTGAAGGTTAAAGAATGAGCCGAAAAGGCAAAGATATTAATTATTTAAAAGAAAATTACTCTATTACTCACAAACACCTCGCTCTTACGAGTAAAACACCCTATTTCATCCGAAAAAAGCCTAAAAATTACACTTTTTTTTCAAGCAGGGAGTAAAATGTATTTTTTTAACAGAGCTAAAAGTGAATAAAAAAAAAATTCAAATGTCAAGGTTTTGGGTCAAGGCTCCAAAATCCGGGCTTTTTACCCTTTCGGTCCTGGGCGGCAGGTTTTAGAGATGGCAGCCCTACTCTGTAAACCTCCTCGCGCTTAAGCCGCTATACCGATTAAGATGAAATTTGGCATGAATACAGTTTGAGTCACGAGAAAAGACGTAGGCTATTTGAAAACGTCAAGTGTATGTCTTTTTTTTTAAATAAGGACTTGCCCTTGATATCCTACACCGATAACGGAATTTAGGGCGGGTGGATCCGCGGCCAAATTTAGCATGGAGATAGTTTGAGTACCGGGAAAGGACATAGGCTATTTGAAAACGTCAAGCGTAAATCGGGTTTTTTCTATAATTGAGGAGTTGCCTTTGAAATCCTACACCGATAACCGAATTCAGGGTGGGCGAAACCGCGAGCGAAAGCTAATAAAGATTTTTTTATTTTTTACCTATAATAGGACCTTATAAACAAGAAAAATATTAGCACAGAATATTAATAGTACTTCATAGAGAACAGCCATTCATCACTGAAAGGATTCACATCCTCCTTTGCAGTGGACACCTCACCACACGCTTTTCAATGTAGTTTTGTTGCAAATACTTCTTTGACTCTTATTCAAAGGTTCGTACAGAGCAAGAAACTTTTCTGGCCTTGGGTGTTTGGTCGCTAGTCTCATTGTAATTTCACACCATATCAATATGGCGACTGAAGTTTTAATTTTTGACCACCTGGACAAAAAAAACTTGTTGCACTATACTGCACAGCACGAGCATTCAGTTATTATGTGAATCTGTGGAATCTTTTCGCTCTACTTTTCCCGCGCTGTATCAGCCAGCTAGCACTATTAATTACACACACAGTTGCGCGAGTGCATACATTGTCTTGATAATGTAGTAGTACTTAATATTTTTTATACAGTGTGGCCATGTGTGGGCGTGGTATGAAACTACTTACGCTGCACAACATCTAAAAAGTGATTCAGTTCATTGATGTATGCGGTCTTGAACCGTGAAGGGAAGGAATAGTAGATAGGAGATAATCTAATGCCTTCATGTCCGAGCACCACCTCAGTCGAATGGCAGGGTCTCTCGTTTTCAATCTTGATCATGCCTAAAAAAGAAAACACTGTTAACGTTCTAATTTTTCTGATTTACACTAATTTTACACGATTATATATACATTGTTTTATTGGTCCTATGCGTAATACTTATAAATAATATAGGTTCTATTTGTCTGAACTTACCCTTTTGTCCAAACACTTCAAACCTTTGGTCATAACCGTAAGCAGAGTAACGGCTATTGTCACCAAGAACCACAGTTCCAGAAGCGAATGTAAGAAGAAAGGCGATAGTGTCGAAATCATCGATGGCCTTAATCTCAGGGATCAGAGCCGAAGCAGACGCTTGCACCCGGATCGGCAACTCACCAAGCACCCAACAAGACATGTCAAGGTCATGTACCAGACAGTCGTGGAACACGCCTCCTGAAAATTGATAATGTTTCTAATCATGTTACAGGAAGTTTTCAAAATATTGTATAGTCCATGTTTATTGCAACTGTACCTGACGTTTTCAAATAATCGATGGAAGGCAATGGTGAATCTCTGGCTGTCACTTTAACAATCTGAATGTGACCTACTGCGCCAGCTCTAGCCTTTTCCTTGAGTCCTCTATATGCAGGATCAAATCGACGGTTGAAGGCGGAGAACAAAACGCGGCCTTTAGAGTCAGCAGCGTCGTGGCATTTCTTTGTGTCCTCTATGTTCTCAGCAATGGGTTTCTCACAAAACACATCTTTATTGTTCGAAATCGAATTTACTACGATATCGTGATGTGTAAAGGTAGGTGAACCAACGATCACAACTGTTACTCTGTGTAATAACAATGCTTATAACTATTATGTATTTACTACATGAAGCACCTACATTCATCATTGTCCTGTCTATCCTTATCATCTCAGCCGGAACAGTCTGGATATTGTTGAACATAGGCCTCCCTCATATGTTTTCACAATGGCCGGACTTAAGCCGCCTGCTTTCGTCTTATTATTATCTGTCTTTACATAGAAGTAGTTGTTAATAGTTACACTTGTTTATCTAAAAACTCTTAAAATTATGTTTTATTTAACGAAATTCAATTCAAGAAAAAATAGTTTCTCAATATGCAGAACAATCAAAATTAAGTTTAGGCTCTGTTTAGTATTGTGGACAATAAATAGTTATAAATGATTGAGATGAAGCTAATTATATGAAATTATAAAAGTTTAGTTTAAAACAGTCCTTTTATCACACTTCTAGAATAAAGTTTAAATATGGAAAACTTACTCTTTGTCCTTATAAACTCTGTCAGCCTCTTTCGAAGTGATGCAAAAAGTTTTGTCTGACAAGTTCCAATATTTCCTTACTTCTTCAAATTTTTCAGGGCGATCGTCGACTATGTATTTAAGGAAAATTCGAGGGTTGATCATGAGTTCTTGGCAATGTATGACACCAATGCGACCGAGACCAAAGAGAGCACCGACTACTGGCTTCGCCTGCGACTTGGCGCTAAAGTTCATTGTCATATTGTTTACAAATCTGTAACGTAATTTATAAATTAATATTTATCTTTTTTATCCTAATGGTATATTATGTATTTTTGCAGTACTATATTTTTTCTTGATTATTAGGTATATCTTTTCATTTAAGGCTATGGCATACCCTAGCAAAATCGTGCCATTTCGACGTTATATTACACTATTGAAGCATACAAAAGGACACAGTTACACGTACGATTGGCGCACGTTGATTATCTCGATTTTCTCGTTTTTTTGTCGGTATACTGTTATAATAGCCAAATTATTATAATAAAAGCAAGTCCACGTAATTAGGGTTCGAACTTTAACATTATTTATATTTGATTATATTTTTTTCACGTGGAAATGTATAGTTAGGACTGTAACAAAATTAATCAAATTCTTGCAAACTCAGGTCGAAGCCATTTAATTTAATTCTAATTTATTTGCTGATATTTGTACCGGAACAGTTTTATATTGAAATGATTATATTATCTAATCTGTCGTAAAATGCCATTTTAGGCTTGCGTACGTCCACGTTCCATATCACTCATGAATGAATTTGAATCTACTGGACTCATTAAGTATATAGAAACTTACGTACCTACACATATGAATTTCTGTGACGTAAACATGGACATGTAACGTAAATAAATGAATTTAGAATAAAGTGACCTAACCCAATTTGGAAAGCAAATTAGAAAATTTAATAAAGAGTTTTGCAAACTGTAACGACCGTGTCATACATGAAATAAACGGGTTTACCTATAGAGTCCCAAATATTTTTTTTAATTTTTTCCCACTTATCATGGAATTAACTGCATAAATTTTGAAAATGAATGATAAATAAAACTTTCACCTACACTTATACATACTATAATAATAATTGTTGAAACAACCTATTTAGAGGTTAGGATAGGATACCATTTCGCTTCGTAATTGCAATCAAATTGATGTGACTTAATCACATAAATTTGGTTGCAGTTACTTTCATGTGACTTTATCGCATAAATTTCATTGCAGTTACTGAGCAAAATGCTATAAGTAACCTTGAATTTAGTTAATTTTTTTATGAAAAAATGTTGGACCTATACGTATGTCAGCATCAATCGTTCGTACTACGGCACGGTCGACCTCGTACGTATGTTAAATTTACCGTATTATTTTTTTCAGTTTACAAGGTATTACTTACACATTATATCGAAACTTTTAAAAAACCAAAAATAATGTAACTTAGGTATACGTACTGTGTGTGTAGCACATCTTCTGCCGGATATGAAGATTTGAAAGAGTAAGGGGAATCTCCAGCAAATTTTTTTGTAGCCATTTTGGACACAAAATCTGAAAATGAAGCCATTTTCATATACTTAATTACATAGAGTAACACGGCATAATGCTGACTAAATTATGAAACTTTTCCCTTTTCCGATATTATGATAAATGATTAAGGTACCTTATGAAACACTAAGAACCCATAAAATATAATTCAAAATCAATAGAATCTTTGAAATAGGTATTTAAGAAAATGCTCTTTGAATTTCTTTTCGCGAACGCTAAGGTTTCGGCATGAGCGTGTCGATTATAATTTGCTATTTTAAAAGCTAGCAACACTTGACTGACGTGACTAATGCTCCTGTTTTAACTTGCTTGTTTGCCACCTAAGTAGTAAAAAAAAGCCATAGCACTTCTAAGATAGTTATGACATAGATTTCTTGTTTGTTAAATGTTTTAAATCATGAATACAAGTAATATTTACTATTGAAAAACGATTTAAATAGGAACAGTTATTTAGAAATGGATTTTATTGATTTCCTATATTTGGTATCTTTATTTGAGTTTTCTTCCCTTATTACTGTTTCGTAGCCAAATAGCAAAAATCGGCCAAGTTCGAGTCGGACTCCGGCACGAAGTGTTCCGTACCATTATATATAAAAACGGCAAAATATCACTTTTGCTGTATGGGAGCCCCACCTTAAATATAAGTTTTATTTTAATTTAATATTTTATTTTTAAAGAGAATATATAACTAAATATTATTTAAATATTACAAGCGTCTGTTGCCGTTATCAATATCGAGCAAAAACGACCAAAAAAATCACGTTTCTGGTATGGGAGACCCCTTAAATAATAATTTTATTTTGTGTTTTAGTATTTTTTGTAATAGCGGCAACAGAAATACATGATCTGTGAAAATTTCAACTGTCTAACTATCACGGTTCATGAGATAAAGCCTGGTGACAGACGGAAGGACGGACGGACGGACGGACAGCGGAGTTTTAGTAATAGGGTCCCGTTAATTACCCTTTGAGTACGGAACCCTAAAAAATTGACCCCTTAGAAATTCGTCATTTTTGTCCGTTCATCCGTATATCACAGCCTTATGATTCCGACGTCTTTGGGTAGATTGTAATCTACCGCTAAACAAATAGGTTATATAAGTTGAAAAAATGTTAAGGATAGCTCATAGCTCTATATATAGGGTTGCCATCTCTAAAATCTAGCAACCAGGACAAGAAGCGTAAAAGCCTCGGATTTTGGAGCTGAGAACCCGGACATCAACAACAGTCAACAGTTTCTTTTTAAAAGTTACTTGGAAAAATCAAAAAATAAACTAAATTATTATTACTCACTTGCATAAAAAATACTCGAGACAATACGCAAGACACCTAGTCTATTTCATGTCCAAGACTATTTTATACCTGCGTATATAACTGTTACTTACCTGTAAATTTGCCAGTACCTACGTCGCAAACGAATTAGAACTTATTGCCGTAAACAACCATGTGTGGGCGATATATATAACATTGGATTAGTAACCATTACTTTATAATACACAGATAAAACTAATAATATGTAGATAACTACAGCTTAAGGGCTAATAAACGCTGTTCAAGGACAAACCTAATCTACCGAATCTTAAGAACAATACTGATTTCAGTGGCCTATTTCGCTTTATCAGATACAACTTGAATTAGATAGTTTGTATAGAATTGGCAAAGGGGTATATTATTTTGTACCTGGTCTTTCATTTTTCGTCTTATATTTATGACTTACTACACGGTAAAAAAGGATTTCTTCAGTCAAAGCAAATTTCATCATGTCAAGAAAACCACGTTTCATATATGCGGTCAAAAATATTTGCTTGCGCGTAGACAATCGTATTCATGAAAAAAAAAAATTTTAAGGAATCAATTATTGTTTTGTTGGAAGAGAATATTCTAATTTATATTCAAGAATATAATTATTCAATGCAAGACCCAATAGTTTTAGTACAAAACTACTAATCTACAGTAAAAATAGTTTATTTGTTTGAATCAAAAATTTCACACTATTTTACACAAGAACTTTGATTTCTTAGAGTAAAATAATATTTTTTAAGCACAAGTTGAGAACCTTTTTAACCCAAACACAAAACACTTAATTAAAAAGAATTGGCTACAGGTCAAAATATTTGTTTTTTATATCTAGAAAATATTATTATATAACACGCTGGAGTGTGAGTACTCGACAGGTTAGTGTGATGCTGTACAGAGGAGATGCCACGCTGGAGTAAAGTGAAATGACGTAGTGTTAAATTGCAGCATTGGCCTCACCACCTGTCACGCAGGACTAAAGTGGTTGATAAAAAGAGGCAACCAAATAGTATGATGTTGTTGTGTTTACAAGCACTGGTAAACCCCTTCGAAGAATAAAAACCGTTACGTTATAAATACTTAAATTACAAAATAAACGTGAAAAAAAATTAAAAAACAACCTTTTGTATTGTTAACAGTGTATCAATGGATACACTGCATACTACTTGTGTTTGTGTAACATCTTTTTGTATTTAGGATTATTGCAACGATTCAAATTATATATATATATATATATGTAATTTGATTTGGTGTAATTTTTTTTTAATGAGGTTTTATAATATATTTGTCTTCGCTCGATAGTTGAATCCGCTGTCAACCCAAGGCAGGTCGTTTTGTTCGTTTCGGATCGAGAGTGAAATTAGGTACGATGATCCGTGAAAAGAAATGTCGAAATCGTCGAAATTATAAATCAACAAAACAAAACTATCGCTACGAAGATTTAACTTTTTCTTAATTTTTATTAGTTTCAGTACTATTTTTATATTTTGTGATTATTTCCAATCCAATCGCAATTTGGTTTAGGAGTTCCGATAGTGATCGAGTTTAAGCTTGCCACGAAATTTAATTGAAACTGGATTGGGATTGAAACTGATATCAGTTGTATGCCTCCTGTTTCATACCAACCTACCTACCTAGGCATTTAGTTGAACAACTGATTGTCAGCGCTCGATAGTTAGAGCGCCGACATATCCCTTACATGAAAAGTTCCTGTGCGAGGTTTTTGTTGATTGAACTTTATCGACTGAACTAGGAATAAGATAGACGGGGCATTGACCTAATTTTCCTCCAGCCTCTAGTTTCGCTTTCAAGCATTTCAACCGTTCAACATGTACCTAAATACACTACTCCAAAATTCTTTGAGATATGTTATTGCAGAGGAACAGCTGCTGTTAAGGTTGTATTGTTAGTGTGTGCATTATTTCTTATTTCAGGTCCTGAGCCGCCCGCGACCATCGGCTTCCTACGGCTCTAACCAGGTCCGTCTGCCCACTTGGTAAGAGGCCGTGATTGTCACTTGAGAACCTTTCTTCCGATCGGTTATCTGTTGACCAGCGATGTAGCCTGACGACTATTGCCGCGTAAAAGTATCAAGTTGAAATCAATAACCCATACTTAGTTATGTTTCTAATGCAATGCAATCGAAAATACGGCCATTTGCATATTTTGAGGTACGCAAATAAAAAAACACCATAGGGTACCACACTTGCACCCAAAACAAAGAAATTTGGCAAATTACACAAGTTTGTTCGAAACACGTCAAGTGGCAACGCGTTTTTTGTTCAACATCACAATTTTCAGTTCAATGCAACGACAATAAATTCGTATTCATATCTGTGATATTATTTAACATCACCATAAATATTAATGACGTACGTGAATGTTATCAGTGTCTATATTATTATGACGGCCATAGGAAAAACATAACGTTCTTGATCTTTAACAACATGATAAGAGTATTCATCTCTATCCTGTAGCTGTTTTGTAATAATTATGGTATTTAAATTATTAGTAAGAAAAGTTTAACCCATGTTTCATTCTTCAAACTTGATTAACAAACCTGAGCTACAGTGCAACAAACTTTTCTGACCCGGTGGTAAAAAATCAAAACTACAGTCGCCATAATTATTGCAATGGTGTGAACTTACACAACACTAGCGACCGTACACCAAGTCAGCAAAGTTTGTTGCCCGGTACGTACAACTTAGTTGGTGTTATCAGAGCTGCCAGACGTACCGATTTTGAAAAGACGTTCCCGATTTTTGGCGGGATGACATCGTATTAGGGTTAGGGTTCAAAATTTAATAAATCGTGCTACACAACTAATAAATATGCCACACGGTGCTTTAGATTCATAAATATCGGGGTTTCTATGCGGCCTTTGTAGTATTAAGAGAAACTGGAAAATTATTTTAATGATTTTTATAATAGATATTTTATTTTTCATGTTTGATTTGTCGAGACTGGTCTTAGATGAAATCCAGGGTTTAACGATAAAGTCAGAATGTGGCTAGAGAAACTCTGTGATGAAACGACGGAATCCCACCGAGTTTGTGCTCTTTTGATTTATTCATTTTGAGCCAATTTCTTCAGGTAACGGGCACCTAGGGGAGGGCAGCTGCCCCCCCTGCCTGTACCTCGCTACGCCCATGATCATACTAAGGTAAAGTATGTTATTGTAACAGATAAAATTTAAGTATATAATTTTATGTTACTTACCTATATATTTATTTCATTACTATTTTCTAAGAATTACAATTTAATCGTTTTCATTTAAGTTTATCTACTATTTATATGACTTTTCACAAATTTTAATTTACTGACATTAAACTTCTGAAAACTGATACCTAATTTTAATGAACAGTCATTTGCTAAAGTAAATGCATAGGTTAAAGGTTAAAATTGCGTGGAGCCATTCTGTGAATCTCGCACTTACACATTAACATTATCAGAACTGTCAATAATATTAACCTTAATCGACGAAATTATATTTAGTTTTCTTTATACTAACCAGTTTATTTAAATCGTTCTTATATCTTTTGGTTTCTTAACCTAACAAATTAATTAGGTGTAAACAGCAGTGTTGTTCTACAAAGGTATTGTTAATTTCGCATTAATATTGTCTGCCCCGTAGCCCCGTGGTGTGATCCATAGACGCTGCGACTTATTTTGGCGAGCCTATGGTTCAAATCTCGCTTCGAATTGAATTGTACTGAATATTTTTGTTAGGAATTACTTTTTTTTATGTTATGATCTAGTTCTCTCTGAAAAGGACCAATTGGTATGAGAACTTTTTGTTTTGTTTGCAAAAATTAAAACACATGCAATCTAATAAAAATGGTTATTATTAAAATTTTATAAATATTTTTTTCATAAATGTCTTTTTTTTCTATATATACATATATTTCCTATGGTTATAGCTTTAGTATTCGTTTTCGTTATGAAAAGAAAATTGAAACTTAACATTATGAATAAAAAAAATACAAGTTACCATTCATTCGGTAACGCTGCTATATTTTGAAAAACAACAAAATAAAAAAAAAATGTTATGTCTTAGATATTGAAATGTAGAAAAATATCTGTAAGAGAAATAGTACTTTATTTTTAGGGTTCCGTACCCAAAGGATAATTAGCGGAACCCTATTACTAAGGCTCCAGCTGTATCTCATGAACCGTGATAGTTAGACAGTTGAAATTTTCACAGAAGATATATTTCTGTTGCCGCTATAACAACAAATACTAAAAAACAGAATAAAATAAATCTTTAAAGGGGCTCCCATACAACAAACGTGATTTTTTGATTGATAACGGCAGCAGATAGACGCCTAAAATATTTACAATAAATTTAGTTATATACAACAAACGTGATTTTTTGATTGATAACGGCAGCAGATAGACGCCTAAAATAGGTATTTACAATAAATTTAGTTATATAGTTACTATAAAAATAAATAATGAAATTAAAATAAAAAAAAAAATAATTGGAGGGGCTCCGATATGATTTTTTTGCCGTTTTTATAGATAATGGTACGGAACCCGTCGTGCGGGAGTCCGACTCGCACTTGGCCGATTTTTTAGTATTTAATATAACCTCCATCATTTTCAATCACAGCAAGCAAGCGCCGCCGCATAGATCCGACTATATTAGAACAGATATCTGTTCCTCTAATATTATTTCAAATTTCTAAACAGTGAGCCTCTAATGACTCTGTAGATCTTTCATTTCGCCGTCAAACCCCATAGATTTTCTATGGAATTTAAATCTGGTGATTTTGCAGGCCAAGGAATAACATTAATGTCCGGGTGTTGAGTAAACCAATCCTGCACTATATGCGCTCGATGCACAGGACAGTTATCATGCATAAACTGTATTTGTGGCGTATCAGCTAATCGATAAACACACCGCGCTGTGAAGCACATAATGTGAAGCTCTAGCGCGCCCTGCTATCGAGATTAATTCACCAGGACCAGCTGCAGTCATCCACCCCCACATATTAAGTGATATCCGTCCAGATTCCATATTTGGGACCACATTTTGTTCTGCATAACGGGTTTCATTTCTGCGCCACAAATGAAGCCTCCCGTTTTCAGAAGATACGAACGACTTCTCATCGGTGAATAATGTGTGCTTCCAGTCAAAATCTAAATACT